>RCFS01000007.1:0-1200000 GCA_004296355.1 Lepiota venenata
CCAAAAAGTCAACCATCACGGCGAATGTCGTGCTCTGGCTCAGTAGGAAATCTGGCACGAAGAGAAATCAGAACATAGATCAGGCCGTTTCTGCTCACTCCACCATTTGAGATATGTAGATATCAATACTCGACCACATTGGTCCAGGGAAGACATACATTGATCGGGGTAATTCCGGGCTCAAGATATCTTTGGTGTCTTGGGTTCTCACATTTAAACATTGCATCAAGTGATCAGGGTTTAGGCTAAGTGTTTTACCCGTATATCCTTGAGAGGACCTGCTCATTGGGCTGGCGAGATATAGTATTCTGTGGAGAACGGGAAACGGTTGCATGCAACCGTTCCCCTTTTCCCACTAAACCGGTCACCCCCATCGTTCCTCGCTCAATCGGTCCCCCTCCTCTCGCTCTCAGCATCTCGCATTTTGCTCTACCTCGGATCGGTCTCGCGTGGGAGCCCGACACACCACAATTCGGATCAGCAGTGGTCGAAGCGCCCGAATTCGAGGATCCCGCCAATTTGCTCGACACAAAATGTATGCCTCGGGACGGGTTCCCTCACCCTCCGGTCCTCCTTCTGCACGCTCTTTTCTCCTCTGTTCATTGATATTCAGATCCCCTATGTAGTTCCCACTCTCCCCGCCTTAAAATACATTATATACCCTCTCTAACTATGCTTGCCACCTTTCCTGAATCCCGCTGTCATGCTCGTTGTTCACCGGACTCTTCCCTTACAAAAATTTTATCTTACTCTTTCTAGCTCTAGCTCATTCCTACCACCTTAAATACGGCTGCCTGTAAATGTAGGTAGTCAGTTAATCGACGCTCATTACTCTTTCTCTTCTTCTCTCTCTCTCACTCACACACACACACACTCTCTCTCCAATTTCTCAGCTTGTTTCTCGACGCCTCGACAAACGGCGCGTATCGGCGCTTCGTTTGAGCCTCTAGAACCGGTCCTCGAAGTCGCTTGTCATCGCGTTCGGCGGTTCTTGAGGTACGTGTCATTTTCCTCCTGTCTTACTGATCTTGTCTCCCCCATCAACCCGGGTCACAGCCTCAGCGACTGACGGACGCAGTCGCGCTCGCATTCTACACCAACCACACCACCTTCCCTTCAATTCCTACTTTTGTCGCACGTACAAATTAATGCCAGGGTATCCATATTTGGTAACGGCAAGAGCACGCAATGCCCGTCCCTACTCAAATAACGCAAAGGGGTGTCCACAAGGTGAAAAGGGTAATTGCACTGTTGTACTCACTGCAGTCATCTTACAATAAATGGCTAACCTTAGCCCAGAATAAAAGCCAGAGGACTGGGAGAGATGAGATATATGGTGGGTTTCAAGTTTGACTAGTATTGATGAATATGGTCTATACATTGGTCCTTGTGCTACGTAAAGTCGGGGAAGGACAGACATAGGTGTTCCAGCGATTGATTGGGGAGGCCTTGTTTCCTACGAGAAACGAGCTTAATGACGACAATACGATATTGTGTCCGATATATCCGGTACTCGGCACCCTACAAAAATTGCACAGCGAACCTAATAGAAGGGATAATGGCATATATGATGCACTCATTCCTGAACCCACCTTTTGTGCAATTGTGTCGATAATTACCATGATGCCAGCGTGCAGTAGATACCATAAATACATTTTGAAGGGATATTGCGAGTAGTAACGGTGGTGGTGGATTAGACATATCCATCATCAAGCCCATCAGAAGAGGTATCCAGCCTCGCAAAATCTTTTTGGCACCTTGTACACAGCCTGAAAAGATGCGTAACTAATAGTTCCGCCATACTTAAACACTTTCAAGATACACCGCCACCAGTGTTCCCTTGCTGGGCTGTCTGCGGAGCAAGCACCCAATGGATGTCTTATGTAGCGCCGAACAGAGTGTTTCAATAAAGGGCGTCGGGGCCCTAGCAACACTATCTATCTATCTGTACCCTGTAGTGGGAGTACATTCACCCTGAGCCAGCGACGTTAAAATGATTGAACAACACACCATGGGGTGAGGCATTCGGAGTGATTGCCTTCTTGGTACCTATGAGTTTATATATATCTCGTAACACACGATCAAAATTCTGGCTCATAGCCACACTTTATTGCTTTGCCAAACCTCATGAAGTGAGGGATGGAATGTTCTCCCATTTATTCACTCAGCCAACGCCTTCCCGATCCGTAAGGCTGCAAACTTGCGAGCATTGTGAGCGACTGAGTGGGCCCCAATGGAAACTGTGCAATGGGCAGAGTCACAGCTGGTGTTGTCGAGGGAAACATCAACGACGCCGGGTGCAGCTGATGTGATCTCAGGAAGCCATGGGATAACCTGAACTAACCTGAATCTAACCTTCAGTGAACCTCATATTTCTCACAGCGGCAGGTATTTTAGACCCTGCATTAGATCTGGTAAGCAACTATGCACAGCCTTCCCAATCTGCCGACAGCAAGGCTCTTTCGACATATCGGTGTATATGTGCATTCCTGTTCAAGATAGTTTGATATAACACAGAGGTGATAGTGGGTGATAGTAACGGTTGCGCTGAGGTGGTGGTGCAATGACAGCGCCGCCTATTTATTGTTGCTGGGACTTCGACCCGCCGATGTGGGCCACAGGATATTTTGATAATGGATAGAGGGAAAGATACAATACACCGAAAGACTGCTGAGTGCATAAACCCCTTATTGATTGGTACAGGATAAATAGAGGGTACAGTAGGAGGCGCAGGTGGTGGAGATGAGTCAAGGAGATACGAAACAAACCAAAGAGGGAAAGAGAAAAAGAGAAAATATATGCAAACTGCGTTCAATACTCATTAATTAACTCCCTGTTGGAAGAGTGTATGCACAAGGAGGAGCGGACTGCAGACAAGCTGGTTTCCAAAGCGGCACATTCAAATGGAATAAACATTTACCTGTGAGGCCGACTTACCGACACCCCCAGATATAAAGCTATAGATATCCAACAAGGGTATCAAATTATTTTCTAGAATGACGATATTGAAAGTTGAGTATACTTGTTGAAGACGTGAGATGGGAGAGATTCGATCCCGAGACATTCAACTCCGGAAAGGATTTGCCCTGTCGTGAGCGCTCCGGTTTAAACAGGTCCTGAGTAATATTGATGAGGTCCGATACAAAACCGCGTCATACTTAGATAGGGCACGGTAGTATGAGACACCCCCATACTCTCAGAGTCTCTAGTGGTATTGGCCATACCTGTAATCTGTCGGGCGTGTCTGAGTTTGCTGCTTGCCTCGCCGCTCCCTGCCTCTCTCATGCCAACCCTCTGATAGTCTCAACTGATTTGCTTCCGGACAAGTATATATCCAAACTCTAAAATAATTCTGATCAGGCATGTGCTGATAGCAAGTGCTAGTTAAGAGGCCGCCATGAAAGAATTCGCAAACGTGACCCAACTACATATCTTTCTTTTCCTAGTGAAGAGATGTGATGGTTGGTGATGTAGGCGATACGCAAGTGCCAATCCTGAGATCACATCAGCCGTAGTAGGTGCAGCGGACGCCCATGCGATGCCGCTGATGTTTTCCCCTAAAAAAACCACTGTGACCCAACCCGCGGTTCCACAGTTTCCACCGGGAGGTCAGATCTCCCGCCCAATGCCTCATAACACAGGATATCTGCAACCTTAGGGATCTGGGAGGCATTGGGCGGGCAAACAAATGGCAATGGGTCATCGCAGTGAGCACTGCATAAATGGCGTGAATACCCTTTTCATCTTTGTCACACCCCATTAAAATGATGACAGATGTCGTATGCCCCTGTCATCACCGAATGTGGATGCCTGACATACAATGAAGGTGGGAATATCGCATTTCGCCGGTCCAATGAGCAGGTCCTCTCAAGGCATTCCTGGCGAAGCACCCGTTCCCAGTCCCTAATAAAGGCGAGAACCAAAGGCACTGGAGTTATCGTATTCCCAGAGCCAAGATTATCTCGATCAACATAAGTTTTCCCTCGACCAACGTGGTCGAGTATTGATATCTACATATCTCAAATTCCTGACTAAGAGCGGCTCTCGAATAGGTATCGATTCTACATATTCAACTGCTTATATCGAAAGGGGCTTTGCAAGCTCAGATGCCGCCTGTAATTCGGCCAAAATAGAGTGGAAAGATATGTATAAGCAAATACACATCAACAGGTTATCATAATCTTCTCATCATCAGACTTCGGGGAAGTGTGATATAGCATGTACCATCTGGTTGTCGCCCATCAACCAAAAGAACCGTTAATAGATCGTATAAATACTAGGCAACGAGGGAGGCTCTCCCTCATTCTTACTGTTCCAACCTCTGTCATTAACAAGAGATGGCAGACTCTCTCCAGGACAATCTCGGTCCATTATTGTTGGGTTGTATCATCTCGAGCATGTAGGTACCCTCGGGGCTCCTTCCATTGGATATGCTCTAACAACGGCCATAGTTTATACGGGATTACATGTGTCCAGGCCTTCGTTCTTCTCAGGAAACCGCAGTCGGATTATTTTCCCGTGAAAGGCGTTGTGTGTATCTGATACATTATTGGTTAATAGACTATAAATGGTGGTTTACTGATATACATAGGTTTGGCTCATATGGGCACTCGACACCGGTCACCAGATATGGATTATGCATGTAGTTTACTATTTCCTCGTCCAAAATTACATGAATCCTAGTGCTCTTGGTCACCTTCCTTGGTTGGTTGTTTCTGCTCTAGGATTGAGACGCTACGACTTACAATATTTTACAGGAGCATATATGTACGTTTACCTCCCAATACCAATTTCAGGATCATTGGTGCTGAGAGAAATAGGCTCAAGTCATAACAGGAGTGAGTAAAACAATCTCGGAACTGTGCGAGTCTAACTGTCTTGTCATAGGCCCTGGCTGAAGTTTGCTGCCGAATGTAAGAGTTTCAGAGTTTCAGTTGAATGCTCTAACTTCGCAATAGGGTGTTTGCGATCCGAATTTGGCGTTGTGAGTGTAATTTACTAGGCACTGGGGTCATCGGCCGGACTCAGCATGTAATGCGATAGTGAGCTTGAACAAATTATACATTGCCATAATCGTAAGTCAGTCGTCAATGTCTCAACCCCTTGGCTAATCCCATCCCATTAGAGTATCCAATCCCTGTGGTATGCTGGTATGGGTTATTTTAGTATATTCCTGAAGGTTAGGTGCTAACAAATAATCGTTGATATGCAGGATCCATCATTGGTCAGTACCATTTGAATGAATTTGAATGGCGTATCTAAGTCTTTGTGAATAGGATACTTGGTATACGTGTGCGTTGCAGCATCACGGCCTAAGCGCACCACAAACTGAACAAATGAGTCTCTAGAGGTTTGAAACATGGCGATGTCACTTTTCTATCTGCGCTTAAAGTACGGTGCTTTCTTCAATTCTTCTCTACAGCATAGAACTGAATTATCAAAGTGGCCCCTCGCCGTGACCTGGGGGTCGTCCGCTGTTGCCGACTCACTCATCATGGTCGCCCTCTGTGCTCACCTGTATCAAATAAGGACGGGAATTCGAGGGTTCGTATTAATTGGATTGTGGCTGCAACCCACGCTGATCAGCACGCAACTATACAGCACAGACTCGATGATCAGGACGTTAATGGCGTTCACCATCAATGCTGGAGTGGCTATGACGTGAGTTATCTCTTTGTCTTCTCCGCGGAGCATAGCCAATGCCGGAACCGCATCCAGACTTGCGAACCTTGGTGTCCTCATTGGGGTGAGGCAATCCAATACACTTCTCATCGGCTTTACTCATGGAATATGCTAGTGGCTTGCTCGCCCACATACATTCATTTTCATTGGAATCTGTTTCCTCTCAAGCAAGCGTATGCTTTTTTCTCTGCACCTCGTCAGCACACAGGCTCTCTGATATTCGATAAGTCTATATCAATTCCCTGTTCGGAAGCCTCAATGCACGGGATATGATGCGCCGTCAGGGCGACCGTGTAGTAGTAGGGGATTCCCAAATGAATAATGTCAGTTCTGGAGGCAAGGGCGTGGGTCATTTTACTCCTTCTGGAGAACTGGGGAGTGGACGAGAGCGCAAGTTTGCGGAGATTGCTCCCGAAGTCTCCAATACTTATGTGGATGGCTTTTCCACCGAGGTGTGTGACATGTATTTTTTGATCATCGTTGTCTGTTGTTTATTATCATGATTAGGGGAGTGTGCCGGAGTACGGAGTGGGATTGTCGAAGGGTATTGAAATCAAGGTTAACCAGGTACATATGGTGGATCCTCGCTGATGTGGTATGGAGGAGGAGGGGGTCAAGGTTGTAGTGTACTGCTGTGGAACTGTCTAAGTATGCGTGTTATTTATGCTGTTGATCTCGTGCGAATCATACCAATAAAGAGCTGGAATATTATGATTGAAAGGGAAGACGGCCTAATCAAAAGGTTAATGGTTCAGCTGACTTTGCCGGTCTTCTATGACATTCCCAACGTAAAATCAGTCTGTTACATCACACAAGTGGTTGGCCACGCGAGCGAGGAAGAGAAATAACAAAGGAAGCTGAGAGCAATTATGTTAGCCATCGCAAGCATTACTTCCGTAGTAATGACATACGATCGGGTAGACCGTATGGTCGTACGAACCGAGTAAGGTACCCTCACTTTCCTGACATGGCCGTTCAGTTCCTTCTCACCGTTGAAAGCATCCATACATCCCCCATCCCAGCGCGCGAGATTTGGTGGAAATATTATACCTGGCTTGTGCCGTACGTATACCAATACCTTCTGCAATAGGAAAGAGTGAGGTTGTCCTTGGTACGAGTCGAGCAGCAAAATCGCTCACTCTGGTATGTACGTGATCCACGACCGATTGACATCCAAGTGTTATGTTAGACGTGATCACGAACACTTCCAGCCCTTGCTTAATATCCAGTCAACTATCGAATGGTGTGTCGTACTTTGAATTGCGAAACATTGTAAGGTTTTTGGGGAGAGGTTTTGGAGGAACTCGGTAGACCTGTGGTGATTATACATACTATAGGGTACCTAGCGAAGACGGTGCCTATAGATTTAGACGTGTGGACGGCCGTAGTAGGCCTCTACCCAGTTGGGCCAAGTTAAGATTTGTTTAAGATCCACCGATTTCCTGGTCAACTAGCTTCACCAGCGCGTCCAGCCTACTTCCGTCCGAACTCCAAAACCCACGAAGACTATCGTTGGGCTAGGGCAGTTGGGACAAGGATTGGGGGTCCCAATTACACCTGTTCCAATTACGTCATATGTACATTGCGCATGGAATGAATTGAAGGTAAGCATGTTCTTGTTCAAGCAGATAGGGTAAATAATTTTTGGCCAAGCTGAAGTTGATTTATGTACTCTCAGAAATAGATATACGAAATATAATTAAAGACGAGATAAAGGAAAGCACGATTGGCTCGACCGTGGCATGGAAAGGATGGGAAACTGGAATCATTTGAAACTGGTGGGAGTCGCTCGGTGGATAACTTCTCATCAGATAACCACAGCATCATGTTCCCCATTGACGTGGGCGCTGTTTGATGAGCTTACCAAGTCCGGTCGACATTTCATGGTGAACTGTGAGAAGAACCTTCTTCGCAAGGTTCTTTGTTATCCATTGCAGTGGAGTTGACGTCCTGGCACAAGGGCCGTGTTAGACTCCCGCGGTCGCGATGTTCCAGAAAGAATGTGACTAAAATGGGGATCGCGCATCCCGGTGGACATCATGGCGTGGGAACTCTATTCCAGGATCTCCATGTTCACGGCACGCAGCTTGTCATCGCGGAGCGGGCTGATTAATGATTGTTGGTAACTCTTCCTCTCGCTCTACCCACCACTTCCACCCCCCAGTACGTCCTCACCATGGTCCGCCCCGACCAACAACAGTAGTCCGTGTCGCCAATATCCCCATCAACATCCTCTATCCTAATAGGCCTTACTCTTGTGCTCTGCCCCTTGACTATCGGCATCCCTAGCGAGAACACTGCCATCAAGGCTAACTCCATTGTCAAGGCATCCGTGTCGTCTCCCATTCTCAGTTCTTCCAAGGACGCCACGCACTCTCACACATCACTGCTGTTGTTTCTCTGTGTATATTGCCCGCTTATACACACCTACCGACTGAACCCCCTCAACCCAGGATTCTTGGATAGGCCGTTCACATGCCCTCAGCAAGGTCCAGCCGTATGATGCCTGCATCCTCCTCCATTCCCAGTGCCCATCAACAAGCCTTCCGCATATTCAACCCCTTGTATATTTTCCCCTGCCCTCCAGTTCTCGAGATAGCACTCTGTCAAAGAGCACCAGGACCCCTAACGCATCCTCCATGACCTTGGCACTTTCCCTCACGCTATACAATGCCCCACGATCACGGTCATAGATAGGGGGCCATACCGATTTCACCGACGGATCCGCCAAGGTACTGCATCGTTGTCAAAACCCTGAACCCTCCATTCTGGTCACGCCGATAATGTCAAACCCAACTTACTTTGGCAAACCGACCGCGATTTATGCAGGACTCGATTCGAACATGTCACCGACACCCGCACACAGCCGACCCACGCTCATCATTCTATCCACCGCCCCGAACCTACGTTTGTGACAACCCAGCCGACTCACTACGCTAGGATGCTACGAGGGAAATAATGCCAAATACATGGATCTAAGGGACATATGTAGCGAGATTCGGGAACCTTGTGTTGTGTCGCCGTCAGCGGAAGGATGCATACGAAATGGTCACCTACATTTATTTTAATCAAGGGACATGTGGCATTAGCCTATTAAGTGTGTGACCACACCTAAACGAGCTCATGAATTAGATGGGAGTAGGGATAAATTATGTGGGCAATGCAAATGACAAATAAAAGTTTCTAATCCTTCCCTACGTCTCTCGCCACGGATAGAGTGCCTCCTTCGTCGTCTTGAGGACACTCGGAGGGTGTATGTAGAGGGAAGTCCGTCCAAACAGCAGGAGAACTGAGAATAGTCGAGGGGTAGGGGAGGACGAGTGTCAAGAGCATGACATCGGGATAGGAAACACCCTGTCATACAACGCTTGCAGTTGGTCCCTGCCAAGCCTTGTAAGCTCGCAGAAATATCAGTCTAGCGACCTCGCGAGGTCTTGTTCGATAGCACGCATATTCTGGGTACTTAATTATAAGCCTGAATCTTCAAAGGGCCATTATGTATCTTGACAGGTATGGGGTATGGAAAAAAATAAATCATATATCCGTACATGAAGTAAGTGTCTGATGCGAGGGAGGTAAATCTGAATCAAGTTGAAACTCGGGTAATGGACGCCCATGATCTAGTACTTACCTGAAGTTGACACAAGTAAGAAGACGTCAAGGAGAGTTACACGTACCACTTGTCATCTTTTTCTAGGTATAGGCAAATAAAGACTCAATTCCATCATCACCCAACATCACATCGAGTGCGATATCAGGACCGCAACAAAACAACACTTGGGATCTACAGAAAATCCGGCCTGGGCAACTTATTTTCTACAATCTACTGGACAGGAGCTACAAGCTCCGTGGCAGGGAGTTGCAGGTGGGACGTGCATGCTAGGACTCGAAGTCGCTCGTGTCATATGTGTACTTCCGCAAGGATTTTGAACTAAATTTCACGAGCTGCAGGTTCTCTTGAACTTCCTTTCTCTTAGCTCAAGCTGTACTTAAATATGTCGTGTTTGAACCGCGACTTACGCCTCCCTTTACTTCCCCCGGTCGTTAAGGGCACACTCCTGCGATCAACACAAGATAGATGCCGTGTGGAGTGTAGAACCTACTTGGTCATTTGAGACATGCTAACCTCACACGTGGATACCAGTGCTAGTGCGTGTAGTCTACGCAGCGTGGTGCTAATTATGACGGTTACTTCCAATCTGTTCTGGTTCCTCTTCGCTGATGGATATTCAATTGAGCCAGAAAAGATCGCGACATGTGTTGTGATCGTTGGATCCTTGCTAACGATCCGATCATTCGCCGCGGCTTCAGACAAATATAATAGCCGTTCATTTCAATCTCAGTTCCTCGCGGATAGTACAGGGATAACAGCAGGCTACATTCAAATATTTCTACGCACCTGGATATAAATCACAATGAACCCCCGGATGGCTATGAATGGAATTGCAAGTGTTATGTAGATCGTGGGGATTTTCCCATCTATAATACCATCCTTGTGAAGCATGTTTTGCCCTTAACTCCTCTCATTCCTCAATTATCTCTCCCTCAGAACCAGACATTGATTCGATGCCAGATGTTCACAGGCTAATAGTTCTGATGCATGGAGTCAATTGCATGCGGGTCATCTATAGAATACAGCGCATGTCTTGAATTGAAAATAGAATGATGGTAAATTCTACCACCATTCACACGCTCGCCAGGCACGAGTTGCACGACACATTGTGCCATCCTCGCTTGGCGAATAAGGGACAAAGTGTCGCCTATGCTTGTCTCCTAAATAACTGATCTAATGGAATAGGTGCATAGTTATGCATGCCCTCCGTCTCCCTTGCGCGCCCATGAGGTACAAAGAAGATCTTGGCATTCTGAATCCCTGCCTCATCTGATGACCTGTGCTGATGAATTAGACACATCAATCATCACGGTCACTACTTTCGACCTCCTTACAAGGCGGAATATTGATATCATGTTAATATTAGTATAATCGCCGATATGGTGATTGATACCCGGGACAGACTCAGTAGTTGAGCGGTCGCTTCTACTGAACTCATGTCCATAATTTTTATCAGATAGAGAATGTACCAGGCTATAGGGTTGAAACCCATCTCGAGAAGAATATACTGTTAAAAACCGGCCCCAAGTGCTTTCTCGAGAGATGGTCTAGTCCAATGCTGAGGAAATGAAGAACCTTTCCTCCAAAAGTTCTGCCTATCAACACAGTCAAAGACTTCCATCCTCAGCTGACCATCGTTTTCGGGCTGGCTGTAATTGGGTCTTGGATAGATGTGATGCGTCCAGCTGCGCGCATCACAAAAACTTCAACGGTTCAAACATTTCCCTTACCACCCGTCCTACCCAGGAGGGAAAGATATATATAAATCGTCATACAGCAACCGCTATTAACTTGTCCCGTAATCAAGCTTCGGGCTGGTGTGATCAAGGACATACTGATGGGACAACACTAGCAAAAAGGCTGTTGACGGGTCGAATAAATACCAGGCAGGGGAGACAAATACCTCCCCCATCGCTACTATTCTAAGGTCTGTCGACAACGCAAGATGTCAGACACTCTCCAGTCCAATATTGGTGCATTGTTATTGGGCTGCATCATCTCGAGCATGTGTGTACTCCCTCAAAACCCTTCGTTCTCTGCATGTGCTAGAACAGTCATCACAGATTATACGGGATTACATGTGTGCAAGCCTTTGTCCTTCTCAGGAAACCCCAAACAGAAATATACTTTCCCGTAAAGGGCGTTGTGAGTACCTCTTGTCTTCTCCTTAGTTGGTGATCAACGATGATTGACCGACATATATAGGTTGGGCTTATATGGGCACTGGACACCGGTCATCAAATATGGATCATGCATGTAGTATACTATTTCCTCGTCATAAATTACATGAATCCTAGCGCTCTTGCACGCTTCCCAGGGTCAGATTTTGTCATTTTCGGGTTGAAATATAACGACTTAAAGCATTTCACAGGAGCTTATACGTAAGTCCTACCATCGATATAACTGTTTAGTCCCTTGGTACTGAGAATAGCAGGGTCAAGTCATGACAGGTGTGAGTGAAAAAGCATGAGATGGCGCACATCGGACCTCAAGCTTATGCGATGTTTTCCTAACAGGCCCTCGCTGAAGTTTGCTGCCGAATGTAAGACCCTACTAGTTCCAATTACACGTTCTGACCCCGCGATAGGGTTTTTGCGGTTCGAATTTGGCGTCGTAAGTACACTTAACCACGCATCCGAGATGATTAGTCAAACTTCGAGTACGCTATGACAGTGAGCTCGAATAAGCTATACCTCATCATAATTGTAAGTCATCTGTTAATGTTTCGACCCTTGACTAATACCAGCTTATCAGGGACTCCAATCCCTGTGGTATACCGGTGCGGGTGATTTTAAATTCCCGAAGTTCAGGCGCTGAAGGGCAACCTTTTGGCATGTAGGGTCTCTCATTGGTTAGTACCTCTCAGAGGGATATAAACACTATTGCTGAATCCCTATAAACAGCATACTTGGTACATATGTGCGTCGGAGATCTCCTCCCTAGGCCCCTAGCATGCTACAAGTTGATAAAATGATTCCTCAGAGGTTTGCACCATGGGGATGTTAGCTCTCTTCTCGATCTCAGAGTATGATATTTCCTTCTGCAACCTCTTCATGGCAACTTAGAACTGGATTATAAAGTGGCCTCTAACTGCAACCTGGGGGTCGTCCGCTATTGCCGATTCGCTCATCATGGTTGTCCTTTGTGCTCACTTGTACCGGATCAGAACAGGGATTCGAAGGTTCATATTTATCGGCTTCGACCCGCAATCTACGCTAATCCGCATACGATATTTTAGCACGGATTCGATGATTAGGACGTTGATGGCGTTTACCATCAATGCTGGAGTAGCTATGACGTGAGTCGTCCATTGCCTTTCCCCGACCTTAGGCACCATAGCTAATGCTTAAACTACATCCAGGCTGGCGAATCTCGGTGTCCTCATTGGCGTAAGACGATTTATCACAATTCTCGTGGGTTTGACTCATAACAAATACCAGTGGCTCGCTCGCCCACACTCGTTTATTTTCATTGGGGTCTGTTTCCTTTCGAGCAAACGTATGTTTTTTTTTATAACCAACAGTACAAGCCCTCTTACATGGATATAGTCTACATAAACTCCCTCTTTGGCAGCCTCAACGCAAGGGACGTGATGCGTCGTCAAGGCGATTGTGTAGTAGGGGATTCCAATATGAATAACATGACTCCTGGAGGCAAGGGCACAAACAAGTTTACCCCCTCCGGTGAATTCATGAGCGGACATGAGCGCAAGCTTGCGGAGATTGCCCCCGACCTCTCCCATACTTGTGTGGATAATCTGTCCACCGAGGTACGCACTCATTTGTGGATGAATCTGAGTTGTTGTTGATTATCGCGATTAGGGGAGCGTGCAAGAGTATGGACCGTCGAAGGGTATCGAGATCAAAGTTAATCAGGTTCAAGTGGTGAATGCTTGTTGATGGTAGAGGTTGGGGATACTGAGCTGCTGGCAGTGTGATGTCGAGAGGTCGGTGTAGGGAAACGACAGGGAGGGGATGACCCAGGTTTAGGGTATATTGTAGTGGGACATTCAGGTGTTGCTTATTCAAGTATGGGGGTCGTATATATTATTGATGTGGGGTGAGTGATTGAGAACCTGAGCTGAAAGCAAGCGTTGTGATGAGTGTTAAATCTTACTGAATTTTTTTTTCGCGTCGACTTTTCCTGCTTGTTTGTGTTCGACGACCCCTGCAGCCAGGAGGCAAGGGAGATGCGTGCGTGTCCTGTACGAACCGGCAATATTGGAACGTTAGCGAGCCGACCCGGAGGAGAATAGCCGCTTGATCGGCCCGTAGAACCATTCACGGGTATCGGACGTTGCCGAATTATGGGCGCCGTTTTATTTTTCAAGTTTGTATGTCCCCAGCAGTATTCAACACACAAGATCAGGAGTTCTGCCTTTTATAACCCCGTCCACTGAAATCTGGCTTTCCCTCATGCCGGAATTCGTAATGCGTTTTAGCAACTCCACCGAGTCGCCCCGGCGAATCCGGAGGTATTGTGGGAACTATTGCTATTCTCGCTGCATTGCTTTATATAACAATATGGAATTCTGCATTGATCGCGGGTCGGAATCAAGAGCGACATCTGCCACTGTCCCGCAAAGCATCGTCCGAACATCTCCCTCTACTCCGTGACCCTCGACTGAAAATCTTATTGGTTTGTCGCGTATATACTTTACATTAAAAAATAGATTATTCCCGGAGGCGCCCGCCGTCCTTAAGATCTTTCAACTCCAATAAGGACGCCATAAAGCCGAAGGTGCGTAATCGCGGTCATGAACCCCCTCAGTAATGATCTCTAATAGATCATAATCAGTATTCGGCGTCTCTCAAATCGCACGAGAGGCCTTTACCTGAACCTCCTTCATTCGATCACCCGCTCGTCTTACCTCATTCGTACAGATACACCAGGCCCTCCGAACTAACTAAAAGTACAACTATGACGATGCATCGCTCACTTCCCAGTCCGAGCCTACCTCCGCCCTCGGCGCATAGCTAAAATGGAGTTCAGACTCCATTCACCCTTGGACTGAACCGCCCCCTTGACTCCAGATCATTTACGGGAGACTACATGGCGAAAAGGCCATGTGGAGAGGATCCAATTGTTGACAACTTTCAGATAGATGTGGTATGACCTGATAGGATGTAAATATTTTCACTTCCTGTAAGGTATTGTCAAATACACTTGGAGTACATTTGAATGTCGGGGCTTTCGCGGCCGGGAGAGCGGAAGGAGGAAACCTATGATGCGACCTGGGCTCTGTGGGGAACCGAGACCGTTCCGCCCCTTTTGCAAATTCATATGTAATCATTGGCGCAGCCCATTTACTTCATCCCGACCATAATCGGTGGTGTTTCACGTTTCACCGCCAGAGGGCAGGACTGGCGGTGTAGCAAAGTTATTTATGGAAATGCGAACGTTAAGCTTAAATACCGCTCCTACCTCACTTGACGGCATCCCGTGCTAACGTCCTTTCCCAAGAAAGATGGGTCTCATTCACCACTTATCTTCTCTAGCCATTCTCTATGGTCACATCGCTCTATTATGTTCAGCACAAAGTCTTATTGCCGATCTCAAGGCAAAAGGAATTGAATTCGTAGCCCCAGGGGATGCAGGCTATGAAAATGCTAGTCTCGCGTGTGAGTTGGGTCATCACTTCGAGTTATGTGCAATACCAACTCACCGTCAACCCGTTTCTTCCAGTCAACCATCGATTTACATTTACACCAGCAGCAGTCACATACCCAAAGACACCAGCCCAGGTCTCCACAATAGTTCAAACAGCCGCTAAATACAATACTCACGTGTCCGCCCGGAGCGGAGGAGTAAGTCCAACCTTAACGCTTCACTATTCAACTCATATATTAATACAAATAATTCAAAATAGCACAGTTATATCGCGAATGCCCTCGGTGGTCAAAACGGCAGCGTCGTCGTGGACGTGAACCGTTACTTTACCGATATTGAAGTCGACTCTTCATCCAATCGCGCAATCATTCAAACTGGAAACCGACTTGGAAATATCGCATTGGCGCTGAATGCTAAAGGCCAAGGCATCGGACACGGAACATGCCCTTATGTCGGAATTGGTGGACACTCTTCTTTTGGGGGTTATGGCTTCACTTCAAGGCAGTGGGGTTTGGCTCTGGACAGTATAGTTTCCATTGACTTGGTACTTGCTAATGGGACAATTACCACCGCTTCGAAGAGTCAGAACTCAGATTTGTTCTGGGTAAGCATTATTTCACTTAAACCTGAAGCGAATACGACGAAGTTTACGGTATTCGACCCAGGGAATGCGTGGAGCAGGACCTTCATTCGGTATCACGACATCTATAACCGTCCAGACCTACCCTGTCCCACCAGCAGCCACTTCCTTCATTTACACCTGGGACCTCTCTGCCGCACAGGCCACCTCCGCACTCAACCTCTTCCAAGAATTTTCTCTCAGCCAACAACTCCCACAGCAATTCGGTTCTGAGCTAGTCTTCGGTCGAGGAAGTCAAAAGGGTCGAGTCAGTTTTGCCATTCAAGGCGCATGGTATGGCGATGCGACCAAATTCAACACCACGATCAGTCCTTTTATGTCTAAGATGACTCAAAAGCAGAGTCAGAGTCCTCAAGTGCAACAAGGAACTTACATCGATAGTGTTGCCTTCTTTGGCGGGTTAAAAGGTGGAAGGCTGAATACGACAGGAATACCAGATGGGCGGGATAACTTTTATGTGAAATCACTCTTCACTCCGCAGAATCAGCCAATGACGAGTCAGGCTCAACAAGCATTCGTTAATTACCTTGCTAACCAAGGTTTTTCCACAAGCCTGGTGAGTCCACTCATTCTGTTGAGCTTTTTAAGAGTGGGATTGAACATAAGGATGTAGGATTGGTTCGTCGAAGTTGAACAATGGGGAGGGGCCGGTTCGGCGATCAACACTGTTCTACCTGATGATACCTCCTTCGCGACTCGGGATTCACTATTCCTCTTTCAACTCTACGCGTTCACGGATACCCTGGAGACTACATTCCCTTCCTCTGGTTTCACTCTTGTCGATGGTAAGCTACCCATATATGAGCATACACAAATCGGCCGCTAACTATTTTAACAGGAATGGTGAATAGTATCGTAAACAGTATGCCATCCGGTTGGGGCTACAGGTGAGTTCGAGCTTTGCTAACAACACAGTCCAAATTTCTGAGTTTGTATGAAGTGCCTACCCCAACTACCTGGATAACCGGCTCCAAAATTGTGGGTTGTATACTATATCGCCATTTATCGGTTGTTCATTGCGTTACAGGGCAAAATCTGTACTTTAGAACACATTACCCGGAGCTTCAGCAACTCAAAGCCTCCGTAGACCCGAAGAATATGTTTAATTTCCCCACATCGATCGAGTTGCCATCATGAAATCGGCCTAGGGAGCGTCAACAGTGATGTGGTTGGATAGTGGTTATCTCATGGTAACATTGCTAATAATGTACTTAATGAACACTTTCGCGTATTTCCCCCCCTAACACTTGCCTTTCCTAATTCCCAAATATATGCCCGTGGTATTTAGTCGCCGAGTCGAACATTACCTCTGGATCGACGCGTAAAAGATTCTCACATATATCTCCTGAAATCTCACAAACACACCACGTAGTGGTCAATGGGTTTTGGGTTCAACCTCACTCTGCTAATCTCTATTACATGCAAGATATCATACACTGTAGTATTGTTGGCTCATTCTAAACCGAGTGAAAGGATCGCATACGTTATCGTTTTCCTGATATGATGATTCAAACATGTGCTCGAGTCTTTTCAAGTAGAGTAAGCGACCTTCCTGAAGGATATTCTCAGAAAGAAAAGTCAAGTACATGTTTAAGCCTTGTGATTTGACTTGATATATCCTTGACTACTAACCCCTTTATCCTTCGTACAGACTCTAGGTGAAGCTCAATGAGCACGTACAATTAGGTAGTTAGTATACATCTTAGGACCCTTAGTTTACCTTAGCGCTTACCTCTCAATATCACTCGTTAAGTAAAACCATGACCATGTTTCGTTTTTTTGGTCTGGATATACGCTTCTGCAGTTCCGAAATTTGTAACATACAGACCTAGTAGTCTACATATACCTTGTCACGTAGCACAAACAAGTCGTTCATTTCCTTCCCTCGAACTAGCATCTTTTACGGGGAACGGTTGGGCGAGCTGAGAGTCAGCATCAAAAGTACTATCTGCATAAATTCAGGGGCTAAGGTTGCGGGTGAAAAGTCTCGTAATAATCTGACAAAGTATGGGAGACTTATAAGTACTCAGATAAAGAATCACCAAACACGCCCATATTATCTCCTTTAAGTCGAACAGAATCATCCCTATTATTCCTCCTGTTGGGTTCTGGAACGAAGAAGGATGTGTGTGATCACTCTTTTAAAATGCAATGTTCTAGTTTCAGATTCAGGTACTGCAATTCGTATCAAAATCTCAATGGAGAACTCGGAGCCCCAGAATCTGCGGTTTTAATTCATTTGAACGTTTGGACTGTTCAAGTCCGATGAGAATAAGCAATAAGACAGCGCATATACTCACAACTTCATGGCGTAGGAGCAAGCGCTACGGCGGCGCAGGCCGCGGAACATGCACCTAGCGCCGCGTTGCAGGCTAGAATTGCAGGCGGGGCCGCTGGTGCTGCCACGGTCCCAAAAGTAAAACCTGCGGCGGCGTAACAAGCCACCGCCAACGTATTGCATCCTAGGATAATACGGACAAGCTTAGATGGATAGTATGTCATCTGAGGCTTCGCTCACCCACCTGTTTGACAAATACCATACGCAATGGGACCTGCGTTGGCGGACTGGGGAGAACCAAGAAGGATCGAGGTGAGAACCAAAATGGCGTTTCGCATCATGAGATGTCTTAAAGAGTCAAACTAGTCAAGCTTCAAAACTCGACCAGACTGGTATTTATACCCTCAAGTCCGGGCTCCATCTCACGTGCCATGACCAAAACTAGCACCGGGATCGAGGAGTTCGATTTTGAGACATGGAGCTAAAATGTGTGTAAGAAACACAGCAGGTTATGCGGTCAGTGTGTTGCTGCCCAAGTCACTCCTATTTATGTCCCCTGGTCTCGAAGCGAGAAACTGAAATCCTAGCCACAAAGCAAGGAATTTATATACTAAGTGCACACTTCTAAGGATAACACCCCTGTGGCGTATCAGGTAGCGATTATTTACATGACATCATTACTCTAGCGCGACCTTGGAGGCTACAAAAGGCGAGTACGGTGTAACCGTATGCATATACAGCGTGTGAGCATGCAAATGTGCGAAAACGGAGAACCCGAGCCGCAGTGGTTCAAATATTGACAAAACCCCATCTATATGACTCTCATTGCTCAAGTCCAAATTACGGTCGTCCCCCCCCGAACGATACGTTTCCGATCCGTGCTGTCGATACATATTTGTTGACTCACAGCCTGAGGGGCTTCACTCTAGAGTAAAAGAAGACAGGACGGTGATGAACCAGTTACTTTGAATCAGACAGGCCGATCTGCAAACCAGTGCTGCCTGGTCGAAATCATCTAGGATTGCCGCGGTGGCACACCAGGTCCTGGAGTGGAAAACGCACTTTCAGGACCAGATCCAGATTGGGTATCCTCGCAAGTATCTTGTCCGGACCTGCCGGAGTGTCCAAGTTCCTTGGAATAGAGTCCACTGCATATCCTGGGAAGTGGAAAACATAAGGCTCTTGTTAGGTCAACTAAAGACGGGTTGGGTCTGCTCGATCTCTGAGTTCGAATGCGCCCCTCAATGATTGAAACCGCAGACTCCCATAAAGGTTGTGCTCGAAACACCTGGTCAACCCTTTATGATGTGTATTGCGAATTAAACTCACAAAATGCGGCATAAGGAGTAATAAATTTCCGTCTGGGAACGAACATGCTACCCAACACTTATATGCCATACTGTCTATTTCGCATCTAGCGTCGCCATTATTTAATTACCGTCCTGCATTCCCTACATCATTAGGCTTGTCACTTAGGGTCACAGAGGTACCCCCTTCTGTCGATAATGTATGTAAATCGTTTAAGGAAGGTCTCAAGGCAAACTGGACCTGATCCGCAGTGATATCGAATCGGTCTTCCTGCGAACTACTAGTATTCCAGCCTGAGCCTTGAGCCACGGCCCACCCCAAGCCAACGCGCACATTGATAAGCATGAATGCGATCCCAGCTACTGCTGGGCAAGAATCGATGAGGAGCTCGTCTACAGGAGAGCGGACGAGGTCTAGTACTAAAATGACGATCATCCAAGATCTTAATGAAGCATCACGTGTTGAGGTGTTAGCGATTATGCTGAGGGTAATCTTTGCTCACGTATAAAGTGCTGCACTTTCGATAATCGTGGACATGACGCGCTGCGGTGCAATATCGTGAGGTGTGTATTTCAGAAGGAGGCAGGACGGAGCTAACCAATAAACTGGACCCAGTAAGTTTTCTTGTTTCTCTGCTGACTGACCATATCCTCCAGGTTATCATTGCTGAAATGGATTTATATGTCGTTACAGAGAGAAAGGTGGTTCATGCTCACCAGTACAATATATATTTGTGCTTTTATGGCAGTCAGTACCCAATTGTGACCTAGGGGAGTTGAACCAGCCTGATAGTGAAGACAAGGTCACTCAGAACCCAATCATTGAATCTGCGTATGAATGCAGCATCTTCTGGTTTGAACCGAGCATAGCCAATGATGATGTTAAGACCGCTAGCTGACGTGCAAGTAAGGCATGAACGGCATTCTTGGCGATCACTGGAAATGACGGACCGAGTAGTCCAATCATCGTAAGTATGGGTAGAATAACGACGCGCAAACTACGCCCCCATACAATCCATAGTCTGTATATCTGGTCGCTAGTTAGAAACTCTCTAACACCAAAACACAGGACTTACAAATGCCAAGTCTGCCAACAGCAGCGATGGGAGAACAAAAATGCTCTTGAGATATTGAGTCACCTGCCGCATTTCAGAGAAGAAAAGATCTGGTGTAGCTCCATCATTGATGTTGATGAACCCTGCAAAGAAACGTATCCAAGATACAACCCCATGCTGAGCATCGATAGAGTCAGGAAAATAGGCCCGGGGGAGGGCGCTGGACACTCACTCCAGTTATTGTAACAAAGATCAGGAAGCTCAGAATTAGGATAGGGCGCGTGCTCGCTGAGGAGCCCTGTCGCAGTCGGTAAAGAGATCGATAGCGGTATCCAAACAAAGTGGTGGAGATTGCAAATAGGATCACAAACACACCGTAGAGGAAACTCTCAACTGGAAGCGTTGCGAGATGTGTAGAGGTAGCCAAAGTCGGCGGCGCCATGAGAGTAGAGGGCAGGAGAGGCCGTATTTCGAATTGGAGCAATTGCAGAAGCGGGGCGGGGTCAGACTTTATAAAAGGATCCTCGCGAAACCGACACTGGGTTTACCCGAGCCTTAGCGAGCGCTCTGATTATCACTTATTCATAACTCATTGAACGCTCGTTCGAGGCGGAGCGACGGCGGTTCCTGTGATCTGGAGCGTGAGGCATAGTCAGTGTTATTGGCTGGAGGCCGGGTCGTCTCCCGGTTCTACAAGGAGGGTTCAGAGACAAAATGCGTCGTTGGGTTGGATTCCAAGTTTGCGACTGAGTTCGGTTTCTTGTGCAAAATTTTTGGCCCGTTTCATGCAGACAAGATTTTCAACCACAAACTAAAACGTGTTGGGGGCGCCAACACCGGAAGCGTTGGTGTTGTTTGCATATATTAGTTTTGGATGATTTTGAGAGTCTCAGTGCAACAGAAGCTGGTCTCCCTGACTAGGACTCTGCTGAGCTTCCTTTGCCTTGGCAACCTTACCGAAGCGATACCAGACGAAGCGGAAGACAAGAAATGATCGTGGTACCACTGGTACGGCAGTCCCCGACCCAAAGAGCGAGTATACGAGATTCTCAAAGAGTTTCGCAAATACCGGAGCTAAGAGGCTGAGACACCAAGACAAGGCGTACGACACAGTTGGTCGTATATTTACACCATTAATTCATTAATTCTCATGAAAGACCACGGACAATACATGTGTTTATGTGCCTCAGGCTATAGCTCCCTAACTAGTTATTACTCTAGAGCAGCTTGCGTAAGCAGGCAACAAATTGTTGACAAGTGCCGCTTCCGACTGGATGCCAACATCCCTTTTAGCTTTGCTAGGTCGGGCTTGGGAATTACCCCGCGACAACTGAGGAAGTAAAGCGTCCGAAGATCGCATATCCGCAGTCTCATGACCCCAGGTCCTTCGGAACCCTCCTCTTGCTTCGCAGATCGGAGATGAGCGAACAGCACGTTGTGTCATCAGCACTGTATCCATATCCGAAAATACCGGTATATGTTACAGCTGACCGCATGATGGATAGCGACTCAGGAACAGGGCTACTTCGCAACTCCAAGGGTCTATTCTCGGGTGGAATGTGTTGCTGGCGGAGGTATAAGCTTAACTCATTACTGCAGGAGCATCCCAATCCTGAGGCTTGGAGCTGCTCTAATCACTGCATTGAACCCTAACCGATCGCATTATTTGACTGGTCCTTCCGCCATATCCCATAGAGTTCCGCCTGAGTTAGCCCAAGCTCCTTTACTCCGAACCGGGCCGCCGATTCAACGCGAGGCCATGGCTCTGGTTACTGGAGTCAATTCTCTCATACTTTCTTCAGCGAGGGTCGATGGAGCATGAGCACCGAACAATTCTGCCTTTGTCAAGCGGATATCCGGAAAGAGTGGATCCGAGTTAAAGGGTGATGTATTGATGATTCGTGGGAAAAACGCGGTCGTAATCCCTGTCCAGTCATCTCTCCCCCTTACCTTTACCCGCATTTGGTGTTTTTACAGTATCAGGTCCACAACAGCGGAGTATATAATGGGCGTTCCGAATTTTGCTATCCCTGCTCGCGACCATGCCCCCTTTTTCCCCAAGGGAGAACCCCATGATGTTCAACAACGACAGCTTCGACGATGGATTCCAGAGTCGCCCCTCCATCGGTGGTCAGAAAATGGCCGTCACTGTTGAACCGATGGATCCGATACCGCCCCGCATCGTCTCTCCTGGTCCGCTTCCTGGCCCTAGATTATACCAGAATCATTTCTTCTCCAATGAGCCCACCGTCGCTGCGGCGCGGAGGCAATATTTCAGAATGTTCATCGGCGGGACCCTCTTAACAGTTTTCCTCATTTTTACTGTGTTTTCCATATTCTGGGGTGCCTTTTACAGGACTCCTGTTCGAAACCTTCCAGGATGGATTGTGGTATATACTCCTGCTGCTATCTACGAGACGCTCCTTAACAAACCCAAATAGGATTTTGATGGAGGGCTCATTGGCCAGGCCGTCACCTCTGGGCTGACTGCACCGAATCCAGCTTCGAGAATAACTTGGACAGTAGTCTCTCCTGATCAATTTGTTAATGGAGCGAGCGATGTGTCAAACGCTGTGGTGGACCAGAGAACATGGATGGCTGTCATCAGTTGCGTTGAGTTGTCCTCCCTGTTTAGACACTGGCTCACATAGACACAGTTAATCCCGGAGCATCCAATAGGCTAACTGCTGCACTAGCCACACCCGATGCTGCGTACAATGGGTCACAGGCGATAACTGTCGTTGGTGTCGAAGCTCGGAATGAAAATGCTTAGTAGGTCCACCTTGCTCTGGCGACCTGCTGCCCTGTTCACCGTATACCCATCATCTTCCAGCCGAGTTTTTCTCCGCCCTTCGGTAAGTGGAGCGCTTGCCATATACCCATAGAATTCTTTAACTCGATTTGTTGCTCTAGGTGGAAAGCGCACTCACATCAATATCCGCTCGGTTCGCAGTGCAGCTGGCTAGAACCCTTGCAGGCTCGCAAACACTGTCACAAGTTCTGACCACCGCACCACAAACTGTCACCGCCCCAATTAGCTATCAGCTTGACAACCTGATTCCATTCAACCAGCCGGTGTACGTTCCATGACTTGTGGCGTGGACCATTTGACTGACAAATCTCGCACTAGTGCCACTGTGGTGACCTTTGTTGGACTAATCTTCTTGCTGATCCTATCGTTCTTCATGGTGGTACGCCAAATCCTACTTCAGGCCATATACAATCCTCACTCAGTGATAGATGATCGGGAATGCGGCACGCGAAACCACAAATCTTCGCCGCCTGCTCTCACTCCGATCTTTGATTGCGCTACGTCTCAGCACTTCCGTTATAGCTTATTTCTTCCTGTCGGTCCGTGGCCCCTTTTCGACTTCTGGAATGCTCACTGATGTACCATCTAGCTTTTCTACTCCCTGCTCAGTTTGGCATTCAAACTGAACGTAAGCCGAAAGTATGACCACTAAAAATTGTTGCCGCTATTCGGATGTCTGACCCCGGCCTTTGATAGGTTCGGTCATTCCGGCTTTTTGGTGTTCTGGATGTTAAATTTTTGCGCGATGTGTGCTGTGTAAGCTCTCATTTGTCCTCGCTTCCATCTGTTGGAGCTGATCAATGTTGCTTCTTCAGGGGACTGGCGCTAGAATCAGTGCTCACTCTGATAACCGCCAGTTTCATACCTTTCTTTATGCTCGCTTGGATCATTAGTGCGTCTTCTCAGCTGTTTTTATCTTTCTGTACTCATCATGCTAATCGGATTGCACCGTCACAGCCAATGTCGCCGTTTCATCATTCCCGATTGAAGTTTTGCCTATCCTCTACCGCTACGGTTATGCTGCGCCGTTCTACAATGTTTCCGGAGCCGTTCGTACGATCCTTTTCGGCATAAAAAACCAAGGTAAGCTCGGCTAGTGTCCTCGTGACTCGATTCAACTCACTATTTCCTTGAAGTCGGGTTCCACTTTGGCGTTTTGATCGTGTGGGCATTCATCTCCTGCATCACGCTGCCGATTTTCCAGTATCTTTTAAGAAGAAGAGATATGGCTGCCACCGGTCGCGAACAAGTGAGAGGCAAAGAAAAGGTAGAAGAGTAGAATTCTCTTGGTCCAACCGGCAGTGATGGGAACCGAGAATCGTTGCATTTCGAGCATTTGACTATTTTTGGATTCGGGCGCATTCATGCATCAAGTCATTGGACATTCGCGTATCATATTTGCTTGGTTTCCTCAGACCTACTCTGGTCTGTTACTTTGGGAGTAGTTGACGTGTCTGGTAAAAATACCTTAATCAATAATTGGGCTGCGTAACCCCTTGATACGTTGTCATCTCTTATGTTCCTGTAATAGGGGCTCATTGTATAAATATGTTATTCTGGGGCGCAGGGGCTGTAACAGAGCAGGCATGCGGTCAGTGCTCGGCGGGGATCAAAATTGGGTGAGCAGACATGTGGTTGAGGGTTGGAAAGCACCCTGTTCCCTTTACCTAGATATTCCAAGCAGTCGTGGGTGAACCTCAGAAGCGCACTACAGCCCTGAGCCACAGTAAGCCACCAGTGTCAAATGAGCGATTAGAGAGGATCTTTTTGTTTGTAATAGTAGGGAGCGGCGGCTCTCCCCCGGTTCCCGCGTCCGCGTCCTCCATACTTTGCGCCTCATTGTACTTACAACTCTCGCAGATCCGGTCTCCGACTGCGTGAATTTCGATTCCTCCTGTATGGAGCTAATCATGACCTTGGACGCGCGCTTAGCTAATTCAGCTACTTATATTACCAAACTTTCATTTCTACAGCAACCCTTTGCACCACTGGCAGAGCTACCAACATGGACCCAGGCTCCGACGTGCGAGTTTGTTGGGCAAGCGTGACTAGGGTTGAGATTTTCTGAATTCCTCTTTGTTTGTTTTTTGGGGTACAAAACTATTACATCGAGCCCTGGATGTATGTATGTACTAGGCGAAAACTCATATGGCCTGCTGCAGCTAAACGTGAGATATTCCATGAACTGACCCTAAAGCTGCCAAATCCGGTCTAGTACCCCAAATGCGTTGCCTTGGAGAAATATACTGGGGGCGCTTACAAGTCGCAGTTGCTTGGCTCTCTCAACTTTGTTCAACGCTGATCCGGCGCGATGTTTTTGTTCTTGGTAATCGTTCTTTCAAGGATGCAAACGGTTGTCCCGCCGCCGCCCGTATATAGTCAAGAGATAAACATCGGGCACGAGGGGCGTCCGTCAGAAAAAATGACCAATCCAGACCGAGCTCACAGAATGTACAACGCCACCGAAAAAGTCTCGCATGTGTCAGCGGTTATGCGGATGTACCGCTTCCGGTGGCGGGACCCGCCGCTCCAAACGGGCGGGCTCGGCTGACCAAGTTCCAGCGTCAATAACTCAAAAAGCTCGATGGTCTGCTCTCCCTTCGTCCATTCCTTTGCACAGATACACAGATACACGACATGGACGCAGATTCGCGAACTGTAGACCATTCGAGTATTGAAGCCACGAACACGCTCACGGCTACGACACACTCGCATGATTTTTTTGATCCGCGGCCGGAAAAGTATCCCCGTCACCTATCTGATGGACATCAAAGTCACTTTTTCGCGACAGGGGATAAGGAGATAGCGAGAGCGAGAAAGATCTATTTGAAGGTGTTTATCAGCGGAGCATTCCTCGTGGTACTAACCATATTTGCGGTGTTCCCCATCTACTGGGGGTCGTTATGGAAGGTTCCTGCTCACCCTTTGGAAGGATGGATTGTGGTAAGAGAGCATTTTTATTGATTATTTTTTGACGCGGTGTTCTGATGGTATTTGGAGGACTTTGATGGAGGCGACATTGGCGCATTTTTTTCTGAAAATGTGCCGAACAGATCGACTCGTGCGGTCGTGTGGTCAAAGTACCCTGCGGATCGTATTGGGAGCGTGGAGCAATTGCAAGATGAAGTAGTAGAAGAACAAGTGTGGATGGCTATTGTTGGTGAGTCAGTTTTCTGTCTCGTTGGTGGTTGGGTGGGCTCATTGTACGGTAAAGTCAATGCCGGGGCCTCGGCGAGACTTAACGAGTCCCTGCAAAACCCGAACCCGAACTATAACGGGAGTTCGGCTGTTACGCTCTATGGCGCAGAGGCTCGGAATGAGAATGCATAGTACGTCACTTGCTTCAATCGTTGAGCTGAGTCCTACGACGTCATTTAGCCGAATATTATTGGAACCAACGGTAGGCGAGAAGCCTTGGATAGCGAGCTTTTCACTCAAGACTTTCAGGCTGCGAGAATAGTAGAAAATTTGGCGCAGGAATACGCCATTCAACTCGCGCGAGGCCTGGCTTCGTCCACGTCTTCGTCCTTGACAAGCCTTGTCTCACTATCACCTCAAATTCTTATATCCCCTGTTTCATATACTGTTATCAATCTTCGGCCTTTTGATGAACCAGTGTGAGTAAAATTTGGAGTCAAATGAATTCCTGATTTACTGTGGTGCAGTGCCTCGGCAGCTACTTTTGTAGGCCTTATCTACCTCTTGATTCTCGCCTTCTATATCATTGTAAGCACGTCCCAGCTTTGTTTGCCGTGTGTCGAGTAATTGTTGGAACTGTTGAGGCAGATGATTGGAGATGGTGCGCGAACTGCGTCTGGAATATCCAAGCTTCTGTCGTTCCCCGCATTAGTACTGCTCCGCCTTGCCTCGTCCATCTTCGCATATTTCTTCCTCTCAGTGAGTATCCCGGACCACCACCTGGTATAGTTTGGATGTTTATTAGAGATACAGTTGTTCTATGCCCTCATTGATCTCTGTTTCCAAATTGATTTTACGCGAAGGTAAGTTACCCGTTATTGCGAGTTTATGAAATGGTCTAATATAAGTTGCTCGTAGATTCGGAATGGGAGGCTTTGTGATCTTCTGGATGTTAAACTGGGCTGGGATGATGGCCGTGTAAGTCGGTCGGTATTCAGATCGTAAAAGTAATGGCTGGCTAATGAAATGAAGTGGCTTGGCTTTGGAATCGTTGTTCACGGTTCTCACTGCTCGCTTCATTCCGTTTTTTATGTTATTTTGGATTATTGGTCTGTATTTTCTTCACTCTACCTCTTATCACCTAAACTAACTTGGAATAATAGTGAATGTTTCTGTTTGTATCTACCCTATTCAAGCGTTACCATACATATTCCGGTATGGTTATGCTACACCGTTCTACAACGTGTCAAGGGCTTTTCGGACAATCGCCTTTGGAACAAGAAACCAAGGTACGAATATTGAGGTTACATGATAAAATAAGATGGTTGAAACACACGACACTAGTTGGTTTGAATTTTGGAGTGCTATTTGCGTGGATTGGCATCTCGTGCTTTACGTTGGTATTGTTCCAGTGGATAGTTTGGAGGCGAGATAGACGGTTAGCGTAGCAAATGTGATGTGACGTGACGTAGAAACATGCCGAATGAGGCAAATGTGACGATTGTGCACCCACCCGACCGACAAGAAACCCGCGCACCGACCCCAAAAGGCCTCTCTGCTTACCCACCGCTACCCCCCGCTGCTCACAATCTCTCTCTGCTCAAATGGTGAGATACTCGCGATTGCTGCTCCTCGTCTCCTCATTTTCTTGGGAGAAATCGTGAATTTTTGGGTTGGATGGCTCCCAAGACATCTGGATGACAGTTTTGAACCGCCCCGACTGACTCGATTTTCAGGCCTCCTCAGAATATGCCGCCTGTTATGCCGCTCTCATTCTCGCCGATGAGGGACTTGAAATCACAGTATGTCCTTACTGTTTGGGTTCCGTGAGGGGTCTGGGTTCTGATCCAACGCCTTTCACAACAGTCCGACAAGATCCTTACGCTGACAAATGCTGCCGGCGTCGACCTTGAACCTATCTGGGCATCACTTCTCGCAAAAGCACTCGAGTCTAAAAACGTCAAGGACCTGCTATCAAATGTTGGCTCTGGTGGTGGTGCCCCCGTTGCTGCTGCCGCTGCATCGGGTGGTGGTGCCGCGGGGGGTGCCGCTGCCGCAGAAGAAGTGAAAGAGGAGAAGGAGGAAGAGAAAGAGGAGTCGGATGATGATATGGTATGTACCCGCCATTTACCTGCGCAGAACAGCTACTCATCCCATTCCCCAGGGCTTCGGTCTGTTCGATTAAAAGGTGTTCACACCTGCATTCCTGCATTTCCTACGCTGTAGCCGCTACGTAGTGTTTTCTCAACAAACCATCAAAAGCGCATATGTCTCGATGTGTGAGCGATGTTGACAGAGTGCTAACATCCTTGGTGTGATCCTGCTTTCCTTTCACCGCTAGGATAATAACTATTGCTTCACCCTATTTTGGCGTTCCTTGCCCCACTCCCTAGTGGCGGAAAACATCCTTTAATATCATTTATTCTTACAACATCCTCCGCGTCTTTCGAGGCATAAATGCAGCTATTCTGGAAACTTGACTTTCCCACTTGCAGCCGACTCGTGCGGACATCTCTCTGTGGCGCCCGGATGCCAGTAGAGAATAAAGCATAGTGGCAGACGAAGAAACTTGTTTCCTCCATCAAGAGATAAGTTGGCGAAGTGCGCTGATCACCTAACGCCTCTATTTGATACACGCACAAACTGAGGCTCAGGGTTTTTGCAGGTGAAAAAAGTTTTCATTCTTCTCTGCTCGGACTGCGTGCTCGAAGCGTAGCCCTCGCAGTTTTTTGGTCCCTCCCACCTACACCCCCAGTGATGTGGTACAGCCACTCGGCATCCTTTCGGACTGCTCAGTAGGCCCTACCTATCGCTCAGGCCAGCGGTTTCGAACTCCCCGCGTGGTGGCAGGCATTTTCCACTCTGCCCCAGATCAACTCGATTTCATCATCTCCAAGGGCATCTCAGTTGGGAGTCACGTGATTCTTCGAAAGCTCCTCAAAACCGCTGAGCCTCCCGCAACCACGGCAATCGCCCACGATTGTCTAATGTTCTGTTGATAATCAGTCATAACATACTTCCTCCATTTGTTAGCTAGCTGTGAACAAGCACCAACTTATTATTCAAATACATTACAACTCGACTGGCTACCTAAGCTATACATGCAAGATGGATTTAGTCCGAACGCTCGACGTTCAGACTACTACCCTTTTGATTCTCAGTTCCGACATTTAATGAGAAGGCTGAAGCACTCACAAATGTCTGGATCAAGAGTAGAACAAAACGAATCAATGGGTGCAGATGCACACTTCCTCTGTTCCAAACATAAACTATCATTCTCCTACAACCGGTTTGATACTCACGATCGTTGCAGAAACCACCGTGGAAACCTTGACGTTGAGCAATGCAGCTTGCACTGCAAGCCGCATCACCGGCCCCGAATATCTCGCCTGCTTGACAAGAGAGTCGGGGAACCAAGATGGGCTCCGGGACGGGGGAGGCCATGGCAGCGGTAGCGACGAGAGCGACGAGAGCGAAGAAGGTCTGAGTAGACTTCATGGTTGCTTTAGGTGCGAATGAGGTTGTCGAGTTTGGTTCTGAAGAACTATCCCTCCAACCACGCCCTCCTTTATATCCTATTCGAGCCCTGACCTGTAATAAAAAAACATAAACTAATGGAATACATTTGTACATGTTTTCGTAGTGTTAGGGATCTTGGACAGTTGTTTCTAAGACTACAAAGTGGAGTTGATGAAATTTAGCCTTTTCGCCACCTTGGCGTGTGCAACGGATAGATTAAGCGGCTCCATTTTTGCATACATTGTGGTTGATGTCGATCTAGCCGTGGCGACGGCGCTCAAACATAGTGATGCTAGGACTATCCTGTGTATACAAGAAGCCTGTGTCTCTGGTAACCTATTGACATACATCTATCAATGTTTTCCACGAATACCAATAGGCTGTGCGATCTTCTTCGTATAGTAACTCCACATTGAAAAAGATATGTTTGGGCCCATCCTTGGCTGGTTCTCATATTAGTTATCATCGTAGCAGGCTAACAGCCACGGGCATGTTGACCGGGGATACCTTGGGAGACATAGTCGTGGGCTTGTGTATAAGTCCAAGAATACTACCCCCCAACTAATGTTCTGTCTCATAACAATATGTAATATGTCAGTAAGGACAGGACCCCCGGCTCTGAGGCAACCTTCGAACGTATGAACATTTGCTGACACGTCCCCCTTCTGCTAAATATGTTGCTACTCATAATGCGGTGCCTTGAAGTAGTTTATGTTCTTTGCGCTGCAAGTATGTACAGCCTGAAACCATGTTAGGCGGATGCTCTTCATTAATAATAAAACGATATAGATCTATACTGTCCTTATGGAGCCTGTCGTACTGTAACTGCTAATAAAGAATGTTTGTCTAGGAGACAACGTTATAGGCATCGGGAGGGAGGGGAAAGCGTCTTCTCGCAAGCCCTCTTGTTTCCATTCCTATAATATAACTGCCAAGAGATGCTACCCCAAAAGGCCCATGTATTATGAATACACCAGAGTATTCGGAAGAGAAACATGGGTGTTAAGTTCAAGCACAGGGTCCGGCTGACAAAGTTTCACATCGAAAGGAGCTATTCAAATTTACATCGCAGTTTAAGCTATATACACTCCTAAATTTAAATGTTCATGTTCAAAAGCTACGTCATGGTCAGCCTCTATGAGCGGATGGACAAGACTGACATAACTAACGAACCAAGCAGTTGGCTCCAAATAGCAATTGTTCAGTGGGTGCAGTGGCAAACTTCGTCTGACATAGCTAGTCTCAGAAGATGTTCTTTAATAGCTTACGCATTACTTACGGTCATCGCAGAATCCGCCGTGGAAGCCCTGGTGTTGAGCAATGCAGCTTGCGCTGCAAGCCGCATTACCAGCTCCGAAGATCTCGCCTGCCTGACAGGAGAGTCGAGGAACCAAGATAGGTTCCGGGACGGGTGAAGCAATAGCAGTGGCAGCAAAGAGAGCAAAGAGGGCGAAGAAGGTTTGAGTTGACTTCATGTTGTTTAGTTCGATTATCGAGCTTGGGGTCTAAGGAAAGCATCAACCTCCACGAGCTACTTTATACCTCTCCACAGACGCGCACGCTGCATGCCATACGTCCTCGCTACGATGTTATGCATCTCGAGCGGCTGGTGTTAATACTACATGCAAAGGCAAGGGGGCTAGAAGCCCACTTTAGTTAGTTTCAAGAAAATTGCCGCTTGCAAGCGTGTTGTCGACAGACAGTGGCTGATACTGATCTCGTCGGAACGGTGAGGCGCTAGCAACGTTAAAATGTCGACTTGCTGACTGCGGAGAACAAACACGTTGTCCATTGGTTGAAGATTGACATTCATCTATTATCAATAACACCAGCTGGATCATTTGATCCGCATGTCATTTTACGCTAACACCAGCTTCCTAGTGCGTCCGGTGGGGCTGAAACACACAACTGACATGCTTAGTGTTTTCATTAGAAGTGGTACCCCATGTCGTTGGGGTACCAGCACCCCAGGGCGGGGCCAAAGGACAGATGTTTACCGAGGAGCTCAAGCCATCTGTCACTATCTGACACTTAGGATGGGGGCACTATCATAATTCGTCTCCAGGAGACGGTGGACATTGGCGCTCGAGTCACGAGGCACGTTTACCGCCGCCCTTTTACCTATGATATAGTTCTTCTAAGTGGTCTGTGGGTGATGCGATAAAGGAGATAAACACTGGTGCTGGTAGCTTGGGGCGATGGTCAGGTGTAATCCATAGCTGAGAGTCATACCAATTATTTCCCTAAATTTAATGCATAGAGGTTAAAGGTGGGTGACATTAATGGTTTCTAACCGGTCCATTGTTTTCCCTATTGAAAATATAGAGTCTCAGGAAAACCTCAGGTGATAAGGTTACTTGCGAGGATAATATATGTTATATTATATATATTCAAAATGTACTGTCTCCAACGTATCCACTCCATTCTATGGACTTGGAATGCCAAGCTAGAGATTAAAATGGACAGGGACCGCAGCAGGCAGTTCGAACTGTTACCCCCTGTTACCCTTTATGAGTAAAAGGAACGGTTTGAACCGCCTGCTGCAATTAATGAAATGGACAGATGTCAAATGGACTGGAGTCTTTGAACTCCCACATGACATTTTGATGAGTGCGAATGCAATGAGAGAAAAATATGAGACCTTACATACACATTCATGCAACGTTTCGGGACTTACAACACAGGTATGGTGTATGTGTCGCCCATGGTCGTTGAATCCTGTGGGCGGCTTGATAAACTCGGAGCGCGGTCATGGACAAACACAGGTACGTACCCAGGGCATCGTATTCTCATATTTATTCATGCAGTTGGCCAAACATTCATCTTCCGAATTGGACATTCCTGCTATGCGCACAAAGTTCGGAAGATGCCCGCGGCAGCTCTGAACAGAGCATCATATGAAACAGGTTTGGGTTGAGGTGTACTTATACCACCCACCTCAAAAATATATAGCCATATTATACATCGCATGAATATTAGGTTCTCTCGATCGTCGCGGACATAGGAGTGAGGGTGGTAGTTCGGTTTGATGCATATATCTTGAACGTAATTTGCACTTGATCAGATCAAATATCTCACGATCTTCGTGTTCCTCGTCACTAAGATTTTTAATGATGCTTTGCATAACCAACAATGAGCATACTCACCGTTCACAAGGGTATTTACAGAAGAGCAACCATTTCTCTGCATACATCTGCCATTGACTTCTCAGTTTCCGCCGCCAATAGACTTCATTGCTCAAGGTCCTTGGACGCCCAAACCGCAAATATTCGAATATTTGCCCTTTGTTACAAGATACTCGAGCCCTCTCGAGGTGGCTCTTTAGCACAAGGCGCGAGACTGCATGTGCATTGAAGGAGAAAATTCCTGATCGTTGCAGGATCTTGAAGATAATCTGTAAACGAGGCACGTCGTACCTTCAAAGACAAATAGGCGACCTTTTCTGGATCGGGCATATCCAAAACAGAATGAAGCTTGCAAAGCGCCCCATAAGAATCAAACTGGGTCAAGCCGAGGTGACTGGCAAGGTTGACGGCAGGGACCGATTGGGTATACATATGGTATCTATATCAAAGCGTACGGTCTCCACTGTGTCTACTCTACGGACCGGAATGCTAAATTGAAGAATTAAAGGGACCCAGGTTGTAACGCCCTACTCGCTACGCTATCCTGACGTTTGTACGTGTGGTCATAACACACTATCTTACCCTATATAAGTATCTACCCTGCACCTGTATGTAGCAGTCTTACCTCGTTGCCCCTCTCGCATATAGAGACATTGCAGATTGACCTGCAGCGCCACTATGTGTAAGACCACTCGAAACCCAACGGGTTTCATGGCTTTTCGAACACCCACCCGGCATTTTGGTGGGTGCAAATGCAGTGACAGTTAAGTCTGTTGTTTTGTATCATTATCAATTTGGTTCGCTCCCCATATCCAACAAAGCAATAGCGTGCAGGGCTAGAAATGAAATGTGAGGCCTTGAGACCTAAATAGTACGTAAATAACATTTGAAGACTTACAAATCAGGTAGATTATATATGTCATCCATGTGTTTTGGGTCCTGTGAGTGGTTTAATAACTTGGAGCGCGGTCACAAAGGGATACAAGTACATACCCAGGGGATTGCGTTCTCATATTTATTCATGCAATTGGCCAAACATTCATCTTCCGAGTCGGACATTCCTGTTATGCGCACAAAGTTCGGAAGATGCTTGCGACAGCTCTGGAGAGAATATCATATGAAACAAGTTTGGGTCGAGGTGTACTTACACCACCCACCTCAAAAGTGTATAGCCATACTATGCATTGCATGAATATTAGGTGTTCTCGATCGTCATGTACGTAGGCACGGAAACCACCCTTCGGACCAATGCATATATCTTCAATATAAGTGCACTTGATCAGATCAAACATTTCACGATTTTTGTGTTCCTCGTCCCTAAGATTTTTAATAATGTTACATAACCAACAACCAGTACACTCACTCTTCACAGGGGTACTCACGGAAGAGCAGCCCCCCCATTGTATACGTCTCCCATTGATTTCTCAGTTTCCATCGCCAATGGTGTTCATCGTCCAAAGTTTTCTCACGATCGGACCACAAGTACTCGAGCACCCACCCTCCGCTGCGTGAAACCCGAGTCCTCTCGAGGTGGCTCCTTAGCACAAGGCGCGAGACTACATGTGCACTGGGGCAGAATTTCCCCGATCGTGCAGGGTCTTGAAGGTAATCTGTGAATGAGGCATGTCGTACCTTCAAAGACAGATAAGTGGCCCGTAGTGGATTAGGAACGTCCAAAACAGAATGAAGCTTGCGAAGCGCTCCATAAAAATCGGGCCGGGTCAAGTTGAGGTGGTTGGCCACATTGATGGCAGGAGTCCCAACCCACATGACTGGATCAATGTGAATGAGGAACCCAAGGACTTGTATCGTTGTCGGTAATATGTCTTCAGGGATCTCGGACATGATCCGACTGTAGAGCAGATCCAATGCCTCCATGGGGTTGCGGGTGCCAATGTCACGGGACCGTTTGAGCGCCTTTATGGCCACCTCCAGCCGTCCTTCGGGGTTGGCGTATTCTGAGTCTCCGATAAAGTCCACCAGCGTCTTTATGAAGATGAAAAGACCGGACGCCGCAAGCGCAATCGCATTAATATACTCCTCTGGAGGCCAATGTTCTGGAAGATCCTCGTGGTATTGTATGCGAATATCATTTAAACTTTCGCGGAGGTACCAAGCGACATCCTGGCACGAGTCCACGCCGCTGATAGGGAGCTCCTCATTCCAGCAGCAAATATTATCATCAACCCTCGCAAAGAGTGCCTTTAAGTGAAACTCCGGGCGGCTGCAAATCATCCACAAAACTGGAAGTCCGATATTGGAGGTTACAGCTCCGTTGATTAATTCCACAAGGTCGCGCTGCGCTTCTTCCCCGTTGCACTCATCCAGTCCGTCCAACACAATCAATATCTTCTCCTCCAACCGGATTGCCGAAAGCGGTTCCATAATCAACCTTCTGAATTGGATGCGCCGCGTCTTCGTCATCAATGTGGGGTCTTCGGCCAGCTGTCTGCCCACTAACGTTCTGTATTCCGGTATTTGTACTGCAATCTGATATACGAGGGTCGGAATGACACAATCGGGGTTGTTGCGTTTATTTGGTCTCGAGAAGAAGAAAGCTGCACCAAGGCGCCCATTCTCCTGGCATTGCTCTGCAATGGTTTGCGCGACTGCAGATTTGCCTACGCCAGCGGGGCCGTGCAGCCACAACATATCCGATTTTCTCTGTTCGTCGTCCAGCCATACTTGAATGCTACTGATCAACCCGGTGCGAGTACCAGGGTAACATTGCGGTGGCGGATATCGAGCAGACGAGTCCAGCCCGGCTTCTGTTGTTATACTTTCTTTGAGACTGAGGAGAACTATGCAGGCAAGTAAGCTCCTCCATGGCCTTGTCATATACTATATAGAGCCTTTACCCGTCTTCCCGTCTTCTATATTCTGCATGATGATTTGTGAATTGCTAATCATGAGTGGATTGTTCAGTACGCAGCCGCTCGCATTATGGAAAAACCCAGGAGGTTCAACTGCCTGAGGGCCTGTATGTCACATTAAATAAAAATCCAAGGGCAACTTCATTTCGCCTGCTCACTTGGGGATGACCGTTCTTGGGGCGGGAACTTGTTGGCACTCCTGGGGCCCTTGGGAATCCGGAATTTCTTGAGCAGCACATGTAGCTTAGAGGGCATGAACGATCGAGGTAGTAAGGACTAGTGATAGTGGGGGAACAACTGCGGGGAATAATGGGATGGCCTTGTTCTTCTGTTGTCCCCAAGGTCTCCCATCGCGCGTGTGAATGAAACAAGCGCTGATACGACATGAACTTTCTCACATAGGGACCAACTAGACGGCGGGCAGGAGTGGAAATCCAGGCAATCCTAGGCTCTCAGTCTTGAGTGTGCCTTGAGCCATGGGGTGTAGATCATGGGTTGAAAACCTTAGCCTATCCCTCTTCACCTTCAGGAAATTTTCCAGCGCAGTCGAGTGCCCACACAATGAGGTATATGCTTAAACAAGGTCACACAACATTTGGCGCACGCTGAGAAGAGATCCCGATTTAGGCATGGCCTTGTCATCCCATAAGTGCATGACCCCGGGATCATCTAGTCGTCCAGACACCTGGTGCTTGTTCAAAATTACCGAAGATGGGACAATTGCATCTTTGCAAATCCTTGAACGTTTTCATTGACCCCGTGAACTTCGGAACTGCATCCACCGAGGTCATATGCCGGGGTTTCGATCTATTTTTAGCCTGGAGGTTTTAGCTGGGTACCATCTCCGCTTCCAACGACACCGCCTGGCCCATGTCAGAATGGGCATCCGTCACCAGAGCTTCCTTTCCTCACATTACCCTCTTTTCGATGTCCCCGATATCGGTTTCCCTTCGTCCCCCCCGCCGGCCTTTCATGGCGAGTCTGTATGCTGCTTCCCTCGAGCAGCGCTTCATGGTTGCCCGAAGTCACGTAACTGTTAATGCAGCCGCTATTTACCCTATTGGCTCAACTGCCTGCAGTACGCTTGCACGACTGTCCGCATAAGCTTGGCCAGCTTGAGCTTGTTTCTTTGTTTGTCTCCTAGTGGTGAACCCTTTCAGCACGGCGATCAATGGTCTGACCGCCAAATACCTCTAGAACTCTTGTATGGTCAGAGATTATGAAGGTAACAAATATGGCCTAGGCTGAAACGAGTCCTATTCTCAGCCAGAAGCCTTCAACTCATCAACCACCACTGATTGGATAACGACTAGTCCGCTGTGGTGTGGGAATGCCTCTGAGAGTCAGGTACTTAACAGATATGCTTTGTCATAGACGGTTTTGCCACCCATTCGCCCGTCCCACTCTTTCTGAATTATGTCGATGGTCGATGGACTTACGATAGACGATTTCATCTGGGATTACAAAACAGCTCAATTCTCTGGATATTCCAGCTGTACGCCCTTAACCGTGGCTACAAACTAACACAGGGCCTCGCATGACGTCGCTTTGTAGATCCTGCAATCGCTCTGCTGATCTATGATTTCTTCTGTTTACTTCCACGAGAAGTGAGAGTATCCTTACGCAGATTCCAGTATCCCGCCAGCTCAAACATAGCAGGTCAAATACATATACCGGTATATATGCCACAATATCCCTCAATAAATGCTCACTCAGTCGAGATAGTGGTGCATGGTCGCTGACCTTGTTTGCCTACATCTCTCTCCGTATACTGGCATTCCTAGTGGTGATGTATGATTTCATTGTCGTGCTCCTTGTAAACAACCATATTTAAATAAGCTAATGGAACTAGTTATTCTCTCTACGGCAGGTTATCGATCTTACTACTCCATGCATATCACTAAGTTGCTTCAACACTTAGTAAACTCAACAAATTTCCTTCCCTCTTCTGTAAGTCGACCTTATGGCTGAACCAGCTCATCCTAACAGCTATTTTCATCAACAGGTGTAAGTAAACGACAGCTCGAAGTTCAATTTGGTAGATAATATGGTTTTCGGTGTATCGCGAGCACCATAATTAAAATTTTGTGCGTAGTTCCACTGAGATCCCCAGATCAAATTAATTTGATTTTAGGTCGCTGGACCTATTCATGGCTGGAATTATAAAAATACTGGCCTTCTTGAGACTCCGTGCGCTATGGCACTGTAATCCCACAGGTAATGTACTCGTCAATCTTGTAATATCACTGTTATCCTAAGTGATAATAGTCACAACTATCCTCGCTTTTCTAACAAGTGCGTATGATATATTATACGTGAGAGAGATCATTAATTGGACTGATATCCCTTCGGAAATCAAGTGGATATATTGGTATGTTTGCTTTCCAGATTCCTACGGTGACACTTACCCATTTAGAGTGGTATGGAAGGAGATATCTTGAGCTGGAAGGCTTATTTCTGCCATGCCAAAGATCGCTATATCTTACATGGATGCTACTTCCACGTGCCGTACTCCCTTTATTCTAAGATAGACAAAGCCAATCTAGCCGCCTGGTAAGTATGTAAACCAACAGTCCATAGCACAGAAATACTTATATTCAATAGGGTTTGTCGAATCAGTACCACTGGTGCGTGGATCTAGCTTGTCGGGGATAATAAACCTCATTTACTTTAGGTGTCGAACTTATCTTGATTTTGATCAAGCTATATCAAAGTCTGAGCCAGCGCAGATATACTGGGACCTCATTATCTGATAGAATTGCATATATGAGAGGGTACACACCCGTGGTGTTTGTATTCTACCGTGATGGGACCTTATTTCTCATTCCGTGAGTACCAAATCATACGCTATAATGATGAGATGCTTACCTGAGAGTGTCTTTAAGACTTTTTGGTTAGAGATGGACTTTGCTTTACCCCATATTGTTGCTGATAGGTATGATACAGCTACACATGTGGTGGGGCTTCTTTGGCAGTCTGTGATCGACGTGTCCACTTTTGCAGGTATAAATTGGTTAATGTAGGTATTCGGTCAACATCACAATCTGTAACAATCTGCTGAACACTGTTTTAGGTGGGTGGCGGTTGTATACTACATTTGCGTGAGTGCGTATCCAAAGTAAAATTTGCCGTGTATTGAAATAGTTTATTAGGGGTCAAGAGTAGTTCTTAATTTGCGTGAGGCCAACTGCGAGATTACGGCGTCCTTAGTCTCGCAATAGCTCACGACCTTAAACTTTGATCATGAGACTCGGGAAAACACATTAGCAAAATTTTCGTGATGTATTTCCAAGCTTACGATGTTGTACAGAGACAATATCCAGCGGCATAGCAGTATTATTTGGCCGCTTATGAACAAGATAAATTTGCAACGCATAAACATGCCGAAAAAAATACAGCATGCGGTTATCGTAAACAATTACATCGAGGAACATTCCCAATAATAGTGTTTGAACTTCGTTAATCATGGTATTCATTTCAAGCCACGTGAATTCCAGCGTTCAGCGCCAGCAATGCTGTATAGACTGCGACCGTAGCTATAGAAAATGCAGCTTTTCCGACTGCATCGTTGCCAATACTCGAGCCCAGCGAGGGAACTGGGGATGAGGCAGAGGGCCGTTGCGAAACTGAGACGTATCTACTTTGGTTGTTAGCGCGACCACTACCTTTCAGGAAATCTATAGAAAAACGAACCTTATTTGGCCGAGTTCAAGGGATACCGGTGCCCTCTTGCCATTAGTGACCGGAACACCTAAGAAGGTAAAGGAAACCTCTTGATCTTGGGTGGATGTGAAATTTCTCCTCCACGAATCCTGCAGTTGGCATTGCGAAGAAGTTCGTGCAGGGATAGTGACCTTTTCGATTTCAACGCCGTTCAGTTCGACGCTAACCTCAGCTTCTTGATCCTTTGCGACAAAACTAACGACCATTTCGTTGCCTAGTACCGAGAGCCGATCACTCGGGTTCGAATAGAGGGGATCAACAGATCTTTACATACCTCGGAACTTGTAGGTGAATTTCGATTCTACCTCAAAGGTGATTCTCGTTCCATTGTTGCAGGATCCGCCAGTATCCGACCAGCTGCCGGAGTAGTCGATCCCGGGATCCGAAGGCTGGATTGTGATCTCCGTCTCCACCTCAACCTCTGGTCCGTCATCATCACCACCCTCATTCCCACCTCCACTCGCAGGTGGTGCGGGGAGTGGGACCTAAGTAGATAGAGCTGAGGAAGCGAGTTGGAAAAGACTGCAAGGTTATATTTACCGGATTGGTGCTCACGCAACGTTGATTCTCACACCTCTCGCTTGATGTACAACAAGTGTCACCTGTGACAAGATATTTATCACTAGGAAAGGGTAAAGCCCGCATGGCACTGACCACAGCAGGTTTCGTCCGAAAGGCAGCAAGTAGAACCACAGCAGGATCCAGACTTAGGGCAGCACCTAGGTGACCCTTGCTTACAGCACTGAGCAATAGCGGTATTACAACAGGCTTGAGGGATTTGCGATCAATATTCGTTCACAAGTTAGGTGCCGACTTGAAAAATTTCACTCACCGGTGCCTCCACAATAGGAACCCCCAGTGGGGCAACAAATGCCTATTTGGGATGTACAAACCGCACCACCGGGGCAACATGTCCCTGTCTGGCTACAGCCTTGGAATTGTTGCGATGTCAAGGACGTGATTCGTATCACAGAATGAAATAAACATACAAACAGTGTATGAGGGAGGGCAACACGGCCTTGGGCCTGGGCATCGAGGTACCCAGCCTGGATCATCGCACTCGAAGGTCTGAGGGGCGAATGAGCAAGTGATATCCACCGAAGAGGCACGAATAGCAATCTTACCTGCCTCACGAGCAGACTTCCTCCTACTTCCATAGCGCCCATGTCCCGCGCGTCCAGAACGTCGAAAGTCCACGGAGCATTCGTAAAGTCAACGAGGCGGGAGCCTGTCCAAGGATTACCAGATGAAAGTCCAGACGCGTCGCAGGTGCTGTTGTAGGATGCGTTTGTACGCGATACAATTGAAAGAATGACGGCCAGAGAAGCGGAAAACAAGAAGCGCATTCTCGTTTGTGCTTCGAGACTCTGCGCGGGTGGGGGTGTGTGAGTAGGCACAAGCCTGCTAGTTAAAGCCTTGGACCCACGTGCGAATATCAGCCCTGGTGATACAGATCTAGATAACATATTCGTCAAGAGCTGTTAAGGGTCGGTGATAAGACTGACGAAAGGGACACATATTGAGTCTGACAAAGGAAAATGGACAGGAGGGTACCGGTCAAATGATATCCTTGCCAAGACTACGACGTAACCAAGGCTACACATAGATTTATATGCCCTGCAATAAAATCTCATGAGTATCTGAGGCTCGGTGATGTCCAATCAAGCGTTTGGTTGAACAGGTTAAGTTGCTTGCCACTTTGATTTCCTAGGCTCTAAACGGAAGACAAAGCACGCGATAACACGTTTGCCGATGCACAAAGAGAAGCCCTAAATCCTGGACCGCCCCGGGACACGATTTTTACTCACCAGCAATAGGGAGAAAATGTTGCGATTACGGATCAATATCGTTTGGACTGAGTTCAATCCCAAGACCCCGCACTTTCGCTTTCCGCTGCCTTAGTTTCGGAGACGGCCTACCCGATGCTTGAGTTATCGTGTTAGAGGGTTACGGTGAGTAACTAATTACAAAACTCTCACCAGATTGAGTACATCCAGATATCCTCTGATGTATTCCCCGGGCCTTGTGGTTCCTTCAGTGGCTCTTATGTGCCTGTGCGGAGTCCCAAAGGCTGGTCCGGAAAGCGGCAGTGCCACATTTGGTCGTCCCCCCAACGTCACCCAAGTTGGATCTTCTGGTTCCAATGCGACAGGGCCAAGACGGGTCAGGCCAGCAGAAACAGAGCCCTCTCGTGAGTGCGAAATCCGCGCAGGTTCTCCACCTTTGCCTCACTAAAATGGAACGGTTAGTGGATTTGCTCACCCGAACGAACCTCTGGCCAACACCGACACACCGTCTTTACTCCATGGTTTGTCGACCCAACAGGACTTCCAGGCGCACACGAACCCCTGCGCTGGCGTAGGTCCAATCAAAGCGTCAGCCATACCTCAACTAGAACGACGGCGAACAACAGTGTTCCAAGGGCACCCAAATGAAGGAGGGAGATTCGCCATAGACGAGCGACGCAAGATGAATTCAGGTCATTTGCTTCTCCTGTTCCTATGGTGAAATACGATCCAACTACAAAAAACATCATTTTCCTGGCTGATTTAGGGCCGCATGCCCGGAAGCTCGCAACCTCAGTGCCGGCTACCTGCGGCCTAGGAAGATATACCAGCTCAGAAGAGGAATCCACGACTAGAAAGCTCCTATACATAACAACAAAGCCAACAGCTTTGCCGGATTCACCAAAACATACCCTCACCTGTTGTCCGATACGAAAAACATGACTAAGCCGAGCACTTGTTTCTGTTTCCGCAAATGACGTCAGAATATATGCTCAACAGTTCAGCTATATAAGACACATCCAGTCGCCAGACCTTCCTTTCTATCCTTTCTTCATCACCCCCTCGCATATTCAAGATGACACCCGGCTTTAACATCAACTTTCAAAGTACGGCCGCATCCTTTTCCGATAATCGTTCCTATGCTAACAAAATCAATAGACAAATGCTTCGTCGTCACTGGCGGAAATAGAGGCATCGGATATGCATTCACTCGTGCAGTGGCTGCTGCGGGGGCGAGCGTAGCTATTATATACAGGTAATTCAGTCCGCTCCCCACTCGGAGCAACTTGAGCTTTTGTCACGCTCGTAGGAGCTCTAAGGACGCAGAACAAGTTGCTGAGAAAACTGGAAAAGAACTTGGCGTCAAAATAAAGGTGGGTATATGCGCTTGCTCATTCGTGCGTTCGTTTGTTGATATGTTTCATCAGGCATACAAGTGCGATGTGTCGAATACTGAGTTGGTAGATAGCACAATGAAGCAGATTGACAAGGAACTTGGCCCTATTTGTGGTCTTATCGCCGTATGTTCCCAGTTGATTCACTGAAGACCTACGTTTATGTTAATTAAACCAGAACGCTGGTGTCTCGGTTGTCAAACCTGCTCTTGACCTAACCCATGACGACTTCAAGTATGTTTATGATACCAATGTATTCGGAGTATACAACACCTGCCGCGGTGTCGCTAAGTATGAATACTTTTCGTTCTGTGACACAACAAACTTATACCTTGTAGACTTTGGATCGAGCGCAAGTTTGCAGGCTCTATCGTCATAACGTCATCCATGAGTTCTCAGATCATCAACCAAGCCGCCCCGAACTCCTCGTTGACTCAGGCAAGTCTAATTTTCGCCAAACAAGGTTACAATCTCATTCTTTCTTAGGCCTTCTATAACTCGTCCAAGGCTGCCGCTTCAAATCTGGCCAAGGGTCTCGCCGCAGAGTGGGCCAATTATGGCATTCGAGTCAATACCGTGTCCCCAGGATATGGTGTGTCCACAAGACTTATGTATTCCGCGTCATCTAACACCTCGTGCAGTCAACACGGATCAAACATCCCATATGGATAAAAAGATAAGGAACCATCAAGCTGACAATATTCCTTTGAGGCGCTTCGCTGAGGTAGGACGATACCATTTAGACAGCAATCCATTTACGAGGTTTTTGTCATCTAGCCAAAAGAGATCACAGGACAAGCCATCTTGTTACTCTCTGATCACGCAAGCTATATGACTGGTGGAGAATATTTCATCGATGGGTGCGTCTTTGTAATACGTTACACCCCGCACACGACTAATGGCTCGATAGTGGTCAACTTATCTGGTAAAGACTAAATTTCTTTCCTAAGCGAAGCACAAAGCGGTGGCGGCACGAGATAATCGATTTGTACGGGCATGTACATCAGCACGTAGTATTAGAATGATCTCTCCAGTATAAGTTACAACTGGCGCGCTCAGGTCTTGGGCCCCATGGCAAGGACTCAATATTCAATTTTCAAACTCATCGAAACGGGAGCCCGGAACACCCGTTCGCGGGGACCTTGATATTCGCGCCCAGTGAGGTTGAGTTTGATAGGGGCTCGTTTGTAGCGTGTACAATTCAAACCGCGTCGTATTATGCACCGCGTTGTGCTACCTCAAGTTTTATTACAGAGCACCGTTGGTGAGTAATTTCATTGGCTTTGTGTAGACGTGCTTTAAGCCCGACAAATGATAAATTGATCAAGAGCTACGCTTAGACCCCCTGGATCCCTCCTTATCCCTCTCCTTTGATTCCACTTCATCCCTCTCAAAGCTCATCGGTACGGTCCCAGTCCCCTCAGCAACACCTCTCACAAATTGTCGATCAAGAATTCTGATTTATTTATATTGCGGTGCCCAAACACGTTCCAAAGCCATACAATTCGCACGAGACCCTTGCATAATTAATACATATGTCATGTCAACTAAATTATATATAGACATGTAACCATGGACCACTGATACTTCTTCAGTTCTCGTGCGTACCACAAATGCTGAAGTGAGCTTCAACACCCAGTCTTTCACCCCGTTCACCTTACTGTGGAGATTGAACGCAGAGCTTGACAGACGAAGTAGATTCTTCTGCAACTGTCTACGCGAGTACATGAGCTTTATATGCGAGCGTGGGGAGTTCGAAAAAACAAACAAGAGGTGGCTCTCAGTGCATAACATAGCCCACGCCGGCATCATTTTATCAAATCCTCGATGACATAATGTGGGGACAAATCAATTGCCATGGCTCTTAACACACCGGGCCTCGTTGCATCAAATCTCCGAATGACACAATGTGGAAACGGATTATTCCTTTTCAGTTCTCTCCTTTAAGCATGCAGATATAAGGATCCCCGGGAAGCAAATCTGTTCAGGTTGGAAGCACATCACGATGCGGTCTTTTGTGCCCTTTGTTACCACAACCATCCTCGTTGTTGGGTGCTGGGCCGTACCTCATGTCAACATTGGAAAGACGACGTTTGTTGGGAGGGACATCACAGGGCTACAACAAGATTTCTTTGGGGGTGAGTTGACGATTTGACTTTTAAAGCGACGGGGCACTGGTTCATTTAACTATAGGGATACCTTTCGCTGAGCCCCCTCTTGGAAACTTGAGGCTTAGGCCCCCTGTTTTAAAGACCCACCTCGACAGGGACACCTTTAACGCCTCAAATTTTGGACCAGCGTGTCTGCAGCCAGTAAGGACGCCTTTTAAAAATTCCGGATGCTTATGTTCATGCTGCACTTGGTCAGGGGGTCCCTATCCCTCTTGCATCAGAGGACTGTCTAACAATCAATATCTTCCGCCCCTCCCATCTTCCAACTCATACCAAATTACCCGTTGTACGTCCCATATTTTGGAAATCGCGAGCATGCTAACCCTGGTCCGCAGTTGTTTTGGACGTATGTGCTGATGTTCCGATACATTTGGAACCGAGCTTAGGTTTTGCCCATTTTAGGTATGGTGGTGGCTTCGTGGCCGGGTTCTCGGGAAATTTCAATGGCAGTGCAATTGTAGCTCAAAGTGTCGCGAGGGTGAGCTTCTCTTGCTTGAGTCGCTTGACTGGGTTTTAAATTGGCCAAGGGAACGCCCCTCATCTATGTCAACTTCAACTACCGTCTCGGTCCTCTCGGCTTCGCTCAGGGCCAAGAAGGTTCATACTCAGTTTTTGGTTTAATCTACTATATATCTAATTTGTGTCCTTAGCTGATGACCTGGGGATGCTCAACATCGCTCTCAAGGATGAATTAGCTGCACTTGAATGGGTCCAACACAATATAGGGGCCTTTGGTGGCGACAAAACCAAGGCGAGTTCATTGGCTGTAATAATGCTCCCTTCTTCACACTCCTCAGGTTACTATCTTTGGAGAAAGCGCAGGTGCTATCATGACATCAGTCCTTTTCCTCAATTCTCCGATCCATAAACTCGCTCGTGCTGCTGTATGAATTTCCCTTCATTTTCCCTTTTCTCTCCCTGCCTGACCCATAGCCCTTCATACCTAGATCTTTCAGTCGGGATCCTCAGCAACATCCTTGACCTTCCGCGCTGCACGCCGGGAGGGTAACTGGGAAAACTTCGTTGCCGGTGTAGCTTCTTGCGCATCCAAAGCGAAGTCAGGGCATACATTCGATTGTCTTCGAAATGCTACAACGGATGAAATACTTGCGGGCGTATTAAACTCTCTTGGAAATGCACCCGAAGAGTTCCCTTATGAACCGACGTTCGATGGACCTAGGGGACTATATCCGGACCTTTCCTCCAAGCTATTGGCTCGGGGCCATTTTGCGAAACTGCCATTCATTAGTGGAACCAACCTTGATGAGGGTGAGCCCACACTTCTTACAGTACTATCGATCCCCACCGAATGACGACGGAATGATTTAGGCACCCTATTTATCCCCCCGACCATGGACTCCGAAGCTCGTCTCCGCGAATTTTTTACAGCCAACTTCTCTCCACCTCTTGTCCAACCCTCTCAACTAGTGCACACGGTGGACAGGTTGCTCCAGCTGTATCCCGATATCCCAGCCTTGGGATCTCCGTTTAATACTGGGAATGAAACATTTGGTCTGTCGAGCCAGGTCAAACGTGCTGCTGCTCTTGGTGCGCTCAGTCTCCCCTTAAAAAAAGGTTCTTTTGCTCACACAACATTGAGTAGAGGGTGATATTGCGTTCCTCTCCCAACGTCGAATCTGGCAACAAACTGCAGCCAAAGCAGGTGTCAAGACTTGGGGATACCTCTTTAATCAACCCCAACCTCAGGGGCGAGCTGCTCTTGGAGGTACTTCTCCACCCATTCTCACTCCACAAATAGTCCTCTTAAACTGAAAACCTCCACTAGTCGCGCACGGAGAGGACCTTCCCTATGTTTATGGAGCACCGCAAGACCGCTCTCCTTCGTCTCTTAGACTCAGTACACTCATTATTGATTATTGGGTGTCTTTCGCGACAAGCTTGAATCCCAATGATGGAAAAGGAACGCAACGTACGTAATGATTACAGAGTTTTTTTAATATATTTTCCCTTGGCAAAATGTCCTAACGCTTTTGCAACTTTCCCCCTTTAGGCCCGATCTGGGAACATTACACCCCTCATAATGAGCATGTCATTCAACTTAACGGGGACAATATGACGATGATCGCCGACACTTTCCGTAAACAACAGACAGATTTTATCAATTCGGTCCCGGTCGTATTTTTGCATCGCAGGTAGTTTGAGGAGCTTGAATAAGGAGAGGTTTATTTATTTATGATGGGATGTATGTGTTAAATGTTGAACACCCCTGCCATGGGTGTCTCGGTAACATGCAGCATCACGATGGTACCGATTTCACATCCCGAAAGCGTTTCGCAATTTTTTCCGACATCAGGACGGTTCTGTCAGAGTTGACGGGGTTCTCCTTGTAGTAACTCGGTATACAATCCGTAAGAAAGAACCCAGCTCGTAGGCAAGATTCAGGCTTTCTATCAGCAATGAGCCACATTAGTGGCCCACTTAGATGTTCGATGGAAAAGAAGAAATGCTGTCCGGCCTCAGCAGAGCTAGCACGCCAAAAAATCCATTCCTGGCGCACATCATAGTGCAATAGACGCCGTGTCCGACCGACAGTACTTTTTCGTGTAACACAGTAGTTATCAGGGGAGTCGAATTCTGCGGCTCGAATCATGTGCTTTCAGCTTTCAAAGGGCTCCATCACCAATGCAAGAGGTTAGGAAGCCAAGTTTCACCATTGCAAAGAACCTTTCCTTGTTTATGATCGTAGAAGTTGAGACTCATCATATTGTATTCAGCGGCGTATAGTTACTTGCGTTGCGTTTCCCGTCACTGCTAAATATCACAGCCCCTCCTCGAGTCGGGAGATCTTGGGCCTCTCGTTTGATAGACGCCGAAACTCTTATCGACCTCTTGAAACTTTGTAGGGTCGTGACACTGTAGGGGCTTGAGCTGTTGAGGATATTTTTGGTAGAGACAGGGGTTGGAACGGTGCTGTTACACTCCACAGAAACAACTTGAGTAGTATGAGCCAGGACGCTCAGTTGCGATCGGATGGGTACTACGACTGCTACTCATATGGTGGATCCCGAGGGAAAGGAGAGGGAACGGAGTGTGGGCTGTGGAAGTGGATAATATCTCAATACAATATTTTAAAAGAGGGGATGAGGGAAATTGGGAGCAGAGTTGTAGAAGAATACGCTCTCTGCACGAATTCCACGTTGAGTGCGATGACGGTTAACTGTCCCCCGTCCTGCCTGAACAAACAGATGAGTAGTCGTTTGAGGCAGTACTCCCTCGGTTGTACATCCTTTCCGTTGCTAATGACGACCTTATACTTAGAGGGGTTTTGACCCTTGAAACAGACTACAGTTCATGAGGTATAGCGCCGGGGCGGACAAACAAATTGGTATAAGTAGAGCTACTCACCTCAGTTACCCGAGGTCCACGATACGAAGCTCGGGGCCCGGGGCCTACAATTATCATCCTAAATAAAGAGAAACGTCGTACCTAAAGGTCTGGAGAAAGAAGAGCAAACAAAGCTTTACTCCACAAGACATAGCTAATGTGCTCCAGGGAGAATGTCCATATGAGTATAATTGAGGCCCTAATGATTGAGTCTGTTGCGTAGTAAGTATGGTTCACCATGTGCGCCATCCAGGCATATTTTTGCCAACCATTTACCGGTGTCAAATGTTGAATATGATATTACGGAAGAGCTTCATTACCCGGAGTTAACGGCTCTAATTTTCCCGAGTGTTCAGACTTAGCACGCAATGTCTCAGGGATTCCGTAGCATGGAGGGACGACACCAGCCACCAATGGACCCGAGCCAGATTCTAATTAGATTTCATTATAAGTATCAACGTCATACATTAGGATAAGGTTCTGTCTAAATTTGTCCATAGCCAAGAGCCAAAGTTACACTGAAGGATATAATTATAGAAATCTAGATAGAGGAATTCTCAAGCCGAGTCAGCATCTCCTGGATTTCGCAACCTAGGCACTCGAGTGTCAATTATCCCCGAATCTACATGATCAACCAGCCACGTGGCGACTCACCGATGAAAGCACAGCTATTGGCATATATTGTGAAAGAGGCAATTCCCTTCCGCAGTTGTCGCCGGAGGGGATCCTCCCCCGACGCGGGATGCCTCACAGGCCAAGGAGGTTGTGCTGCAGTACGGGCTTTCAACTCCGCGAACAAAACCTCGAAGGCTTCTCGCCAAGCAAACTGTCAAGGCTTGTCAGTATTCAATCCATTCAATGTACAGTCCTCAGGGTCGGACCGCAGCAATCGAATGGCTATATTTAAAACTGCCAAGTTTAGTCGGACTTACACCTATGATTGAATTTAAATATCCAAATTTCCATGATGCGGAGGCCAAATTTATACTGCTGTTAAAGATTTCCTGTGCGCAGAAATTCCGCAGCTGCCGTGCGTTTTCGTCACCTCGAGCCGCTTTAATGTCGTATAATCGGATAAGAGCCGCATTTAAGAGAGTGACCGCAACCAAAGCAGTGCGGGCGGTGTCGGGGTTGGGTGTGGCGAGCCATGTCTCGAGCCTGGGCATGGATGATTTGAGGGTTACTGCGAGCTCGAGGCAGTGGCTATAAGAGGTTTGGAACTCGTTGCGTTGCTGATCGGACATCTCTACACACAGGCTGCTGTTTAGATTTGGGTGTATCATAAATTCTGATGAGACATGTGTACCTGTTCCTGATGCTCGCGATAAGGCCCGGGCTCTCTGAAAAAGTGACACAGCCTTGACATGTAGCATTCTGCTGGACATCTGTTCACCTGATGCTTCGGTGCCGGAATAGAAGTCATGGAAAGTGGCCCGTTCCCGTCCACTCGATTGATACTGGCCCTAAGATAAAGCTGTGTTAGCGAGAATCATGTTCAGCAGGATTGGAAAGGAATTTGCACACGTACGGTTTCGTATTCCTCTGTTTCGCGGGGTAGAGGAGTAATTATTCGTAGCCCCCCAACGGTAGGACATGGTATATTTGGGGAACCACCCAGGACACCAGCCCAGCCTTTGTCCAAGCAATAAATGGACCAAAAGGCATTTACCTGTTCACCTTCCTCTATATGGTCATTTACATGTGGTAAAGGCGAGTCTGGTGGGTTTCGTGTTCCCAATTTGTGAAGCCCAGATGCTAGCCCAAGCGAAAAAGCAGAGCTCAGATGGTATTTTCCCTCCAATACCCTCTTGTTGGCAAAGAAATAGTGAGAAAGAATTACTTCTGCTTGGATAAGATGCAAGATGCGCTTTGGGTGCCTTGTTGAAGAGGATAAGGTATCTTGCGAAACTTGCTGAACAGCCCAATCAAGGTATGATTTCTCGTGTCTTTTTATTTCGGGATCTTGACTGAGATGTATCCCCAGAAGGTACATTACAGACAAGAGCGAAGGGGACGGACGAGACTCGTGACCAACCGGGGCCGGCAAGAGCGCCGAACTCCTGAACCTGGCTGCATGAAGAAAAAACCCGTACTGTGACGCATGTGCTAAAAATATATCCGCTCTGTTCCCCGAGACAAAAATTTAGAACATTAGCCTCCGACAATCGTCATCAAGAAACTACTCACAGTCTCCGAATGACATTCGGCGAAGGTTCCTGAAACACAGGGCTCGGGCGAGTATTAGTGTGTCCAGGGACATATGGCTGCTGCAAAGTTACAGGGTGACTAGACTGGGACGACGTTTGAAGGTGGTGGAGCCTGGACTGAAGTCTCTCGATCTCTTGCTCGAGTTTCTGAGAAGTTGTTTGCTCTGCTCCAGTTGTGTATTCACAATCTTCCGCCCTATCTGTCTTTCTGCACGATCCACATATCGGTTGGGCGCCATCACATCGCTAAGTACAAATACAAAGGGTTAGGGGCTATTACCGACCCTAGGGGAAAATGGGGAGGATGTAGCGCACCATCTTCCTTCTGCGACAATTTACGCAGGCTTTGCCTTTCGCCAGAATGGGCGGGTTGTATCGCAGGGCGTCTGAGTTGGATTGAGCAAAAGGTGGTGAGTGCCTTTGGGACATTTGGAGATTATTGCTTGGAGTAATGGAGGCTTGTTTTCGTTCGCTTTTTATGTACTCCGCCCAGCCACACCCTAATAGGATTCGAGAGAGTCGATTACAAACCTAGGAGTCACCGCCGAACTGGGATCAAAGACGTACGCGTTGCAGAGCTGTTAGTGAGATATGACTCATGATAGAATCGGCAACATCTTATCTGCGATGTCAATTTCAAGCTGCGCCAAATGGGAAAGATGAGTGATTCGATGGGATGTTCGAGCTTAATCCAATTCTTTCTAGCGCACGTCATGAATTTGGGGCAGTGCGGGGTGACTTGAAAATTTCATCAGATGGGAACTGCGGGTCCCTGGCCCCCCGAAGAACGTAAGCTTGGGAATGACTTTTGCACGTTTGAGAGTTGGCCCTGATCGTGATCCTCGCAGGTTGAAACGCTTGAGACTCGCGCAAGCCTTGAGCCGAGGCGAGGCAAGTATGAGTCATTCGGATCAGCAAGTGATATTCTAAGGGTGATTACATGAGATGAAAGAATGATGACATGTTTTCGTTTATTGCTTACCCGATCACCACATGTGCTTGTGGTGACAAACGCGCAAAATAACATCACACTAGCTTATCACATGATGTTATTAACGAGTCACACCGCGTCTTTGTCCTCCAACCATGTCCCACGCAAACTCGTCCCCGCAGACGAACGGACTCATTCCTCCTGGCGACCACCACCACGACGAGTATCAGTACCTGCGTCTTATCAGGCACGTTCTTGACAGTGGCGATGTGCGGCCTGATCGCACAGGGACTGGCACCATCTCCATTTTTGCCCCCCAAAACCTTCGCTTCTCCCTCAAAGACTCAGTCTTACCCTTGTTAACCACGAAAAGAACTTTCCTACGTGGCATCGTGGAAGAGCTCCTGTGGTTCGTTCGTGGGTCTACCGATTCAAAAAGCTTGTCCGATAAGGGCGTCAAAATCTGGGACGGCAATGGTTCCAAAGCCTTCCTCGAAGGTCGAGGTCTCGGCCATCGTAGGGAGGGTGACCTAGGTCCTGTGTATGGTTTTCAGTGGCGCCACTTCGGTGCTGAATACGATGACTGCGAAACCGATTACTCTGGTAAGGGTGTCGACCAACTTCGCGAATGCATCAGGAAGATCAAAGAAAATCCAACTGACCGGCGCATCATTCTCAGTGCCTGGAACCCAAAAGGTTTGTGCCACTTCAGTGACTCGCACTGAAAATCGAAATCTCAAACGCATTAGATATTCCTCTCATGGCGCTCCCGCCATGTCACATGCTCTGTCAATTCTACGTCCATCTCCCTCCCGACTCAAGCCCGAGTCAGAAGCCAGAGCTCTCGTGCCTGATGTTTCAACGCTCTGCTGATTTGGGCCTTGGCATCCCTTTCAACATCGCATCCTACGCCCTGCTTACCCATATGGTCGCGCATGTCACGGGAACTGTCCCACGTGAGCTAATCATCCAGCTCGGTGACGCCCATGTATATAGAGACCACATTGAGGCGCTCGAGGTGCAGCTTAAGCGCGAACCACGGCCCTTTCCAAAGATCAGATGGGCAAGGGCCGATATTATGGACATCGAGGACTTTGAATATGGTGATTTCGTGGTGGAAGGTTATAATCCGCACCCATCCATCGCAATGAAAATGAGCGTATGAAAATTCCTACTTGTTCGTCTATTCGCTCTTTCGCTCGACAAAAAGCTGTATTGCAGGGTTGTATGTATATCGGTGCCACCAATACTCAAATTACTTGGAGTTGATCATAGCCCTTGTAGTCTACTGGCTTTTCGTAAGACCCCTGACAGAGCCAGCGACCGAGACGACAACGCCCCGGATACCAACTTTGAATTGAACATTCTATTACAAGAAAATTTACGCTAGGCACTAAACGCTCCGCGCAGACTCCAGATACCGCAAGACGTCAGTCCCTTGTGAAGCGGACCTACCGAAGAATTTCTTCGAAGCCACGGTCACCCCGAAAGCTGCTTCAAATAGCAAAGTGTCTCATTATTGATGAAAATAAGTATTCAATATTCAGTGTTAGGTGACTTCTTGCTGCCTATAGCCTTGGTGTAGTGCGAGTAAAGTGTGGTTAAATTCGAGATATTTAACGAGCGAAACCTAAGCCTGAGAGCCTAGTGTATGGTATAAAATATCAAGCATGTGATTTAAGGAGCGGTAGGGATTGCAGTGGCTGAAAAGGCCAAATTATAGCTACTGGCGTTCGGGAACCCAAGCCAACCGCATTGGCTTGGGATAATGGCACTCAGATCGCTTTTTTGGAAGCTGTGATACAACTGTGCTCGAAGTCAGAATGAATGGATGCGTCCCTTGTAAGGATCAACTCACCATGACCATATCTCGCTCACTGAAGAAGGTGATTGTGGCCATGGTCGCATCGCTGTTTCGGATAAATTCCGTGCTCTCAATGCGTCGGAATGCAGTTTCCTATCTAGTCATTGATACCTCTCTGCAGAATGTGGCACAAGATGGACTCACCGCTTGTAACCAGACTATAAGATCGTTCATTGCATCCGCGGTCGAAAGCCTAAACTGGATGGCTCGTGCACCTCCCAGCGGGACCATGGGAGTATTTTGAAGAGTTTGGGCGTGATCTTGTCCGCGCTCCTGGTGGCGGGACCCTTTGATATAGTCATAGAGATGCTTGAAGATCCGGATGACGAAGGCAAAGACCATGGGGCGGGAGGGAGGGTGTGGCCTAACACCTCTTTACCTGGGCTATTTAATACAGCACAGTCAATCGAAAAAACAAAGGTGAAAATCTTGACAGGTAGCTTTGATAACCTCTTTGACGTATGATACGGAAAATCCGAGAAGAAACCAAGGAAATTGATCTCCGATCTCGTTCCTCAATGGCAGGTAATTACCAGTGGGGGGCTTGGCCCTAATATGATTGACAAATGATGCGAGGGGCGTACAGGGTAGCTATCATCCCGCTGGGCTAAGGGTCTGAATCTCTAACCATATCTAGACTACAGTATTCCTCAAATCGAGCACATAAGGTGAATTTGGCTACCATGACCTCATGTTACGCCACACATGGCGGTGGACTGACGGTACCACACAGCAACCGATGTGTTCTATTGATCCAGCGGCTGGGAAGGAAGCTCCGGAATACCCTATTTCCTAGTCCAGCAGTGTCGACTGAACTTTGCCTCGGGCCTCAATATTTCTCTGGTTGCTCTTTTTGTCTATCTACTCCATCTTCTGATACAAGGAAACAAGAGTCAACATGAACAACCAGGCTCATGGATCCCACAAAATATCAATATCTTGTAACTGGCTTCAAAAATTATCGACCCTGCTCAGGCTTGACCCCACAACCGACTTCGATCGAGGAACTGTTGGCTTGGGAATGCGGACGGTGCGATATTTGCGAATATTCGATGCTTCTCCCGAGACACACTCATTGAATACATTCACCCTCGGGTCCCTGATCGCACGAGGTCGGGAGCTATACGCACCTGATCAAACGAACATCAACATGCCGGGAATGACAAGTGTATATTTACAGTGGGTCACCGCGGCCCCGAATCCAACTATGTTTTCTGCCGGTAGAACCAACGGTGATCTTAGTCATGGCGACGCCAAAGCAAATGTCATTTGCCTCAGCTAATTCCCCGACGATCTAGTAGACCCCGTGGGTGCGTGGACTGATGTAATTTAATAATCATGCTAGGCTTCTTATGGTATGTGGTTACGTTACCGTATACACGCGCTGGTGCAGAAGGTCAGGGACACCTGCTAAAATAGGTATATCAAATTTCTAGACTGGACTGAATCAAACATTGTGAATGGTTTTGAGCTAGGGCACTCCATTACGGTGTAGTATACCAATAGAAAAGGAAACAAACGAATAATTTTGCATAGCGGGCACGTATAGAAACACAGCTCATCCTGAAAAATGGACAGTTCAGTGTAGGTAGGCATACGCATCCACAAAGGGTATAGGGGCTAGTAATTCGTACCTTGAGCGAATATACCATTTATATAGCTTCGGCACCCTCATGTCCCGCGGCTAAACAATACAACGCACCAGGGATATATCGGCTTCGTGAATCCCGGGGTGAGGCCGCTGGCTCTATCTCACCCTATCCTATACATATAATCTGACTCTACAGCTTCATTGATCTGCAAGAGCTTTCTGCATACCTCAGCCGGAGTGGGTTATTATCCCTTATTTACACTTCCTCGTCCCTGGACGCGTGGGTTTCATCCGATTCCAATCTGACCCCGGACTCTCGCGCTAACGGGCAGGGCAGGCGCACTTCGCTTATCCGAATACAGTCGTTGACTTTCATCTCCGATCGCGAGATTCTCGCTTCCCTTTTATTCCTCTTGGCAGGCGGCTGCTCCGAGTGGCGGCAGGCGTTTTCCCGGCCCAACTCTCCTGACAAGGTAGGTGGCTATTTGAATCTGCGTTAGATCCTTCCTCTTGGCTCCGGTAGTAGGACGATTAAAATTGTTCCTAGGGAAAGAAAACATGCTACACGCAGTTCGTTCTATATCAACTAAATGATCATAGACCAGACACGGATGCTGACATTGAGTGTATTATACGCAGCGGAGGGGGAGCTGGGGGAATAGATTGATCAAAAGGACTGGGCGGTCCTGCTGTGCTGGGTCTGAAGCTCGGGCTTCTCCATCCTTCCCGATGTGGGGTTCGTTTCAATACGCCTCCAAAACGGGTGTACCTAGGGTCCATGAACCCTAGCTATCAGCTGAGAAGGTTCAGACCTGTTCGGCTGGATCGGGCTCAGTCCGTCGCGTGCCAACACATAGACGGCGCCTATTATCTTTGTGGTTCGTACTCGGGAGGGGGGAGGACTAGGGCTAGTACCAGCACACTTGCAAATTTGATGCTACATGTATAAGAGGAGTCGTTTATATAAGAGGATAAGTTATTCTAAAATTGAACTGGATTGAACTATTGATATGATCGGAATATCCAACAGTCGCCTCAAGGAACCTTCCAGCGGACCATCCCAGCACTTCCTTCGCGTCCACTGCCAAATGTACGTCGGCTCACCCAAGCCCACAATGTGTGGGCCCAGGTGGCGGGAGGACTCAGGGTACTTGTAAGCCCGTCGGCCCTCGATTGACGAAAATAGGCCCGAAAGTCCCACACAGGGGTGAGCAAATAATATAAACCAATTTAAGTGTGTTTTCTAACTAAAATAAAACCAAACTTAAACACCAACACGGTACTTCGTGCGGCAAGCGTAGGCCACGCAACAGACTCGACTAGTAGGGCCTTGAATGGACTCTCATGATGCTCACATGGACAGTCTTGCTGTGAGACATGAGCTAGTATGTCTTGTAGAATGAAGCTTTGCATGCCTCAGGGTCATAGTTTTTATATACGGTTGTACCTATTGCTGCTCCATTTATCCGCCCCTGCACTATGCTTCGTGATCGATGCCACTTGAGCATCTAGTTCAGATCACCTCTTCCAATCTCAAAGCATGCCAAAATATAAGAACCCTAGTGGCCGTTCCCGACCAACATCCAAGGATCAAAGTGTTGGTGCGGATAGAAAATATCCAATACGTGCTATTTAGACCTGGTGAGAAAGAAAGCGGATACCGCCGTGGCGAGGGCAATAACGCTAGGTAATACGATTGCTACAATCCCAGCAGCCGCTGATTGAGATATAATAGCTATGCCCAATAGGATAATACCAGCCAAAATAAGTGCTGCGGTGATAGACAGGGAAATGATAAGCATCAGATTGAGGTTGGAGCTTGCCTGTTTGGCTGTCCCCTTGGCCACTATCAATTGCAAAGCGTTGGTGGCGGTACTTAGAGCAACAGCCGTCGCAAAACAAGTAAACGCCCAGCACATTCGCATTCTCTGCATGGAGGGAGCAAGATCATTTGGAGCACTAAAGATAGTGCCAAATATTATAATCATGCTCAGTCCCGATATTGTTGTTATGGATGCGAAAGCGATGTTCCAATCGCCGAGCTACATAGATAGTGACCTCAGGTCTGACCACGAGGTGAGTAAAGGAAAAAAGTACCTGAGGAGAATTGGGATGCGCGTGGTTCCTCGAGACTTCCATATTCTGCGGCTGCGCATATTCTGGCACGGGTTTGCGAGAGATGACTACTGAGCGCCCATTGCCGGGGCCAGACACTGCTCCAAGTTGCCATCAGCACAGCTTCCACACATGATACCTTATAGCACCGGCACGAACTATCGCGACGCACTGAAGATATCAGCAATGAGAAGACACGTCTGGTAGATTTGGCTTGTGAGGCCGACCTGCTGTCTTCAACCAAACTTTGGGCTGCTGAGACCGGGGTGCAAGTGCAGAGACATTACCTGACGCTTTATGTGAACAACCCCATATACAAGCGTGGAAGCCGCATAAAATGGCTAAACCAGAAACGGGGAGAAACTGCAACGTGTTGATCACACGAAGCAATAAAGAAGATACCTTCTTGTGCCACTGTTATGTACAAACTTTACTTGTCACATGACCCCCAACATTTAACAGGATGGGCCCAGTTCGAACTGGATAGCTGCTGATCATATTCAAGTGGCGTCGCCATTGGTTCGTAGGATCAAAAGTACCTCGCCAAAATTCCATCCCACCTATTAGTTCGCACGATAACGACATGCTATCAAGACGCAAGCTATGGTAAGCAACTTCTGGTCTAGTCCATCATAGCTTCGCCTTCGGAAGGGGATCCGATGAGTCCGGCGGTACAGGCCTGCACAATAGCCCATAGAGAAGGTGTCCCTGACCTGAATCTATGGTTGTTCCACCCCGACATGCATTTAGGTGTTGAGATAAAATCTATTTTCCAACAAAAATGGTCACTCCTTGAATGCGCGCCAGGGGACGACGATATCGAGTTGTCGTTTTTCCAAAAAGGACTAACACGCCTCTCTACCTACTAGACTTTGTACAATCCCACGAGCGACAACATGTTGTCCGATTTAGGCTTGGCTTGATCAATGATAGTGATCGGGTTCCCAGCACGTGACTGCCCCAGTGTTTGCTACCAGTTGTCGGGTCCATAACGCCGCTTCCGTCAGGAGTAGAGATTGTGGAGTTGCCTACCTGCCTAACATCGCCGCAGTTCCTGCAATAGGCCGCGCAGAGAACATCAAAGACTCATCCACGGGTGATCCATCAAAGGGGTCTAAGAGCTACAATTATTTGTACGAGAGAATCGATAGGCTATATGTATGATCCATCGATTGAGGCACTGCGATTTGGTAGGAGTGCTGCTCTCGAGTCGGAATATGGTTATCTGGAAGCGTTTGAGAGAAAGTACGTCGATGGCATCACTATCTGTAATAGAGGTTGTCGTCAAATGGATTATCATGATCGAAGCCTGGATCCATTGAGCTCTGATGTGTTGGTTGAATACCCTTTCGCGGTCATCCTAGGAGACATGAGACTATTGTTGACTCCAAAAGCAGTGGTCGATCAAGACGACGATACAACAATGCATATGGCCACTTCGGGACTCCTGGGCCTGAGACAATGAGTACCGAAGGCACCGCCGAAAAAAAGTCCTGGAACGAGGCCAAGGAGAACGCTCGAGACCCACTTCAGCAAGGAACTCGAGCTCGACCAGCACAGCGGCAATCCGAGGAAGAGAAGCGAAATAAGAGATCCTTCTCCTCATTACTCTTATTTAAACTCACAATAAAACAGTAAATATGCACTTCAGCACCAATGCCCTCTTCAGCATCAACGTATGATATACCCAGAGATAATACACGGATCTCGTTTCCGGGGTATATCGCTTACCGGACACGTACCACCCTGCTCTCCAGTAAGCCCTCTTCATCGAAGACAGCCGTGAATAGCTCTAATAAAATTAGCTCCAATTATGCAATCAGTCCCTATGCACACGGGACGGCTATGTATGTCTTCGGAATGTTGGTCAAGGCGCAGGCCGGGAGAGCACAGTGAGCTGGGGTTAGCATATCCGTGTTGCTCGGGGGGTGGTTGCCCATGAGCAGGCAGGTTTGTAAATTTCCACGTACTTGTCTATCCATTGAGTCCTGACACAGAACCATAGCAGAGCGTTTTATCCCGCAGGAGCATCAGTCAAGATTTTCATCTAAACCCGGTAGCGTGACTCATAATTCAATAATATAACCCTAAAGATCAACGTCGTATTTTGAATGCATTCGTCGCAAGCCTTATTCGCCCTCCCCAACTTCCGCCCTCAGCGAGGGGTCACCAATGTAACCTGATTCACTTTGATCTCAATACCCTTCGACGACTCGGGTGTATGATCTTCCATGCCCTCCTATCCACGATAATGACACCAATTCAGGACTATTTAGAAGTGGGCTACGCACCTGAGGGAACAGATTGGTCACATAGGTGTTAGAAGCCTGCGGACTACTACGACTTGAGTCGTATGCTTGCTCATCCCCCTGTTTGCTGGTAGGTGCGAATCTGATCTCCGGGTGCGTATACGTATCGCTACCTTTATTACTGAGGGTGTTCAAAGGAAAATCTGTCGCTACGACATCGCCTCGACGGCGCACCGCCTGCCTTGCGTTGAGACTGCCGAACAGGGAGTTTATATAGACTTATTGCAGGTAAGAGAGATTTATTAGTAAGATATGAAGGGAGAGACTCACGCTTGCTCGAACAGAAAGAGATCCCGATGAAGATGAATGTGGTCGGGCGAGCAATCCACTAACGTTTGATGAGCTAGGCGCCCGGGATCTTGGATAAGATACCTTACGGAAATGATGACACCGATGTTCACAAGCCTGAATGTAATTCCAGCATGACTAAACTGCCTAGCAGGGAAAGGCAAAAAAGGTAGCTCACGTCATAAGCACTCCAGTGTTGATGGTAAACGCTATCAATGTCTTGAGCATCGAGTCAGTGCTAGGTGTCAAATTCATTGCAGATGTAAATTAGCGCAGATTACGAGTTCAAGTTGACCAGTACAGACCTCCGGACCCCCGTCCTTATTGTATGCAAACGAGTACAGAGAGCGATTGTAATGAGCGTATCGGCGGCCGCGGCTGATGCTCGAGCTGAAATGAAGAACCACTTGTTGTTTATGATTCAGGGTTAACGTTACTGAGGGCGACTAGAAGAAAATGTCATACTCGGTGGCTCAATAACATATCGATATGGCCATGTTTGCCAACACTGGGAGGTGCGCTGCTCAGTCTATGGCGCACTAGTGCATGACTCTTCAACGTACATATAGAGTGATAGTCCTGTTCATCAAAGATCAGATGTAGATATATATCTATTCGAGGGGTAACTGACCAAAAAAAATTCCTGAGATCAAATGATTACCTTTTAGCGCCTGAACGTCAGGAACACGAAACAGCCCATACCAAGGTGATACGCGGATTGTATACCCTAATAATTTGTATCAATCGAGGAAATGAACTATCGGCCGCGATTGACTCACGATCGCGAGAAAGTATAGTTTGTTTGAGGTCACTTTCATACCACACATTGAGTCCGTTCAGTCATCCCAGTTGCCTGGTTATCTATACTCACAGCGCCAAATTCGAGCTGCAAAAACCCTGTAGCGGAGTCAGGAAGATCCAACGCAGGCTGGTTAATTCTTACATTCGTGATAAAACTTCAACCAGGGCCTATTAGAAAATACGATTTGACATTCAACCCGTGCCATCTAGAGCTTGTTACTTGCACTCACCGCTGTCATAACTCCAGCCTACTGTGCTTAGAACTCCGATTCTGGAATACGGTAGATGATAAAACTTACAAATATGCTCCTATGAAATTTGATCAGTCATTCCTCTACTACAAAGAGTAAACTGCTAACCAGGGAACGAGTTCAAGAGCACTAGGATTCATGAAGTTGTCGACAAAATAACCGTATAGTGGGTGAATTATTACTATCTGGTGGACATTGTCCAAGATCCACAAGGCCCAGACCTATGTGCGTTTATCAACAGTTGATTACCATCTATCGATGAGAAGGGGTTAAATACATACAATACGTTTGACAGGAAAATGATCCGCCTGTGGTTTCGTAAGTAGAACGAAAGCTTGTACGCATGTAATCCCGTATAAACTATATCGTTTCAGGGCGCGGACAACGGGAGAGAAACACCGGAGGTACCTACACACTCGCGAAGCTGCAACCCAGCAGCAAGGGGCCGAGTACACCTTCATATGGGTTCGGCATCTTGTGCCGAGATAAGAGGTTGGGATAGGAAGGATGGCTGAGTGGGCACTCCCTTTCACTACCTGAGGTTTTATATAATTCATCAACAATGTTCATCAGTATGCAACAATCTATAAATACATCCTAGGTTACATTCATCCGGGCCTGGTGACAGTGGCCATTCTAGCGCTGATGATGCATATACTTGTCTCCCTGGCTTGGTTGCGCCAGTACAGAAGATACATCTGGAGCTCTTCCTCAGGTGGCAGAACACACGAATTCAACATCTATATCTGTCTGAGAGTTGATTCTGATTGAAGTTGGAGAGCGCTGATATCTAAAAAACACCAGTGCTTGGTCGTGTGTAACCCTACTCCATTGAACCCTAGGTCACTCATGATGTGTCCAAGTCTAGGGACAAGGTAATTCTGGAGTTTCAACTCTCGTTCTGCGGCATATCGTCAGCATAGTTGATGCTTTGCCCAGCACGTGCCGCACCCAGTTTAATTAGCACGTCCTTCTGTGATCCGAGATGCGATCAACCCGCCGTGTGCTGGCAGGATACTTCTTCCGAGAACAATGGCAGCAGGAAACCAGTACGGAACTCCAGTCTCGAATGAAGGAACACGCAGTATTCATGATGAATTATGAAGACTTGTACAACAGCTGTTGATAATGATGATACCAGCCGTCGTGAAGGATTGTTGTGGAGCTGTCTTGGCAGATGCACCCATGTGTGGGAATATCTCCTTCGCCTGGAGAATAATTAGAGAATAATAATGAACCCCACGTATGTCGAAATAGACACCGGACGAATAGTTCAAGTACATGTAGACAGAAGACTAGTCGTGTCGTCGCAGAGTTGACTCGTTCTGCGGCTTAGGCTCATCCTAGTGGTTCCTTTGCCCGGGCGTTGCTGCTCCTCAAATAATATACGGGGCTGTGCACTCGTGTAGCTCAGATGATTCTCAGCCTTCCAGTTGTTTTTGGTTCTCGATTCCAAGCCCCACTCTCCACATGTTTCAATAACGCTTTCCCCTGCCATTTTTTCCAAAATTCCCACATGTACAGTGAAATAGATAACCCGAAGCAAAGTCCGGCTATCATGATGGAATTATTTTTTCTCGCAGTCTCTTATGTATCTATTTGGGATACTTGTTTCGCGCTTCTGGGAATGATATAAGTATTTATGGCCGCCGGCAACCCCAGCATCAATATTACTGAAACTGGCTCAGAAGCAGAAGTGGATTTGAGAGAGGACCCCTAACAATCCCTGTGAGGGCCGCTCCAAAATTTGGACAAGCCTGGGATGAGGATGAGGTCGGATCCAAGATTGGACATTGTCTACCTGATGGCAGACTGGTTAGGAGCTGGATCCCCTAGGACGGAGTCCGGTGAACGTTGAATATTTGAATGTTTGAGCATCGGATCACGAGCCCACATTTGACGACTTGACCTACCCCAACCTCCACCCCGTGCGCGAGGACATGATTTTCACCAGGGGGATACGGCCTCTTAGGAACTATCAGGAGTCCTATTAGAAGGTGCCTCTCGATTTGAAAATTATGGCAGATGTGGGAGGCCCGTCTTGTGCGGAGATTAGGGCAAGGACCTGAAGTTGATCTTGTGATGAATGACCTTGCAGTTTGGATTTGCGATAAAATCAAGGGCTTTATCTGAGTGGTATGATGAGGCAATGCTCGCTCAGCTTCAAGCAATGCAGACGTTTGGGAGGCGAGTCGCATCCGGCCAACCCTGGAATTGGAAATCAACAGACTTGACAGTGACTTGTCTGGCGCCGCTGTCTCACTCATGGACGCACTTGCGTGCAGAGACTGTATTGGCGTGGGAAAACGTTAAGAAGCCCTCATCCCAGCGTACCAGCTCCCTGTCTTCTCTCAAGACATCTGCCTCTGAGGGCAGAGAGGCCTCTCACAACAACCGTGGGCCTTGTATGCGGCGGTATATGCCTTACAAATAGGTACATCAGGCGCTGTCTCAAAGCCTCAAGGATGGACTAGAACGAGACCAGGCAGCGTGCACTTACCGTTTCTTCTGGACGCGGACGTTTCATACACAGTGTTCGCGTACGTTCGCAAGTCAGATCATCCGAGGCTCCTTCGAGTCGAGTCTCGCTACAAGCGTAGACATTTTCGTGGACCAGGAAGGCCGCTCTGGCGCTCGCTCCTTGCCTCCTTCAGTCGCAACCACAATCTTTTCACTTTCATGCGAAAGTACCGGCCGCAACTCCCATGTATGCCGAATGAAATGTTACCACCCAGCTGTAGAGAGCATATGTCTTCGGATGATTCACGATTGGTGCGTCTCGACCTTACCCCCGCCGGGATTCAACAGATGTTAAATGAAATCCTTCGCTTGACTGACTCTTCCTCGATCGTGGTAGGCTCCGTTCAGGCTGAAGATACGAATCAGCAACCTCGACCACCCCTCAGCCAAGTCTTCTCGTCAATCATACCTATGACCCGGACACACGCCAGCGATGACCTACGAGGTACCTTATAAGTGGAGTTTTCTCGAAAGAACTGGATGTATTCCTTGAGTCAAAGGGTCTGGACTGGGTCATCTTCTCACATCTGGTTCGTCTCTCTGAATTGTCCCTGGTTATCCATGCTCCCCTAAACACTTTATGCAAGTCCCAGAGTTCTCAGACGTCGGTCACTTTGTGATAATTCAACTGGCTAGTCTTTATTTCGATAAGGCACTCGTTACCCCCTACAAGCCTGGAAGATCGCGGTCATGACCCCCCCCCCCCACCACATCGCCTCCTCATGACCGCTGGCAGCCGCAGCTCCACCTCGGTCCCCGCCCATCCAAGCCATCCACGTCAACCTGTACAGCGCAGTGTACCCGTGCAGGTACACAGCTTCTCGGTCCCGAATAGCGCCGCTGGCTGTTAGCCCCTGCACCCGCCCATCACTCCATTTTATCAACCTCGAATGCCACCTTGTTCAGGCTGGAAACCACCTCCAGAGCTCTCATCCACTCCCGCAGCGATAGCTCAACACTTTCCCGTATGTATACTATATTCTCAGCGTAGATATCACCCTCGTATTTATGACAGCGGCTGCTGCTGACAGTTAACCCGACTTCACTGTGCCGGAGACTTGGCGGATAGCCAGCCTGAGATGGGGACGAATGCGACACCTTAAAACGAGACACCCTTGGCAACTAATTTCTGAGTAATGCAGGGACATGATATGGGGTATTATGTTGAAAATACAAAAATATACAGAGCGAAAGAAATCAAGAATATTCGCCCCTTGTCTCATGTTTCATGATGTATTTAATTTGAGTTGAGCAGGCCAAGATTGGCAGTAGTAGAGCTTCATATCTATAAATTCTCGTCAAGTCAAAGCATGTTGTCCCCTCGGCATAACACTTACTATCAGCTATGTTCTGATAATAATTCGCAGTTCCCCCATCTTGGATAAGGCAAAAGAAGCATGTACCAACTTTTTCTGGATATCCACATAGAGTTGAGGTTTTCCCGGTTCTCAGGAACTCCTGTGGGGATTCGAAATGCTGGTCAGGGTCTCCGGTTGCAGTAACGGGACTCTTGAAAGACTCACCGGGAAATCGCGCTGGCAACCGTGGCACGCTCGACCGCATGTAGACTATATGTGCAGAGGGAAGTTGACTTCAACTGTGCTCGGTTAATTTAAGATGAAAAAGGCCCACTGACATCCTCAGGTACGTTGAAGGAATGAAGGAACTTGTCTACCTGGAGCCATGGAGCATCTGTTCGAGGCAATATCGCTGGGGAGGCCTCAACGCCTGCACTTAAAAAGACACTCCCCAGCATCATCAGCTGGGGGGTGAAGGCAATCAAGTTTGTTAAAAAACCCCGCATCGTCGAAGGTGTGTGTGGATTGTAATGAGAGTGATGGGCTGGAGAAGTGCTAAAGAGGGAGGTGAGGTGGGACAGACCCTCATTTTATAAGAGGCGCTTCCATTGATAGCTGCTAGTGCCATGAGCAACGCAGGCACCAAATTCGACACAAGAGCCAGAAGTCAAATTATTGAATAAGCTTGCTCCGACGACCCCACATCAATGTCTTGGTTACGTATGTGATGTGGGTCCCTAGAACAATTAGGATTTTAATACATCAATCGGCCAATTGTTTTATGGAGAATATTGATCTGCTCCTGCTTTAGTTATTTATTCAATAATAGTGTGTATAGTTTCACTATAGTTTCTGACAGTCCCTTGGCTTGGTGGGTACGAGAGACAACGACTAGATCGTCAAATTTCCTTCTCTTGTTCCCTTTCCTCCCATCATTCTCGTCATGTTGCGATTACGCTCACAGGTCGTTATTGTTTGCTAATTACATCACACAGGATCGTGGACCGCACCCAGCTGAGATACCTCGGTACCGGGTTGGCGAACAAACCCCTAAGATTGGGGTGGTATCAACACCACCGCAACCGCTGTACATCATAGATGACTCTATCAGCAAAAGTAGGGTTAACAAGCGGCCTGCTCAATCGCGGATGTTAAGTTGGCTGGGAATGGTGCTACCTACCAATATTGTGTACGCCGGAGAGTGCCTAGACACTAACCTCATGATCTTCGACCGTTTGAAGTTTCTACAGGCATTTAGCAATCGGGGTCACTGACTGTCATGTTGGAAGAACTCACCACTGAAAAAGAAGCAAAGGGATGAGCAAACCAGGTTTATATGGGCAACCACGAAGGCATAACGAGAGGGGGGACCCGCAGGTCGCCGGGACCATGGGCGGTGAGTAAAATACCTCCCAGATGGGCGACGTGTTTTTAGCATGATACCCTCATGCTAGTGTGGCTAGCGTGAAGGGTCCACTCATGCTTGATAGCTCATTTCATGCTTAGGATGATAAGCCCTACAGTAATCTAATCAGTGTACCAATGCTTCAATAACACAATCTAGCCAGTGTGTTGCTGTAAAAAAATTGTAGCTACATTATTGAACCAATCAATCAATCCCTACATTACAGATTAGTACAAATTATGGCGTGAACACGTTGATCTTGGTGAGGGTATATTTCAGAGATATAACATCACCATTGACAGCTGTCAAGTTTTACTTGACTTCACACTTGTATCACGCTTCACCATGCTTCATCATGCTTCATCACGCTTTCATGCTCATAAATCTGTATTCATGCTTAGCACACTCAACCCTGCAATGTTCATGCTCAGCCACGCTCAACTCCTGCTCAACCACGCTTGGGCACACTTGACTCATGCTTGACCATGCTTGACTCACACTAAATCTCAGGTTGATGCCGAAACATGATGGAATCGGAACAGAATGATGTTTTGGAATGCTGGGAATGGAACGGTGTCTCAGAGTCAGGTATATGTACACAAAAGTATTAGTAGCTATAAAATACTAGTCCCTCTAATTGAGCCTCAGCTCTCTATTTATTATCAATCAACCACTATGGAATATGCCTCATGATAGGTGCCCCTTGTAATTATTAAATTAACTTGGTGCTCACACTCAGCAACTCATGCTTGGCCACACTTGACTCACACTTGGCAATGCTTACTTCATGCTTGGCCATGCTTGGCTCACACTAGGCCATGCTTACCTCACACTTGATTTTTAGTGTTCATGCTTGCCGGCTACAGTCACACTTGACTATGCTCACTCACACTTGATCACACTTGATCATGCTTGACCACCCTTGATCATGCTTGACCATACTTGACCATGCTTAGCATCACACTAAAATCTAGTGGCCCCCTCCCAGATAACAGGCACAGCTAATTGGTTTTTTTTTGATCAATTTTTCCCCAATTGACTGGGCCAGATTGTAGATCAAAAATCTGACACATCACCAGGTTTGCAGGAAATACATTGACAAGGGTAAGTGTGGTACAGTATGATTAAACAAGGTCACACAACATTTGGCACACAATGCAAGGAGGTCCCAATTTAGGCATGGCCTTATGATCCCTCAAGTGCATGACCCCCAGGTGGTACAGGGTCATCTGGTTGTCCAGACACCCAGTAGTTATTTCAAACTACTGACACCAACTTGAGCAGTGTCATCAACCTTGTATGTATATCTCATGGTGTGGACACTTGACTTTGTCAGAAAATTTCCTGAAGATGGCTTGGGATAGAGTAAGGTTTGCAACCCATGAATAACTGATAGTGCACTTAAGACTGAGAGCCTTGGATTGATTGGATTTCCACTGCTGCCTGCTATCTAGTTAGTCCTTAAGTGAGAAGGTTCATGTCATATCAGCACTTGTTTCGTTCACATGCACATATGGGATGGGAGGCCTTAGGGACAACAGCAGAACAAGCTATCCCATTATTTCTTGCAGTTGTCCTCCCACTATCACTAGTCCTACTACCTCAACCACTCATGCCTTCTAAGCTACATGCATTATTCAAAACATTCATGATTTCCAAGAGTCCCAAGAGTTCCAAGAAGCTCCCTTCCCAAGAGTGGCCAGCCCCAAGTGAGCAGGCAAATGAAGTTGCCCTTGGATTTCATTTATGTGACCTACAGGCCCTGGGGCAGTTGAACCTCCCGGGATCTTCAATAATGTGGGCAGCTGCATGCTGAACAGTCTGGTCATGATCAGTGGTTCACAAATCATTGTGCAGAATATAGAAGATGGAAAAATGGGTAAAGTCTCTATATAATTTGTGATAAGGCCACATTGGAACTTATTTGCATGTCCAGTTCTCCTCGGCTTTAAAGAAAACATAACAGCAGAAGCCTAATGAGAGTAGATTACAGATAAATCAGGCAGTGTAGTCTTGAGTCAATGAGGTTATATATGAATCACTAGGATCCGGGAAGGAAAACTGTTAATTATATGAGAAGGATATGGGATATTAATGCACCTAGGATCTGGGAAGGAAAACTGGATCCTAGAGTGGTTGGACCACAACCAAAATACAAGGATACTATGTACCAATATTTACCAAGTAATTTAGAGCAATTGTTGTTGTTACAGGCATATAATAAATGTCCATATTGTGTACCTATGGTGGCCATGGCAAATATGAAATAAAGAAAGAAACAAATAAGGAATGAAAGACAGCATCAAGCTGTACAATGGTCTGTATATTTTGACAAAGCTGGGCTAGACTCATCTGCTTGACATCTGGCACCATGATGTTACCCTGGTGCTTGCACCAAGTTGATCAGTGGCATTCAAGTATGGCTAGACAATGAACAGAGACAATTGGATATGTTGTGGCTGTATGGTCCTGCTGGTGTCATAGGCAAATCTGCAGTTGTGCAAACCATTGCAAAGTAATGCCAGGAGAATGGGGCACCTTGGTGCAGCTTTCTTCTTTTTGGGGCCAAATAAATGCAACAACCTTGTTCATGTCATTCTGACCCTCATAGGTTATGGAGCTGCTTTCAATAATTTGGCTGAAGCAGAAAATACTTGTTACCCGGGTTAGGGGTCCACTCCTGAGTCGCAAGATTGGGATCACAAGGATGTCTATACAGACTTGGTCCTTGAGTCTTACTACTTGACTTGGAGATGGGCTGGATAAATCTCTGATACCCTTTCAGGCAAACAAGAGGTTTAAGCAGAACAGTGTATAACACTAAGCTAAGGATACAGGTGACTGTAGCTAGGTTTATATACATATTGGCTATCTGCTATTTATAAGTACCCTGGGTAAGTACTTGTCAGAGCGAGTCATTGGAAGGTGGACCCAGGTAAAGAGAAGGCTTCCTGTGAGAAATAGAAGTTGGTTATGGGAGAAAGGAAGCATAAGTGTGGGAGTATCAGTATTAAAGATAGAAAAGAAGTATTCTATTGTCCGTCAGGAAGGTGGCTAAAACCTAATTATAGTCCTTCTGAGGGTTCTGATAACATTACCCCGTTTTTATGATCATACTCCGTTATGATCTTGTGGTTCGTCGTCGCTTGGATAAGCGGCTAAGAAGTCGACATCTTCGATGTATATTGCGGCCGGTATAACTGGGGAGAATGGTGGAGTCGGAGTTCGATGGATGTTAAGCTCCAGTGCGGTTTGGGGAGATGGTGGATCTGGAAAGAAGGCATTCCAGAATCGTCTGTTTTGCTCAGGGCTAAAGGTAGTTGGGTCCGGCAGGTTCACCGGTGTTGTTGGCATTGGCGGCATCGTCGATATAGTTGTCATAGTAGGTTCCCATATTTGGTGTGTAAGGTCCGGGGAACTGGTAGTCGGGGATGGGTGTATGTGGTTTGGCAACCCGAGGTTTGGGTTGATTCTTGGTAAAGTAGGCCGTGATGTTCTTGGTGGGTTTGGTGCCTTGTTTGGGGCAGGCCTGTCGTGGGTGTTTGGGTTCCCAGTTCTTGCAGTAGGGGCATCGATATTTGATGCAGTTGTAAGAGTAGTGTCCGGGAGCGTATAGTTTGCATCCCATACACTGGAAGTTGGGGCAGTCTGATGCCCAGTGTCCATGTCGTTTGCATTCAGGACAGATATACTTGGGGTCGGCTGGCTTGGTGGGGTTGGAGTCGGTTCATGGGTGAACGGTTCGGGTGGGGTAAGGTTTGGGTCGACCCAAAGGGCCGGGTTTAGTGTTGTGAGCCACGGGCTTGGCCACGTGTCGTCTAGATTGTTCCTCGTCGAGGGCCTTGAAAGCGGCCATGGCAGAGTTGTTGAAGGGGTTTCGGCTCTTGGGGCCGGGGGTAGAATTGGGATTGGGCCCAGAGGGCTTGGTGGAGGACTGGGGTTGGATGACGGAGTCATCGATGGTGATGGGGTCCTGAAGGTTTGAGCCTGGGGGACCGTAGGATAGGTGCGCATACAGCGCGGACATGAGAGTTGGTCGATCTCGGCATGAGATCTCGAGTGATTCCGTCCACTTTCGTTGTTGTTGGAACACTCTATTGAGAGCCTGAGTTTGTCGAACCATGTTGGCATAGTGGTTCCAGAAAGCTCTGTCGGAGCTTTGAATTGTAGGGTCGAGTAATCTATCTCCAAAGGAGACATCGGCTGCAATCTTCCTGAGATCGCTATCGCTAATTCGATTTGGTCCCAGTGGTCCAGTGCTAGTTGTTGCTGGTCCGGGATGTATAGTGATTGTTGCCTTAGGAAAGGCAGGGAATGGGGCAGGGGTTCCTGCGGGAGTGTCATTGGGGTCAGGGGTTTCGTCCCTGTCGGAGACGTTGATAAAGGCGTCGGAGGGAGTGTAGGGAGACGGGGGCGGAATGGAAGCTCCTGAAAGTGAATTCGTCTTTGATGGTGTGAACCCATCGATGATTACGATTGAGTCTGTAGTGATGGAGGAGTGAGAGGAGATAGAGGCGAGGGCGGATTGAGGGCGGATGATAGCAGACATGTTTTGAGAGTGGTTGTTTAAAAGCTGGAGAGGCTGTTTGGCTTCTGCGTTTGGTAGGTTCTCGAAAGTTCCTGAGGTTTCTTTCACGTTTTGTGAGTTCTTTTATATTCTTGAAGGATTTCTTTGGCGTTCTTTAAGAGTTCCTTTTCCGGTAACCACTGATTCTCGGTATGTGGGTATCCTTTCCACTTGATGTAGAAGTGGAGTTGATTGTGGCGTCAGCGATGATTGATAATCGCTTCTATTTCGTATTCTTCTTCATCATTGATGATTATCGGCGGAGGCGGAGTTTGGGTTGCTCCATATGCTTCTGTTTCCTCGTATGGGGTTAGAAGATTTCGATGGAAGACCGGATATATTTTCCAGTGTGTTGGGAGTGTCAATTCATAGTTGATCGGTGATAGGACTTTCTTAATTTGGAAATGTCCTAAACGTTTCGGGGATATTTTGTTCGATAAGAACGGGAGTTTGAGGTTCTTGGCTTCTAGCCAGACACGTTGTTCCGTTGTGAACGGTTTGATTGATTTGTTGTTTCGTTGTCGCACGATGTCAGCGGATAGTTGATGTGCTGCTTGTGCTTCTCTTCTGGCGTGATCCAGAGTTCGAATTCTTTCATTGACTGATGGAAAGTCTGATGTTTCCATGATTGTGGGAATAGAGGGTGGGTTGTAACCCATGATGAGTTCAAATGGGGATTTTTGCCTTGAGGCATGAGTTCTTGAGTTGTGTGAGAACTCGGCAAGGGGTAGGGAGTCGACCCAGTGGAGGGGATTTCGGGTGCAGTAGATGGAGAGATATGTTTCAATCTCTTGGTTGTATTGTTCTGTGGATCCATCTGTTTGAGGGTGGTAGGCTGTAGAGAAGGCCTGTTTGATGTTGAGGCGTTTAGCCAATTCTCGAAGGGATTTTGCGGCGAATCTAGGGTCGCGGTCAGATATGATTTTGTCAGGAAGACCAAATCTAGTGAATACTTTTTCGATGAGTAATTTTGCGATGTCATCGGCGGTTGATTTGTCGGAAGTAGGGATGAAAATTACCCCCTTCATAAGGCCGTGGTCCACCACGGACAATATGGCATTAAAGCTGTCGGAGTTAGGGAGACCCGTGATGAGATCCCATGAAATTTGGGAGAAGGGGCGAAGCGTCGTCGAAGCCGATATCGGTTGAGGAGGGATTTTATCCGGTCGACGGATAATTTTGTATTGCTGACACTCGGGGCAGCCTTTGACGTAATTCTTGACGAATGTTGACATGCCAGGCCAGTAAACGTCTTTCTTGGCCAGTTGGTATGTTTCCTGCTCACCAGGGTGACCTCTGGTGGGGTGGTCGTGATACTTCGCTATTACTTCACGGCGAAGTTCGAGGTCTTCAGGAATGATGACCCGATTTTGGAAGGTGACAAGGTTGCCACTATCGGTGGAGACGAGTCCGAAGTCGGAGTCGGCGGATTTCGGGAGGTGATCTTTGATTTGTTGGATAGCCTCGGCAGTTTTAGGGTCGTATTTTGGAGAATTGATGACCCGGTTATGTAGTGCCACATCAATGGCGGAAACAAACAGTTCTTCTGGAAGAACTGTGACGTCGGTATTATCCTGATCATCATCCAGATCATAATCAGGTCGGCAGGATAAGGCGTCTGGCGCCGGAATTTTAATTCCAGGCACATGTTCTAGTTTGAAGTTGTAGTCGGCCATAAGCTGGACCCAGCGAGCTTGGCGGCGGCTGATCTTTTGGGGTTTCCTCCAATAAGTCAGGTTTTGATGATCAGTTTTAATGATCACCAGGTGAGGGGATCCAAGGAGATAATGTCTCCATTCTTCCAATGCGCGGACAATGGCGAGGAGTTCGCGATCGTATATGTCGTAATTTCTTTCGGCTGGTGCGAAAGTTTTGGAGAAGAATGATACCGGTCTACGGTTACCATTGATGTCGTATTGATAGAGCACAGCTCCACTTGCCACTTTCGAGGCATCGGTTTCAATTTCGAAAGGTTTTTCTTGATCGGGCATGAGGAGTACCGGCTCCTTGAGAAATTCATTCTTGAGAGTCTCGAAAGACTCTTGTTGTTCCGTTTTCCATTCGAATTTGTTCTTTTTCGAGAGGAGGGTATTGAGAGGTTTTGTGAGATCCGAGTATTTATGGATAAACTTCCGATAGAAGTTACAAAACCCGATGAATTTTCGTACTTGATGGACGGTTTTGGGAATAGGCCAATCCTTGATGCCTTTGAGTTTCCCAGGATCCATTTTGATATTGTCAGGCGTGATTATCATGCCTAGGTATTCGAGTCGTTGTTTGTTGAACTCGCATTTTTCTCCTTTGAGGAAAAGGTCGTTCTCTTCGAGTATTTTCAATACTTGTTCAGTGATTTGATCGGTTTCCTCCTGGGTTTTACCAAAAATGAGTATATCATCCATATAGATGATAATTCCGCCTTTGTCGAGTTGTTCGGCAAAGATTGTATCCATCATGTGTTGGAATGTGGCAGGGGAGTTGCACAATCCAAAGAACATTACCGTGGGTTCGAATAGACCCTGCAGCATTTTGAATGCGGCCTTCCATTGGTTGCCTTCTTTGATTCGGATGTTGTTGTACCCGAGTCGGATGTCAAGTTTGGTGAAGTATTTGGCTCCTTTGAGTTTATCCATGATAGCAGAGATCATGGGGATCGGGTAAGCATTCTTTACCGTATGTTCGTTAATGTATTGATAGTCTTGGCAAGGTCGGAGATCTCCTCCTTTCTTTGCTACAAAGAAAAATGGCGATGCCATTGGTGATTTCGAGGGTCGGATGTACCCTTTTCGCAAATTTTCGTCTATGAATTCTTTTAGCGCTTTATTTTCGGCGGGTGCTAGGTGGTATGGTTTCATCGACTTTGGTTCGAAAGTCGGTTTTGTTTCGATGGCGTGATCGAAAGATCGTGATGGTGGGAATTGTTCGGATGCTTTCTTATCGAATAATTTTGCCCATCGAGCGAAACGTCGAGGGATCTTGTTTTCTTCTTGTTTTTCGGGGAGTTTACCGCGAAGTTTGGATGTAAGTTTGGCGGCGGTATTATGGAGTTGAGTAGCGAAGGTTGCTTTTGCGTTTATTTCCATTGGTGTGAACAGCATAGGGTTCATTTCGTTTTCCATGGAGAATTCGTCGAGATTAATATTGTTGATATCGAAGTACTCTGTTGGCACTTCGTTGGTGGTAGTGATATGTCCGGCCATGTAATCCATGGATATGGAATTGGCTTCTATCGGTTGGTGGAGAGTTTTGAGAAGTTGTGGGAATGCCGAGTGTTCGATTTGTGGTTTCCAAGAAAATGTCTTGGTTTTCCAGTTGATATCAGGGTTGTGTTGTTCCAACCAGGGAAAACCCATTATGAAATCCTTTGCTCCGGTGTTGGTGACAAAGGCTTGCAATTTGCAATCGCGACTATTGATGATGGCGTCGATTGTGACATAATCTCGGATCATGCCATGTTGATTATTTGATCCATCTACATTGGTTAAGGCAATGGGATTGTCCAGGGATTGGCGTTGATATCCGAGTCGGTCTACGACTTTGTTGGATATGAAATTTCCTTGAGCTCCTGAGTCAATCAGGGCGGTGATGGCCATGGGTTTCGACGATCGTTCGCTCCAGATCTCAATGGGGAGGAAAAGAGATCTTTTATTTGAGGACGTAGTTAATTGTACAGAATCGATCATAAGAGGAGAAATTGTTTGTCCATTTTGGGAGTGTGCAGGGGCACATCGTTCGACATCACTCTGTTTTAAAAATCCTGGAAGGGACGCATTTGGGGGTCCTCTGCCAGTGCTGAATGTAGTTCTTCTTGGAGTTCCGGCTCCAAGGTATCCACAAGTTGCTGCATTTGTGCGGCAACATCGGCAACTGCAAGTGAATACTTGCGAGGGGTGGAAGTGGAAGGTTTAGGCCTGTTTGGGTTTCGAACCGGTCGAACCGGTTGAGTTCGGGCGCCAGGGAAGCGACGGGTTGGTGCGGGCATGGGACATTCCGCAATGAAATGTTTCTCAGATCCGCATCTGAAACACCTGCGGTTCTGGTGTTGTTTCATTTGCTGGCCGGTAAGGACAGCATCGATTTCGAGGGATCCGTCGCAATTGTCTTCGCAAGGGATATTGATTTCGTTGATTTCGTGAGGAATTATGGGGTATGGATCCTCATATTCTTCGGTTTGGAGATTGTCTATCTCCATAGCGTAGGGATCTTTAGGTGTAAACCTAGGGGTTGATCGGGCATAGTAATTTGCGTAGGGAACTGTGTTGTTTTGTTTTTGCTTCGATAGGAAGCGGTTGTTGTTGTTAAAGGAACGTGGTGGTCCATAAAGAGCGTTTACTTGGCAGAAGTTGTCGTCGAGTCGGTTGGCCATTGTGTACCATCCTTGAATGGTTTGTGGTGGGTTTTCGGAAGTGTCGATCTTGATTGTGATTCTGCGATTGATAGCTTTTCGGTAGAGATCGATAAGGGTTCGATCTTCGTGGATGTCTGCAAGTCGGACCATATCTTTGAACTTTGAGTTGAAGTCGGTCATGGGTTTTCCTGCTTGTTTCATAGTTTGTAAGCAAGTGTGGGCGTAAGCAGATTCATCTGCTGGTCGGAAGTCTTGTCGAAGACGAGCTTTCATGGCGGCCCATGTTTTGTTATAGAATCCATGGTAAGGGGGTGTTTGCGCTAATCCTGCAGCGTATTGTTCTGCAATGTATTGAGATGCCCATGTTCGAGCTTCTCCTTTTTGCATAGATGTGAGTGCAAAGAGGCACTTGTCGTAATTTCGGGGGTAGACAAGGTCATTTCCAATAAGGTAGACGTCGATGGCGAAAAGCCAGTCGTCGAATTTGGTTCAATCTCCGTCGAAGATAGGAGGTTTGATAAACCCGATTTCTCGGGGTGCTGGTGGTGCTGGAGCTGCTGGAGCTGGGGTGGCGGCTTGTGAACCCATAATTGTTTGTGGGTTGATTACAGGGGCGTGTGTGGGGGAAGTTTGAATGGGTGACGCTGGGGGTAGTGTTACCGGTTGCGGGGTTTGTGGAGTAAGAGAGCGAGGAGAAGGCTGAATTGAGAGAGGAGGCCTTCTTGGGTCTTGGGGTCGAGTGGGACCTGGTCCGCTAATTCGAGTCGGACGAGGTGGAATATTGGTTCTTTCGTAAGGATTACGAAAGGGTGAATCTGTTAGACGCTGAACGGGCGCGCGTCGGAGGGACAAGCGGGGAGGAGATATCGGTGGAGGAGGAGCTGATCGCTCCAAAAACCAGGACCAAGACGCGTCGGACCACCAGGAAGGATGCCGATGGAGACTCGGAGATGCCGTATGTCGCAGTACCCCACCTTCCGCGCTCAATAATCAAACAATACTGTAGCCCAGCATCCGCCACCCTCCCGGAACCACACCTGCCGGCCTGCAAGTGGTGTGTCAACAAAAAACGTGCATGCCTGAAGGTGATGGACGGGTCCGGAACAACGGCCTGTCAGGAGTGTCAGAAGAGGAAGGGGAGGTGCGAGGACTGGGACCCGGAGGGTACGGAGCCATCAACATCACAATCCCGGGGTACGCAGAGGGGTTCCGGGACGCGAGGGGGTCGAGGCAGGGGAGGTCGAAATGCGCCAGAAATCGTTCCGGAGGTTGATGAGACGCCACGACGACCTTCCACCACTCGAGGAGGAGCCGCCAAGACCACAGAGAAGGCCAGGCCGGTGACCAGAGGCTTTGGAGGGTCGGAGGCGTTCGTTGAGGGCGGGGGCTTCGGAATGGGCATGCGCGGGCCAATACCTCCAAGCGATTTCCGGCCTGCAGCACCAGAGGCCACGCAGGGAACAATGATTCCCCACTCACGTCAAAACTCCCTCGGAGTAAGTACCGGGCTGATCCAGCGCAGAGGAAGCTAACTCCGAAATGCAGAACACCCAAACCCCAAACCCATCCCCCACTACACACATTATATCCGCATTCAACAATTTGAATCAGACCATGGAGGCACTTCGGCTGGACATTCGCGCAGGAAGAGAGGCAACGGAGCGGCATGAGAGGGTCAACCAGGAGTTGTTGGAGGAGCATAGGTCCACCCGGGAGGCCATCATGGGTCTCCAGGCTGAAATGCGATTGAACAGGGAGGAGTCGGAGAGGCACAGGGAGGATGAGCATGAGAGGGAGCGGAGGAGGCGCCTCGAGAGGTTTTAGGAGTAGCACCATGTACCACATCGCGTAATCTTGTTTTGTATTCTTCTTGAATTGACAGATGTTTCTTGGCTGGGTCATCGGAATGAGACTGAGAATAGAAATAGGAGTAAGGAAGAAATGAGAGTCGAAATGAGAGAAATGTGAGAGAACGGAATTGCATGGAATCGGAGATGGATAGGAATAAGAAGAAAGAACTCGGAGCAACCTAGAGAGCGGAGAGAGGACTGGGCTTCGCAGGATAAGCCGCATGGAATTCAGCGAGGAGCTCGGAAGCATGAGACAGTTCAGTAGCAGGTAACCAGGAAGATTCCTCGTCAGTACCCTCATACCCTAGCCAGAATACTTTGTACAAAAGTTTGCAAGCTCGCCGGCAATCGATCTTGGAGTCCGCAATACTGGCGATTTCGTATTCGGTTTCTCCGTCAATTTCGACCGGAGCCGGAGCAGGCTCAACACGACCAGGAATAGGATTCGGAGTAGAAGGTTCGAGCATGGACACATGGAATACCGGATGAACTGCACGCATGGAATCCGGAAGTCAGAGGGTGAAGGAATGAGATCCAGGTTGGGAAATAACATCGTAAGGACCTAGGAATTTTTCGGAGAGCTTCTTGGACGGTCTAGTGGTCCGGAAGAACTTAGCCTTGACAAATACCTTGTCGCCAACTTTGAACAGAGGAGCCGGACGTCGGACTGCGTCTCCGGAGACTTGGTAGCGTCGCTGAGCTAAGGCAATTTCGGACTTGAGCATGGTGTGAAGATCGTCCAAGTCCACAACAAATTCACGGGCACGGACCGAGGCCAAATCTCGTTCAGGATGGACTATGAAGCCGGGATGATATCCTTTGTTAGCAAAAAACGGAGATACTCTGGTGGTGGCGCTCAGGGCATTATTGTAAGCAAACTCTGCTAACGGTAAGAGGTCGGACCAGTTGTCCTGCTGATAATTGCAATAGATCCGGAGGTACTGTTCCAACGTCTGATTCGTGCGTTCGGTCTGTCCATCACCCTCTGGATGATATCCTGAAGTGAAGTGAAGTCTCATGTCCAGAGCTTGACCTAAGGAGCGGAAAAAGTGGGAGACAAATTCCGGACCTCGATCGGAGGTGACGTGCAACGGAACACCGTGTTTGGAGAACACATGAATGACGAATAGTTTAGCAAGTTCGGAGGAAGTGATAGTGTCGTGCATCGGAATGAAAATAGACTGTTTAGTGAGTCGGTCGACAACAACCAATATAGAATCAAATCTGGAGGAGGAAGGAAGCTTTTCGATAAAGTCCATAGAGATGGAATCCCAGGGTCGAATCAGAATGGGTAACTGCTTGAGAGTTCCGTAGGGACGGTGATGTTGAGGCTTAGATCGCATGCAGGTGACACAAGATTTACAGAAATCCTTGACAGCAGTCCGGACACCAGGCCAGGTATAATTGCGTCGGAGGATCTTGAGAGTCTTGTTTTGTCCGTAGTGCCCAGCAAGAGGATGATCATGGTGATACTGGAGAACTCGGAGACGGAGGTTATTTGCATCAGGAACATAAATTCTACCATCAAGTCGGAGGAACTCATCGGAGTCAACAGACCAACATCCCTCAGGCTTAGCCAGAACGGTGAAGATGTCCGAGTCCGTTTTGAGAGCGGAGCGGATATTGTCGTGAAGCTGAGAGGAGTCGATGACGAGAGCAGCGCGGAGAGTAGGAGTGAGGAGGTAGGTAGCTCGGAGAGAAGTGCTGAGTTGTTCTTGGGTGAATACAGGTCTGAAATTCTGAGGATTGACTGAGGCGTAGCCACTATCCCCCCCTTTCGGGTAGACGTCCCATCGTCTAGTAAGAGCATCCGGTTTTGCTCCGAGTTTACCAGGGCGGAAACAGATCACCAGGTTGAACTGAGAAAGGAATTCCGACCATTGAGCCTGGCGGCGAGTAAGAACCTTAGTGGTGCAAAAATATTCAAGGTTCTTATGGTCCGTGACCACATCAATAGTGTCAGCAGAGCCCTCAAGATAATGTCGCCAGATCCGAAAGGCTTCGAAAATTGCAAGTAATTCCTTGTCATGAGTGTCGTAGTTCAACTCCAGAGCAGTGAAGGAACGCGAGTGGAACGCAATAGGGTGAATATCGCCGTCAGGAGCGACAATGGAGAGAATGGCAGCCAGAGCATAGTCCGAAGCATCAGTTTCGACAATGATCCGAGAGTCAGGAATCCAGTGAGTGAGGACTGGAGCGGAGATGAAGGCCTTCTTGAGGGTTTCGAACGCAGTCTGGGCATCGTCCCCAAACTTCCATGGAGTATTCTTCCGAGTAAGACGAGTCAGAGAGACAACGATGTCGGAGTAGGAGTAAATGAAGCGTCGATAAAAATTTGCAAACCCTAAGAAAGACTGAATATCCTTCACTTTCTTCGGCTCAGGCCAGTCCTGAATAATCTTGACCTTGTCTTCAGACATCTTCAAACCATCCGGAGAGAGAACATAACCAAGGTATTCCACAGACTCGGAGTGAAATTCGCACTTGTCGGCGCGGGCATAAAGACCATGCTTTCGGAGTCGTCGCAGGACCTCTTTAACATGCTTCCGGTGTTCAGCAATATTGTCGGAATAAATGAGAATGTCGTCCAGGTACACAGTGACGGAGATGTCAACCATATCCTTGAAGATGTCATTCATAAATCGCTGGAAAGCAGCCGGAGCGTTGGTGAGACCAAAGGGCATTACAAGCCACTCATAGGAACCATAGCGGGTCCGAAAGGCGGTCTTCCATTCATCACCCTCCGCTATGCGGACTAAGTGATAAGCATGTCGGAGATCGATTTTGGTGTAAATGCGAGCGTGGCGAGGCGAGTCGAGGAGATCCGAAATCAGGGGAAGTGGATAACGGTCTTTCTTGGTAATGCGGTTGAGTCCCCGGAAATCGACACACAAGCGGAGTGAGCCATCCTTCTTGCGGACGAAGAGAACAGGAGCACCGTGAGGAGATGATGTAGGCCGGATGAAACCACTGGTCAAATTTTCGTCGATAAACTCGTGGAGAGCGGTGAGCTCTACCTGTGACAAGGAGTACATAGTACCCACAGGCGGAGCAGCACCTTCCTCAAGCTCAATCTTGAGATCAAATGGCCGATGCGGAGGCAGAGTATCAGCGTGAGCTTTGCTGAATACATCTGCAAACTTGTGGTATTCTTCCGGGATGGAGGAGAGGTTACTGGGCTCAACAGGAGTAGGTGTGGCGGCGGCAGCAGAGATGGAGACCTTCGGACGGATGTGGAAAACAAACTGTGAAGATCCGTCCATCCGAGCAGCACGAGAAAATGCCACAGAGTTGATGAGGTGTATGTCGGTTGGAGAAGTGGACAAGGTACCAGGAATAGCGGAAGGCGGATCACTGGTGGAGTGTGGGTCTGACTCGGAGGTGCCAGGACCATGAGGAATGGAATCGGAGAATGATTCCGGAGACCCTGGAAACGGGTCAATGCTAGCAGGAGGAGCTTGGACCACCGGTTGCGCAGGACGGAAAGAGATAGAGCCCAAAACCCAATCAATCAACGGATTGTGGCGGGTGAGCCAATTATGACCAAGAACCAATTCGCAAGAGGGATCAAGCCGAGTGACATACAGATCAAGAATCATAGATTCACCAGTCGGGAATACAACAGGCAAACATACAGATTCTGAGATAAAAGAGGTAGACGAGCCGTCAAACAACCGTAACTCCATCGGAGGCACTGAGATCGTTGGGATAGAGGTCCTCTGGACTAAATCGGAATCGATGAAGCAGTGAGTAGAACCACTATCCACAAGCGCTGTAACATCACCAGGATGAGGTAGGAGATCGGAGGAGAGGGAAATATGGAGGGAATGAGGATCAGAAAGAGCGGACGCATTGAGACGGAAACACTCGTGGGCACAGTGAGGGTCAACGTGGTCCTCAGTCTGTGCTGAGTCAAGAGGACCGCAGACTATTTTTTTGACCCCTCGGAAGGATCCAAAAGAGTATCCTTGGACTCCGAAACTTGGGCCTTGCGACCCTTGGTCTTGGCAGAGGAGTTCGGAACAGAGGTTGCAGCCGCCCTCGAGGTCTTATGGGGGCAAGTATCAGCGGAATGTCCGCCTCCACCACAGAATAAGCAAAGGTTATTGTCAATTCAGCGTTGTCGTTCGGACGGAGCGAGTTTACCATCCTTGCCAAGTTTATTGGCATAGGCAGGGGGTTGTCTGGAGGAGGAGGAAGAGGAAGAAGTGGTAGACTTCTGAGGCTTCGAGCCGGACTGTCCTTTAGGAGCCGAGTGACTAGAGTTGTTGGATGGCGTAGGAGTTCCGGAGGATGGTTTACTACCACTGGAGTTGTTCCCAGAATTTTTTGAAGGACTTCCGAAGCTACGCTCCGCACGTCTGCGCTCACGCTGGCGTTCCCAGTAGCGTTGGTCAAGTCGCATGGCGACACTTCGCATACTAGAATAGGTGGTCGGTTTTCCGGAAGGGAGCTGGTATAGTGCATCTTGGATGCGATCCGGAAGACCTTGGTAGTAGCGGAGGCACAGAACGTTGTCAGGCCAATTCAGCCTGGAAGCAAGCTTCTGAAACTCGATATTGTAGCGATAGATCTGCTGATCATGATTCATCCGGAGATGTTCGATTTCTTCTGCAGCTTCGGCGACCGGATCAATGGGGCCGAAATGCTTGGTCAATTCTTCGGAGAAGTCTCCCCAATCTCCGAACCAGGGAATATCATCCCAGACAGGTACACAGTCCAACTGAGTCTGGAACCAGGCACGAGCAGAACCGGAGAGATAGGAGAGAGCGTATGTGACCTTAGATTGATCAGTGTTGAATTGAGATGGATTAGCAGAGAAGTAGAGTTGACACTGGAACAGGAAGTCGCGGAGGTGCTCCGACTTTTCACCATCGAACTGGTCCGGAGCCTTGACCTTAACTTGGACTCGGGGAGGTCAATCAGTAGGAGGTGGCAGAATGGAGGCTTGCCGGACTCGTTCATCCATTGTGGAAGCTAAGTGCTCGAGGGCTATCGTAAGTCGGTCGCTCGGATCTTCTGGAGCATAGGCCTCGTCCTCGGGAGCATAGTCCTCGCCTTCAAGAGCATAAGGCAGTTCCTTGATGTCGGAATAAAAAGAGGTAGGGTCGGGATCCGCATAGGGGAGCCCGGAAGGAACATAATGTGCATCCTCGCCTGGAGGAGCAGGTTTGGTGGATTTGTTGGAATGGGATGTCATGGAAGATGGTGAACGGTGTAGTAGACCTTTAGTACGATATTTACGTCGGGTCACAAGGGTCATATAACGATACCAGAGGATGAATCAGAATATACTGTTAGACGCTGAACGGGCGTGCGTCGGAGGGACGAGCGGAGTGAGACCTTGGCTTCAACGTATGTGTTGCGCCACTCCGATATCGCTAAGCGGTCTCGATTTGGACTTCAGACCCGGAGAGGAGAGGATACAACTCGGATCGAAGGGAACCGAGTCTGAGAGAGAGATGAGATGATGAACCGAGGTTCAGAGGATAGGAGGCAAGTCAAGTCGATATTCTGATTGAGGAAAACTACTCCGGACTAATTCCAGTTTATATACATGTGGACTATCGGAGGAACGGAGATAGTCCTACAATAAGTAACTAAGTTACCAGTAGTTAGTGGGCGCCTATAATAAGCGTTCGGAGTATAATAGAAGTTATAGGAATAATAAACGGAACGGAGCGATGAAATGGAACGGAATGATGACATCAGAGAATGGACAGATCAGAGAAGAATGTATCCGGGAACCGGGCTTTAAGGAGACCGGTCGGATTCTGGAACTCGGAATCGGAGAAGAAATCGGACCGGCAGGAGCGCGGTCCGGAGTGATCTGGGATGCCTGTAACAGAATCTTCTACTGGGGTAGAAGAAGTTGTCGGAGTTTGGAATTGTTGACGGGATCGGGGTAGGAAAGGGTATTCTTTGATTGCTTGTTGGCGAAGTTGTTCTTCTTCGTCTGATTGAAGAGGTTGTTCGTCTGAGAGGTATTCTCCTTCAGACTGGGGATTGAAGGGAGGTTGTTCTTCGGAAGTAAATTCTTCTTCTTCAGATGAAGAAGGGGGACGAAGTCAGGGTGGTATTGTGGTATTTAATTAGGCGTACGATTAATTTGTAGATCGTGTAGCCAATGAGGAGTTTGAGGATGAAGTTGAAGAGTTTTCTATACTCCAGTTTGTCGGATTAATTAGTCACAAAATACAAATGTATTTCGAGACAGAGGAAAGGTTGATGAGGGGAGTGGTTGATGATATACCACGCGATGATTCTTCCTATCGCGTAGCCGGCGGCGCAGATGATGATATTGAGAAGGAGTCCTTTGAACTCCAGAATGTCGGCGGGGAGAGGGACACGTCGCAGTTGGCGACTCACGTAGCAATGGCTACAACACGCGCTCTGAGAGCACAACACGTAGCAAGCGGCTACAACACACGCCTAAAGAGGCACAGAGGGGAACAGAGATTAGCTTAGTGTTTTGTTACCTGGGTTAGGGGTCCACTCCTGAGTCGCAAGATTGGGATCACAAGGATGTCTATACAGACTTGGTCCTTGAGTCTTACTACTTGACTTGGAGATGGGCTGGATAAATCTCTGATACCCTTTCAGGCAAACAAGAGGTTTAAGCAGAACAGTGTATAACACTAAGCTAAGGATACAGGTGACTGTAGCTAGGTGTATATACATATTGGCTATCTGCTATTTATAAGTACCCTGGGTAAGTACTTGTCAGAGCGAGTCATTGGAAGGTGGACCCAGGTAAAGAGAAGGCTTCCTGTGAGAAATAGAAGTTGGTTATGGGAGAAAGGAAGCATAAGTGTGGGAGTATCAGTATTAAAGATAGAAAAGAAGTATTCTATTGTCTGTCAGGAAGGTGGCTAAAACCTAATTATAGTCCTTCTGAGGGTTCTGATAACAATACTGGTTGTGTTGGATGGATAAGACAAGTGCAATGGGGGGGAAAGTGCAGCACCACCTTGTGGAGTTAATCAATGGGGCCATAACCTCCAATACCAGGCTTCTAGTTTTGTGGATGATTTGTAGTTGGCCAAAGCCCCATTTAAAGGCACTCTTGTGAGGGTTGATGATAATATTTACCTGGAATAAGGAGCTCCCTATCAGCAGTGCAGAAGAGTGCCAGGATGTTGCTCAGTACCTCTGCAAGAATTTGAATAATATTTGCATACAATACCACCAAGATCTTGCAGAGCTTTGGCCTCCAGAGGAGTATATTAATGCAATTGCACTTACTGCATCTGGTCTTTTTGTCTTTATGAAGACACTGGTGGAGTTTATCAGAGACTCAGAATATGCCAACCCTGAGAGATGGCTGGAGGTGGTCATAAAGTGGGCTATGCACCTGAGCAGACTGATCAGTCACAAAGGTGATAAATTCCCAAGGACTACTATGGCTTGAGTTACATGCTTATTCATCCTTCCATTTGTGAGAAGGTGCAAAAGTGATATCCTGGCCTGGATTGTTGCCTCCAGGACTATACTTGCTCAGAGAAATATCTGTCACTTGCCTCAGCAGTGCACTGCATCCCTCATGTTAAGGCTGCCAAAGACAGAGTTTATATAGACTTGGTACAGGTAAGAGAGATAAATATGCATGCTTACTTGAACAGAAAGAGATCCCAAGGAAGATGAGTGTGGTTGGGTGAACAATCCACTCACATTTGGTAAGTTGAGCATCCAGGATTTCGGATAGGGGGCCTTACAGCAATGAGGATGCCAATGTTCACAAGCCTGGATGTAATTCAGGTATAACTAATTTCCAGTGTGGAAATGCAAAAAGGGTTGCTCACATTGTAAGCACTCCAGTGTTTATGGTAAATGTTATCAATGTCTCAATCATCAAGTCAGTACTAAGTGTCAAATTGCATATGTAAATTAATGCAGATTACAGGTTCAGATTGATCAGTACAGACCTTTGAGTCCCTGTCCTTATTGTATGCAAACAAATACAGAGAGTGACTGCAATGAGCGTATTGGTGGCAGCAGATGATGCTCAAGCCAAAGTGAGGAACCACTTTTATTATCCAGATTGATATGGCTAAAGGTGACTGGAGTAAAATGTCATACCTGATGGTCAAGTAGTATAGCAATATCCCCATGTTTGCAAATACTGGGAGATGGGCTGCTCAGCCTGTGGCACACTAATGCAATGACTCCTTAACATATACACCAATAGCCCTGCCATCCCTTCTTGACCTTGTACCACCACCACCAATTTTCGAGTCGGTCTCTGGTTGGTCCATAGCATTGTAGTTAGGTATCTGACTTGATTACCAGCTTCCCCACATCCATGCCACCAAAACCCAGTGCATGCATGGCTTCTGAGAGGTTGCTGGCTGTGGCATGTTTTTTCTGTTATCAGAACCCTAAGAAGGACTATACATAGGTCTTAGCCACCTTCCTGATGGACAGTAGTATACTTCTTTTTCTTCTTTAATACTGACACTCTCACACTCACGCTTCCTTTCTCTCACACACAACTTCTATTTCACACAGGAAGCCTTCTTTTACCTGGGTCCACCTTCTTATGACTCGCCTTGACAAGTACTTACCCAGGGTACTTATAAATAGCAGACAACCAATATGTATATAAACCTAGCTACAACCACCTGTACCTTTAGCTTAGTGTTATACACTGTTCTGCTTAAATCCCCAGTTCGCCTGAAAGGGCTTCAGAGATTTATCCAGCCCGCCTCTAAGTCAAGTAGTAAGACACTTGGACCAAGTCTGTATAGACATCCTTGTGATCCCAACCTTGTGACTCAAGAGCGGACCCCTAACCCGGGTAACATTTTCTCCCCGGGGGCTTTTGGCTCTGCCTCCCCCCCCTCCCCCTCCCCGGCCCCTGCTGCTGTTGACTCCATTGATGTGGCTCTGGCTAATGTCGCTGCAAAGTGTTTACGCTTTGAGGCTTCCCCGGCCCTTTCGTATGGCTCCACACCCTCCCCCCCCGCTGAGGAAGATTTCTCCCATCTTCCTGAGGTACTTCGACCACTTCCCAAAACCACCACTGTCAAACAGGACCCTGCACTTGACTATGGCTCCTGGTTGGTAGGTACTGCCCTCCCCTATCTTGGTCCCCTACTGGCCACCGCACCCCCAGACCTCAATTCCGCCCTTGTCCTTGCTGAAATGGCATACAAACTCTTGGATGCCATCCTGGCCTCTGAGTGGTCTCAAATACCGGTCACTTCCCAAGACCAGAAAATAACCTTCTGTGAGTACTTCCGTCATTATGCAGCGCACTGGGCTCCAGCTCCCCCCCCTCCCCAACATGTGGACGCCACATGCCCATTCCGTGGAACTGCTGAGGTAAGCGGCTCCTCTGTCCCCACTAATGCAGCCCCTGCTGTGCCGGCTTCTGGTCTGGCTGTGCAGGAGTCTACTCCTGCAGGGTCAGTGCCAGTTGCTGGTGCTGCCCCGGCACTGCCCCCTCCCCCTTGCTCTGCGTGCTCTCCCCGGCACCCTTGGTTTGTTCCATCTGGTGTGGCCCCTCCTCCCCCCCTTTCCTATGCCGGCGCCCTCAAGGCAGCACCCACCTTAGTCCACATGGCCAAGGCATTCCCCACCCTCCCGACAGACCGCGTCATTGCTGTCCAGAAGGCTGTTCTCGGTGCTCCGGCTTCCAAAGCCAAGCGCTCTTGTACTGTTGCTGGCCCTTCCAGGCGCCAGATTATAGTCCCTGGTTCTGAAGCCTTGTCCAAGGCATCCCTGCTGCACATCACCCACATTGTTAACTCAGCGTTATTGGCCTCCGGCTCTGCACTTCATATTGAGTCGGTGCGCCCAGCCTCTGGGGGTTTGTCCCTCTCTACTTCTGCTGTAGCATCAGCCTCTGAGCTGGCAGCTGTCAGTGCTGCCATCAGCAAGGACCTCAAGGCTCCCCCGGTCCCTGTCTCCCTCCCGACATCACAATCCTATCTCAAGCTTGTGGACGTCCCTCTCTTTCAACCTGGTACCGCTGACCAGGTTACCCCTGCCGAGGTGGCACAGGCTCTAAGCCAGTCCCCCCTTGCACTCTCCCTTCCCCTTGCTGGTCCCCCCCGGGTGATCTGCAATTCTGCCAAGTCAACCACAGCTACTGCATGGTTTGACATCCATGACTCGCAGTCCGGCTCCTGCGCCAAAGCAGTGGCCGGGTGCTCCATCCCCCTTGCTGGTGCTGTCTGCTTCATCCGGACTGCCCGCACTAATCCCAGCACCCCCTGCTGCTCTCGTTGCTGGTGCTGGGGCCACACCATTCATTCATGCCGCGTGCACTCTGTGCATTGCCTGTCAGGATACCGTTTTAGGAAACTCGTGGCTATTTTCAGGTTAAGCTTTGCCTTTAAACTTTGGTTGCTCGGTGACAAGTGTTCTTCTTCAATGTTTAACTTTTGATGTTCCATGTTCCCCTTCCATGTTCCCATGTTCCCTTTCTATGTTCCATCATTCCCTTCCATCATTTCATATTATCATTTTGATTAGTGATACATTTTACATAGGACCCACAACCCTTGCATAGTTAGATGTCCATGTGTTTCACTATTCTTATTGTTCCATCCCTGACTTCAGTTTAGTATATAAGACTAGCTACAACCATTTGTATCGCCAGTCTAATATCAACCCAGAACTCTGCTCTCCTATCTTGCTAAGCTTAGTCTGGCCGAGTTCCTTGGCTGACCTCTACCACTATTGTTGGTGATCCCAAGTTCAGGATCACTAGCACTACCTCACTTGTAACTCGACCAGACTCGACCAAAGCTTCGGTCGAGCTTGCGTCCCTTATTTTGGGCCAACATCCTTTTGGATTAGTAGTCTTTTATCTTCAAGCCTTCACTTTGTGAAGCCTTTCATTCTATTGCTTAAGGCAACAAATTGGTCATTGGTATCAGAACGGTGCAGCACATACGCTGAAGCCAAGACCTTACTTTTATAACCTGACCTTCGACCCAACCAAATTCTCAGTCAACCTCAGTCGATCTTTCTTCACATTATATTCCTCAACTGAGCACCCATTCTTAACATTGCCCCATCTGCTCCGAGCCTCACTCCAAGGAAGAACACTGGTCTTCAGCCGGCTGCTGCAAGGGCTACCCCAAGGCCAAGCCCCCTGTCCCCACCACCCCCTCTGACTCTCCCTGCCCCCACATGGGCAAGTGCATTAATTGCAGCAAGTCACATGCCGCCAACAGCCCGAAGTGCCCCTTCTGGTGACACCATTTCCAACCAGACTGGATCAAAGCCTGGTACACAGCCGACAGTCACTGTTACCCAGGTTAGGGGTCCACTCCTGAGTTGCAAGGTTAGGATCACAAGGATGTCTATACAGACTTGGTCCTAGTGTCTTACTACTTGACTTGGAGATGGGCTGACTGAATCTCTGAAGCCCTTTCAGGCGAACTGAAGATTTAGACAGAACAGTGTATAACACTAAGCTAAGGATACAGTGGGATGTGGCTATCCTTATATACTACTGAGTGTCTACTATTTATAAGTACCCTGGGTAAGTACTTAGTCAGAGCAACTCATGAGAAGGTGGACCCAGGTAAATAGAAGGCTTCCTATGGGAAACAGAAGTTGTGAGTGGGAGAAGGAAGTGTAGCTTGTGAGAATGTTCGTATTAAAGGGGAAGAAAAGAAGTATTCTACTGTCCATCAGGAAGGTGGCTGAGACCTATTTACAGTCCTTCTTAGGGTTCTGATAACAGTTGCACTGCAGAGGCTGGTCGCAAGACCAGTGTCGGTTCTTCTGCCCGGAAGGACAAGGGGAAGCTAGCGGCTTCGGCCCCTCCCTCATCCATGTAGGCCTTCTCGTTTCTTTCTACAGTAGGTTTTGGGTTCTGTCTCTCAGCACATTGGGTTCTTTTTCCTTCTCCCCGGGGCCTCTTGCCCGGTGCTTTGTCCTGCCCGCCCTTGGGGCCTCCCCATGTTTTAACTTCTCCTTAGTTACTTATTCTGGTTGGGTTTGGGTGTCTAGGTGCTCACCTGGCTTGGCCCTGGCCTGCTTTCCCTTCATAGTCACTTGACAGCTGCGCCCAGTACAACGGATGTTGTTGGGCCCCCAAAGGGGGCCCTTCTGTGAACATGTTTTGTATTTAAGCAGTCTATTACTTGAGCTTCAATGTAGTAGGTACACTGCCGTGGACTGCTATTGCGCACCGCACAATAAATTGTTGAGACCAAAAAAAAAAAAAAAAAAAAAACCAATAGCCCTGCTCATCAGACATCAGATGCAGATGTATATCTGATCAAGGGGCACTGACCAAGAACAATTCCTAAGGTCAAATGATTATATTATAGTGCCTGAACTCCAGAGATATGAACTAAATCATACCAATATGATATGTGGATTGTATACCCTGATAATATTGCATCAACTCAGGAACTAAAACATCAGTGTGATTTACTCACAATTGCAAGAAAATATAGTTTATTTGAGGTCACTGACATGCCACATGTTGAGCCATGTGTTGAGTGCATTTAATCATCCCAATTTCCTTGCTAACTTTATCACACTCACAGTGCCAAATTTGAGTGGCAAAAACCCTGTGGTAAAGTCAAGGAGATTCAATTCAAGTCACTGGTTCCATTTGTACAATTGTGATGAGGCCTCAACAAGGGCCTATTATAAATTGTGGTTTAGTGTTCAACCCAGGAAATCCTGATCTTGTTACACTCACTGCTGCCATGAACCCAGCATACTATGTTCAGCATCAGAACCCTAACATTAGCATCCCTTCTTGACTTCTTACCACCACCACCAGTTTTCAAATTGGTCTCTGGCTGGTTAGTACATCATAGTTAGGTGTTCTGTGTTGAATACTAGCTCATCTCTGCATATGCCACCTAAATCCAACACTCATACATTGTCTGACTGTTTGCCAGCCACTGCACATTTCTTCACCCCAGGGGCTTTTGGTACATTCTCCCCCCTCCCTTCCCCCTCTCTGGCCCCAGCCCCTGCCAACTCTGTTGACGCAGCTCTGGCCAATGTTACTGCAAAGCATTTACACTTTGAGGCTTCACCAGCCCTCTCCTATGGGTCCACACCCTCCCCCCCTGCCAAAGATGCCATTGCTGCTGCAGTGGCCACCTGTGCTGCTCGTGACACCCAGCCATCCCCTTCTGCCCCTGTCCAGCAGGACTCTGCTCTGGATTATGGCTCCTGGCTGGTTAAGACCACCCTCCCCCACTTGGGTCCCCTACTTGTCTCTGCACCTGTGGATCCAGTGGCTGCCCTTGCTCTTGTTGAGGGCTCTTACCACCTCTTGGATGCTGTACTAGCATCTGAGTGGTCCAACATCCAGGTCTTCTCCCAAGGCCAACAAGTGTTACAGGCATCCTGGATTGCTCCAGACCATGTTACCACCGGTCCAAATCCTTCTCTGATCCCAAACTCCAAAGTCTGACTGGTCTCCTTAAGCCCAGTTCCCGGATTCATTCTTCTCTGATCTGTTCATTACTCTGATGTCATCACTCCATTCCGTTTATTATTCCTATTGTTCCTATAACTTCTATTATACTCCAAACTCTTTATTATAGGCGCCCACTAACTATTGGTAACCTAGGTACTTATTGTAGGACTATTTCCATTCCTCCAATAGTCCACATGTATATAAATTGGAGTTAGTCTGGGGTAGTTTTCCTCAATCAGAATATTGACTTGACTTGCCTCCTATCCTCTGAACCTCGGTTCATTGTCTCATCTCTCTCTCAGACTTGGTTCCCTTTGATCCGAGTTGCGTCCTCTCCTCTCTGGGTCCAAAGTCCAAATCAAGACCGCCTAGTGATATCGGAGTGGCACAACACATATGTTGAAGCCAAGGTCTCACTCCACTTGTCCCTCTGATGCATGCCCTGTTCAGTGTCTAACAGTATATTCTGATTCATCCTCTGGTATTGTTATATGACCCTTGTGACCTGATGCAAATATTGTACTAAAGGTCTCCTACACTGTTCACCATCTTCCATGACATCCCATTCCAACAAATCCACCAAACCTGCTCCTCCAGGCGAGGATGCACATTACATTCCTTCTGGGCTCTCTTATACAGATCCCAACCCTACTTCCTTTTATTCCGACATTAAGGAACTGCCTTACGCTCTTGAAGGCAAGGACTATGCTCCTGAAGATGAGGCCTATGCTCTGGAAGATCTAAGCAATCAACTTATGATAGCCCCTGAGTGCCTAGCCTCCATTCTGCCACCTCCCACTGATCGACCTCCCCGAGTCCAAGTTAAAGTCAAGGCTCTGGACCAGTTTGTTGGTGAAAAATTGGAGCACCTCTGCAACTTTCTGTTCCAGTGTCAACTCTACTTCTCTGCTAATCCATCCCAATTCCACACTGAACAGTCAAGGTCACTTATGCTCTCTCCTATCTCTCTGGTTCTGCTTGTGCCTGGTTCCAGACTCAGTTGGACTGTGTACCTGTCTGGGATGATATCCCCTGGTTTGGAGATTGGGGAGACTTCTCTGAAGAATTGACCAAGTATTTTGGCCCCATTGATCCAGTCACTGAAGCTGTGGAAGAAATTGAACATCTCCAGATGAATTGTGATCAGCAGATCTATCGCTACAATATCAAGTTTCAGAAGCTTACTTCCAGGCTGAATTGGCCTGACAATGTCCTGTGCCTCCACTACTACCAAGGTCTTCTGCATTAGTCGCAGCACGGGGTTCGAACTGTTCCCCCTTATGAGTAAAGGGAATGGTTCGAAAAAAGCCTTTATTTGTAAAGGCAAACAGTTTGACTAAAACCGTTCGAACCGTAAATTTAGGGGTGGCAAAGGTCACATGACATTACATCATGTGACTTGCACTAAATAAATGTTTATCACCGACTGAAAATTGGCTTTTTCCATAAAAAAATTAAATTAATCAAGGGCTATTGTAAAGAGGTGCAAAACTAGCTAACTAATTGGTGGTAATAATTAAATAATATTAAGCTAATGGCCTGGACACAACAGGAGTGATGTAGAAGGGAGGAAAGAGTGAAACGGGGGAAGGGGGGTATATATAATGATCAAGTTTAGGGCCGGCCACTTTCCCTATGGTCCAGCTTCATGTGACCTGAACAATGGAGGGAGGCCAGCCCTAAACTGACAACTCTCATTGTTTAGGTCACACATACCTTAGGTCATGTGAGTGAGGCCGGCCCTAAACTCTATCATTATATATACCGTGCCTTCCCCGCCCCACTCTTTCCTCCCTTCTACATCACTCCTGTTGTGTCCAGGCCATTAGCTTAATATTACTTAATTATTACCACCAATTAGTTAGCTAGTTTTGCACCTCTTTACAATAGCCCTTGATTAATTTAATTTTTTTATGGAAAAAGTCAATTTTCAGTCAGTGATAAACATTTATTTAGTGCAAGTCACATGATGTAATGTCATGTGACCTTTGCCACCCCTAAATTTACGGTTCAAACGGTTTTAGTCAAACTGTTTGCCTTTACAAATAAAGGCTTTTTTCGAACCGTTCCCTTTACTCATAAGGGGGAACGGTTCGAACCCCGTGCTGCGGTCCCTGTCTTCTGGACCACATCCAAGATGCACTATACTAGCTCCCTTCCAGAAAACCAACCACCTATTCTAGTATGCAAAGTGTCGCCATGTGACTCAACCAACACTACTGGGAACACCAGCATGAGCACAGATGTGCAGAGTGTAGCTTTGGAGGTCCTTCAAAAAATTCTGGAAACAACTCCGGTGGTAATAAACCATCCTCCAGAACTCCTACTTCATCCAACAACTCTAGTCATTCGACTCCTAAAGGACAGTCTGGCTCGAAGCCTCAGAAGTCTACCACTTCCTCCTCTTCCCCCAGGCTACCCCCTGCTTATGCCAATAAACTTGGCAAGGATGGCAAACTTGCTCCATCTGAATGTCAGTGCCAAATTGACAACAAACTCTGCTTGTTCTGTGGTGGAGGCGGTGAAACGCTGGAAAACAGACTCAATGGCAAGGGTGGGGGAAGCAAACACTGAGGGGACAAGGATGGGAAGCTCTCACACTAAACCCAACACTCAACTCTCAAAACTTCGAACACAACTCACTAAACTCGGATGAGAGCTTAGGGCAAAGGTATAGGGTAGGATATGTCAAAGAGTAATTGTTTTGCCAAGGCAAGTTCGAGGGGGTGCAGATCTGACAGATAGAATCGAAGTAACCGATTTTAGAGAGTTCCAAAAGACACAGTTTACTAGCTGGAAAAGCCCTGGACAACTGCACGGAAATCTGATCCCTAAACTGAGTGTAATGCAAGACCCACTTGATTACAACTCCTCTGGACTCTGGGGGACAAACTCAAGCTCAAGATCCACTTGGCTTAGTCTGTTCTGTCTCTGATTTAGAATTGAACTTGAAGAAATCTCAAGTCCAAATCCATCTACTTTCTAGGCTCTAGGAAATCACACAAAGTGGGCTCAGGGTGATTCTCCTTTTAATAACTCTTTCTGAACTCTCCTGAAGACTAGTTTCACTTAAACAATTCACACAAAATAGATCTAAACCGTTCTTGATCACAGCTGCGAAGTACTCTGCTGAGAAGTTGGGGTGAAGCCCTTCTTGCTCTTCTCAGAGGCCTGCAGCCGTATTTTTATATTGAGAGAGATACAAAACTAAAATAGACGAAACAGAGAGATTTGAAATACAGGAAATTCGGTCTGTGGTAAAACAAAAGGATAGAATATTTTAGAAAGTTCTTCTGCATTGCTGCAAGTGTCCGAAGTACTCGGAATATGTTTTCGAGTCAACAGCAGTCCGGCCATTGCTACTAGGTCATCGGGAATGCAGACGTTCGATGACATATGCCTGAGCTCTTGGATCAAAATGCTGATTGTGTCTCGGAGATGGTTCCCATTGTTCCATGCCTGCTGAACTCTCCCTCAGGAAGCGATTCCGTAGCATCGTGGACCCACAAAGTACACCTAATTAGTGCACAATAATCCGTTTGGAATATTCTGATGCTCAGGGGTGCTGTTCCGATACTAGGAAGTTCGTTCCATTGTCCATGCTCTGTTTCTAAGGGTTTTGCCTGTCTGCATAACCTCGTTTCAGGTCTCTGGAATATTCTACAGTTCTTGCGAGCTGGTTTGGCTCACTCCCGGTCTCTGAGTTTAATTTGTCTCATGCATAGTCCTCCCTGATTGCGACCTGGGTTGGTTTGGCAAGCTATGTACAGCCCAGAATCCCCTAGTAGTTGCCCGAAATGCCCGCCCTTTACTGAGTTCTGTCATAAAGGCTATCCCTCGCGTGAGTTTAGACACCATTAGGCATATGCTAGGGCACAAACACCCTATACACGGTCGAACTGGCGACCTCGGGATAGGTCCCAATCCTCTCTGAGGTTCATAGATGTATTGCCATTGATTTTATAGTAATAAAATTGGGTAAAATGGTGTATTTTAGGTGTAGACCCAAAATCGGCTTATCAGCGGACATTCTGCCAATACTTGCCCCCGTAAAACCTCAAGGATGGTTGCTACCTCTGCTCCAAACTCCTCTGCCAAGGCCAAGGGTCGCAAGGCCCAAGCTTTGGAGTCCAAGGACACTCTTTTGAACCCTTCCGAGGGGTCAAAAAAATAGTCTGCGGTCCTCTTGACTCAGCACAGACTGAGGACCATGTTGACCCTCACTGTGCCCACAAGTGTTTCCGTCTCAACACATCTGCTCTTTCCGATCCTCATTCCCTCCATATTTCCCTCTCCTCCAATCTCCTACCTCATCCCGGTGATGTTACAGCACTTGTGGATAGTGGTTCTACTCACTGCTTCATCAATTCCGATTTAGTCTGGAGAACCCCCATTCTGACAACTTCAGTGCCTCTGATAGAGTTACGATTGTTTGACGGCTTGTCTACCTCTTTTATTTTAGAATCTGTATGTTTGCCTGTTGTATTCCCAACTGGTGAATCTATGGTTCTTGATCTGTATGTCACTTGGCTTGATCCCTCTTGCAAATTGGTTCTTGGTCATAATTGGCTCACCCACCACAATCCGTTGATTGATTGGGTTTTGGGCTCTATCTCTTTCCATCCTGTGCAACTGATGGTCCAAGCTCCTCCTGCTAGCATTGACCCATTTCCAGGGTCTCTGAAATCATTCTCCAATTCCATTCCTCATGGTCCTGGCACCTCTAAGTCAGGCCCACATTCTACCAGTGATCCGCCTTCCGCTATTCCTGGTACCTCATCCATTCCTCCAACTGGCACACACCTCATCAACTCTGTGGCATTTTCTTGTGCTGCTTGGATGGACAGATCTTCACAGTTTGTTTTCCACATTTGTCCAAAGGTTTCTGTTTCTGCTGCTGCCACCACACCTACTCCTGTTGAGCCCAGTAACCTCTCCTCCATCCCAGAAGAATACCATGAGTTTGCAGATGTATTCAGCAAAGCTTGTGCTGATACTCTGCCTCCACATTGGCCATTTGATCTCAAGATTGAGCTTGAAGAAGGTGCTGCTCCGCCTGTGGGTACTATGTACTCCTTGTCACAGGTAGAGCTCACTGCTCTCTGCGAGTTCATCAATGAAAATTTGACCAGTGGTTTTATCCGGCCTACATCATCTCCTCACAGTGCTCCTGTTCTCTTTGTCTGCAAGAAGGATGGCTCACTCCGCTTGTGTGTCGATTTCCGGGGACTCAACCACATCACCAAAAAGGACTGTTATCCACTTCCCCTGATTTCGGACCTCCTCGACTCACCTTGCTGCGCTCACATTTACACCAAAATCGATCTCCGACATGCTTATTACTTAGTCCACATAGTGGAGGGTAATGAATGGAAGACCACCTTCTGGACCTGCTACGGTTCCTATGAGTGGCTTGTAATGCCCTTTGGTCTCACCAACACTCTGGCTGCTTTCCAGCGATTTATGAACAACATCTTCAAGGATATGGTTGACAGCTCTGTCACTGTGTACCTGGACAACATTCTCATTTTTTCCAACAATATTGCTGAACACCGGAAGCATATTAAAGAGGTCCTGCAATGACTCCAAAAGCATGGGCTTTATCCCCATACCGACAAGTGCAAATTTCACTCTGAGTCTGTGGAATACCTTGGTTATGTTCTCTCTCCAGATGGGTTGAGGATGTCTGAAGACAAGGTCAAGATTATTCAGGACTGGCCTGAGCCAAAGAAAGTGAAGGATATTCAGTCTTTCTTAGGATTTGCAAATTTTTATCAATGCTTCATTTACTCCTACTCTGACATTGTTGTCCCTCTGACTTGTCTTACTCAGAAGAATACTCTGTGGAAGTTTGGGGATGATGCCTGGACTGCATTTGAAACCCTCAAGAAGGCCTTCATCTCCACTCCGGTCCTCACTCACTGGATTTCTGACTCTCAGATCATTGTCAAAACTGATGCTTCGGACTATGCTCTGGCTGCCATTCTCTCCATTGTCGCTCCTGACAGCAATATTCACCCTATTGTGTTCCACTCACATTCCTTCACTGCTCCGGAGTTGAACTATGACACTTATGACAAGGAATTACTTGCAATTTTCGAAGCCTTTTGGATTTGGCAACATTATCTCAAGGGCTCTGCTGACACTATTGATGTGGTCATGGACCATAAGAACCTCAAATATTTTTGCACCACTAAGGTTCTTACTTGTCACCAGGCTTGATAGTCAGAGTTCCTTTCTCAGTTCAACCTGGTGATCTGTTTCCACCCTGGTAAACTTGGAGCAAAACCAGATGCTCTTACTAGATGATGGGACATCTACCCAAAAGGGGGGGATAGTGGCTATGCCTCAGTCAATCCTCAAAATTTCAGACCTGTATTCACCCAAGAACAACTCAGCACTTCCCTCTGAGCTACCTACCTCCTCACTCCTACTCTCCACGCTGCTCTTGTCATTGACTCCTCTCAGCTTCATGACAATATCTGCTCTGCTCTCAAAACAGAATCGGATATCTCTGCTGTTCTAGCTAAGCCTGAGGGATGTTGGTCCATTGACTCCAATGAGTTCCTTTGACTTGATGGTAGAATTTATGTCCCTAATGTAAACAACCTCCATCTCCAAGTTCTCCAGTATCACCATGATCATCCTCTTGCTGGACACTACAGACAAAACAAGACTCTCAAGATCCTCCAATGCAATTATACCTGGCCTGGTGTCCAGACTGCTGTCAAGGACTTCTGTAAATCTTGTGTCACCTGCATGCAATCTAAACCTCAATGTCACTGTCCCTACAGAACTCTCAAGCAGTTACCCATTCCAATCCAACCCTGGGATTCCATCTCTATGGACTTTATCAAAAAGCACCCTTCCTCCCCCGGATTTGATTCTATACTGGTTGTAGTTGACCGACTCACTAGACAGTCCATTTTCATTCCAATGCACAACACTATCACTTCCTCCAAACTTGCTAAACTCTTCATCATTCATGTGTTCTCCAAACACGGTGTTCTGTCACATGTCACTTCCAACCAAGGTCTGGATATGAGACTCCACTTCACTTCAGAATATCATCCAGAAGGCAATGGACAGACCAAACGCACAAATCAGACATTGGAACAGTACCTCTGGATCTATTGCAATTATCAGCAGGATAACTGGTCCGACCTCTTACCATTGGCAGAGTTTGCTTATAACAATGCCCTGAGTGCTACCACCAGAGTATCCCTGTTCTTTGCTAACAAAGGTTACCATCCCAGTCTCATAGTCCATTCCAAATGTGATTTGGCCTTGGCCTGTGCCTGTGATTTTGTTGTGGACCTGGACGATCTTCACACCATGCTTAAGTCCGAAATTACCTTAGCTCAATGACGCTACCAAGTCTCCGGAGACACAGTCCAACATCCAGCTCCTCCATTCAAAGTTGGCGACAAAGTATTTGTCAAGGCTAAGTTTTTCCAGACCACTAGACCATCCAAGAAGCTCTCCAAAAAATTCCTAGGTCCTTATGATGTTATTTCCCAACCCAGATCCCATTCCTTCACCCTCCGACTTCTGGATTCCATGTGTGCAGTTCATCTGGTATTCCATGTTTCCATGCTCAAACCCTCTACTCCAAATTCTATTCCTGGTTGTGTTGAGCCTGCTCCAGCTCTGGTCAAAATTGATGGAGAACCCGAGTACAAAATTGCCAGTATTGTGGACTCTAAGATTGATTGCCAGCGTGCTTGCAGACTTTTGTACAAAGTGTTCTGGCTCGGATATGAAGGTACTGACAAAGAATTTTCCTGGTTACCCACTACCAAGTTATCCCACACTACCAAACTCCTTACTGAATTCCATGCTGCTTATCCTGTGAAGCCCGGTCCTCTCTCTGCCCTCTAGGTTGCTCTGAGTCCCTTTTTCTTATTCCTATCCATCTCCGATTCCATTCAATTCCGGTCCCTTCATCCAATCATTTTCTCCAAAATTTCCTTATTTCCAATTCCCTATTTTTTCCTTACTCCTATTCCTGTTTTTATTTCATTCCAATGACTCAGCCAAGAAGAACATTTATCAATTCAAAAAGAGAAAAAAAAAATCCACACTAAGCCATACATTGTGATGTTCCTAAAACCTCTCAAGGTGCCTTCTCCATTCCCTCTCATGCTCATCCTCCCTATGCCTCTCCGACTCCTCCCTGGTCAATCACATTTCAGCCTGGAGACCCATGATGGCCTCCCAGGTGGATCTATGCTCCTCCAACAGCTCCCGGTTGACCCTCTCATGCTGCTCCATTGCCTCTCTCCCTGTGCAAACATCCAAACAGAGTACCTCCATGGTCTGGTTCAGATTGTTGAATGCAGATATGATGTGGGTAGTGGGGGAGGGATTTGGGGTTTGGGTATTCTGCGTCTCGGAGTTAGTTTCCCTTGTGCTGGGATCAGTCCAATACTTACTCTGAGGGAGTTTTGATGCAAGTGGGGAATCATTGTTCCCTGTGTGGCTTCCGGAATTGCGGACTGGACATCACTTGTGGGTATTGGCCTGTGCATACCTGTTCCAAAGCCTCCACCCTTGACAAATGCTTCCAACCCTCCAAAACCTCTGGTCAATGGCCTGGTCTTCTCTGCAGTCTTGGACACCCCTCCTCATATTGTGATCGTGGAAGATTGCCTTGGCATTTCCTTGACCTCTGGGACAATGTCTGGTGCATTTTGACCTCCTCTACCTCATCCTCCTCATGTTCTGGATCCCCTCTGCGTGCTCCAAGATTGCAATGTTGATGGCTCCGTACCCTCTGGGTCCCAGTCCTTGCACCTCCCCTTCCTCTTCTGGCACTCCTGACAGGCTGTTGTTCTGGACCTGTCCATTACCTTCATGCAGGCGCGCTTCTTGCTGATGCACCACTTGCAGGCTGGCAGGTGTGGTTCTGGGACAGTGGTGGTTGCTGGGCTGCAGTATTGTTTGATTATTGAGTGCAGAAGGTGGGGTACTGCAATGTACAGCATCTCCAAGTCTCCGTTGGTGTCCTTCCTGGTGGTCCAATGTGTCCTGGTCCTGGCTTTTGGAGCAGTCAGCTCCTCCTCCACTGAGACCTCCTCCTCTCTGTCCTCATTCTGTTCCAACACTCCGCTCTGGCTCCCTTGGCTGCTTTGGTACTGTTGGATCTGGGTCAGGCTTGCAAAGTATTGGGAGGGGTTGGTGGACATGGTGGTGGTTTGGGTTGGTGTTTTGTTGGAATTGGCCCCTGGCCTCTTATCAGTGTGGTTTGACTTGTTATCAGCTTGATCTGTGCTTCTGATTTGATTCCGGGGTTCTTGGATTTTGTTCTGGGTCCTTCTGCAATGTTCCAGGATTCTCTGCCTCATGGCCTCAGGGCTCGGCCCTAAAGGGGGGATACTGTTACAGGCGTCCTGGATTGCTCTGGACCTTGTTACCACCAGTCCAAATTCTTCTCTGATCCCAAACTCCAAAGTCCGACCAGTCTCCTTAAGCCCAGTTCCTGGATTCATTCTTCTCCAATCTGTTCATTACTCTGATGTCATCACTCTGTTCTGTTTATTATTCCTATTATTCCTATAACTCCTATTATACTCTGAACACTTTATTATAGGCACCCACTAACTACTGGTAACCTAGATACTTATTGTAGGACTATCTCCGTTCCTCCAATAGTCCACATGTATATAAACCAGAGTTAGTCCAGAGTAGTTTTCCTCAATCAGAATATCAACTTGACATTGACTTGACTTGTCTCCTATCCCTCTGAACTTTGGTTTGTCATCTCATCCCTCCCTCAGGCCTGGTTCCCTTTGATCCGAGTCATATCCTCTCCTCTCCAGGTCTGAAGTCTAAATTGAGACTGCCCAGCAACATCAGAGTGGTGCAACACATACATTGAAGCCAAGGTCTCACTCTGCTTGTCCCTCTGATGCACACTCCAATCAGTGTCTAACACCTCACCACTCTTCCCCATCATTACCATGAGACAACTCAATCTGCACCCGAGGCATTCACTCCCCAACACAGTACCACCTTCTGCATCCAACCCGCATTCATTGCACCCAACTGAGCTGACTTCATATCCATCAAGATTGTCATTGAGGCCCTACTCCACAATTGCATCCCCACCTCTTGGATCGACCATGCCTATGTCTACAGCCTCCATTGCCTAGACTTCTTGATCCAGACTCAAGCCATGGAGGCCAGGCTCCTCAAACAAATTGATAACAAATGGCTCACTTGGTTAAAGCAGTACAGTACCCCTGATGCCATACCAAAGCTCAGAGGATGGTGGACCCCAACGTGTCAGGATGCCGACTGTGTCATCAACTCATTTGAGGCACTTGCCACTGCCCACAAAGATGACCCACGAAATGCATTTGGATGGGTACAAGTTGGGGACCCTACTACCCCCCACTATTTTCCATCCTGTACCTACCCCCCTCATCATGACATGTCACCCCCCACCCACCACAACTATGCACAAGAACCTGCCAATCCTGATGATTATCCTCCCCCACTGATTGAGATGACCCCCTTGGGCACCCAACCCTCAACCCCCTTCCATTGGAGCAATGAACCTATTGAAGATGGCCAACTGATAGAGACTTTTTTTTTTTTTAAAAAAAAAAAAAAATCAACAATTTATTACCCAGTGCACGATAGCAGTCCAGGGGCAGCCATAACTACACAAGAACAGGCAACTACCTAAATACAGGAGAATTATATGGAAGGGCCCCCGCAGGGGGCCCACTATCGTCCGATAGACTGAGGTTGGCCGTCAAGTGGCTGTGAAAAGTGAAAATGGGAGAGGGCCGACCCAGGCCGGAGCCTAGACAGCCGAACCCCTCCCAGAGAAGGAAGGGAGCCAATGGAGGGGGCCCCATGGGCAGGCAGGACAAAGCGCTGGGCAAAAGGCCCTGGGAAGAAAGAAAAGGAACCCAGACCGGAAGGAAAATAAAGTAAGTGAGAAAACCTACTAAGAGGAGACAGAAGTGGAGGTACAAGACCCCAAAGTCTTGCTCTTGCAGGCAGAGGAGCCGACACTGGCCTTGCAACCAGCATCTGCAGTGCAGCTGTCAGCTGCGTACCTGGCCTTGATCCAATCGGCCTGGAAATGATGGCGCCAGAAGGGGCATTTCGGGCTGTTGGTGGCGTGCGATTTGCCGCAGTTAATGCACTTATGGGGGTGGGGGCATGGGGAGCCATCGGGGGTGGCAGGGACAGGGGGTTTGGCCTTGGGATGGCCCTTGCAGCATCCGGCATGAGACCAGTGTTCAGCCTTGGAGTGAGACTTGGAGCAGATGGGGCAGTGTGCAGAGTGCGCATGACAAGTGTGAATGGTATGGCCCCAGCACCAACAACAGGAGTAGCGGGGGGTACTGGGGTTAGCGCGGGCGGCCTTGATGAAGCAAACGGCACCTGCAAGAGGAATAGAACGCCTGACCACCACCTTGGTATGGGAACCAGACTGAGAGTCATGAATGTCGAACCAGACAGTGGCCATGGTTGACTTGGCTGAGTTGCGGATCACCCAGGGGGGACCAGCAAGAGGAAGAGAGAGGGCGAGAGGCGACCGGCTAAGAGCCTGAGCAACCTCAGCAGAGGTGACCCGGTCCACAGTACTGGGCTGGAAAAGAGGGACGTCAATGAGCTTCAAGTAAGACCAGGATGTGGGTAGGGCAGCAGGAACGGGGGGAGCCTTAAGGTCCTTGCCAATTGCAGAGCTGACCACCGACAGCTCAGAGGCCGACGCAACAGCAGATGTGGAGAGGGACAAGCCCCCAGTGGAAGGGCGCACCGACTCTACGTGGAGCGAGGAGCCAGAGGCTGAGAGTGCTGAGTTGGCAACATGAGCAATATGGGGGAGAGACGCCTTGAACAAGGCATCAGACCTGGGAATTAGAATCTGGCGCCTGGAAGGGCTAGCAACTGTGCATGTGCGCTTGGCTTTGGAAGCCGGAGCACCGAGAACGGCCTTTTGGACAGCAATGATGCAGTCCGTGGGGAGGGAGGGAAATGCCTTGGCCACGTGGACTAAGGTGGGTGCCACTTTGAGTGCACCGGCATAGGAAAGGAGGGGGGGAGGGGCCACACTGGGTGGAACGAACCGAGGGTGCCTAGGGGAGCGCGCAGGGTGAGGGGGAGGGGGAACTGCAGCAGCAGTACCAGCAACTGGAGCCAGTCTCACAGCAGTAGACTCCTGCGCGACCGGTCCTGAAGCTGGCCCAGCAGGGGCAGTGTTAGTCTTACCAGAGGAACCGCTTACCTCAGCTGTTCCATGGAACGGGCATGTGGCATCCACATGTTGGGGAGGGGAGGGGGGAGCCCATTGAGCCGCATAGCGATGAAAGTACTCCCAGAAAGAGATTTGTTGGCCTTGTGAAGAGACCTGAATGTTGGACCACTCAGATGCCAAAATAGCATCCAAGAGGCAGTAGGAGCCCTCAACGAGAGCAAGGGCAGCTGCAGAGTCCACAGGCGCAGAGGCAAGCAGGGGACCCAGACAGGGGAGAGCAGTCTTGACCAGCCAGGAGCCATAGTCCAGAGCAGGGTCCCACTGGACAGGGGCAGAAGGGGAGTGCTGGGCGTCAAGGGTAGCAAAGGAGGCCGCTGCAGCAGCAATGGCATCCTCAGAGGGGGGGGAGGGTGTGGATCCGTAAGAGAGGGCCGGTGAAGCCTCAAAGCATAAATGCTTTGCAGCAACGTTGGCCAGAGCTGCATCGACAGAGTCAGCAGGGGCTGGGGCCGGAGAGGGGAAGGGGGCAAGGACGTACCAAAGCTCCCTGGTGTGAAAAACGTGCCGTGGCCGGCAACCTTTCAGAGGCCGTGCACACACTGGGTTTCGGTGGCATTGGTGTAGTAGAGCTAGAAATCACGAAAGATACCTAACTACAACACTTCGGACCAGCCAGAGACCGACTCGAAAATCAGTGGTGGTGGTACGAGGTCAAGAAGGGATGCAACTGATGGAGACTGACCTCCCTACCTCATGAACCCCTAGCATGCCGGCAACACTCTTTCTTTTTATTCTAACCATGTGTCTATGATTTCCCTTATGCTCTACTCCTTATGCTTGCTACTTACCTTGCCCTACAACTTATCTCAGATTGCTACAGCAATCTAAAGAGGGGATATTGTAACTGTTATACCCCTTTTTAGTATACTGCAACCCTGGAGCCTCATGCCCATATATATAGCTACGAGTGACTGTTACCTACAGTCGTTACACTTTACCTCCTACTGTATTCTTGCTCAACACAGAAACCATGCAGATCTACTGCCCTGTGAAACTAAGTGTAATATCACCTGTAACGCATATGTGTTTCAGTCTTATAGCTGAAACCCTCTATGATCTATCTATTCTGGAAGCTTTCTCTATCTCATAGTCCCCTAAGTATGCTCTCCTATTTTCACAGGAGGGCAGTGAATACCACCACCACCACCCAAATCTCTATTTCCTTTCCATTTATCTCTAGACCTCTCTCTCTATTTCTCTATTCCTCTGACCTCATTTTCACAATTGCATGCACCTCGCATTGGTTATGAAACCCCACAATTCCTAGATTCGATTACAAGGAGCAGGGGCCAACATATCCCTGTTGCTAAGTGGGTGGTTGGCCACAGGCAGGGGGGGGGAGCACTAGGGAAGCTCCTGGTTTCCCACCAGCTTATCTACCTATTGAGAGCTGACATTGAGTCATAGCAGAGTATTCCCAGAGTATTTGTTAGGAATTCATCTAGACTCAGTAGCGTGATATATTGTAGTGTAGACATATGGCCACTCATAAAATATACATATAGCTTAGTACATAATCAAGTTCTCTCCCTCATAGTTCTATATCACTCGAAATCTCACTCTACAGCTGTCAATTGCACTCCTTTTCCCCACTAATGTATTTCCAGTTTCCTACATTATTATTTAACAAAACAACCTCAAAACTAACATTGTATTCTGATTGCATTTGTAACAAGCAATTTGACCTTCCTGACTTCTGTCATCAGCGAGGGGCCACCATTGTAACCTGATTAACTTTGATTTCAACACCCTTTGACGACCCAGGTCTATGATCTTGTACATTTTCCTAATCATGATAAGGATAATAATTCAAAGTTATTCAGAATGGGCCATGCACCTGAGCAGGCAGCTTGGCCACAGGGTTACTAGAAACTTGAGGACTGCTATGATCTGAGTTACATGCTTGTTCCCCCTTCCGTTTACAGGAAGATGCAAAAATGATATCCCAGCCTGGGTCATTGCCTCCTGGACCACAGTTGTTCAAATTAAAATCTGTCACCACATAATTGGCTTGGCGGCGCATTGTATGCCTCGCATTGAGGCTGCCAAAGACGGAATTTATATGGACTTAGTGCAGGTAAGTGAGATATGATTGATGAAATGTGCAAGGAGGGACACACGCTTGCTTGAACAGAAATGGATCCCAATGAAGATAAATGTATCTGGGCGAACAATCCACTACCACTTTGATAAGTTGGGCTTCCATGATTTTGGATAGATTGCCTTACAGCCATGAGAACCCCGATGTTTGCAAGCCTACATGTAGCTCAAGCATAATGAAACCGGCTAAGAGGGAAATATGGAAAGGTGGCTCACGTCATAAGCACTCCAGTGTTGATAGTAAATGCTATCAATGCCTTGATCATTGAGTCTGTGCTAAGCATCGAATCGCCGTGCAAATTAACACTGATTATGGGCTCAATTTGACTGGACCGCACCTTTGGTTCCCTGTCCTTCTCTTATACAAATGAGTACAGATAACAACAGTAATGACTGTATCAGCCACAACAGATGATCCCAAGCCTGCAATGAAGAGCCACTTTTTATTATTCAGGTTTAATGTTGTCAGGGTGTGATTATGAAAGAAAGCATCGTACTTGGAGGTTCGATAGCAGAGCGATATCCCCGTGTTTCATACCCCTAGGAGATCGGTGCTCAGCTGGTGACACACGAATGTAATGATGCTTCAGCGTACATGTACACTACTACTCCTGCTCATTGAACATGAGAGATAGGTTTATACATCCGTCCAGGAAGTACTGACCAAGTATAGTTCCTAAAATAAAATTTTTCAATACCTGAATGCCAGAATGCGGAATGACTGATACCAATGTAATACGTGGATTGCACACCCTGGTATTTTGCGTGGATTCACGGAACCAAAATATCGACCGCAATTGACTCACAAGTACGAAAATATATAGCTTGTTTGAGGTCACTGCCACACCACACGTTGAGTTCAATATCAATCATCCTGGGCACCTAATTCACTGTACTCACGGCGCCAAATTCGAACGGCAAAAACCCTGTAGTAAAGTCAGGAGACCAGTTTAAGTCACTAGCGCATTATTTCTTACATTCGTGACAAAACCTCAGCAAGGGCCTATTAGAATCGTAGTTTAGTGTTGAGCCTATGCGATCCCGAGCCTGGTTCAATCACCGCTGCGATGTTTTCACCCTACTTGTCTCAGTACCCGGAACCCCGACACTCATATTCACTATAAGACTTACATATATGGGCCTATGATATTTGATTAGTCACTCCTCTGCTGCAAAGTGCAAACCACCAACCAGGGAACATTTCCAAAAGCGCTAGGGTTCGTGAAGTTGCTTACAAAATAATGGTACAGTGGGTGAACCATCAGCATCTGCTGGATAGTGTCTAGTACCCAGAGAGTGTAGACCTATGTATCAATCAATAGTTGCTCACCAACTATCGGTGAAAAAGAGTCAAATGCATACGACAGGTTTAACAGGATAATGGTCCGACTGCGGTTTATTGAGTAGAAGGAATGCTTGCACGCATGTAATCCCATATAAACTATATCATTTCAGTGCACGGACAACGAAAAAACTTCGATGATACAAACACACTCGAGAAGATGGCACCCAATAGCAAGGGACTGAGTATATCTTGGAACATATTCGTCATCTTGTTGAGACCAGAGGCGGGAACAGGAGGGATGAGTGAGTGGATAACCCGCTTCACTTCCTGCAGTTATATATAACTCGTAAACAATGTTCATCAGCGTGCAAGGATTTATAAATGCATACTAGATGGTATTCATGGAGGCTTGATGACAGCAGCTCTTCTTGTGTCTGTGATGTATATACTTGTCCACTAGCACGGAGAGATATGTGGAGCTCTTCGTCAGGTGGCGGAACACATGAAATCAACATCTATCTGAAAGTTGATTCAGATGGGACATTCGAGATCGATGATCATCGATCATCTGAGGATATTGATATTTGATCATGTATCGTGGTACTCCCTGAAAACTTGCATTGCTCAGAATGAGTGTATATCTGGGGGCAAGGGCTTTCCTGGCTCGCACAAATTGTACTTGTTTTAACCAGCGATCCTTCTTTGATCCCGGATGTGAGACCGTTGTTCATCAACCCTCTGTGTGTTTGCGAGATATCTTGTCTGAGCAGTAAGGATAAGGCAGGAGGAATCCTGAATACAAATCTCTGGTCACGACCCAAGGGGCACGCAGTATTCATGATCATTGATGGCGCACTGGAGAACACGTTTCGATGTGGATGCCACCGGCAATTGCACGGGATCGGACGCCGAGCTTTCCCTTTATCTAAAACTCAGCAAGCGTTTCATTCTTCCACAAAAAGGCATTCAAACTAATTTCGGCTTAGTACATCTGCCTGACTCCTGTCATCAGCGAGGAGCTACTTCTATAATCTGATCAACTTTGATCTTAAGATCCCTAATACCCTTTGGCGACCTGCAACTATCATCAGGATAGACCTCCTAATCACAGTAATGAAACAAAGCAGGATAACGTAGAAGTAGACCACGCACCTGAGCAGATAGATCGATCACAGAAATGCGAGAAATTTGAGGATTACGATAAATTGAGTTACGTTCTCGTCCATCCTCCTGCTGGCAGGAATGTGCAAAAGCGATATCCTGGCCTGGATTCTTGCCTCCGGGACTATAATTGTTCAGAGAGGAATCTACCTCTATAACATCATCTTGATGACGCATTGTGTGTCTTGCATTGAGGCTGCCAAAGAGGGAGTTTATATAGACTTTTTACATGTCAACGGGATTATACCGATGGGCTGTGAAGTGAAAACGCACGTTTGCTTGCGCAGAAACAGACCCCGATGCAGATGTATGTGTTTGGGCGAGCAATCCACTAGCATTTCTGTAAGTCGAACCCTCAGAATCCAGGCTAAATTCCTTACGGCAATGAGAGCACCGATGTGTACAAGCCTAGACGTGGTTCAGGCGTTGATTAAACTGACCGGGAGTGGAACAGGAAAAGGATAATTCACGTCATAAGCACTCCAGTGTTGATGGTAAACGCTATCAGTGTCTTAATCATCGAGTCAGTGCTACACATCGAATCGCACACGCAAATTAACACAGATCGCAGGTTCAAGTTGAATAATTCGAACCTTCGGATCCCTGTCCTTTTCCTATACAAGTAAGTGCAGAGAGCAACTGTAATGAGCATATCGGCGGCAGCGGATGATCCCCAGGCTGAAACGAGGAACCACTATTATTATTTAGTTTTAATTATCGCCAAGGAAGGACAATGGAAGAGACCGTCGTACTCGGAGGTTCGCTATCCCAGTGATATCGCCATGTTTCCGACTCCTAGGGATTCGTTGCTCAGTTTGTGGTGCACTATCGCAATGGGACTTCTTCAACGTACATGTACGCTAACAGTACTGTTCATAAACCATTAGAGGTGTATGTATATATATTCGTTGAAGAAGTACTCACCCAGTCTTGCTCCTAGATTCAAGTGATTATTTTTTTCAGCACCTGAATTACGCGAAAATAAAATGACTCATACCGATGTAATACGCAGATTGTAAAGCCTGGTAAGTTAATATTAACTGAAGAATTGGAATATTGATTGTGGTTGCCTTACGATTGCGAAAATGTATAATTTTTTTGAGGTCACTACCAAATCACAACCGGGTTCGATCAATCATCTCAGGTGCCCAATTCAGTTATACTCACAGCGCCAAATTCGAATGGCAAAGACCCTATAGCAGGATTAGAAGATTCCCATAGAGTTAATGACTTCGTACATCCGCGATGAACATTCAATAATGGCCTGTCAGAAACCCGGGTTTAATATTTATTGAATCTGTGTTATCCTCAGCTTTGCAAACTCACTGCTGTAAAGGTTTGGGCCTATTGTCCTCAGTACGAAGAACTCTGATGCTTTTACAGGCTACAAACTTACATACATGCTCCTAAAAAACGGGATCAGTCATTCTTCTCCTAATAAGTGCAAAGCACTAACCAGGTAAAGTATCCGAAAGCACTGGGATTCATGAAGTTGCTGACAGAATACTCATATAGTACATGTATTATCCATGTCTGCTGGCAAGTGTCGAGCGCCCATAGAGCGCAAACCTATGTGTGTCAATCACTCGTGGTTTGCCAAAGGGGAGAAATGAAATACCTACAGTACGTTTCACGGGAAAGTAATTCGATTTCGGCTTTTTGAGTAGAACGAAAGCTTGCGAGCATGTAACCCCATATAAACTAATGTCGTTTCAGCACGTAGACAATGGGAGAAGTCGCGATAGTGCCTACATGCTCGAGAAGATACCGCCCAACAATAAAGGACCGAGTTTATCTTGAATTAAATCAGTCATCTTGCGTGCGGACTAGAAGTTGAAGCAGGATCGGTGGCTGGAGGAACATTCCCTTCCATTGAGTAGAGAATTTATACAACTCAACAACAGTGTTATCAGCGTACAAGGATCTAGACATATATCGCATGTTACCCCCCTCGAGGTCTGATGACAATGACCTTCTAGCGTATAGCCATATCCCCTCTCCCAAACTAAGCCATACTATTTGGCACAGGAAAGATAGGGTAGAGTTCGTCTTTGTGCAGGGAGTAGCACCCAAGGACATCTATCTGGGAGTCAATTCTAGTCGGAAATTGACATCAATGATCACCCGATGATGCTGGTGCTTGATTGTTACAAGCCTTAAAAATGAGCTCAAATCTGGGAGGCAAGGTATTCTGGCGTTTTGGGCTCTTGCTCGGGGAGTATTCTGCGGCATTGTATCAGCGTAGGATTTTCCTCACCGCCTGGTGTATGGTGCAAATGTTTTTAGCTAGTTTATTCTTCTGACTTTGGACGTGGAGCCATAGATAACCGAATACCTCAACTGCGAGCGGAACGAGCAAATTACAGATCCGAAGGTCCATTCAGGAAGAAAGGATCCATACAATATCGAGGATGATTCACGACGATCAATAATAGTTGATACCAGTACTGAGAGTAGTTGCACAGCATTCGGTTGCCGAGTTGTCTTGGCGGATGTTCAGAGCTCGGCCAACACTGTGTAGCTCCTTATGCGTCTTCTGGTGAATATATATCGATGGCCGGCCCAAGGGGCTGTGGCGCCACAGCGGCGACCAGGGCACAAGCGGAAGGAGTTCAATGATGGGTGATTATTCTGTTTGTAAAGGAACCAGTCTTACTGTGTGTGTCGCCACCACACATCACATATACAGTCTAAAGAACCGGATAATCTGATTTCCTCCTGCTATGACGTGGGGATGTTGAGTCAGCACTCTCGAACATTCAAGTGATGCACGTGACTGTGATTGATAAGATGCAAGCTCCTGAGAGACAATCCTCGCTTTTCCACACCTGAGCGTTCATCACCATGACACACGTTCTCCCAGACCTCCCGTATCCCTACGATGCGCTCGAGCCGTATATCTCTCGTCAAATCATGGAACTTCATCACAAGAAGCATCATCAGACCTACGTTAACGCCCTGAATGCTGCCGAGGCCGCTTATGCCAAGGCCAGTACTCCCAAGGAACGCATCGCCCTCCAGGCCGCCCTCAAGTTCAATGGCGGTGGTATGCTCCAATCCTGATTCCAATAGAGAAAGGTCTTGACGTCCGCCAGGTCACATCAACCATTCCCTTTTCTGGAAGAACCTCGCCCCCGCTGCCAGCAAGGGCAAGGGTAAGGGTGGAGAGCTCGCTGACTGCCCTCTCAAGGAAGCCATCAATCGCGATTTTGGCAACCTCGAGAATTTAAAAAAGGAATTCAACGCGGCTACCCTTGGTATCCAGGGCTCGGGATGGGGCTGGCTCGTACGTCCAATGACATGATTCCAGCCGTCGGCGAATTCATTCCATTTATCCGACAACAGGGTCTCAACCATGCTACCAAGCGTCTTGAGATAGCTACAACCCCTAACCAAGACCCCCTCCTCACCCTTACCCCCATCATTGGTGTGGATATTTGGGAGCATGCCTTCTACCTTCAGTACCTTAACGTCAAGCCTGACGTAAGTGGCTCCACTCGCTGGATGGACACCATATTTCTGATGCGCACAATTCCAGTATCTCAACGCTATTTGGTTTGTTATCAATTTCGAAGAGGCCAACCAACGCTTCTGTGAAGCCCTGAATGGAAACAAGCTTTAAATAAAAGAATGACTACGAAAAAATAGGCAATCTGATATGATGAGACAGAAGCTGTATAACTAAATAAATTCAATGTGTGACATCGCCAGTTGTACTTTTGATTGTGGATATCTGGCTTCATTACACGGTCAGTCTGTTTTCCTGTCCCGACCTCGATGTCCGATGTGGTCAAGGCCAAATCCACGATACGCCGTACAGAGCTATTCCCAAACCCGCGCTCAACTCCCCGCTTTGTGCAAAAAGGTGCCCGGTCTTTGACCGGTAAAAGCGAACCTGACCACATGAAAGTCCAAAGTTGCGCAAATCAAACAGGTTCATTCGCACGTAGGTATGGGTTATGTTTCTGATCAGTGTTCTCGTTCTTTGAAAAAACCTAACCCGGGTGTGGACGCAGATTGAATCCTCGAGTATATCGGTAGTTGAACGCACCGGAAATATATCTGGGCGTGCCTGTTGTGTATCAGAAAGTCACCGCCGAGAAAATTGCCATACGTGTTTGCACTACTTTCCCTCTTTTTTGATGCTATATCGACGATGATCTAGAGCGGTAATATCAACCCGGTTTCCCTACAAGATCTCGATTTATTTTGTATTTTAATCTCATCGAGAAGGACAGCTTCTGGGGTTGGAATCACTTTATCGCATTCTTCACACGCAGTCTTAGAACATCAATCATATCAACCCAGCCACGGTCTAGATGCGCAAAAAAATCATGATACCGAGCTCCGAAATATGCGCGCTATTTTGAGATCCAAGGGCACCCTTGTCCTTCGAGTGGAGCCACCAATTTTTCTCTCAGTACAAGTCCTTGATATTTACTTTTTATTTGAAGCGTTCGCCTTGCCGCCGATCTCATGTCCATGCCGGCAACACGAGGTCTGATCCTATCATATATGAGCGGCTCAAGTCCTGATCGATGCGCCCCTCTTTTCCTCTAGCTTCCATTTCCCTCGTCCCCCACCATGATATCCCCCTCAAGCGTCCACTCCAACGTCAGTGACGCGGACCTGATTATTGCGTAAGTACCATCCCATCAAAATCCCTTCCAATCCGAGAAGCCGCGACTAGAATTCTAGGTCCCTCGGGTTCTGGGAAAAGCTCTGCAAGTGCCGAACACCATATGCTCGTTGGATGATAGGATACTCATTTCTCAGATAGTTCATCAGGCAACTGGTAGACAAAAAGGACTCGGTTGAGGTTGGACATGGTGTTACCCCCGTGACTACAACGTTCGTGGAGTACACTGTTCAGATTGATGGTGAGATGGTGGCTTTGGTGGACTCGCCGGGCATGGACACCACGGACAGCCTTTTCGACCAACTGATCAACTGGATATCAGAAAAATATGGGTGGGTTCCACGATACACAGGCTCAACCCCCGTTGGTCGATTTCTGAAGCATCAATTTAGATCACGAACCCTGGATGGCATCATCCTCTTTCAACCTGTAACGACGAACCGGTTGACTAACTCCTTAAATTATCAGAGTTCCCTGCTTTGTGGGTTCGACAAGGTACTTGGGTGTATGAAAGGAGAGCTAGATCCCTTTTACCGCGTGATACTCGCTACGACAATGTGGACTAATGGTCAGAATCGGGAGCATGGGAATGAGGTCTCTAGAGCGCAGGCGCTTGAAGCAGAGTATTGGAATATTCTGAGAGCAAAAGGGTCGGTGGTAAAGAAATATGACAATACCCCAGAATGTGCAAAGGAGTTTGTGACGTCTATCTTAACGGTGAATCCTACTTGGTGGCAGGGCATTTGAATACTGCCCTGACGAGATTTTTAGGCGCAACGTCCGGAAGTGAAGCCTAAGGCGTCCATAGCATTTTGCATGATCATTGCGTGCGTTCGAGCTATTTTTGTTCTCCCATTGCGCTTCAAAACGCGCCATTTAGTGTCATTGGGCCTGCTGGAGCCGGGAAAAGCTCAGTGAGTTCCTTGCTCTAATATTATTTGTATATCATTAATGATACATCTATCAAGCTCATCAGGTCCCTCGTTGAGGATTCCTCTTTGGTCAGCAACGTGGCGTCGACCGATACCGAGGAGATAACGGCATATGACATTGATGTTGACGACGAGAAAGTCATCTTGCTCGACACACCGGGATTATATACCACCGGAGACCTTGAGAAGACATTCAAGATGATCTCAAAGTGGCTGACGCTCCAAGCCAAGTAGGTCACATCGTAAACTTGCAGATCACTTGCCGTTTGATCAGCATCTGCAGAAGAATCAAGGGTTCGCGCATCTATCTCGACGGAATTGTATTCGTGCGCCGGATATCAGACGATACTGTCAGTAGAGGGATTAATCAATCCGCTTTGATGAGGCAGTTCAATAAGCTGCTGGGAGGGCTAAAACACATCCAGGACGAGAAAGATCGATATGCGTACCGGCGCATCGTCCTCGCCACGACAATGTGGGATAAGGTCCGTCAGGATGAAGGACTGCGGAGAGAGCACCTGATTCGATTGGAGGATTGGAATATCATGCACGCGGCTGGGGCAGCTGTGATGCGATTTGACCGTACCACGGAGTGTGCTCGGAAGATTCTGCGAGTGATCGTGGAGGAGAAGAAGTCCGGCGATTCTGCATACCAATATCGCAATATCATGAAAACTCTTGCGGATATTGTCAGTGTTCGACCAATTTATTCTCATAGATTGAGGTTTGACTTGATAAATTGTCCTATAGACTTCGGAAATGCGGTTACGTGAGGGAAACGTTCTCGCAGAGTTGCAACTACTGCGGCAAGAGCAACAATCACTCGGAGGTTCAAGCTCAAGAGCTGACAGTGAGGTACATTCGGAGATGAAGTGATCAGCCCGTCTTGACCTGAAAGATATTGTGTTCATCTAAAGTCATAGACGTCGCTAGGAGCCTTGTTGGATTTGATCAGGTCGCGTATCCGTTAAACCCTCAATATTAACCATCTAACGAGTCATGTAGTAAGGCTAAGCACACATCATTACGTCCCACAAATCAATCATGCTGCGCTGTATTACTACGCCAGAGTCTATGGGCCACTTGTCAGAATATAAGCACGAGAAAGCAAATAGAACCGTACCCCGAAAGTCCGCGACGGTCTTGTTTTTTGAGTCGTCCTACGAGCGAAGCCAGCTTTCCGGCAACCCTCTTTTCTTCAACCAAGACCTCTCGTAAAGCGCAAACCTGCTCTGCGGGTGGTTGTTGCACAATGGTTTGCAACCTATCCAAAAGTCGCTGGTGATCCTTGAAGATCTGCTCCATTGTCTTGAGAGCTTCGTCAGATTCGATCTCGTGTTCGTCCTCCGGTTCTTCTTGCAATACGCTATCGAGTATGGTGGGAAGAGGGCTTCGCCCGACGTCAACACCAACCAGAGGTTGAAGAAAATTCCAAGCCGAGTCGCGACAACGAGTGAACCGATGAATGCCGGACCCTCCTTCAATCAAACGTCGCCAGAATTCCCTCTTGAGCTGCTTCTCCCGCTCTTGCCCTGTGAGCTCATCGATTTCATCCCACATTGTCGTTATGAGGAGGATCCTCCTCGGCGCTGCTTTCTTGCCGATGAGCTTTTCGAATTTGTTGATGTGCGATTGAGTGGCGATGGGCATGCGATTGTCCGTAATACGGTGAAAGAAGAGGATAGCGTTGAGATTGATCTTTTTGCCCCTTCAAGAACGGTCAGCGACAATATCGTACATTCAATAGACGCCAATAGTTACTCAGCGCATTGTGCCTTCAGCCACTGAGTGAGCATGTTTAACACGCGATTAGGGTTTTTGTCAGCGAGATCATATCCTGGAGTGTCTAGGAATACGACCACTTTGTTTTCGCTCACGGGCATCTCGTACGCATCAATTGAGTCTGTACAAGCGGAAAGTAAATGTCCAATTTTGACATTCTGCCCAGTAGCATGAGCAATGAACTAATGGCTGGTGTTCAGCGACATAGCCCATTGAACGGAGGGAGTAGAAATACCGAGCTTTTCCCTGAACCGGATGGTCCCAGCAACCTTTTAAATGAAACAGATGAGTCGAGGTTAGCCATAGAAATTCGGGAATCCTAACGCTATAGTGAATTTATCCGCCGACCCATCCGCAGGTATATCACTTGGTGGTTCTGGGTTAGCGTGAGCCGGATCGTTGGTCTGTTCACGAGCCTGATCTTTCGGTGCTCTGAAAGGCAGCTGAAGCTAGTGAGCGACCAGGTATTTGTAGTTAAAATTTTGAGATACCGCAGCGAGCCAGGCCTTGGGTTTGGATAGCCGATCTGTGGAACTATTATCATTTTGTCAGCTGTTCTGGCCTCTCTGCTATTTTATCTGACTGTATGGGACTCTCAAGTGACTCCCCAAGAGATTCCGCCAGAGAGGGACGGTGAGGCTTTACAGGCGCATCCTGAATTTGGGTAGTTTCATCTAAAAACACAGATTTACCAAGTCAACAAGCCGTAAATAGCACACTGAACAACGGTACCAAGGATTGCTCCTTTGCCAGCAGACGATGAGGTCGAACTCTTTCCGGGGAAAGGTATTCTAAGGCTGCTCCTGGACTGCCTAGCCATATGCATCAAGGAGTTGGTGGAAGGCAAGAGGTAAAACGAATAGACGACCAGAAGCCAACGAGGGGGTTGTGTGTATTGATCAGCCTTGAGGTTCCGCGTGTAGTCCGCACGAAACCCCCAGGTCAAGATTTGCTTAATCGAACAAAATGCCGAGAACACATAAGCCTCGTGTAGGGAGCTCGTTAATCGCCAAAAGCAGCGCCAGATGTGTCAGAACCCATCGATAAGAAGTTAAGTTTTTGAACAACTTGAGGCCGCCTCTATATCTGATTGGCGTCGGGTGCATTGCCACGTGATGGGAATTTCGTGCCCGTAACTCCCGGCGATGTCGCTACCCCTCGATTATAGACACTCAGTTTTATATTTTGCTTATAGCTTGGACCACGAGGTAAACTTGAATGCCAAGAATAGGTCCCGCACATAGGACCTAACACGGCATTAGTACCATGGAGCTGCTAGAGCGAACGAAGCTCTGTATCTGGAGCAAGGATCACTATATTCTGAGATGATAACACACAAGATGCTTATTTAGATCTTATCCTGCTTCAGATCTTAGCAAAACTGTCACTCAAACGAGACAGACATGTCCCCTACTGTGTGGTCTTTTTATTACCTTCCCCATCCCAGATCTGTTCTTCTCGGTTTGAAGTCTTGGATGCAGGCCATGGGTCATCTTACATTATCCCCATGGAGTTAATGATTTCTCCACCCTCTCGGAGGTTGTGCCAAGACAAATATTTGTGCATACAATGCCCAACTTCCTACGGCCACGAGAATCATTATCCTTTATTAGCTATAGCATTATCAACGGGGACATGCAGGGTCGACTGTTGGATTATATATAACACTCCCCATGGAGGAGTTAACTTTCCCCTCTTCCCTTCTGCCCAGATGGCCGCCAAGGAGTCACTCTCACCCATCAATGAGAAACAGGATCCTGGTTCTCAAGTCGAGACTGCAAGCTCTGGCCAGAATTCAGATAGCATCGATTTTGGTGGAGACTCCTCTCTTCCTCCTCCGGCCAAGCTATCATCTGAGGAGGAGAAAAGACTATGGAGGAAAATCGATCTCAGGCTGATGCCCATCTTGGCCGTCATGTATCTCATGTCTTTTATGGACCGAGGTAAGTATGCCAGCCTCGGAAAGATCGTCGCTTAGCCTCCTCTACTACTTCAGGCAACATCGGTAAGAATTATCCTTCTATTCGTTTGTAACAATGCGGTTCCTGAGGTGCCGAGTAGGAAATGCCAGGTTGCAGGGATTACAGAGTGAACTGGGGTTGAGTGGAAATCAATACAATGTTGCTCTGGTACGTGCGCTCATTGGAATTAAAAAATAATTGTTACCTATTTTTGCAGACCATGTATTTCATTGTGAGTAGGGCGGCTCCGAGATCGAGATTAGTCTCAGCTTTGTTTCAAGCCTTATTGCATTTTCGAATGCCCTGCAAAGTAAGCTTTCCCTCACGCCGTTGCCCGCAGCGCTAACACTTTTGACTCTAGCCTGGTTCTGAAGCGGTTCAGGCCGTCAAGGTGTGTCCTTATCGCCTGCCCCATTCGCATGATACCAACTTCGATTGACTTGACAGGTGGCTTCCTGGCATTACGGTAAGGGCCAACGCTCGCGTGTATATTTTTACTCAGGTACCGACACGCTTCCTCCACCAGCTCGTCTGGGGTACGATCATGTGCGCCTGTACATACTGTGGGTATTCCGCGGACCAATCAACTAACATAAAATCCATGCAGGACCCTCATGGGCCTGGTTAAGAAGTACGTGCAAAACGCTGCGACCGGTGCCAGCCTGGAATTGGCTAAACGTCATATAGCTACCCCCAGCTCGTCGGAACCCGTGTGTGCCTTGGAGTTGCTGAAGCTGGACTATTCCCAGGCGTTGTATACTAGTACGTGATTGCAACGCACTCGCCTCCTTATTGACGATGCGTGTTTGATATCAAACAGCTTGTCGATATGGTACCCACGTCACATGCTCCAACTCCGTATTGGACTCTTCTTTGGAGCCGCCTCGCTTGCAGGTGCTTTTTCGGGACTCCTCGCATACGGCATCAGCTTCATGAGCGGGACTAGGGGTTTGCTAGGGTGGTCGTGGATTTTCGTGCGCATCCGTTACTCTACTGCTTCTCTTGCTAACCAGATCATAGATTCTTGAGGGAATCGCCACAGTTGTCGTTGGTTTGGTCGCCTTAGCCGGTAGGCCTCACACCTTGTCACAGTCAGGACCTCTTTTTAACTGATGCTCCAGTACTGGTTGATTTCCCTGCCACTGCCAAGTTTCTCACTCCTGATGAGCGAGCCTTTGTGATTTGGCGCAAGAGTGAGCTCTGGTTACATCATTAATACCAATAGCTCATCTATTCCCGTGTGCAGAATATGATAACTCGTCTGTTGGAGAGGAAGAACACTTTGAGATACGACATTTTTGGGCAGCTGTACTTGATTGGCAGGTATGGTTGCATATTTTGATTTACATGTCTATTATTGGACCTCGTACGTCTCTGTCAAACTCAGATCCAATTCTCAGTTTGACACCGGCTATTAACATACAGTGTATGGGATAACATTGTTCCTCCCGTAAGTACTGCCCAATGGTGGTCTCTTGAGCTTACCTTTGTATCAACATAATCTCCCTAGCACAATTATCAATGCGTGAGCAGTCCGTAATGCATCGTCCATTCGGTGGTTTGCTCATCGCCCTGACAGATTTGGGTACACTCCCGCAATCAGCCAACTTCTTACCGTCCCTCCATATGTCGTCGCGAGTGAGGAACCGCTGGAGCCGCTGTCTTTACCCCAAAATTAATCGCTATCATTTTGACAGCCATCACACTCTACGTCTTCGCCTTCTACTCCGACAAGATCAAGATGCGCTTTCCTTTCATCCTAGCAGGACTTGTTTTCTGCCTCATCGGCTTTGCTATCAACATCTCCAACACAACTCATGGTGTGAAGTATTTCGGAGTGTTCTTCGTTGTTACTGGAAGTTATGCTTCGTTCCCGGGCATTGTTGCGTGGTATGTTATTCAGAATAAGCGCCTTAATAGTCCGAATGTGGCGCTAATGCACTCAAGGCTCGGAAATAACCTCGCTGGGCAATACAAACGTGGCATTGGTATGGCCCTCCAGATTGGCATTGGAAATTTTAGCGGAGCCATAGCTGCAAACATCTATCGTTCACGAGATAGCCCAAGATTTCTAATTGGTCGTACGTAATCCTACTTCGCTTCATCGTACACACTCCTGAACGGGCATGCACAGACGGTGTCGAACTTATGTTTGTTGGGATTGGCTTCATTTGTCTTCCCACAGCGGTGATCGCATACCACCGGATCAACAAGAGGCGAGATGAGACACAGCGGCAGGCATTAGAACGAGGAGAAGAGAACAAGTATACAGCCCAGCAGCTTCGTGAACTGGGTGATAGGGCACCAGATTTCAGATACACAATTTGACTCAATGATCTAAGCGATTGATTATATCATGGCTTTTTCTATGACCGAATGAAGGAATTACGATCGAGCAGATAAACCCGAACAGGACAATCAGAAACAAACTACAACCCCTTATCCAATAAGCTATCATCAATTCCTTGACATATTCCGTTCGAGAGAACCCCGTATGAAGGCTCACGCTGAATTTAATCTTGGATGCGAACAAATACAGGACTCAAAGTGATACCTAATAACTGTGACACCGAAGACAAAATAAGTGGAATCGGCTTCAAACCCTGACTTGAGCAAACTCTTCTCCTGAGCATACCGAGCGGTTTTTCATGCGGAATAGCATGGGCCGGGTCAGGATAGCAATACGTGGGCAGCGACTGACAATCCGGATCCTCTATCCTATATCCAAAGATCCGAATAGATTTCTCGATATATAGTCTAGGGTTTATCATGTCCAGTTCAAGGAAGATATACTGGCTGAATGGACTTGCATGTATCTGCGATCACAAATTGTCGACTGCGTCTGGACAATAACCTTGTGGAATTCAGTAATATGGGACCGCAGAAAGGCTGTGGAGAGCCCCCAACCATGGTACCTTATCTCGTGTGAGTAGGCCGAATCATCATTGCTACTAACTTGAGGTAAAATGGGCGATTTTGAAAGCATTTTCGTTGGTGAAGAATGTGTAAAGCTCATCCCAGGCGTTTTGCGCATTCCAGTCGGCATATTGTCTTACAATGGGCTAGTTAGAGGAGCTCTATCAATCGTCTCAGACACTTATGTGGCACGCGTACATTCGAGTCGGGATCCGACCTCAACTTCCATGGCTTAGACAGAGGTTCCATTTTTGAGTCCGAACGAAGTCACAGAGGATGTGATAATATGTGTATAGCAGATAGTACGCATGGACTTCGTTTTGTGATACGCAATGGAGATATCTGCGGGGCGCTGATGGTTGTGAACCATCTCGGTGTTGATTATCCGAACGACAGGGGTATTATGCCAGTTTCACATTCTTAGATTGGCTGGCCTGCTTCGAACTGAGATGAACATACCGATCGACTATGGATTGCGAACCAATGAGACCTGTCCAAGTTATGCCTCATTGAGATATTTGTTTATTTTCGTCTTCTATGATGTTTTTAATATGCCTTAAAATCCTGTGCCGCGACCAGTATATATAGGGCTTCACAACACGCGTGATACAGTCTGGAGGTGGTCCCATCTTTCATGATGCGTCTTACTCTCCTACTCATTGCTTTTGTCACCTTTGCTTCTGCCAACCCCGTCGCTCGTCAACTTCCCGGTACCTGTGGTCTACTTTCTGCCGCCAGACCCATCGCATCTAATATGACTATACTTCCACTCTAGCTTGCGGGGTAGCATGTATACAAAATGCCCCCCTTGGCGATTGTGCCCCTACCGACAACGTTTGCCTGTGCCACAATCAGGCATTTTTGCAGTCCATCAAATACTGCATTGATCAAAACTGCAAAGGCAATGATCGTCAAGCCGCTATTGACGCTGTTAAAGATATCTGTGCCTCTGTGGTATGTCTCTTCATGCCCCTCCATGTCTCAGTCCAAGAACCGGACTAAATGTTATCAAAGGGAGTCCCTTAGATTTCATAGTACCTTTTGATCCTCTGATAAATTATAATCTGTCCGAGGTATATTGTTACAGGTATACATGCTGTACATATCGTTAGGTATAAACTCATCCACTCCATCGAGATAACTAATGCATGAAGTTAAGAAACTTGACACCGGGCCCAAACCTCTCCTACGTAGTCGGCCATAATTCTCATTGTCTCCTTGGATGGATGGCTAAGATACCAGTCATGATTCTCTTTACTGCAAGGAAATGGTTGAGTCACGGCTTACCCAGGAATCCAGTAGAAGAAATGCTCCGGGTCATCACACATGCCAATGGTCGTACACCCCAAATCCGCGGTACATTGGGTGCAGGAATCCGTACTCACATAGCCAAACGCTTTGAATCCAGGGTCATTACCAAGCACGCCACTCCAGATGTTCTCAAAGTTGATGTAGGATACGTTGAGTTTTACAGGCTCGGACACGCCCTCCACCTGCACTCCCATTTGGTGGAACATACCAAGTGAATCGAAGATGGCTTGCTTGAAGGCTTCGCCAGAGGGTGCTGTCATACCGCGACCATACACGTCCAGGATCATAAAGTTACGGGCGTTGGTGGGTGGTGACGCGAGAATTTGAATTTGGTCGAGAAGGGCTTGGGCGGCTTGAGGCATGTGGTTTCCGTCAACTGTTGTTGATGATGGTCAGTTCGGGTATTTGGCAAGTGTGAGAGAGACTCACTCAGGGATGCCAAGAAGTCGCTACGCAAGGAGGTGAGGGCTGGAGATAACAACAATCGGATCAATTAACGTACTTGATGCCGAAGAAAATGCTATATAATGTTGTATTTGGATTGAGGTTATTACCCTGGGCTAGGAATGTTTGCACTGAAAGAGCATCGTCAGTCTAACGGAGCACGTGAGTTAGAAGTGGGCGGCCGGAACTCACTTTGTCCAAGGAAGTCGACCTTGCGCGGGTTACTTGGCCACAGAGAGAGATCTATACAGGCCCCAGATTGCTGTAGCATGAGTCCATAAATCATCAGTATTGCATCGAATCAAGTTCAGTCGGACCACCTCACTGCATAATCCATAATTGTAGCTCCAACATCATTTGCCACGTGTTCGACCCAAGTCAAGCCATTGGTTGATCTACCGCCAGCCAATGGGCTGGGGGGTACTAGTATGGGAGGATCGAGAGGTGACCCATCCGATTTCCCCCCATCAGTGTAGCTGTCCTGAAAGGGTGCAGTGCCGATAAGCAGAGGCCCAGATTAGACGAGAACAAGTAGGCCTACCCCGAACGACACAATGGTTTCAATGCTTCTAGGATCAATCCCGGCATTCGCATCTGCATACGCTCCGGAGAAGATGTTGCACTGAGGGTGGACTGCAAGGTGGATGCCATCGTTGTCGCCAGGTCCGGGGAGTGGTATTTGGTCGTCTCCGCCTTGGATCACCATGAGGTCTCCAGGGTGGCGGAAGGGTGATTGAACATTGGCGAAATTGCTGAGCAGAAGGTGTGAGGTGGTGGTGACGATGCTTGTGAGCATGTTGGGCTTAAGCCGGATGATCATGGGCGGTTAGTTGTGGAGCACTGTGGGCGCTTGGTCTCGGAGATTGTGTGACGCCCTTGGACAGTGGATTGCAATTTGCTGTACTTATATAGACCCGACGCCTGGGCAGCCTCCAGAACTACACTCGTACCTTTGGCTGCAGCAGCCACACGGCGCGGCCGGTACCCGGAAGCTTGATTGAGAAGGCTGGAATTCGGCAACAGGCCCGAGGTTGCACGAAAAGTGTCAGTCTTTCTCGGTAGGGTAGGCGTATTCCGGGGCTGTTGTGATGTTCGCCAGCAGCGCAAGGCCCCTAAGGAGCGAGTAAAGGGTATTGAGGCGGAACAGCTGAACCGAAAATAGGATAGATCATTTTTTAGATGCCACCGTCAGACGGCGTTAAAGGAATGGTTAGAATAGTCGTTGCAAAGCATGCGGCATGGAACCGTCAGAATGTTCGGCGACTTTGAACTGTTGAGAGGTTGGTCATAATACATGGCAGGTTTCGTAACATAAAAAGAGCGTTCTGAGAACGAAAGAAAAAGGCTCTTTTGGAAGTTCTGGAATATGTGCCGGCGCTTCTCATGGCAGTGTGAAGCTGATTGAACATTTTGACTCCCTATGACGCTGAGGGAGACAAGATGACACTGGGTAATGCTTTTGCCTGCGCTGAATTGGTCTAACAAACACTGTGTTAGATCTCAGGGTGTGAACGCTCAGTGCAAGCAAAATCCTGCACAAACACAAAGCGGGCATGTCACGTGCAGCCGTTCTTATTATGTCACTCAAAATTCTATCACCGCAAATTGTTCAGGCCGCCGTCTTGTGCGCGATGTCATCCTCGAATAATTCAGGAAACACTGAACAGCCCGTCGTGTTTACTACTCAGAGCCCCTATCCTCTTCCCACTCAGAAGTATCTCATTCCGACAACATGGAAGCGTTTCCATCTTTCACAGCTAATCAACAAAGCCTTGTCACTCTCGACGCCCGTGCCGTTCGACTTCTTGGTCAGAGGAGAGATTCTAAGGACGAGTTTGGGAGAATGGTGTGCTGAAAATGGTGTCGGTGGGGTGGGTCTTTATCTTGAACCTTTGAATACGAGATGGCATAACCGATCTAGAGAGTTTAGGAAGAGACACTGGACATTGAGTATATTGAGTCCATAATGCCACCCCAGAAGATGTCGGATTTTCCCCACAATGATTGGGTATCTGGCATTTTATGCGATGTGTCGGGGTGCGTGATCATATTTGTGATTCCGAGGATACCTTCTGACCCGCCTCTGCTCTTGCTTCAGCTACCTCCTCACAGCGGCCTATGACGGTCACGTCCGCGCCTTTGACTATTTTAAAAAACCGGTTGCGGATTTTTTAGTGCACTCTGCACCTATTACCGCAATGGATCTCATCCATGATATGAACGGGGACGAGTCAATATATACACTTGCAACCTCTTCTCACGATCTCACCGCCGCGATCTCGCGCCTTTCACTCAGTAGCGACCCGGTAGCCTCTGGTTCAAAGGTTCTCACGACACTCCACTTACACACCGCACCGGTGTCTTCTGTCGCGTCAAACCCTTCTGGTACCCATCTCCTAACATCATCTTGGGACGGCTTGATTGGCTTGTGGGACACAACAGTCCCCCCGGCTGACGAGGCCCCAGAAACTCAGAACAACGGCCGAGAAAAGAAAAAGCGTCGCAGGGTAGACGACGAGTCTAAACCACCCAGAAAAGCCCCGATAAACGTCCTCAAATCTCATACTGCACGTGTCTCCAAGGTCGTATTCGGTGAGGATCAAGGAACACATAAAGCCTACAGCTGTGGTTTTGATTCCACCGTCCGGATATGGGACACCGAAAATGGTATTTCAGTGCATACTATTGTGCGTATTCTTGTCCGCTTGATGTTCTATTCGTCGTGATCAACTCGATTACCTTGACAGACCGCAGCAGAAAAACCCTTCCTCAGTCTCGCTGTATCTTCTGACGGTCGGAATGCGTTGGCGACATCTACGGATCGTACCATGATGCTTTATGATCTTCGCTCCGCCGATCAGCCATCTATCACCACGGCGGCAACTTCCTTTATCCATCCCGCGACACCATCTTGTATTGCTCTCAGCAAAAGTGGACAACAAGTGGCGACTGGCGCTTATGATGGTGTGGTGCGGGTATGGGACCTTCGGAGTGCCAAGAGTGCGATGACGAGCTTCAAGGCATGGGCAGGGAACAATCAAAAGGTGCTGAATATCAGTTGGAAGAGGTCTATCATCGGAGTTGCGGGAGAGGGGGGTGTGGAGGTATGGAAGGTAGGAGAAGAGGCGAGTCACAACCCTGTGGGATTAAGCGCCATCAAAACATGGTTGCCCCTCGAGCCGCCCCAAAGCGGCTATCACCCAACAAAGTGTTCTATCCTAAGAGATATATATAGACACTTAACACCGTGTCAAAACTCAGGCTCTACGCCTGTTACTTCCCTATCAGAAAACTCAAACATCCCTGGCTCGTATGGCGTGCCCAATCCCCAGTACGAGCAAACAATGGCCAACTGTAACAACACGACAAGAGAAGCACAAAGTCCTTCACTCCGGTTAACTGACAGGCTAATCTTCCAACATGTCATCGCTTATCCCTCTCCTGACATAAGATGATGGTAACCATGCCTTTTTTCCCCTTTTCCCCTCGACGGTGTTACAAGTGCATCCCACGCAGGACATCGCAAACTGATTTTTATCTCTGACGGAATCTGATACAAGGGAAATGGAAACACCTTACACGAGCGCTAGTGACGATAAACGCCCTTGAATTTGGCCAGAGCTGCCATCTTCGACTCCAATATTATTAGTGGGCGATGCAGTACCCATGACTTGACGTTGGTTTTCCCGACATGCCCGCAAGTTTCAGCGATATTTGGACGTTGATCCTCCTGCCTGCTGCCAAGACCGTCGGATTATAAGTATCACAATCTACTCCCACGGCCCCACCCTCAGACCTAAACAGCCTCTCCCCAGTTCTTTATCCCATACCCCTATCATTATTTCTTGTCCGTCAAACACCACTCGTTCATCCATGCAATCGTCCCAAACGAAATTCATCGACTTCTCCGAAGTGCGGATCAGCAGCCTCCGCAATTCCTTGAAAACACTCACCACTCATATGAAACCGAGACGTCTCATTCGCGAGGATCCAGGAGTCAAAGCGGATTTATGGTTTGGAAGCAAACCTCAGAGTCGCCTTCATGTCTTTGCCAACATCCTCAGACTCTTTTGCGGTGTCGTACTCGCGCCCGTCTATATGTGGCTGCCCTACGTCGACAAAAGCCAAGTGAAGAGATTACTGTTCGGGAGGTTCACCTGGGGCGTGGAGTGGTCCCAGGTACCTGATGCAGTGTTGGTCGAAGAATCCTACCTGGCAGGGGGGAACACAGTGAAGATCGGGGAATATGCTGTCATCGGTCGCAAGCCTCGGTGGCTACTTGATGTAGAGTTTCGGGATGGGGCAGTGGTGTCGATAGAGCAGGTGCAGTATGATTTCAGGGATGAGTGGGGCGCATTGCCGGATCCCACCTCCGCCGCTGGTCTCGAAATGAACAGTAGTCGGGATCTACGGTGGCACATACAGCAGGCTGGATATACTGCTATCAGCTATTCGATGGAAAGCGCCGAGAACATCTTTTTTGGGTCTGGACAGACCATAGACCCTCAACCGGAAATACGACCGAACAATGATCGAAAGTATAACAACCACAACAGGAAGAAGATATCTCAAGCGTTGCTGGACGAATACGCCGCGGCGCGGAAGACGATGCAAGGAAATTCAGATGGACGCGAATTCATCTGGCTCGACGAGTTCTGCCTCTCCAGCGACAAATCCCAGGATCAGAGGGAGGTTAGCCTACATCGGAGCCATGAGCTTGGGCAGTTGGCGGATATATTTCGTGGAGCTAGAAAGGTGGTCGTGTTTTGTCACAAAATCGGCTGCGACCACACGGAAATGGATTGTCCCTGGGCCAACCGCTTGTTCACGTTGGGCGAGATCTTGTACGCACCCGAAGTGCTTCGAATGTCGAGGACGAGAGAGCCCAGCGAGGAGGAAAAGCACCCGAGTTCTATCACTGTTGTTCCAGGCCACCATTTTCGTGCTGATATGCAGGCGCGTGCGGCAGAGGCCAAGATGTGGCACCTCTATAATATAATGCAGCACGCGACTAATTCCGGTGCCGTCACATGGCAGTCTGCAATTCATTCCCTCGTCGTCGAAGTCATACGCCGGGACCAGGCGAGTGGCTTCCAAAACCACAAATTCTTGGGGAAGGCTCTGAATGGGCTTTTACCGCGGAGGTCGCAATTAAGTGACTTGGGCGGAGTCAACGGGTGGGAGGATTTGGCGTGGCTGTTGGAGCTCAATCAAGGATACTACAATGCGGCCATGCTTGCTGCAGTGTGCAAGCTCGCCAGCCCAGAGGTGAAGGAGTATCGTTGGTGGGGAGAACCTATTGCACCGAAGGAAGGGTGTGAGAGACTTGAGCCGCTCGCGACAGCTATCCCGATTCGATTCTGCAACACAAAGACAGGCACTACCGAGCCCGCGCTCTCCATTATCGGTCCACAGTCTATCAAACTCGAAAACATGCTACGGCGGGACGCTCGAGGTCTATACCAGCATCCCGAGATGGAAAGTCTGAGCTTGTGGATGATTGTGGTTTGGGTAATCTTCACCATTGTTGGTCTCGCGTCTGCTTCCGCCAGTCCCACAGCTGGAATTGTCATCATCTGGGTCACTTCCACGTTCTATGTCACCGTCGAACTCCTAGCTGGCACTATATATGTGCAGAAAGACATGTGGGTCGCCCTTGTAGACCACGAAGTGCCAGGGGGTGACGGGTACAAATATCTTCAATCTCAAGATCCCACCTTCTTGAAGGCACCGCAATGGGGCAAGCGTCAGCTTGTCCCAAATTGGGGGTCGTCCGACTCTGAAGGGGCGAGCACACCCACAAAGCCATTTCAACCATATCCTCTCACTCTCGTCGATCTTCGAACGGGCCTACGAACCAAGGCGATGGTAACCAGCCTCCCGAATGATATGGTTGTCCTCGCAGTTCACGGGTACGGGATTACATGTATGCTGTTGGATAGGGATACAGATACGCAGGACGCAACGATGGCCGTGAAGGTGGGCATGGCAAACCTGCCCCCCTATATCCTCTCACAGACAGAGAAATCAGGAACTGTCTACGTCGGGGGAGCTCCCTCTCGAGAGAGGGTGCCTCAAAGCTCTACGAAACGAACCGCTGTCCAGCTACTCGGGCCAGAAGAAGCGAACTTACCAAGCTGGGACCGGTCCCTCGACCAAAAAATTCAAAATAGCGGCCATAGGGTGCAACCCCCCACTTCCAGATATACACGACCGCCCATGCAAATACACGCTGGGTCTTCAACTTCTCTCTTACTTCCGATGTCGTCTTCGACCCATTCGCTTGTCGCCCCAGGTACTCGTTCAGGTGCCTTAGGTCGCCTCGATTCGCAGAGGAATTGGGAGGTTCCTCCATCAAACTCAGGTGCTGCTCCTAGTTCCGTGCTGGGTGCTACAGAACGGAATAACAGCAGGAGGGGTTGGATGGTTGATACAAATGGGGCGGTGTAGGACGCGCGGTCCCTGATACGCGGACAATTCGCGCCTTTCTGTGGTACTTGTGATGCCTGTGTGTTGGCTATGCCTTCAGCGCTCCACACGATATCCCAGCTTGATGGACACGCAGGAATTTAACATGAACAATTCTTTCAATTTTCTTCCCGCATACTATAGACCGTAGTATATAGCTCCCCATACACTAGACAGCTCTCCTTAAAATATTACGTCATTTCCACAAGTTTTCCACGTAAATAACATTGAAATGTGGAAATAAAGGGGTACCTCACCTTATACCCAGTAAACCCCATGGTACTATGCCACGACACATCACAAAAAGACACACTTAGGAGTCTGGCCAGGGGAGACTACCATGGTACCAGCGATTATTCCATGGCATTTGGCCGAATGGAGGATATTTGCGCACAAGGGTCGGCTGGAAAGGGCCATCAGGAATGATCACATGACGGTGGACAGCTGGGCGCAGCACAGGTAAGGAGAAGGAGCTTGGAAAGCAGCGGGGCTGTGGATGAATTTGAGTTCTAAACACCACCATGCCCTCCTTGCTAAAGGCAAAAGATAAAGTCTCGAGGCAGGCCAAGAGACTCTCTGCCAGAATTCCTCTGGTTCGCCCTTCAAACACACCGTCTCCGAATCCCAGTTCCTCTGCGCTTCCCCTCGATCCAACTCTTGCACCCCCTCACGTTGCCGCAGATGGCACTGACCTATCCATTCCTAAAGCTCTGCAGGACGGGACAGAAATGATAAAGATATCCGAAAACAAACTGAAGCGTGTCGTGTTTCGGCTCGATCCCGACGAGGGTCAGATATTGTACAAGTCAAGAAAGAGGGGTATAGGTGAGCGCTCAAGTACCCTACCAGACTGGACACTAACACTGAACGCAATCGTAGTCCCAATCGAGGCCATCAAGGAGATTCGAACGGGAGCTAACACGTCATACTACCGCATCCAATTTCTCGCTCCCGAGGAATGGGAGTCGCGCTGGCTAACGGTCATATATATTGTCGACGGGTCATATAAGACCCTCCACATGGTTGCTGACACGCATGACATCTTCATGCTCTGGGAGGCGTCGCTCAGGAAGCTGCACACTATCAGACAGGGGTTGATGACGGGTCTAGGCAATGTAGATCTGAGGACGACGATTTGGGAACGGAGGTACTGGAAGGGCGCAGATGGACAGGGAGATCAAAAGTTGGAATTCGACGAAGTGGAAGGACTGTGTAAGAGGTTGAATGTGAACCTGTCGACTCCGCAACTACGGAAAACCTTCGAGGTGAGCCACAACTCCAAGTGTAGTGACGGGCTAATGCTGGAAGAGGGCAGGAAGCAGATGTAGATAACCGGGGATATCTTGACTTTGAGGGTTTTCAACGCCTTGTAAAAATTCTCAAGTACCGTCCCGAGCTCAATTCAATATACGCGAAGATTGGTACGGACGGTGGACAACGGCTCAAATTTGAGTCTTTCAAGAAGTTCATGAAAGAGATCCAGAAGGTTTGCAGTTCGCGCTTCGTAGAAGCCCTTCCCAGATCTAATTAGGCCCTGTAGACCTCCTTATCCGATGACGACCTTAAGTCCATCTTCCTCAAATATACCCAGCAAGAGCAGCTGGACGAGGAGCATGCCATGTCACTCGATCAGTTTTCCTCGTTCCTTCTCTCCCCCGATAACTCTGTTTTTTCTGAAAGCGGAAAGCCAGTCTATCAGGATATGACCAGACCCCTATCCGACTATTATATTTCCTCCTCTCACAATACCTATCTGGTTGGTCACCAGCTCATAGGCGTGAGTACCATCGAGGGATATATCCGGGCGCTATTGCATAGCTGCCGCAGCGTTGAATGTTCGTATTTACATCCCAACCACTTCATTTTCTTTCTGATTGTACTGTCAAATAGTGGATATCTACGATGGAGACGAAGAGCCCATGATATATCACGGCAACACCCTCACTTCGAAAGTTTCCCTTCGCGACATTTGCCAAGCTATTTCAAGATATGGCTTTGTTACTTCCCCCTACCCTCTCTTGATTTCTGCGGAAGTGCACTGCGGGATCCGCCAACAAGAGAAACTGGTGGATATCATGACGGAAGTCTTCGGTGATTCGCTCATCCAGGCGCCTGTAGAGAACCGGCCCGTACTCGAGAAGCTTCCTAGTCCCGATGAGCTCAAGCACAAGATTCTATTCAAAGTAAGAACCTCTTAAGGCAGTTCCGGAAGGATACATATGATTAATATGATACTTATAGGCAAAGAATCACTTTGTAGTCGCTCAGCTTGCCGAGAAACAAGCTCAACGTCAACAAGCGAAAACCCAGGAAGAACGCCTCGCAGTGTTACTCAACTTCACATCCTCTTCCGCATCGTCTTCCGATTCCGATGGAGGCCAAGGCGAGAGCGGGGGCATACGACAAGAGATCAAATCCCAGTGGCACAAACTCCGGGGAAAATCTTCCTCTCCTTCCCCCACCGGCGCGTCCACCACCCCACCTGCTGAGCGGTCTGCAAAACCGAAAATGTCTTTCCGCCTTGCTGCACTTCTTGTCTATACTGTGGGCATTAAATGTCATGGCATTGGTGCCCACGCATCCGTGGATTACGCGCCAGAGCATATTTTCTCCTTGTCCGAGAACGCCGTGAACCGATTGATGAAAGCTACGGGTGCAATGAAAGAGTTGATCCAACATACACAGAGGAACCTCGTGAGGATCTATCCAAAGGGGTTGAGGTTCAGTTCGACGAACTATGAGCCGCATCGGTATTGGGCTGCTGGTGCACAGGTTGTAGCGATTAATTGGCAGACATTTGGTCAGTGACTCACTCGTGTATGAACCTTCGGTGGAACGTAACTGAATACGCGTGGATAGATCTTGGGTATACAATTAATCAGGCGATGTTCCGGCGCAACGGCAAGTGTGGCTATGTCCTCAAGCCACTCGCGGTGAGGGCGGAGGGAGAGGCGTTAATGAGCAAGCGCACGAAACATTTCTTCGATGTCACCGTGTGTATTCCAAATTTTCACTTCCCGTCCCCTAACTGCCTGATTCATTCATCGTCTATAGGTCATTTCGGCTCAGCAGCTTCCTCGTTTGAGAGATAGCTCCGGTCAAGAAATCATGGAGAAGTCGGTGGTAGACCCATTGATTGAAGTGACACTCCACATCCCCGACTGGACGTCCTCTCCTTTCCTCCCCTCATCGCATAGATCAACATCGTACAAATATAAACCTGCCACAGATGCCGGAAATCCGACATCTCCAGCCACTATCACCTCCGCCGCTAGACGCATCTCCTATCGCACCAAAGTCGTAAAGAATAATGGGTTTAACCCTGTGTGGCAAGAGTCACTGTCAATCCCATTTGATTGCGTTGGTGGCTCGAAAGGTGGGATGCGTGACTTGATTTTTGTAGAATTTGCGGTCAAGCAAGACGGGAAGGAGGACGATAATGACCCGATTGCAGTTTACTGTGCGCCGCTGAGCACGTTTGGGCTTGGTACGTACCACATTTTGTCTTACGAGACACGCCATTCATGATTGAAATTAGGCTATCGACACCTACCATTACACGATATGGAGCTCACTCAACATATGTTCTCAACCTTGTTTGTGCAATTAGGAATTCGTGATGCCAAATGAGTTTCACCCGACTTGGAGAGGGTCCAGAGAGCCGGCCCCGGCGGTCGCCGCCATTAGTCACTCGAATTCTCTTATGCCCAATACGTCTCTTTGGAAGCTCGCCTGGATTGCTTGTATTCCATTCATAGTTCCTGGAAGACACTATGTCCCATTATATAGGAATCCATAGCTTTAATGCTCACAGCTTTTCAAAAAATGCTGAGCTTTTAATATGTTAGTTCCAAATGCATTTCTCCCTGCCTCTACGTTTAGGACAAAATAACCTGGTTTGATTGGATGCACAGCGGCCCGAGGAATATAAAGAACCAGGCGAACTCGGTAATGGCGGGTGATTAATTGATTGGTTGTGGGCATACTACCACACATAGCCAGTGATTCGACCTAGAGGAATCCTCCGTTTGAGGGCCCAGGTACAAACTAGGACTAGTTTCTACCCTACCCCGCTGAGTCCCTGGACCCCAACAGGGGTTTGGGGTTTTTACCCTTCAGTGAGAAACGACTTTGGGAACAGCTGCACGGGTCTATAAAAATGGGGGTATGCATTTATGTGTATAGGATCAACGCTAGCTTTCTCAATCTGAAATCATTGTTGACCCTTGTCATATGCACTGTACTGCGCTATTATACCATCATGTAGCTACGATATGCATTATATCTACATGAGCTATTCTACGTCTACAGATGTTAATCTATAAGATTGCAGTGCCCAATCATGTATATGCTATACCCGAAACTTATTGCATTCTCTTTTCAATCATAGTCTTATCGAGAGTTTGTGTGATTCCCAACTGAATACCTGAGTGAATAATAGCTCGATTAAAATTTAAAACAGCAATTTTCATTAATATTGTTCGGGCTATCGAGACGATATACAGACAGCGTACAAAAAGGCTGCGGTGATAAATATTATTACAATTGTAAAACGGCTATGTAATGACATAAATGATCGATACCTGATTATGACAGAGTCAACTTCCCCCCTCGTACTCGCACTTTCTTTACAGCAAGAATAACCTTTGGCCTGATATAGGTCACCCGTCCAAGGGAGGGACATAAGGTGGCAGCCTGGCGACATATTCCGCCCAGCGGTCATCGGACGTGATCGGAGCCAGGATGTATGGCTCGACTGCCATCAGAGACAAGAAGTCTTCCATACGAGGGAATACCTTATCAATCGCTGTTGCTTCCATCTCGCGCTGTTGCAACCTTGACAACCCCAGCTTCTCCACATACCATGAAGTGTCGAGTTTAACGCAACTCGCCACGTACAAATCGATGAGGCATGAGTCAACACCAGCACTCACAGCAGCATCATATGCCATACGGTGACCGATTGCCTGAACAAGCGACAGGCAATCGGGAAGCACCAAGCGGTCGAAATCCGGCGATCTATGATGACCAATGCTTTTGAGCAACCCTTCGAGTTCCTCAAAAATTCCCCCTTCGTGTAAAGCAAGAAGGCATTTGGGATCAGCCGGGGGCGGAACCCTATACCGTCGCAATAGCAATTCCGACGCTAGTCCTAGTTAAGACGATTATAAGACCTCAAATCAGAGCTCAGGAAAGGGATAGTTATATACTTATTGAAAGGACCAATGTATCCCCTTCAGCAATAGCAGTTCCTCGCATGTCGGACTACGATAGGATTTAAACAATGCAGAAGCCAAATGGTCGAATAGCTTACGCACAAACATGATGGAGAGTTGATTGGCTTCAAACAGTCCCTGAGCACCACACCTATCTCCAAGCCCAACATTAGCAGTCTGACCATGTTGCATCATGACGACTTTCAAAATGGTGCCAATTGCGTGTTGAACATGAAAACCGTTGGTTTTCTCCATAAAAATCTTGATAGCGGCTTCATGGAATGCCTTCATGACAAAGGCCTGTGCTAGAGCGGTCAAGATAGGTCCCTTCTGAGTTTGGAAGGATATAATAGGTTTAACGAGACCCATGCTGTCGGTAACTGTGCGGCGCATGCTATATCTTGCGGCTATGTATGAGGCGACCTGTAAAGCTGGGACGCCTAGAGAGCCGATTGCGATTGTCCCCACCGCAACCCTGGAAATGAGATTTAAAAATGATGCACGCTGATCCGTAGGTTTCTCCAGAGTTCCAAGTAGTGCAGACATGGGTAATCGAACGCCGTAAAAGTAGGTGAGACTGTGGTTCATTGGACGCGACCCTCCCCGGTGAGGCAAGACTCTACGACGCGCATTGTGAAATATCTGTTGATGGGGGTGTGAAATCCACTTACTTGCAAACAACTCCAGGATGCATGTTTACTCCGTCGTTAATGGGAACAAGGAAGGGTTTAATTCCATGGTTTTCTCCATTTATCATGGTGACCGCAAAGACAATGGCAACACAGGGGTCACCCATGGGCTTTGTAGGAGGCATGTACCTCAAGAAGCAGTTAAGAAATAATGAATGGAATCAGTCGGAGAAACCGCACTTACTTAGCGGCTCCCTCGGAAGGAGTGTTGAGTACGAATTCTCCATTCTCGAGCGTCGCAGTAGTTTCTAGGTGAAGTGCGTTTAAACCGTGGCCAACTTCGGTAAGACAGAATTGCCCGCTGTAATTTTGATCTTGTATATGAATAAACTCAGCACTAGACAAACGAAAAATGACTCGCCTATATTCAAATCTGAGAACTTTGTTCAAAGTCTCTTGCAAGTACGGTTGTTGTCTAAGATATTTCGCGATGGTGCCGGCGCATGTATTGATTTGTATGGTGCACAGCGTACCTGCGGCGCCATCCATGCTCCAAATAGGGTCTGTATGGAATAACCAAAACTTTTCCGACATAGACACGATGTCATGTGGACTGAAGTCTAATTGGATTATAAGAGGATGAAGATGAGCTATAAACAGCCACTGTACAAACCGTAAGCCTGGGCAATTGCCTTAGCACGCGAGTACGATAAAGCGATTTGCTCTTCTTTCGAGAGTTCCTCGGATCGGGTTTGAAAGAGAGGATTTTGAGCCAAAGCGCGAGTAGGGTGTGTAGCTATCCGAATCGTCATAGCGAATATGTTATGAATACGAGTTCAAAAACAGTTTACTTATATCTATGTAGCTGAAACGGTGCATTATACTGGGTAATTACAGACCGGGTGATTGTTCGGCCCAGCGTCAGCCATGTAGTATGGAGATGAAATTGTAAGTTAACAAACAATTGGATGTTTGATCCACCACCAGATACATAAACCCCCCCAGTTGAGGCATGGAAGCAACTCGCAGGGAGCGCAGTGTGGCAATAAATATCAACGCGACTTGGGGGACAGATTTTTGCCTGCCCTTCAGGCTTCCTGAACTCTTACCCACCATTTTTTTCTGGATCGCTCGAGTGGACGGTGCCTACATTCACCTGTGCTAGCATATATTTTCTGCTCGAACGAAGGCGGAATTGGAATTTGGTACGGCAGTGAGCACTGGTGGAAAATAATAAACTGCGTCAGGGCTTGTAAGGGCCGGTCAATAATAGATCGAGATACTGTTTCATCATGATCCGGGCCCACCGGTTGCATAATTGGAGCTGCCTGTGATCATCACAGCTTCTGCTCCACCTGCTGATAGTGATACAGTAGGCTCGTGGCCAGCCTCTTCGTTTCAAGCTCCGATGATGTGATGCGATCTTCGCTTGCGAAGAGGCTGGGACAAACGGACGCCATTTAGGCGTGTCACGCTTTGTCACAGTTGGACTTGGTGAAATTTTGAAGAGGACCTACTGGCGGAGGACATACTGATTCTTGGGATCGGCAAACGTGTGTCCAGGCCTCGGGATGCACACGATATCTCGCACACGGACACATAGGCATACTACTTATATAGACCTCACTATTTTCTCTATAGATACCTAGTAACCAGCAATCCACACCTCACCACATACCATATCTCGTGTATATAGCTCTCTCCTCGCAGACAGCTCCCCTCAGTCCTCGTATGCTTATGAGTGCTGAGGTGAGCCCACTCGATGTCCACATTATATTACATGCCCTGACTGTACTGTAGCTTTTCATTCTCCTACAGGTACATAATATATTCAGTCCTTGTATGCTTATGAGTGCTGAGCTTTTCATTCTCCTACACTGATACACTCCCCATTTATTAGAAAAGGCTAAATAGTAATATCCTTCACTGTATTTACCAACAGAGTCATGTGTCACAATATTCCCCTCTTCTTCCCCAGCGTCCAATGGTTCATGTTGCCCTGGCATTGGGATGTCCAGTGCTAAATTGTCACACTCAAGTCACATGATAGCTGAACTCTCACTCTGCAAGGGCACCTTTTAGTCAAAAAAAAATGTTTTTTCATGTGCATATCAATCAAATCAGCATGTTTTGATTTGTACAGAAAATGTATTACCTCAGAAATGATATGTTGAGTGACAACAACCTTATTTTTTCCAAGTCCATGTCACTTTTTGGCCTCCCACCTAAACAATGTCTGTTTGTTCCAGTTCCTTGGTGAATGTTCTCTTTTCAAAGTCAGATAGCCTATTTGAGTAATTCACTCATTCACATCACTGATGGTTTGATTGAGTTCATTACACATGCATTAAGGACTTTGACAAAGAGAACCAAATTCACTGAGGGCTGGCTTGCTTTTTTTTTTGGTCAACAATTTATTACTCAGTGTGTGATAGCAGTCCAAGGTACAGTAGTTTATCTACTATATGAGCATAGCTACAAGAGCAGGACCACTTAAATAAGATACACGAGATTCACAGAAGGGCTATCAAGTGACCATGGAGAGAAAAGAAAGGAGGGGGCCAACCCAGGCAGAAGCCTAGACAGCTGAACCCCTCCCAGAAAAGGAAAAGAGCCAGTGGGAGGGCCCCAAGGGCAGGCAGGACAAAGCACTGGGCAGAAGGCCCTAGGAAAAAAAAAAAAGAGCCCAGTACCTAGTGAAGAAACAAATGAGAAGGCCTATGAGGTCAAGAGAGGGACTGGAGCCACTGGCTGCCCCTTGACCTTACAGGCAGAAGATCTGTTACTGGTCCTGCAACCAGCCTCTGCAGTATGGCCATCAGCTATGTACTGGGCCTTGATCCAGCCTGGTTGGAAGCAATGGCACCAGAAGAGGCACTTCTGGCTGTTGGCAGCATGTGATTTGCCACAATTAACACATTTGCCTGTGTGTTGTGGAAAACAGAATTTGTTATGGTGACATCTGCCTTTGTATCACTAGGATGTGGCGGACATTGAACGTATCAGTCTTATTCCAAGAGCTAATCATTCAAGGGGCTTATACCAACAAGCCCTCAAGCAGCTCAAGTCTGAGATGCCTAAATACTTGTCTGAGAGCAAGAGCTTAATAGGAGAACAAGTTGTCTGTATAAGTCTCCACTTAACCAAGCAGAAACTTGGGGAGTTTCTGTTGGTGAGGAGTCGGTCTTATATACATGTTGAGATACCTAAATATAAGGCTATGACATTCAAATATAATGATCAAAGAAGTATAGAAGCACAGGTACAATATAGAAGTTTAGAAGTATAGAAGCTGTGCTATTTCGAGAATAGAAATCTATAAATAGATGCTATTTATAGAACATTTTCCTGTTGCAAGATTACACAATCAAGTCTGGAGATTTACTTGATTAGTAAGCAATGACAAATCAAAGATATTCGAAGATAATGAAGTAAATCATAACACCCTCCAGCCTGGATATGAACATCATTGAGTATGTTTGGGACCAGGTAGATGCTCTTGTATGTACTCAGAACCCTCTCCCTTGCAACAATGAGGAGTTACGGGTTGCTCTTCAGGAGGAATGGGACAACTTTCCAAGGTCTTCCCTTAACACTCTGTATGAAAGTATGCCTTGTCATGTAGCAGCATTAATTAAGGCTTGGGGTAGTAATACTAAGTATTAAATTTTGTAGCATGTTTCATTTGTGTTTCAGCTGCTATTGCATTATTTCTTCAGTAGTTACTCACATGCAAAAGAATTGCACACCCTATGCTCAGTTGTAATCCCCCTTATTAGCCATTTGTCCTAGATACTGTCTATATTGCATTATATTTATTTTGTACTTTAATTAAGCTATTGAATGAGCCCTTACTCAAAGTGAGACATGCTGTTTTTGCTTTGTGGGGGATAAAGTTTGTTTGTTTGGTTTTGTGTGTGTTACTTTTGCCTGCCACTGTATATATAATGATAAGATTTAGGGCTGGTCTGACTCACATGACCTAAGGTACATGTGACTTAGACAATGGGAGCCACCAATTGTTAATGTTTAGGGCTGGCCTTAGGCTTGCAACCAGCCACTTCAATTTGAACTCCAACTGCTTACACACTCTTTGTTCATGAAGGGGCTGGGATAAATGGACACCATTTTGGCAACTCATGCCTTGTCATGCACAGACTTGGTAGAATTTGGAGAAAAGTGCTATTGCAATGTGGCAAAGCTATCAAATGTAGGCTAATAGAACTATGTCTTGATGATAGTCCCCTTGTCTGAGTATACCAACAGTCATATATTCATATTTGCAGTAGGTCAAATATTATTCTCCTCAATATTATCAATGTATTTCCAGCCTCCCCCCATGTCATGCTCCTTATCACCCTCACCAACTGCACTCTTGTCTGTCAGCTACATATCCCAGCCCACCTCTGAGTTTGGAGCTACCCTCAAGCCTATACAACAAGGCCAAGTCACTCCTGGGCCCTCCTTCTCTCTCCAAACAACATACCAGAGAAAGTAAACCTATGCTATATCTCAAAAAAAAGAGTATTCTACATATACAGTATATATCATTGAAAAGAGCAGTTTCTGATTCATTGAGAAATGTGGTTTCCTGAGGAGCAATTCTGGACAAGCAAAAATGCTTTTTTTTCCAAGTGCTTGTCACTTTTTGGGGCACTTGCCAAAAGGACATCTGTTTCTCCCAGTCCATCTGCGAATGCTTGCATTTCAAAGTCCACCTATTCTTATTAAGTAATTCAGCTGTTGGCATCAGTGATGCTATGATTAAGTTCACATCATGAGGACTTTGAAAAAGCAGGCCAAATTCGCAGACTGACTGGCTTGTGAGTCTAGGCTGGCCTCCCTCCCATTGTCTCAGTCACATGCACCTTGGATCAGGTGAGTTAGACCGGCCCTAAATCTTATCATTATATATATGGCCCCTCCCCCCCTCTCTCACTCTTTCCTCCCTTCTCTGTGTTTGTGGTGCTTTAGCTTAGTCTTATTTAATTATTATTGTAGTTGGTTAGCTGATTTTGATAGCTCTTTAATATAAGTCTTAATTAATTTAATTTGTTAGTCACTTTTGAACCAATAATAAAATTTAATTATTATAAATCACATGATTCAAGGTCATGTGATATCTGTGCTCAGGGTTTGAATGGTTTGGCCTAAACCATTCCTTTGAGAATAAAGGCCTTTTTCGAACCATTCCCTTTACTCATAAGGGGAAATGGTTTGAACCACGTGCTGCAGTCCCTGGTTTGCATGGAAATATGCTGCTACAATCAAATACTAAGATCTTATGGATATGTTGCTAGTAATAGGCAAGCTGATACAAACAACTATCAGAAGCTTATATGAGTGTGCAGATGCCTCACAGGCTACAAGCGACGAGCCTAATTAAAGTCGAGAAATTTCTTGCTTCGACGCCCTCAACCAGACTTTCCGTACGGCACCCCAGTATCGATCGGGGTCCTGACGTGCGTGTGCGACGTGAGGAGTATCTTGGAACACCTCTACGGTGACATCAAGGCCAAGCGAGGTTGCCTCCTTAATGTGTGACTCGACATATTTTGAGGGTGTCATATTGTCTTTTTTCGAGTAGATATAGAGTCGTGGTACTGCATTAAGAGCTGCAGGAGAACTGATAGATGGGAGGATATCAGTCTGGAGGTACGCCGAACGAAGATCTTCGAATAGAGGACGGTTGCCGGCAAGGAAGTTGAACACATAGACCACTCCGTATGTAAGCACGATTAATGGGACGACGAAGAGCCGAACTACGAGATTGTTTGGCGCGGTACTGAGAATTGCAGATTCAAGTCCGTTGTCACCGGGAGTGGAGTCGTATACAACAGCAACCGGGTTCTGTGAAGGGTTGACTTGGCCTAACGGTGCCTTTGAGAGCAACTTTCGCAAGGTCATTAACTGAAAACCACCACCTGAATAGCTATAAGCCCTTGAATGCAGTGTCAGCTTCGGATGACGCACCGTTCGACATGACAAACAACAGAACCCCTTTCGAGATATTCCCATTGTCCTTTTCGCGGTGTAGAATGTCAACGACAGGAGAGAGAATAGATTGCTAGCAAGTTATACTGCTCAGAATTACATTCGCTGTAGAAATACTCACTTACCCTTGATTTCTCTGTGGTGAAATAAAACCCAGTAGTTACCATCACCAAAACTATGGTAGACGTCGGGAAGATATTCCTCAAGTTGTCGGTATACTTCTGTGCGTGCGCCAGCCTAGCGTCGACTAGACAGAAATGTGAGGGAATGATTGACTCTATAATCCTTTCAAACGCACTCCAAGAAAATACAATCAAGACACTTGGAAGGATCAACATGGGTCGGATCATTAGAGGTACCTTCTTGCTAAGGGACTTACGCTGGATCTGAAGAGGCTGCTCTACTCCCCGCATTGTTTAGTGGCTCGAACGCGTAAACCTGGGAGTTTAACTTGATGCTTTTAGAAGAGGTTTCGCTCATGCTTGTTGGGTAGAGATATCGGGGGAACTGCCACTATAAAGTGGTCCAGTTTAAGAACGCCAGTGGAAACAGGTGAAAACCAGGTCGGCGGACAGTGGGAAAAGCTTGCTTATTTTGGAAGATCTCCGCACATGCTGCAATCTGCCGATGGATTTAGAGCTTGCCCTCCAACATGAGGTAAGTTAGGGTAAGTTCTGCATCTATCTAGGGGCCATCCTATGTGGGGGTGGGAAATCGCCTCGCCTTCGAGTTAAGAACACCGCATTGACCAAGAATGCAAATTCTTGATGGGTCCTCAGGGCTTTTATGGGTCCATTCCAGGTAGTAAGCAGGACACACATCATGGAAATGGCAATAAGCGCCACCTAAATGAGCCTAAATGTGGGTGAATGAGATGTATCATGTGGGTGGTGAAGGAATAAATCCGATCAATGTTTGTGTCTTTTCGTGTCATGCATATAGCGTCCTGAAAGAACAACAAAGTGCTGTGGGTGTGTGATCCTGCACTCGTCAGACACTAGAGGCAGGTACCTGGTAGAAATAGATTAAAAATTTAAGAACAAATTTGTACATGGATACTCACGCTTCGTTGATGCTTCAGCGGTATTTCCGTTAACTGGCAGAGTCTCGGGTGGCAGTCACGACCCACGATACTTGGAACGCGGTTTATGTCCCAGCAGTGTCCAAGCGAGATGAAATGGCACCTCAGGGTCATTATGACTGGGGAGGAAGCGAGTTTGTGATAAATTGGAATCAAAATGAAGACTCGGTTATAATCTATTGGTAATAGTATAATCGGGCGAGATATTTCATGTCCTAGAGACGAGATTTGAGCCGGGAAAAGAGTAAAAAATTCAGAGGGATTTTTGGTAGTAATATTGTTGAGAGATGGGCTGGTATTTCCTTGCCCTCTTCACTTTTGTAGATCGGAGGTTTACATGCTAATCGGTACATCGGATATCTACAGTGAACATGTTCATTATGTAGCTAGGAAATGACAAGGAAATATAATTTTTATGGGATTTTCTAGATTTTTTACAACATATGGTACGCTAACCTACCCGAGGTCATGTGTGTGACCTGTGAACGCCGTTTCGCGCGCAAAGAGTGCTACTGAAAGGGAAAAGAAAGAGATAACAAAGAAATTGAGTGGGGAGCATGGGCGAATGAGTCCGAGGAGTTGGGGGAGTAAGGTGAGCAGAGGGGGGAGCAGATGGGTAGCCGGAGCGTAATGGGAGAAGGGCTCAGATGGTCGTTCCGAGGCCAGAAAAGCGCCTCCTCTAGTCTCCTAAATACATACTGTATACGAATGAACAAGCGGGGATTTTTCATCCTACCTTCCTATTCGTGTTTTGCAGAAGTAAAGCGCCAATCCGACCATCTAGGAAACATACTGAACCACCAACAGTATATCTGACTCCAAGGATATAGAGTTCCGTTCCACCCATCTTTGCGAATATACCACTGAAGGACAATAATGCTTCGATAGCTGATTTACGGGGCGAGATCAGAGAAACTTACCGAAGTACAGCCCGAGTACCAAACTCTACCCCGTGATGCGGCTTGGAGGTCCTGCCAGTACTTTCTTTCAGCAGGTGCAGTGATTTCAACTGTGGATGCGTTCCCATCTATAACAGGTTTCATTACTTTCAGAATAAGCTCGATAACGCTATTCGGGAGAGAATGTCAATTTAAATGATCACTCCAGCTGGGTGTTGATTTACTTTTCAGCGACAAGGATAGCGGACGTATGTCCGGTCACTGTATTGGGGCCTTTGACCAGAAACAGATTAGGGAACCCGTTAACCGCGATGGTACCATATGCTGCCGGACCACCAATCGACTTCCAGTGATAATCCATTGATTCTCCATTCCGCCCGAGAACAGGAAATCCGATGGTCCGGTTGGTTTTGTAACCTGTGGCTAGGATGATAACGTCTACTGGGTAACTCTTCTCCTGACACATGATGCCATCGGCGGTGACTTTAGCTTCTTGAGCTAACAGTGTGACCTTTGGGTCGTGAAGGCATTGCAAATACTGATTGTTAAACACTGGCCGCTAAGAGTAAGTCGGTCGGTCAGCAGTCATGGTCCTGCTAGACATTGCTGTTTACGTACTTTACAGCCCATTTCATATTTTGGAATTAGAATGTCGTGATACTCTACCGGTGCCAGTAGTTTGATGTATTTTTCAGCATTGCGCTGCCATTTATGTCGAGTGCGTAAGGCATTTCCGGTGAGGGACGAACCCCTAAATGTAAGCTCCGCAACCAAGAATATGAGAAAGCGCAATATTTTCCTAGTGAAGAAGACATTTCGAAGGATCCAACGCGTCACAGGTGTGTATGGTATTTGCACAGGCGGAATATACCATTGTGCAGATCGAATAATATGAAGAATGTTAGAAGCTTTGGGCAAAATCTCAGGAACCAACTGGGAGCCGGAGGCTTGCAAATTGTCATCAGAAAATGTAGGAAATGACTCCGGACAAAACATTGACTTACCCCCATTCCCAAATACAGCAATATTCTTGTTATGCAAGTCCACGTTCGAGTCCCAGGAAGCTGTATGAATAACTGGTCCACGAAAATCCTCCAGTCCATGAATGAGTGGAACGTTAGGGACTGAAAGTTGGCCGGTGGCTATACAGAGAATATCACAGGTGTGGTAGAACCGTTGGCCAGAGCTCAGGTTTCGCAATTGTACCAGCCAGTGTGACGAATCATTTATCCAGGTGGCTCCCTCACATTCGGTTTCGAAGGTCATCGAGGGCCACAAATCATGCGATGTTACTAGTGCACGCAAGTACTTTTCAAATTCATCCCCGCCTGGCCTGAACCTTGACCACTCTGCATCCGGGGTGAAAGAGAAGGAATAGAAATCGGCCGGGATATCGCAGGCGACACCTAGCCCTAAGTCAGAAATAATCAGGTACTTTCGAATCATACATTCTGACCCGGGTATTTTTGAACAGCCCATACGCCACCAGGAGTAGCGTTTCTAGACCAGAATGTCACTCCTGAACATGATTGGCGCAACTGAAAGGATTCACCGATCATAAATATGCCAGTCATTGCAGCGAAGGCGTTTCTGGAGCTGGATTGCGAGGCCGATACCAGCTATTCCTGACCCAATGCATACGACTCGGGAATGGGCCACTTTCTCCTGATCGTTGCTCCCCGATGCGTGCATATCTTTCATCGACCTAGTGTTCAGCCAACTAGGACATCAGCAACAGGGAAGCGAACAAAGCACCGTATTCCCTTACTTCTTGGCTGTAAGGTGAGCCACGAAGGTCTCGTCGCCTCCGAGTGAATGAGCTGGTTTTATGAAAGCGCAGCGCTGGGCAGCCACGATGTCGGAAGAATAGCGAATCTTGATCGATCCTTAAACACAAAATGGTTGACATAAACCAATGAATCTGGGGGTAAAACCTGTCCCGGAGACATGTCGGAACGGCGCCCTTGCGCCGGTTAGCTGTTGATTGTGGGCATGCGAGCCTTGGTTGATTCCAGCCCCCACGTCGATCGTTTTTTGCTGGGTTCTCGGCTGTTCTCGGAGGTGATGGCTATACCAGGCTATACCATATTGATGAATAAATTATTCGTCCAACTATTAGCATAGTATTAGCATGCCGTGCCACCCTGTGCCACCCCGTACTATGCAATAGTTCCCGGTTTCGAATATTTCATTATTCCGGTCCCAAAGCAGAATTCCCAATAGACTACTTTCCTTCTCGAGAAGCCCGATCGATATCTCATAATGCTTCTCCACCCCGAATATTTTATCATTTCATGGAGCCCTGTAATTGTAGTAAGGATCAATTAGTCACTACTCCGCATCAAGTTGATGTGTTTTGCAACAGCGCCGGTTTTTTGTTTGGTGTATGAGGGTGTATGAGGGTGTATGTATGTGAGTCTCAAATGATCGTGCATTATTTATTGGGGATGGCGGCGCTAGCATTCTGGTATAGCCAACTAGTACACAAAGATCCAGAGATGCATTATACGAGAATCCCAGGCGTCATTTCCCAGGCCATTTGATGTGGAAGGGATCTTACAAATAACGATTCACTGGGGTGCCCCCGACCCATAGGGAACTCAGCCCACTCTTATCCTCGAATATCTCACTATGTCGCCATGCCCTATCCTCTTATGTTCAGCGCTCGTTGTGATTCCCTTTCTTTTCTTTTTCAAATCCCCGCCGCACCCGCTTCCCCCAGGTACGCTGGATACTGTTTCCAACATGCGATTGACGGTGCTTACCAAAAATTTCCAGGGCCAAGGCCTCTTCCGTTTATCGGAAATCTACATCAAATCCCAAGAGAAGAAGCGTACAAACTTTATCATCAATGGGCTCGCATCTACGGTAGCTACAGCTAATTTCTCCAAGGCATCCTTCTGCATGACACCGATTATCAGGTCCTGTGATGTATTTACGCATTTTCAAAAGGGAATTCATCGTGCTCGACTCTTTGAAGGCCATAACCGATCTGTTTGAGAAACGTTCATCTCGATATAGTACCCGTCCCCGGCTGGCAAGTAGGGTTTCTCACTATGCCTTGCTCCGTCGTATGGTAAACGTATACTAGGTTATGGCTGGTGAGCTTGTCGGGAAAGAAGATACTGCCATTCTTTTCATGAAATATGGCGCGAAATGGAGGCAGACTCGCCAACTGGTTCATGGCTGGTTGAATCAGCGAAATCTCGAAGCATACTTACCTGTGCAGGCTCTGGAGTCCCATCGCCTCCTCTCAAATCTTTTGGATAAACCCGATAATTTCTCGGAGCATCTGCGAACGTGAGTTATCTGGCTGCATCTGTTCATAGGCTACACGTGCTAAGAACCCAGAACAGGAGCGTCGGATCTGTGATTCTGAAGATCACCTACGGCATTGAGTGCAGGCATCACGAAGATCCATGGATTGCTAAATCAGAAACTTTGCACAAGATAACTGCTGTAGCCAGTCAGCCAGGCCGCTGGTTGGTTGATTCATTTCCAATTCGTACGACACATCCTGCGAATCAGAATTTGACTCTAACTAACTTGTCTTCAGTCCGATTTATTCCATCGTTTCTGCCAGGGGCTAGCTTTTTACGGTGGGCAAAAACATCGCGCCAAGTTGCCTTTGAGTTGGTCCGACTTCCATATGACCAAATAAAAGCAAACATAGCTCTAGTAAATTATTCCCCTCTTTTAAATATGATACTGATAATTGTATTTATTCGTAGGCTTCTGAAACTACAGTTTCTTCATTCGTTCATGATCGGTTGTCGGAGAAGGGGAGAGAAATTACTCCACAGGAAGAAGATGCTCTTATCGTCGCCGCTGGAAGTCTTTATGCTGGTATGTCTTTGGAGAAAAGCTCATCGATTGGTGCTTGAATTTTTGTTAAGCTGGTATAGACACGGTAACAATGCTAGCCAAGAGCCATTACCACAGCAAGCCCTAATCTTCAATTTATCTTTAGCTCGTATCTGTCTTGCGTACATTCTTCATGATCATGGCCAGATACCCCGAAATACAGCAACGGCTCCAACGAGAGATTGATTCCGTGGTTGGTAACCAGCGCCTTCCTCAATTTGAGGATTACAATTCTCTTCCGTATGTGGGGTACGTGATCAAGGAGCTCTTGCGGTTCAATGCCGTAGCTCCTCTAGTGCCACACAGCCTAGATGAGGACGACATATATGATGGCTATCACATTCCAAAGGGGGCCTGGGTCATGGCCAACATTTGGTAGGTGCTCTCGTTGTTGAAGGATGACCAATATGAATGTTTCTACAAACAGGGCAGTATTAAATGATCCATCAATTTATCGTGACCCTTCTACTTTCAATCCTGACAGATTCGACCCCGCTTTATGCGAAAATGTTGAAATGGATCCAACTCCGATTGCATTTTGCATGGGTTTGGGGAGAAGGTACATGATCCCTCTTACCTTCTATTTTTGCCAGTATTTAAACTAGTTGCGACTCTGCTCCGTCAGATTTTGCCCGGCCTCTTACTTCTCATTATCCACTCTATTCATAAACATAACCCACATCATCTCTGTGTTCAATATATTACCACCTGTCGACGCAAGTGGGCAAGATGTTCTTCTGCCCCTTGAGTTCGAGCTTGGCCACATTCGGTACGTGATTAATCAATCAGACAAGTGGAAGCTGCTGACTTCTCAATACTTCCTTTAGGACCTTGAAACCTTTCCAATGCCGGATTATTCCAAGATCAACCGACTCTATTAATCTCATCCAAGACACGCCATAACCTGTGTAACCCGCTAGTTGTCCTTGTAGTGCGAACTTACATGCCAATGAACGAGGGAAAGCATAAGGAAACAAGTTTCCCTGTCATACATCCACTATTACTATTCATATACTACCCATTGAGACACAATTAGAGGTATTTATCAACCGTTCAGCTACATACACTCATTTGGTCTCATATGGATCCACCAAACTGCCCCTCAAACTTGGCAAACCCAAACGCAGGAAGTCACACCTCCCTCGCCACCAAGATATTTTATACCCACATTCAAAAACAAAATGGGTTCAGTCTCGTGTTATCTTGTGCTCAAACAATCCAAAAATTACGCTCACAAGGAACCCCTCTAAGCGTCAACAAACTCCGCCTATTCCACCTAATCCTCACTTCCCCCTATCGCCCTTCCCATCCTCACTGTCCACAACTCAGTCTTCTCTAACCCATTAAACAAAAACTCCGTCGCCTTGTCAAGACAGTTTTCCAACACCGCAGCAAAATCATAGTCCCACAGATATCGCTGAGCAAGCTCACGAGCGGCAAGCTGGCAGCGTGCGGACAGGGATTGGATAGGGGAGGATTAGGAGGACATTGAAGGTAAGAGGTGGAGGTGAATGTATCGGGATGGTGGTGGATATGGCGGCAAGCAAATCAGGGACGTCGTTGTTGAGTGCAGGGATAAGATGTGCTCAAGCTGAGAGGAGGGTGAGGTGCATGATCTTATCATGAGTTTGTCTCGTGTGGTGTGGTGCGTGCGGCTGAGGACACTTCGGTGCATGCTTTAAACTGCCTTTCTAGAAGAATAAGAATCCGGGAGGTGTTAGAGTGGGATATCGGAGGCGAAGAAAATATAGGAAGAGGCATACTTGGTTGGGCGCTCATTGCGTTCGAATGTGATTTCGTGTTCGACACGTCCTCTGACATCGCTGATGAGACAATGAAGGTCTCCAATACTAAGCTTGGAGCTTGGTTTTCAATGCCTCGCCGAACGCGTTCATCTACGTCTTTCCACCTAACATGCAATAACCACTCGCTAAGAGTGAGGTATTCATTTTCACCTTTCTACACCGCCCGGAATGGCATCGAAGAAGGCAGCCGGATCGCCAGACATGAGACCCTCAGTGTCCTTTCCTCTGCTGAAGATAAATCTGCTGAGAGATAGTTCTGATTCGAGTTACAAGGAGGCAAGGCAGTGTCGCTGAGTATAGTAGGGTGAGAGCTTGGTTAAAGGCTGTAGGAGTGGGTAAAAAGCAAAAGGGATGGAAGGGAGTACAGGTCATGACCACAGCTGTGGGACACACAAATCGTGAACTATGTAAGAAGTGTGCTGAAAATGCTCCTGAGCTATGTTGGGTTCCTAAATCGAGCTCATTTGATAGAGCCGCAGGAATTGCTATGGATCTTGACGTCCACTGAATCCCTATGCCGATGCAAGGTGAGCATGAGGTGTAAGGCAAATACGCTTCGTCAATTGGAGTAAAAGTGACCTTGAAAATGATATGGATATAGTGTTTGGCAGAAATGGATGACGGCATTGGTGGTTGATTATGAATTTGAAAACGCTTTCGGGCAATGCGTGGATCAACGTTAGAGACTAAGGCAATCGTTTCAGGCTCGGTTGACAAAGGGGCTGTGGAGGGAAGAAAAGAAACGAGGACGCAGTCCTCTTTAAGGACTAGTCACCTTGCTTTCGGATCTTGGGAGCATGGCACGGAAGCCATGAGCACGGGCGCCAACCTCAGAATCTTCTGTGCGTGATTCATTTTGAAGGTTGAAGATTTGCCATCGCGAATACGGTCGCGGTGTGTGAAGGGGAGATGTCCCAACCTGCGTGTGTTCCAAGAGTCTGAACGGTAGCCGCAAGATAAAATATAGAACGGACCTGGACAGCTCTCCGGCAAACCCCTTAGCCGGGAAGGACGAGGTGGCCCATGAACCCATCAAACTTGTCCATCCTTAAGTCATGTACCTGTACCGCTTCCTGTTTTTTACTATGGTCGCGTGAAGCGTTTTACTCGATCACTTGAGTTTCTCCGGAACTGGTCTTCTGCATCGTCCAAGCGACGGGAGATGGGCTGCTCTGTGATGGCGCGTCAATATTAAACTCTGAGAGCTGGCTGAGCTTGTTCGTGGCGGGTGAGGTTGGCAGTGTCCGGAAGAGAGGAGGACGCTGAGATCATGAAGCGTTAAGTACTGCAACACGTCTTCGCTTTCCAGCCACGTCAGCCTCGGAGCCTCGGCCCTTTTCGTTGAGGGACACACTCTGCCGCTCACCTCTGGAATAAGTGAACTCACCCGGATTTACATTGTACGAGTAGCTTAAACGAAACCCCAACCTTTTCCCCTCGAGGATATTCAACGTCGGACTAATTAGTCAAAAATACTATCACTGGATGTAGTCAACCCATCCGTCGCACCCGGAGCAACACCACCATCCGGACCCACCAACGCCGCCGTATCCACAAAAGTCTTCACATACGCTCCCATTGAATCCACGTCACTACGCTGTCGCTACCGAACAGGACTGCTAAGCTAATGAGCGCTCAAACGTTCACCTTCAACGGTCGACGTTCAGCCTGTTTAGGCTAAAACCATTATTATTGTCTCTTGTTATATGTCTTATTCTCGCCCACTGGACCAAACAATCTTTGGCGTATAAAGCTTCTCTACTTTATTTGTTTATCAAGGCTAACTTACCCTGAATAGGAGTGCGCCTAGCTGTTATTCCCTCGTGTGCCTCGACCTCGACTGGCTCTTGTTCGACGCCACAACCATCTCTCGCACTTAATGTCCGTCACGAGTTCTGAACCAGAAAAGTCCCCATCGCTCGTCGATGCCCCCCCCGTAAAGGACGATCTCATGGACGGTGGTGCCGCCGCATGGTCCACCGTGTTGGGAGGGTGAGTCGATTACCTATTCGGCATACGCATTCATCTTCTCACCATTTTCAGTTTCTTGACCGTCGCAACAACGTTTGGCTATGCCAATAGTTTTGGGGTATATCAAGACCTATACACGCGGTCCAATGCTGCTTCAGCATCGGCTGTGAGCTGGATAGGCTCTACCCAGATTTTCTTCCTGCTTGCTATGGCGCTCCCTGGGGGAAAACTTCTTGATATGGGCTACTTTCGTATAACGACCCTTGTCGGAAGCTTGATCTATGTATTCTCGTGAGGCTGCTCTTCCGCTCGTTTCTTCGGTTGCCAATTGTTATTTCAGATTGTTCATGCTATCCATATGTCATATGGATAACTATTACCAACTGTACCTTTCACAAGGGTTGGGAATGGGAATTGGGGCAGGACTTTTATATGTCCCGAGCGTGGCCGTTCAAGCTCATCATTGGCGTAATCGTCGAGCTCTCGCCATGGGCATTACTGCGACGGGTTTGTGGTCTTGATCCCTTTGGCGATTCTTGTCCCAATACTCATAATAATGCCTTAGGTTCTTCTCTTGGCGGAATCGTTTTCCCAATCATGCTCAACCAGCTATTCAAGGACCCAGCAGGCTTCAAGTGGGGCGTTCGCGCTTCCGCGTTCATTGTCCTTGGCATGTTGATATTCGCCAACCTGTTAATGAAACCTAAGCCGCGCTCGCCTGCTGCCGAACGTCCAAAGCTGAATCTCAAGGAAATCATGACGGACGTGCCCTACTTGATTTGCATTTTTTCGTGCGTGGCGTTTCCCAAATATCATCTTCGCCCCTCAAAATGTTTCATGACAGGATCTTCGTCGCAGACTGGGGAATTTTCTTTCCATGTACGCCAGCTCATTTGAATATACCGTTTTGAAACTTGATGTTTTCCAGACTTCTACTTCCAACTGTTCTCGGTTTTTCAAGGCATAAACCCCCTAACGGCATTTTACTCCGTCTGTCGCCCTTGTCTCGAGAATTGACTCATTATTTACCGGGCTGCCCCTTATCTGTAGCTCGCGATCATGAATGTCGGTGCAATTCCTGGGCGGATCATTCCAAGCATGATGGCTGATTATTTTGGCACTTACAACGTTGGAATACCTTGCGCCATCTCTTGCGGCGTGCTCATTTTCGCGATGATGGGCGTAAAAACCGTCACCGGTATGGTCATTATCGCAATCCTCTATGGGTTCATGTCTGGTGCCGGTATGTAGTTGGGATTCACGATTTTCCCGGACTTAACCGTTACGCAGTTCTCGCATTGACCGCTCCTGCATTTGCGGTGTTATCGAGGGATCCAAGTGAAGTGGGGTAATGCCAGCCCTTGACATACACAGGACTTTCAAGTGTTGACCATAGCACTGCCAGAGTTCGGTTCGGGATCGCTTTTTCCTTGACTTCTTTTGGCGCCTTGATGGGGAACCCGATTGACGGGGCGCTCCTTGGAAAAACTTTCCCCTGGATAAGGCCTATCACATTTAGTGGTGTAGGTTTTTTCGCTGTTCTTTGGAACGAGATAATGTTGACTGATGCAAATATAGGTATCAGTTCTTATAGGAGTGATTGGGCTAGCAGTGACTCGCCAAATCCTTGTGAGGCGAAAGGGCACACAGATTATCTGACGAATCTCCCAACCCTTTTTGCATACACGACATATCCTAAGGTGTAGAGGCAGCGATACTCTGCTTTGTTCGTAGTTAATCGCACAACATCTCACGCCATGATCGATTTTTGCTCTTCGGAATAATTTCTCAGGTCACGCCCTGGACGAGATCTGATGTTCCTTAACAAGCAAAGTCATGGGTCATTAAAAGAGGTGGATCAGTGCATCTGGTAACAACAGTGGTGATTCTGTTGAGAGTGAGAAGACACGAATATTTGATTCCTCGGGTACATCGGGTTTGAACCTTGCCCAGTGTATGTTTGTGATGTGCTTGCTTTTGGAACTGGTGGGCATGGATATCGTGATCGCATCATCCCGCAGTTTCTCATCCTTGTTACAACTGCTGCGCCTCTTGATCTATGACGTTAACAGTGCGAGATCTTTCGACGCTCTTGATGGCTGGAGAGATGAGTTCCTGATCTAGGCTGGCTCTCACGCGGACGACCCAAAGAACTTTTCATTTGTGCTACTTGGGAATAAGATCAGTGTGAAAAAGGGGAAGATGACGAGGCATAGCGCGGGACTGAGCAAAATGAGCAGCCAAATAGATATATATTGTGACACTGAGGTCCATGAGCGAAGATAGGGAGTATGCTACTCACCTTAGGTCCACGAGCGAAGCTGAGGACCTCAGGTCTACACGTGAATCGATGACATCCTGAATACCTACAGATGTCGTAGCTAAATGTCTAGAAAGATAATGAAGTTCAAACATTATTCTACGAGACAGTGTCCATGTGCTACAGCAACAAATGTCCATGTGAATACTTTGAGAGTCCTTTCGAGGCTCTACACATTGAGTCCGTTGGGTAGCGCTGTTGTGTCGTGTGGGCCGTTTAGGTCTATTTTCGACAGAAGAGACAGGTACAACTGCAAAAAAGTCCTAGATTGGATAGAATCAGATATGTTTCACTGTTTCCGCCTCCACAACAGTGGCCTGACGGCCGATACACAGATAATCGGGTTCGAGAGGAAAATCGTTCTGTCGATGTGTAGATTGCATAGACAAAGTCCAAATTTGGTATCCATTCGGTATCCCGGCCAGCATGATTACGCCACACTCGTCGCTCAGCCTTCAAAGCTGTGAGATTTTTGTTCCCACTCCACTTCAGTGTTTGGGACAGCCACCAACCCCTCGGTCTGCTCAGTTGGACTCCCAAACGCTCCCTGTTGGTCTGTTTGTGGGAGCCGGCATTTCCCATCGCCACTCGCATTGGGACCTTCACGTGACACCAGCTCACTCGACTCACCCCGCTCCCTCCGCAAAACCAAAAAGTCGCCCACTCACCGAGTGTGACGCAAAACGCGGCGCAGAGCCTTACAATGGTTATGGGCCTGTAGCTATCCCATACCTCCCGACCAGATGCATCGAGAGCCATCTTTGAGGGTCAAGGGCGGACTAGTAGAACATGAATAGGCAGCAAGGGATATGCGCGCTTGCCGTTTTTTAAAATGGCTTGAGTACGCAGGGTGAATCTATGATGCTTCATATATAGCGCTCGCACTCCTACTCACGCCCGAGACCAGACCTGCCGACATATGACATGGAAGTTCTCTCACAGGAGCTTCAGAGCGGAGTCAAGACTAGTAATCCAATGGCATACTCTGGCAGCGGTTCCTACCCAGAAATGGAATAATGGACGAACAAAGATGACCCTTACTTCGGGACTCCTGGACCAAGGACCACAAGGACCGAAGGCATCACCGGAACGAGCCCTGGAACGATGCAAAAAGAAATGTTTGAGACCTTATATCTGCAAGGAACACAAGCCCAGCGAAGACAGCAGTAGCCGTGATAACCCGAGGAAGACGAGCAACACAAGAGACACTCACTCATTATTCTGATTCAACCCGCAGCAAACAGTCAATACATATCCTCCTTGGCGTCGAGGTGTGATGCGCTCAGTAATAGATACGCGAATATCATCCCTGGGACATACTATTCACTGGACATGAACTACGCTATTCTCGAGCACGCCTCCACATCAGACGCGGCCACGAAATGCCTCTGATGAAAGAAATTTTAATCTGTTCCTATACACGAGACCGTCATGCGTGTTTGTTAAGGCATAGATTGAGAGGGTGCAGGGAACCGAGGCAACATGTGCTTTCTGCCCAGGGGTGGTTGGCGATGGGCAGGGAGGCGGCAGGGGGGTTCGTGATTCCCCACATATTTTTTTATCTATCGAACCCTAACAGCGAATCATAACAGAGTATTCTATCCGATCCGAGCATCAGCCAAAACCTTTATTCAAATTCAGTAGCGTGGCTCATCATCAAAACCCAACGTCAAACTTTTAGTACATTTGTCACGAGCAATTTGACCTTCCTAACTTCTGTCATCAGCGAGGAGCCACCACTGTGGCTCGATCAACGTTGATCTTAATTTTCTTCGACGACCCAGGCCTATGATCTTGCATACCCTCCTAACCACAGTAATGATAACAATTCGATATTACTCAGAATAGGCCACGCACCTGAGTGAATAGATTGGTCACAAATGTTTTGGACGCCTGAGGGCTACTATGAATTGAGTGGCGTGTCGGTTCATCTTTCCTTTCGCAGGGAGATGCGAAAGTGATCCCTTGGCCTGTATCGTTACCTCTGGGACCGCAATTGTTCAAGGCAAAATCTGTCACTACACAGTCGCCTTGGCAGCGCACCGCACCCCTTGCATTGAGGCTGCCAAAGAGTGAGTTTATATAGACTTATTGCACGTAAGAGAGATTGACTAGCAAAAAGGAACGGGAAAGGCATACGCTTGCTTGAACAGAAAGAGATTCCGATGAAGATAAAGGTAGTTGGGCAAGCAATCCACTAACGTGTTGATGAGTTAAGCCTCTGAGATTTTGAATAGGATGCTTACGGAAATTATGACGCCTATGTTCACAAGCCTAGACATAGTTTAGACATGACTAATCTGGCTAGGAGAGAAACATGGAAAGGGTAGCTCATGTCATAAGCACTCCAGTATTTATGGTAAGCGCTATCAATGTTTTGATCATTGAATCAGTGCTAAGCATCAAATCGCAGACCCAAATTAACGCAGATTATGGGTACAAGTTGACTGGTACAAACCTTCGGATCCCTGTCCTTATACTATGCAAACAAGTGCAGAGAGCAACTGTAATGAGCATATCGGTGGCAGCAGCTGATGCCCGGGCTGAAATGAAGAACCACTTTTATTACAAAGGTTAATGCTGTCAAGGGTGACTGGGATGCAATGTCATACTTGGTGACTCAATAACATGCTGACCTCCCCATGTTTGCAAACACTAGGAGCTAGTTGCTCAATTTGTGGCATGCTAATGCAATGACTCTTCAATGTACATATATACTGGTACTCCTGTTCATAAAGTATCAGATGTGAATTGTAGATCTGTTCAAGAAGTACTGACCAAAAAAAATTCCTATGATCAAATGCAATGCAAGGTCAAACAACTATCTTGCAACATCTGAATACCAGGAATATGGGAACAACTCATACCAATGTGATATGTGGATTGTATACCCTGGTAGTTTAGTGTCAATTGAAGAATTGAAATATTGGCTGTGATTGATTCACGATTGCAAAAAAATATTGTTTGTTTGAGGTCACTGTTGCCCCAAACGTCGGGTCTGGTCAATCATTCCAATTGCCTGATTCAATATACTCACAGCACCAAATTTGAGTGGCAAAAACCCTGTGGTAGGTCAATAGGATTTAGTTTGAGCTATGTAATTCTTACATGCATGGTGAAACCTCAACAAGAGCCTATCAGGAATCACAGTTTAGTATTCAACCTGTGTAGTCCCAAACTTATTCCACTCACTGCTGCCATGACCCCAGCCTATGATGTTCAACACCCAAACTCCAAAACTGGTATGCAGTGGACTGTAAGACTTACATATAGGCTCCTATGAAATTTGATCAGTCATTCCTCCATCACAAAAGAGCAAACTGCCAACCAGGGGACAACTTCAAGAGCACCAGGATTCATGAAGTTGTTGACAAAATAGCCATATAGCAGGTGAATCATCAATATATGGTGTATATTGTCTAGTATCCTGTTAAGTTATGGCGCAGGGGCGGAGTACAGGTGGCTAAATGCGGAGGTCATGTACTATGTTAGCACAGACTCTAGACGGAGGTGATGAACTTGGTGCAGAGTGGACCTTTGGCCTCAATGTATGTGTTGTGCCCTCGTGCTGCCACGATCCTATATTTCAAGGAACCAAGTAATCGGACAAGGTGGAGATCGAGCAGAGAAGTGGAGGATGGAAACTAAGTCGATATTCAGACTGAGGTTACAAACTGGAGTACCTACAGCTTATATACAAGTGTCTATAGAATGGTAACTACAATGCGAATAGAGTATGTGGGGAACGCGGGGAACTATGGAGATGGGAAGGCTGTAGGTATTACAACAATATAAACATGAAACAGAAATGAACAAAAGATTGAAAAGGAAAGGTAAAAGAACAGGAGATTGATCCGAAGCAGAGAATGCGGAATGATGAGGATGTAATAGTTATGGATGTAACATATCCAAAGGGCCTAGACCTATGTGAGTTAATTGTTTGCTGTTCACTATCTATTGGTGAAAAGGGGTTAAATGCTTACAATATGTTTGACAGGAAAATGATCTGACTGGGGTTTCATAAGTAGAACAAAAGCTTGCATGCATGTAATCCCATATAAACTAAATCTTTTCAGTGCATGGACAACAGGAGAAACACTGGCAGTACATACATACTTGCAAAGCTGCAACCCAATAGCAAGGGGCCAAGTATACCTTTGTATGGGTGGATTATCTTGTGTTGAGATCAGAGGTTTGGGCAAGGAGAATGGCTGGACAAATGCTCCTATCCATTGCCTGGAGTGTATAAAGCCCATTGGTGATGCTCATCAGTTTGCAAGGACCTATAAATATATCCTACCCCTCTACACCTGCCGCTGGTCCTGGACTCAGGACAATGGCTCAAACTATTACACAGATCTCGATGGTCTGATCATGTTTCTCCAGGATAACCCCCTGGCCTTCTCCTTTCCCCCTGACCCTGGGGGTACTGTTGTCCGACACCCCTCCCCACCCTCCCTGCATCCCTAGCCCGCCTGCTGGTATGTACATTCCTTCACCTCTCTCTTTCTAGCTTCCTAGTTAGTTTCTTTCCCCTCGCGGGCACTTGACGCCCTTACTCAGTACATTGGACGATGTCGGACCCCTTCGGGGTCCTTCTGTAGAACTCTCACATATCTTGTAGCTACCTCTCCTGTAGTAGATAGCTGCCGCGGACTGCTACCACGCACCGCATTATAAATTGATGATTTAAAAAAAATAAAAAATAAAAAATAAATAAATAAATCCTAGGTTACATTCATCAAAGCTGGTGACAACGGGTCTCCTAGCACTGATGATGTATACTTGCCTCCCTAATTTGGTAGTGCAAGGACAGGAGATATATGTGGAACTCTTTTTCAGACAGCAGAACACATGAAACCAACATTATCTGAGAATTGATTCTGATTGGAAAATTGGGTGAGTGATCATCTGAAGAACTGGCACTTGACCATGTGTACTTCTATTGGAGTTTTTTTATGCTTCTGAGGATGATGTTATGGAAACCTGGACTGGTAAACTCAAGACCAGATAAGAGTTGCACCAAAGATGCTAATAACAGGTTATATTCCCACATCCAGTGGAGGGTCACGCTGCCTTTCAAACAGTAGTGTAAAACCCAGGACATGCACAATGAATTCAGACTTGAGGACAAGTTATTTCCAGTGTTTTGACTCTTGTGCAGCAGCATTGGGTTAGCATAGGCCTTTCCTTGCCTAGCACATGTAGCATATATTTTATTTGCATATCTGAGTCCTTCTTTGATCTTGGATGCAATCAGCCTGCTGTTGGCAGGATACTTTGTTCAAGAATATGGTAACAGGAACCCAGAGTACAGAATTCCAGTCACAAATAAGGAGTATACAGCATTTACAATTAAGTATGACATACTGTATGATAGTCATTGATAAAGTAACTGTTTTGTGCTCTCTATTCCAAGCTCACTCTCTATCAACTTGTTTCAACAGCACTTTCCCTACCAGACCTTGCAAAACTTCCCATATGTGGAATGAAATGAATTGTCTTAAAACAAAAGCTTACCCATCATAATATATCCATCCTGGCTGATATATCCTCACCAGACAGATACCATAACTGCCCCCTAGCATGCCTCCACATTGAAGGCAACTGCAAAAAATTTCTGATTCCAGATAACTCAAGCACACTCCAACACACAAGATTGCTATGTATGCCCTCAGAATGTTTGTCAAGGTACATATTGAGAGGGCATGGGGAGCCAGGACAAATATGTCCTTGCTGCTTGGGAGTGGTCAGCCAGAGAGAGGTGGCAGGGAGGTTTGTGATGTGTTACTTGCTTACTCACACTGTGAGACCAACACTGTGAGACCAGAACTGTGGTAAATTACCCCAAAAAGGGTTGTTTAGGGGTGAATTCCTTCATATAAAGGTGATTTTTTGGACAGGGGCACATTTATGTAATTTATGTATAGTAATTCTCAACATATTTACATGGTTTGTACATAAATGTAAGGGGATTCCCAGCCCCAGCTGGTTTCCCCACCACCTTCCACAGCTCCTTGCACCCCTACTCCCCAGCAGATGCAAGCCCAAACTAGCATGCACAGCCATGCACCTAAGTGCCCACATGCCATGCCTCAATGCACACAGCCATGTGCTAAGCACCTGCTAGCACATGCACAGTTGCTCTGACCTCTGCCACCTCTGCCATGCATCACTGCCCTCTGCTCTTGTCCCCCCACATCATTTCCTTTTATGTAGATAGTCATTTGGACTGTACAGTTCTTACCTTTGAGTATTAGCTAGTGCTCTAGGCACCAGGATTCCTCATCTGTGTTACAGTCATCCTGGATTGCTCTGGACCATGTTCCTGCCAGTCCAAATTCTTCTCTGATCCCAAACTCCAAAGTCTGACTGGTTACCTTAAGTCCAGTTCCTGGTTTCATTCTTCTCCAATCTGTTCTTACTCTGATGTCATCACTCTGTTCTGTTTATTATCTCTATTGTTCCTATAACCTCTATTGTACTCCAAATGCTTTATTGTAGGTGCCCACTAACTACTGGTAACCATGAACAACTTGGTTACATGGGAACTAGAAACTTGGTCTGTATTGTTCCCTCCAGGGCTACAGCTGTTTGCAGGAATGTTTTCCACTGTACAATTGCCTCGGTGGCACACTGCCTCTCTTACATTGAAGCTGCCAAAGAGGGAGTTTATATGGATTTATTGTAGGTAAGTGAGATTTACTAGTGGAATGTGAAGGGAGGGGCACATGCTTGCTTGAGCAGAAATAGATTCCAAGGAAAATGACAGTATATGGCCAGGCAATCCACTAACACTCTCATAAGCTGAGCCTCTGGGTTTTGAGATAGGTAACCTTACAGAAACAAGGACACCAATGTTCACAAGCCTACATGTTATTTAAGCATAACTAAACTGGTGAGGGGGGAAACATGAAATGGGTAGCTCACATTATAAGCACTCCACTGTTGATAGTAAATACTATCAATGTCTTGACTATTGAGTCACTGCTAAATGTTGAAGCACACATGCAATGAATGCAGATTATGGGATTAAGTTGACTAGTGTAGAACTTTGGATTCCTGTCCTTATCCTACACAAATGAGTATAGATAATAACTGTAATAAGTATATGGCCACAGTACAGTGGCTGACATAAGTATTGCACAGCCACTGATGCGCGCCATGATTCCACATTTTCGAGCGAGATATTGGTCCAATCTCCACGAAAAAATTATCCTACATAGCTTTTGAAGCACACAATAGGGTTTGTGTAGTATAGAATGATATAATATACCCAAAGAATATAAAATGATCAATTACTGAGCAGTACTCGGTGCAATACTTTTGTCCTCTACTGCTACCTAAGAATGATCATATCATAGAAATGGAACGACAAACAGTGAGGGCACAAAACAATCAGTATTTGGTATGTCCACCTCAAGCCTTCAAAAGAGCCCCAACACAACAAGGCATGCTATCAAAAAGTTTGTCCAGGGCTTCCTTCGAGAAGTTCTCCCACTCCTCCTGCAGGGCTGCCCACATCTCTATATGGTTGTGAGGTAAAGGGTCCCGGGCACAGATAAGGGCATCCAACTGATCCCAGACATGTTCAATAATGTTCATGTCAGGGCTCGATGGGGGCCAATCGAGTAGCCGAAGCCGTTTGGTCTTGAACCAATCTTGGGCAACCCTACATTTGTGCTTAGGGTCATTATCCTGTTGGAAAATGGCACTCAAATTGCCTGTTCGACAAATCTTGAGATCTTTAAGGGTCCCAATAAGGCCATTCTCCAAGATCTTGACATAATCCGGCCCTCGCATAATCCCATCAATCTTCACAAGCCTCCCCATACCCCGTGCCGAGACACACCCCCAAATCATCACCTTCCCACCACTGTGTTTGACCGTTTTCTTTACATAACAATCATCATAGGCCTGCCCAGGCCTCATCCAACAATATTGGCGGCCATCCGACTTGAATAACAAGAATTTTGACTCATCCGAAAATATCACCTCCTTCCACTTCTCCACATCCCAACTCGCATGTGCAATTGCCCACTGCCTAAGCTTCTCCTTATTGGCTGCAGTCAGGTAGGGCTTTGACTTACGCACACGGCAGACTAGGCCTTTTCCCTTCAAATGACGACCAATGGTCTTGGCAGTCACATCAGGGAAGTACCTTTTTTGGAGTTCTGTGACATTGGAAACCTCTGCCCTAGCAAGAACCCGGGTTGCTACACGTGCCTCGCAGATGTCCAACTTCTTGGGACGGCCCGTTTTGGGATTGACATAATAGAAATCATTGGATTTCTTGAAGCGGGCGAGAATGCGAGTGATAGTGGTGTGATGCACACCCACAGCATGGGCAATTTCGGTTCGGGGGATACCCTGCTTCTCCCAGGTGACAATGCGAGCCACTTTGGTGGGGGATGTGTAGACCATAGCTATGAGGATGAATAGAAAAAGTTCTGAGTGGGAATGCGCAAAGCACAAGGAGAGAGGTCATCTGTGCCCTTGATATAGCAGAGACAAAAGAAATGCACATGTATTTTGACTAAAACCACCTGTTTTCTTTACATATACTACTACTACAAGTAAGATAACTATCACGGTAATTAAACAAGACCCTAGTGTTGCTTAATCTAGGTTTTTGTTGAGCCCAGACGTGTATCTGCCAATCTAGGGGCAGATGATTTCCAAGTTAGGTAAGCGTGCATTACTTATGTCAGCCACTGTAGATGTTCCCTAGGCTAAGTTGAAGAACCACTTTTACAATTAAGGTAAAATATGGTTGCCACAATGTGATTATGAAAGGTAACAGAAGTTTGACCAAGTGTAAGTCCTAAAATAAAATGACTATCATTCAGTAGCTGAATGCCAGAATGCAGAGTAAGCCATGCCAATGTAATATGCAGATTGTACACTCTAATGGTTTCACATTGATTATGTGACACAACTATTCCAGCACCTGTGATGTACATACTTATTGTCCACTAGCATGAGAGGGGATGTGTGGAGCTCTTTGTCAGGTGGTTCCAGCAGAAACCTGAGAGCTCTTTTATCATCTGATGGTATTGGTATTTTATCACAGGTAATTCTACTCCTTGGGGATCTGAGTGGCCCAAGATGAGTACAAATCTGGAGGTGAGCTCTTTCTTGAGCTTTAGCCATTGCTCAGTGACACTGTATAGCATCAGCAGAGACTGTCTCTTGTCCAGCACAAATGACATGTGTTTTAACCAAATTTGATGGAAAATGTAGTCTTACATTGGGCCATGGAAATCCCACCAAGCAATGCCTGGTACAGACTGCCCCACAGTCCCCACCACACCCTATAGACAACCATTGTGCAAAACAGCCCTGTCAAGGGACAATCAGTGCTGAGACCCATGCTCATATTCTGATGCAGTCTCACCTAGCTCCTGCACCACCCCCAGGTAATGTAGTTCAAGTTTCCTGGACATATTTACCTGACTGGCAAGTTCAAGTAGAAGTTAGCCTGGTGTCAAGCTACTGAAAATGGCTGTGCAAAAAGGGAAAGGAGGATCCAGGGGGAGAGCGTATGGAGAGACTTTGGCTTCAGCTTATGTGCTGCGCCCTTCCGATACCACAGTCTTGATTTGCAAGCGCACGATGGGAAGCGTGCACGAGCACTTTTGCAATTGCAATGAGGGAGGAGGAGGTGCAAGATGCAAGAGGGCACATGAGAGCGACGGAGGGAGAGAGAGGACAAGCTTAGTTGATTATCTGACTGAGTAACTATGATACAAACAAATGCATTTTATACTACGAGCCAGATACATGATTTGTAAGGAGGAGAAGGGTAACAGAGGAATGGAGACAATAAGCAATATAATGATGACTAGAGAACTACTCACCGGAATGCTTTGACAGAGGACACATGATGCGAAAGGGAGCGATGATGGAACAACGGTTATAAATAGAATATCAAAAATAGCGGAGATTGCGCAGATCGGCACCTTTGTGCGCTTAGGCAGTGGCTGTGCATTTGGCATGTGACACCTGGGACATGAACCAGTACAGAACCCATTTGCCCAAAAGCAAAGACCCAGTCCATTAGGAGCTCCTGCTACTGTTGAGCCTCCACCCCCATCCCCCACAACTTACTCACTATCTCATGTGTTGTCACTCTCACCCTCTGACCCTCTCTCACCCTTTGTCCACTGACCACCAGCTACTGTGTCCCCAGCTCTAGCCCTACTCACCCAAGTTGTGTCATCTTTAATGCAGCCACCATCTCAACTCATGACTACACTCTCCTGTGCCCATGCTACTGGTGGGGCCCAGGCCACCTTCCTTTCTCAGCCTAATTATCTTCCCATATACCTATCTTCAACCATCCCACCCACCTATGCCCATCCAACTACTGCTGCTACCACTGCTGCCCACCCCACTCACCTGCTACTGCTACTACCCCTATTTGTTCTTATGTCCCATCTACTGCCACCAGTCAAGCAAGCAACACATATGTCTTGCCAAAGGCAGGGCTGAAGGGAGCTTGCACTGTAAGGAAGCCACACCAGCCATAACTCCCAATATATCCACATAGAATGCTGTCCCATGTCCAAATTTCTTGAATACTATTGACTTCACTACTACCCATATGTAATTACTTGACATGTATATCTCCTATTTCTTGCAACCCTGTCAATACCACACTGTTTTCTTGCCACAACCTTTGAACATTCCAAATTTCAATGAAACATAGCTGCATACATGGTATGATAATCTCAGCCATCAATACCAATGAACTTAGAAAATTCTACTTAGACAAGTACAATTGCAACCTGTATACTAAATATCAATGTACAAGTTTTTCCAATTGCATTTTATTTTATTTTTATATCAACAATTTATAACACAGTGCATGGTTTTTTTTTTTTTCAATCAATAATTTATTACCTGGTGCATGATAGTAGTCTGGGGGCAGCTGTATCTACACAGAACAGGCAGATTACCTTAAATAAAGACAAAGTTCACAGAAGGATCCCAAAGGGGTCCCAACAGCCATCACTGTACTGAGTGAGGCTGTTAAGTGATCATGTAAACTAAGCAAAGAAAGGTGGAGACCAGGCCAGGCATGAGCCTAGATACCCAAGCCCCACCTGGAGTGCACTAAAGAGAAGTGGAATTTGCCCATAAGGCAGCAGGACAAAGCACTGGGCAGAGGGCCCCAGGGAGAAGGAAAAAGAACCCAAGCCAGAGAGTATATAAAATGAAATGAGAAAACCTACTAGGAAGAGATCAATGTTGAGGTGCAAAACCCCAAGGTCTTGTCCTTGCAGGCAGAAGAGCTGACACTGGTTCTGTGACCAGAGTCTGTGGTGCAACCATTGGCCAGGTAGTGGGCCTTGATCCAGTTGGGTTGGAAGCAATAGTGCCAGAATGGGCACTTAACACTGTTGGCAGCATGGGATTTGCCACAGTTGATGCATTTGCCTGTGTGAGGGCAGGGGGAGCCAGCAGGTGTGGTGGGAACAGGGGGTTTGGCCTTGGGGTGGCCCTTGCAACATCTGGCTGAAGACTGGTGCTTGGCCTCAGAGTGAGGCTTGGAGCAGGTAGGGTAGCATGGAGAGCACACATGGCAGAAATGAATGGTGTAGCCCCAGCACCAGCAGTGGGGGGTGCCAGGATTGGCATGGGTGGTCCAGATGAAACAGATAGCACCAGCTAGAGGAATGGAGTGCCCAGCCACCACTTTAGTATGGGAGCCAGACTGAGAGTTGTGAATATCAAACCATGCTGTAGTAGTGGTCAACTTGGCAGAGTTGTGGACCACCTGGGGGGGGCCAGCAAGGGGGAGGGAGAGCACAAGGGGAGACCAGCTAAGAGCTTGTGCCATCTCAGCAGAAGTAACCTGGTCAGCAGTACCAGGCTGGAAGAGAGGGACATTGATGAGCTTGAGATAGGAGCATGATGTAGGAAGGGTGACAGGGACTGGAGGAGCCTTGAGGTTCTTGCCTAGGGCAGCACTAATGGTTGTTAGCTCAGAAGCTGACATGACAGCAGAGGTGAAGAGGAACAAGCCCCTGAAGAAGGGTGTGCCAACTCTACATGAAGCACGGAGCCAGAGGCTGATAACACCAAGTTAATAATGTGAGTGACATGGAGCAGGGATGCCTTGGACAAGGCATCAGAGCTGGGAACTAAAATCTGGCACCTTGAGGGGCCAGCAACTGTGCATGTGTGTTTGGCTCTAGAGGCTGGAGCACCAAGGACAGTCTTTTGGACAGCAATGACATGGTCTGTAGGAAAAGTAGGGAACACCTTGGCCATGTGTACCAAGGTGGACACTGCTTTGAGGGCATTGGCATAGGAAAGGGGAGGGGGGGGGGCCATGCCAGGTGTAGCAAACCAAGGGCACCAGGGAGAGTGCACAGGACGAGGGGGAGGGGGGACTGCAGTGGCAGCACCAACAACTGGAGCTGGCCTCACAGCAGTAGACTCCTGCATGACTGGTCCTGAAGCTGGCCCAGCAGGGGCAGTGTTAGTGGTGCCAGTGGAACCACTTACCTCAGCTGTTCCACAGAATGGGCATGTGGCATCCACATGTTGGGGGGGAAGGGGAGTCAGAGCCCAGTGTGCTGCATAGCAATGGAAGTACTCACAGAATGTGATTTTCTGGTCTTGGGAGGTGACCTGGACTTGAGACCACTCAGAGACCAAGACAGCATCTAAGAGACAATAGGCCCCCTTGGCAAGGGCAAGGGCAGAATCAAGGTCTGGAGGTGCTGAGGCTAGGAGGGGACCAAGACAAGGAAGAGCAGTACCCACCAGCCAGGTGCTGTAGTCAAGGGCAGGGTCCTGTTGGACAGTGGCAGTTTTGGGGGAGGGCATAGACCCATAAGAGAGGGCTGGTGAAGCCCCAAAGTGTAAACACTTTGTGGTGACATTGGCCAGAGCTGCATTGACAGAGTTGGCAGGGGCTGGGGCTAGAGAGGGGGAGGGAGGCAAGGACATACCAAAAGACCCTGGGGTGAAAAAATGTGCTGTGGCTAGTGACCTCTCAGAAGCTGTGCACACACGGGGTTTAGGAGGCATATGTACTGGAGAGCTAGTTATCTTAGAAGTAACCTAACTACAATGCTGTGGACCAGCCAGAGACTGACTCAAAAATTGGTGGTGGTGGTACAAGGTCAAGAAGGGATGAACACAGTGCATGGTAGCAGTCTGTGGCAGCTATCTACTACAGGAGAGGTAGCTACAATGTATGAGAGAGTTCACAGAGAGGCCCCAAAGGGGCTCAACATTGTCCAATGTACTGAGTAAGAGCATCAAGTGCCCATGAGGGGAAAGGAACTAACTAGCATACTAGGAAGCAAATGAAACAGAGTGGGAATTGACATACCAGTGGGTGAGCTAGATAGGAAGGGGGGGTGGGGAAGCATTTCAGGCAGTAGTACCTCCTGGATCAGAGAGAAATAAGAAAGCCAAGGGGTTTGTTACCCGGGTTAGGGGTCTACTCCTGAGTTGCAAGATTGGGATCACAAGGATGTCTATACAGACTTGGTCCTAGTGTCTTACTACTTGACTTGGAGATGGGCTGACTGAATCTCTGAAGCCCTTTCAGGCAAACTGAGGATTTAGACAGAACAGTGTATAACACTAAGCTAAGGATACAGTGGGATGTGGCTATCCTTATATACTACTGAGTGTCTACTATTTATAAGTACCCTGGGTAAGTACTTAGTCAGAGCGAGTCATGAGAAGGTGGACCCAGGTAATAGAAGGCTTCCGATGGGAAATAGAAGTTGTGAGTGGGAGAAGGAAGTGTAGCTTGTGAGAGTGTTTGTATTAAAGGGGTAGAAAAAGAAGTATTCTACTGTCCATCAGGAAGGTGGCTGAGACCTATTTACAGTCCTTCTTAGGGTTCTGATAACAGGGTTAGCCTGGAGGAAGAGTATGAGGCCATTGATGTTGGTGTAGTAATTTGCACCACTGTCTTTGGTTCAGGACTATTGGTGAGTGAAAAGTAGGCAAGACCAAAGAATGTAGTCTCACCATTGGAAGGAAAAGCTGCATAGGCAAGCAACTGGTTCATTAGGGAAGAACCATGATTGGTATTTGCTGGTGGGAGCATGATTAAGGATGCAGTGAGTGAGGTGTGTAGCCAGGGAGGGCAGTTTCTTAGACACCAATGAGAGGTAAGGTCTATTGTGGAAGTAGGATGGCCAGAGGGGTTTGCTGCAGTGGGATAAGGGCATGAATTGGGATCCCAAAGTGGGAAGGATTGAGTTGAGGTGCCATTCCCTAATGATGTGGATAATATTGAGTCTCTAGATAGAGAAAGCCCATATGGGAGACAACCTCAGGAAGGGTGGGTGAGGTTTTGTGAAGGCAAGGGAGTGAGCTTGTCCATGTACAGACAGGCACCATTGAGAGAGGGAATGAGTGATGGTGATGGAGTACCCAGGTGACAAGGCCAGCCAGGGGATGAGGAGGGTGGCAACTGCCAAGAAGGTATGCTGTCCAGAGGTAGGGGAGGGAGAGAGTGCAGCCTGCACAAGAAGAGATGTCACTACTAAATAAGAGTAGTAGAGAGGAAACAGAGAAAAAGAAACCAAATTGTTCAGTATCAGAACCTGTGAGAGAACCAGTGTCAGCAGAATCAGATCATACTATTACATTGTCCACGAGGTACCGACTGCAAACGCTTTGCTTTCTCCTTTGCCATCTCCTCTCTGCTCCCTCTGTTTAGCAGTAGTATTAATTCCCTTTTCTTCCTTACTGACTCTCCTTCAGCAGTGTGGGCTGCACTCTCCCCCTCCCCCTCCTTGGGACAGCATACCTCCCTTCAGGTCTCCTCCCTCCTCATCCCTTGGTTCCAATCCTTGGAACACCACACCATCACCTTTGCCCACTCTCTCTCGAGGTGGAAGCTCTCAGTGCATGGGCTGGCCCATGCCCTCGCTTCCGCGAAACCCCATCCACCCTACTCGGCCTCGTCCCCTATATGGGTGTCATCTATCCAGAAATTAAGCACTAGGCACATCATCTGGGAATGGCAGCTCGCCTCCTTCCCCCCCTCCACTCTTGGCTCACAATTCATGCCCCTCGCTCATTGCAACGAGCCCATCCGGCCCTCCTACTTCAGGGATGGGCCCTTCCTTTCCTCTGTGGCAAAGAAACCACCCTCCCTCACTGCCAGGTTGACCAGATGCATACTCAACCATGCTCCCACTGGCAAATACTGATCATGGTTCTTTCCTAATGAGCCGACGTCATGCCCTTGCAGCTTTCTCTTCCAATGGTGTGACCACATCCTTTGGTCTTGCCCCCTCTACACCCGCCGCTGGTCCTGGACCCAGGACAGTGGTTCAAACTTCTACACCGACCTCGATGGTCTGGTCATGTTCCTCCAGGATAACCCCCTGGCCTTCTCATTCCCCCCCAACCCTGGGGGTACTGCTGTCCTATACTCTTCCCAACCCCCCATGCGTTCATAGCCCGCCCGCTGGTATGTACCCTTTCCCTGCTCTCTCTTTCTAGTCCCCTAGTTAGTTTCTTTCCCCTCACAGGCACTTGATGCCGTCACTCAGTACATCAGACAATGTTGGACCCCTTTGGGGTCCATCTGTAGAACTCTCTTTTACCTTGTAGCTACCTCTCATGTAGTAGATAGCTGCCGCGGACTGCTACCACGCACCGCATTATAAATTGTTGAATTAAAAAAAAAAAAAACAAAAAAAATTTACATTGTCCACGGAGGCAACATAGGACACATGGGATAAGAACCCAACAAAATGAGGGGGAGGGGATGAGGAGTCAAAACCAATCATGAGAGTGAATGAAGAAAACAGAGCACTTGAGAGGGCAGGGTTGAGGATGTTGTTGCACCAGGATGAGAGTTGTTCCTTGGTGCAGGGGGAGGGTGGGGTGAGAAAGGTATGTAAATTGAGAGGGAAACCTGTCAAGAATGCAGAGGCCTGGCTCGGCAAGGGGATGGGACTACCTACTAGTGAGGGGAGGACAGTGTCCATAAAAGCAAGCACTAAACCAGAGATCTTGTGTTGTTGGACAGTGAGGAATGGGAGGGAGAGGGGGTATTGTTTGGTAGTTGCAGGCCTCAAGAGGAGGGAGTTGAGGTCATGTGTGTGTAGGAGGGAGGCAATCTGCATTGCACTCCAGCTGTGTAGTTTGTAGAGGTGAAGATGGATAGGGAAAAGGCCAGCAATAGCTTTGACTCCTTGGGATGGGGATGTACAAAAGCCCCCATAATCCACAAGGTGATATGTTGTTGCAAGACCCTGAGTTGCTTGAGAAGGCCCTTGATGCAAGCTGCATCATGGAACCATAGAAAGGAGCCATATGTCATCAGAGGGATGACACATGATCAGTAGAGCAATTGTTTATGGGAGGGAGTGAGGTCTCTGGAAGAGTTGCCAAGGAGGCACATAGCTCCAAGCAGAGAAAAAGACTTGTTGGCATAGAAAGCCACATGGTCCTTGAATAAGAGGTGGGGGTCAAACCAAAAGCCAAGGTAGTGCCAAGTGGGGGAAGGGAGAAGAGGGGAGTTAGTAGTAAAGGGAGTGTAGCCCAGGTCAAGTGGAGGGAAGGACTCATTGTGTCTTCTAAAAAAGAAGAAAAATTCAGTCTTGGAGTGCTCCAGGACCAGGCTGAAGTCAGAGAGTAGTCGGAACACAATGCTATATGCTGAAACTAGTCACTGTTTGCCTTGAGAAACAATAAGGCCATCATTGACATAAGACAGGAAGTCTATGTTATGGAGGAGGGGATCAAGGGAGAAATAATGTTCAGCTAGGTATAGAACTGGGCCAGGAAGAGGGAAGACAAGACTGGGGAGAGTGCAGAGCCTTGGACTACTCTGATAGAGCAGTCCATGGGGTCTGAAAGGATGTTGGTGCCCCAAGAGAGGGAGGTGGTGCATTGAACAAGATATAACTTGAAAAAGCAAGTATCTGGGGAGAATCCCTGGTGTTTCAGGATAGTGACAAGGGTGAAATAATGGAGGGAAGGGAAAAACTGAGCTACATCAAAGGCAACAACACCAGTGACTATGTTTTTAGCCCATCTTGCACATATCAGATGGGAGAGATAGAAACTAGCATCCTCAGTAGAGTGCCAGCAATCTCATCTAGTTGGTGAGGGTGAATGAGTGCATGGTAGACAACCACAAATTGGAGTTAAGTGGCCAGCATTTTCTTGAACAGTTTTCCTATAGTGTTAAGGAGTATGATGGGGCAAAAGTCCCCAGGCTTGGTGTGTGAGGGCTTCAGTGGTTTGGGAATAATAACAGTGGTAGAATTCTTAAAGTAGGTGGGCTAGTGTCCATGTTCAACACAAGCATTGGCCAGGGTGAGGAAAGTGGAATGGCAGGAGGGTTGAGCTACCAGACACTTGAGATGGTGCCAGGTGAGGTGGTTGGAGCCAGCAGCAGATCAATTGGAAATGCCAGTTAGGGCCTCATCTAATTCAAGGGAGGAGAAGAGGGTCCATTTGCAGGTGTTTTTCCAATTGCATACATGTCTATAGAAGAATTTCCAAGTTTGTTGCTCTTCATGGCTGTTAAAGTAACTAGTCTTCTATTTCTCCAGGCTATTACAATACTTTGTCTTATCCTATGTTTCTTCAGTCTTTCCTTAACCTTTGTCCAATTCCAGTTATTCAAGGAACAAAATGAATTTGCTTGGACTTGGCCAAGTAGCATATGTATGAACTTTTGGCCTTTGTTTGGGGCTTTAGTTTACTTATGATACAACTCACTGTGTTGGTGAAACACAAGAAAGAGAGTGGCCAAGACAACAATATAATTATGTAATTGTATATATGTATATTGGAGTTATATACAATTGCATCTCACAAGATGGGGGATACAAACAAGAAAATTTGCAACCCCTTAGGCACTATGGAAAATGGCCTCCTTGAGCTGCTCAGGAGCAAGTAGTGTCCAGATAAGCCACTTAAGCTACAATGTATTGCAAGATAGATCTGGAGCCCAAGTCCTGGGCAGATTATCAGTGTCAGGATACTGTTTTAGGAAACTCGTGGCTATTTTGAGGTTAAGCTCTGCCTTTAAACTTTGGTTGCTCGGTGACAAGTGTTCTTCTTCAATGTTTAACTTTTGATGTTCCATGTTCCCCTTCCATGTTCCCATGTTCCCTTTCTATGTTCCATCATTCCCTTCCATCATTTCATATTATCATTTTGATTAGTGATACATTTTACATAGGACCCACAACCCTTGCGTAGTTAGATGTCCATGTGTTTCACTATTCTTATTGTTCCATCCCTGACTTCAGTTTAGTATATAAGACTAGCTACAACCGTTTGTATCGCCAGTCTAATATCAACCCAGAACTCTGCTCTCCTATCTCGCTAAGCTTAGCCCAGCCGAGTTCCTTGGCCGACCTCGTTCACTATTGTTGGTGATCCCAAGTCAAGGATCACTAGCACTATCTCACTCGCAACTCGACTGGACTCGACCGAGGCTTCGGTCGAGCTCGCGTCCATTCTCCCGGGCCAACGTCCTTCTGGATTAGTAGTCTTTTATCTTCAAGCCTTCACTTTGTGAAGCCTTCCATTCTATTGCTTAAGGCAACAAATTGGTCATTGGTATCAGAACGGCGCAGCACATACGCTGAAGCCAAGACCTTACTTTTATAACCGACCTTCGACCCGACTGAAGTCTCGGTCGATCTCAGTCGATCTTTCTTCATATTATATTTCCCCGACCGAGCACCCGTTCTTAACAATCAGTGAATTCAAAGAATGTCTGAATGTTAGAGAACCTCTTGGCCAGGCCTATATGTACAAAGGTAGAGTTGGTAAAAGGGTCTTTACTACTGGCAAGATCCTCATGCATGGCTTGTATCTTAGCAATGAAGCACATGGTGTTGAAGTAATATTGGGAAATAATGATTTCTTGGGTGTAATGGATAGATACCAGAGTAATCAGGCTATTGTGCATGGCATTTGCAGTGGCAGTAATCCCTAGAAAAGCACATGGTCAAATGAGGAGCACTTTAAAGCTTACTTGCAACTTATGGACAGCAGAGAGGCTTGATGGTCCCACCATGAAGTGAGTGATGCCATGGTCAAGTGAAGGTGGGTCCACAAAAGAGCAAGGGCAATGCCAGGCCCAACATGGTGTACACTTCTGGTTGGGGCCCTTAGGCCTGCATGGTAGACCATTGGACATGTATGCAGTGCACCAAATTGCTATTTGGTGGGGCTACATAGAATATTGAGCTCAGAAGCAACAATGAGATGCAAAAAACATATGATAAGTTCAGCAGTGTGCCAGAGATGCTCTAAACTTGCACTCATCAGAGGTACACTGTAGCTGGAATCTTGAGATGAGGTATCCTCAGATGAGGACAAAGAAGATGACATGATGGTAGAACCCTTTAGCTGCACTTTAGAAAGACTACTATCCTCAGATGAAGACAAGCTAATTGGGTCAAGGTCAATTTGATCAGAAGGGCCATAGGGATGGGAATTGAGAGTGGCTTGGCAAGGGTAAGAGGGGGGAGTCTTGCATAGCACAAGTAGGGCAAGGGCTCTTGGCATCTGACCTTGCTCTATATGTATTAGAATCATGCAAGAAAAATTAAAAATGAAGAGGCTTATGGGAGAGCTCCTCAGAAGTATTCTGGGTATGTGCTGTAAACTAATGAAGTGACTACTGTGTAGTGAGAATGGGTACTCACAGGCACACATATTTGGGGCAATTGAATCTGAACTTGGAAGTGGTTCAGGAGTAGACACAGCAGCCAAAGCTGCAGTGGAGGGCCTGGGGAGACAAAGGCCTGTGGTTATACAACCCAGCCTAAAAGGTCTAATAGGAAACCCCTGATGGTTGTTGTGAGATAAGGGTAGCCTGGCAGTGGCCACTACAAACCCAGCTAGTCAGATTATACACATGTAATATTGGGGAGTGTAATATACCAGGGCCTGAGGCTGATAGTGGCAAAACCTCTGTGTGAGTGGGTTGCTGACCCTCTTGTTCCAAGGTGGATATTTCTACAGGGTGGAAAGAGCAAATAATGGTGTCAAATTTACTGTTTGTAATGATGGGTAAGTCAATATAGTGTAATCATAGGGCTACACTATGCAATTACCATTGTTTGGAGATGTGTGGGTAGAATTTTGATGTTGATACTGCTTGTGACCTTGGAGGCCTAGTTGTTGATATGGGGAGGGAGCAAACATGAGCTGGAGATGAGTAGCTGTAGTGGTAGGATGGAGAAATGGGGAATATCTCCCAAAGACCTAGTTTATATTTGCAAAAACTTCACTTTGGCAAAAGATGACTTATGCCTATAAAATTAGTGGAAACATTGTGGTGGAAACATCAATGGCACTTACTCTTGTTTTGGGCAAGCAGGAATCTTTCAATGTTCCTTTTTCATGAATGTTCAAAGATCATTAGACAGTAAATATTCTTCTGCAATGAATAAATTGGGGTGTGAAAGATTGCAAGATAGTTTGGCAATGAATATGTCAGGATTGCAAAAGAATGGTTCAAGATCTGCTATAGATACATCAGCCATGTTTCTCATTGTTAGTGGTTGTGCTAACACACTAACACATCCCCACAGCCTCAGTACCTCTTCTGCAAGTTAGCTTACCCAGTATCACTAATTCATAGTAGTGTCAAGGATATAATTTTGATTCTAGAATAAGCTATGTTTATTAAGCAGGTTAGAGCTTAGACTTAAATGTGTAATTTTACTAAAGATGTTCTTGATACAATCTCACCACTATGGTTATCAACAAAAGTTCTGTTGTCTAAATTGAGTTCCTTGGGGAAATATAAATCAATATTTGTAGGAATCCCTCTTTGTTCTTTCTCTCTTTTACTTCACTTATTCTCTGTCAAGATATTACTGTACCATTTGTTGACTCATTGCCTCTCCATCAAGTTCACAAACACTGCTGAACAAAGAATACCACCTCTTCCAATAATGGTAAGTATAATTCATAATCTCATGCTTTTGTTATCTTGGCTCAGTCATTGCTACAGAGAGCAGCACAAATACTGTCAGTGGTCATGTTTATTTTATAAGCATATTTGCTCCTGGACCAGAGGCTGAACAACCCACTGGGGAGGGGACAGCACCTCAACAATTTTTAACTCACAGTATATTCCTCTATGACTCCAAAGCCCCATTATACCAATTGTTTCACTTCTACTTGGTTAGCCCCCAACTGCAGTGCCCACCACCATGCTTTCACCACTATCACCTTCATCTTATTATGGAACCCACCACAGATATATTTGAGGAGCCCATCTCCACTCTTTTCTCTATGTGCAACCTTCCTCCACTCCTCTATCCTGAAGCACCAGAGGCCCCACTCCCTCCTGCTGAAGCATTTGGTCCCTTTACCTATACTAGTTATGGTGTTCCTGTCTTAGGCTGTGGTCTCAGCAATCAGCCTTCTGTGCAAGCCAGTACTCAGTGCATGGTATTATTATGCCTGATTGTTATTTCCACCAACTGTAAGTCCTGCATTCAGTGCTCTTGATATTGTTTAATGGTTGTTTTAGGCATTGCAACTGCTGCTGGAGCTATACAAAATAGCATGGCTACTAAAGCTGCACTTGTTATCAGAACCCTCAGAAGGACTATACTTAGGTCTTAGCCACCTTCCAATTGGACAGTAACCTACTTCCTTTTTCCCCTTTAACTCATAGACATTCTCACACTACACTTCCTTTCCCACTCAAAACTTCTATTTCACACAGGAAGCCTTCTATCTACCTGGGTCCCCCTTCTCATGACTTGCCTTGACAAGTACTTACCCAGGGTACTTATAAATAGCAGATACCTACATGTACAGTAGCTCAAAAAACTGTCCTAATGTTTTGACATTCTCAACAAATTTGTACATAGAGCATGAACCAGAGTATATACTGTGCTGAAAATATTCATGGAGATGGGACCCAATCCACTCTATTATTCAGTGTTTACATCACGTGATTTGATAAAGATTTGGATTTATAATCAATTATCTAATATTACTACTCATTGGGACAGTTTTTTGGCTCTCTATCACCTTTGCTATATTTATAAAAGTTTTTTTTCTACCTAATATGTGTGAGTTATTTCTCTTCTCCAAATTTGAAGCCACACATACCAAATAGTGTTCAATACCAATGGAAAAGAGTTTTTTGTCAAAAATATTCAGAAGGAAATGATAGAAAACCAAAAAAATAAATAAAAGTAAATAATATATAAAGCTTCCTTCTACATATAAAATTTAAGAATTTACTTGATCCTTACTGAAAAACTAAACAATGTAACTCAGATAGCCAGGCTGATGAGTATTACCTATTCTTCCATTACCATACCTCAAATTTTCAGAAATACACACTACAATACCAGTAGTTGGTTTCTATTATACTACCATACTTTGACTACTCTCCCCTAAATATATTAGCAGACCATCTACAGTAGTCAAACTATACCTATCTATTATAAACACTTGGTATCCCTTCAAAAGTATATATTCAAGTTTGTCTATTTTTATTTAGGCCTAAAAATTTGTTAAATTCACATCAAATATAACTATGGTTCAAATAAAATATATTCAATCAAAACAACAGAGCAAGTATAGTTTGCCTGGGACCTATCTCTAACAACTAGTAGTGTGAGAAAGTAAGATAGAGTGCACTTGTATCATTTGGCATCATAAACAGCATTATTTGGCTTTCCAATGGTAACTTAAGGAAATATTATTTCTTGTATTTACAAAAATATTGGGAAGATTATATCTTTTTGACATGTTTCTTGCTCTCCTCTACCTAGATCTTAGCTTAGCTAGTAGTATATTCCTCTGAATTAGTATTGAACACTGTTTAGTGCATGTGGCCTTAAGCTTAGAGGAGGAAAAATAGCTTGAACATATTAGATAGAAAAACCAGCTTTTATAATATAGCAGCAAGGAGAAAAGTGATCAAACCTTAGGTCAATGCATGAAATTAGTCATATAACATTGTAAATCAGTTCTATAATTTATTTGGTATTTTTCAGATATAAATTTGGCCTGATATAGCAAAGGTGATAGAGAGCCAAAAAACTGTCCCAATGAGTAGTAATATTAGATAATTGATTATAAATCCAAATCTTTATCAAATCACATGATGTAAACATTGAATAATAGAGTGGATTGGGTCCCATTTCCATGAATATTTTCAGCACAGTATATACTCTGGCTCATGCTCTATGTAGAAATTTGTTGAGAATGTCAAAACATTGGGACAGTTTTTTGAGCCACTGTATATAAACCTAGCTATGTTCACTTGTATCTTTAGCTTAGTGTTATACACTGTTCTGTCTTATATCTGTTTACTTGAGAGAACTTCAGAGATTGACTCAGCCCTTTCCTAAGTTGGATAGTAAGACACAAGGGAATAAGTCTGTATAGACGCCTTTGTGATCCCAAATCCATGACTCAAGGAAGGACCCCTAACCTGGGTAACAGTACTTCACCATGTGCAGGATGCTGCCACAGCTTCCTATCATATCAACCTTCAACAATTTGTTAAGGAGATACAGGATGGCCACTTGTACTTCATGGCTGGTGGTGAGGCTTCTGACAGCAATCCTCACTTCATGCACATAGGTCTTGCTAGTTGCACTTCTACAGTCCAGGAATTTTTTGCATATGCTGATCAGCTCCCTTTCAGTTGGCACTCAGATTTCTTGCAGGTTTATCAGACCCTTGAGGATCTCATCTTGACCATACTACCTTCTGAGTAGGAGAAGGCAGGCAGGCCTTAAGATCATAATGTATATGGTTTCAATGAAATATATTTTTCTTGGCCCTGCTCTTGGTAATTGAACTGTAAGTGAGTTGAAGCCTATGAACAATGTTGAGATACATTGGTCCATTTTTGTAGTCTGAGTGAGGAAATAATTCTGAAGGTGGTTCTGGTACACTGATACATTCCACAAGCTTGTCAAAGAATGTGCCAAGGCTGCTGACTCAGCTACTTCATTAGCATGGCCTAAGTAAATAGCCCAAGTTACCATGTATATCTAATGGTGTCCTGGATGTCAATTGGTACTCTGGGTACTCAACAGATGTACCCCCTACCCCTCTGCTGAGTACCCAGAATACCAATTGATGTTCAGGATGCCATTAGATATACACAGTAACTTGGGCTATTTACTCAGGCTATGCCAATGAAGTAGCTAAGTCAGCAGCCTCAGCACATTCTTCAAAAAGCTTGTGGAATGTATCAGTGCACTAGAACTTCAGTATATTAAATAACAGTGAAAGCATGAGAAAGCACAAAGCTACTACACACCTATGCAGGGAAATCCTCAGAGAAACAATTGTGGAAGTCCCTGCATTGCTACACAAGCTACAGGTGCAGTGACTAAACTACTGTTTTTTTTTTTTTTAATCATCAATTTATAACACGGTGGTAGCAGTCTGCAGCAGCTATCTACTACAAGAGCAGTGGCTACAATATATATGAGAGTTCTACAGAAGGGCCCTGTAGGGGCCCAACATTGTCTGATATACTGAGTGGGGGTGTCAAGTGCCCATGAGAGGAAAAATATCTTTACCAGCAAACTAGAAAGAGGAGAGGAAAATAGGGAGAAAGTACATACCAGTGGGCAGGCTAGATAGGAAGGGGGGGTGGGGAAGAGTTTTGGATAACAATACCTCCCAGGTTGGGGGGAAAAGAGAAGGCTAGGGGGTTTGCTTGGAGGAAGGTGACAAGGTTGTCAATGTTGGTGAAGTAATTTGCCACTGTCTTGGATCCAGGTCCAGTGGCAGGTGTACAAGGGGCAGGACCAGAGAATATGGTTATGCCATTGGAATGAGAAGCCACAAGGGCAAGAGGTGGACTCATTGGGGAAGAACCAAGAGCAGTATTCACCAGTGGGTGCATGGTTGAGTATGCATTGTGTCAAGCGGGCAGTAAGCAAAGGTGGTTTGCAAGTGGTCAAAGAGAGATAAGGGTTGTTGCAGAAATAAGAGGGATGTAGTGGTTTGTTGCAGTGTGAGAGAGGCAAGAATTGTGAGCCCAGAGAGGGGAGAGTAGAGTCCAGCTACCACTCCTGGATGATGTGCTTGGTACTGAGCTTCTGGATAGACAACATCCAGACAGGAGACACAGCCGAGAAGGGTGGATGAGGTTTTGCAGAAGCAAGGGCATGAGTTTGCCCTAGTGAGTGTGCAATGGTAAGGGAGTGAGAAGAAGAGGCTTCAAGCCAAGGGATGAGGAGAGAAGCAGCTGATAGGGAGGTATGTTGTCTGGATGAGGGAGAGGGGGAGAGTGCAGCCTGCACTGCTGAGGGAGAGTCAGTAAGAAAAAAAAGAGAGAAAACATTACTACTAAATAGGGGAAGGAGAGATGATATGGCAAAAGAGAAAGCATATTGTTCAGAGTCAGAGCCTGTAAGGGAGCTGGCATCAGTGGAATCAGAGTGTACAAGTACATTGTTCACAGATGTGACATAGGAGACACAAGACGAGAAGCCAGTGACACTAGCTCCTTGACCTTTAACCACCACCATCAATTTGCATCAGCAGTCTTTAGTGCTGGTCTCTAAGTGTATAATGAGCAAAACTAACTCTGGAATCATGTCTCCACATCTGACAAACCCCATTGTCACTAATCTGAGTGGTCTTGCCGACTACTTGAGCTCATTGCCCATCACGGCGTCAAGCCCACAAATTTTCCCATTTGCCTCTTTGACCAAGGCTTTTGGCCTTCCAGCTTGCTCTGTCTCCAGAGCATCTCTCATTGAACCCCAGGTCTGTGCCAAGCCTGACAACAGCAACAACACTCAGACTCTGAGGAGTCCACAAACACCATTGGTGCACTCAACATTACCAAATGCACCCAGGAGATTATCCCCACCTCCTGTGACTTAAACCCCCCCCCCCAACCAGAGCTCCCTGTCACCAACTGGTCTGATAGACTGGATGATGAAGATCTCCCAAGCTCCCCCCACCCCTCCTGTAACAACCATGGCACTGACACTGCCACCATCTGGTTTGAAATCTGGGACTCCCAGAAAGGTACTGCCACCAACGAGGTAGCCAACTGCTCTGTGCCCATTCTGGGCAACATCTGTTGTATCTGGAAGGCTGCTACCTGCCCCAGTGTCCCCCTCTGCTCTAGGTGCTGGACCTGGGGCCACACTGTCAACATCTGCAGACACTTCAATATTGCTTGCCCCATCTGTGGCAGCCCTCACAAGGAGGAAAACCACTGGTCCCACACTACTTGCTGCCAGGGCAAGCCCAAAGCTAACCCCCCTGTCCTGGCCACTCCCCACAACCAGCCCTGCCCTCATGGAGCCAAGTGTTGCAACTGCAATAGCCCCCATCCTGCCAACAGTACAAAATGTCCGTTCTGGCACCACTGCTTTGAGCCAAAGCAGATTGAAGGCCATGTTAACAGACAAACACTCCTAAGGGAGACCATCTGCACAGACCAGCACTGTGCCCATACTGAAGCCATGGCCACCTCCTCAGCCCCTCCTAATATCTGTACATGATTTGTCAGACACTGTCCCCTTACCATTCCCTGACATGCCCTTTGCCTGCCCTTTCCTCTGATCTCCCAACCCTGATCTGGTTGTCCCTCCCTCCACTTCCCCCTTTCTTTTCCCAGAGCGCCCTACTGGTAGGACACCTTCAGCTGACTCTCTTTTGGTAGTATCACAAAATGTGGCCTGCAACTATTCTCTCTTGGAAACCCTCTTGATCTCTCTGTCTACTCTGGCTGTGAACATAGTCTTCATTCAAGAACCTCTGTGGAAAACCATCAGGTATGTCCTTTCTGCTACTGACAAAAAAGGTGCCCCTGTGATTGGTGACCCACTCCGTCCTGACTAGGACTGTCTTGTCTCCCCTGGTGATAAGAATGATCCTGACTCCCCCTCCCACCCCCGGTTGATGGTATTTGTGCACAAATCCCTCCACCCCTTCTGCCCCTCTCTCCACTGTGATCTTGCCCCACACTGAGACATCTCTTGGCTGTCCCTATTTTTCCCTACTGGTCTGGTACACCTGGTCAGGATCTACAACAATGCACAAGACTCTGTCCTATCCTTTCTGATGAAACTACTGTCCCTATTCTCCCACTCCTGCCTCTGCCTAGTAGGGGACTTCAACATAAGGTCAAGTGAATGGGACCCCTCCTATCCCACCCACCCTGCTAGAGCATCCTGACTCCTTAATGTAGCCAAATCACTTTTGCTATCCAGGGCCTTACCAGTCTCACCACAACCAATGTTCTACCCAAGGGATCAGAACAAATCCTCCACTGTCATTGACCTAGCCTTCTTCTCTAATGGGCTCCCCCTATCCAGCTACCACATCCTACCCAGCCTCTGACTGCCTTCAGACCACGCCCCCCTGGCATTCATGCTCCCCATCCCCTTAAAAATCCCCTTTGTCCAAAAAACCATGATAAAGATCAACTCCGAGGAGGAGGTTTCCTTCCTTGATGCAGTATCACATGGTCTGGGCTCCCTCCCATCCTCCCACCCCCTCTCCTCTGCCATGGATGTCAAGGCATTTGCCTCCTCTCTCATGTCTGTTGTCTCTGGTGCATGATCTGCTAACTTGAAGATTTCTCTGGTCTGCCACTGGTCTAAACCCTGGTGGAATGTTAGCTGTTTGTCCCTTCTGGACTCCTACCAATCCTCCCCCTCCAAAGAATCTTGGGGTTCATTCCAGTCTGGCTGCTGCTCTGCCAAACAAACTTACTATGATGCTCTGGCCAAGGACATAGTGGTCACTAACAAGAGGCCCTGGGACTTAATGTCCTGGGTAGGCCCCTGCTCATTGCCAGCCATTGATGCTGTCATTGACCCCCAAACCTCCAAACCTTGTGTCACCCAGGAGGATCTCTTCAATGCATTGGGATCTCACTTCTTCAACGCCAAAAACTGCACAACAGACCTCTCCAGACTAGACTACCTCCCTGAGCAGAACACACAAGAGTAGGTCCCTTTTGCCCCTCCCAAACTTGATGAGGCTCTAGCAGATACCTCCAACCACTCTGCTGCTGGTCCTGACCACCTCACCTGGCGCCACCTGAAAAGACTGGTAGCCTATCTCCCATGCCATTCTGCCCTCCTCGCCCTTGCCAATGCCTGTGTTGAACATAGACACTGGCCATCCTACTTCAAGGACTCCACCACAGTTGTTATCCCCAAACCACCTAAACCCTCACACACCAAGCCTGGGGACTTTCACCCCATCACCCTCCTTAACACCATAGGTAAACTGTTCAAGAAATACTGGCCGCTCAACTCCAATTTGTGGCTGTCCGCCATACACTTGTTCACCCCCACCAACTAGGGGGGATTGCTGGTCATTCCACTGAGGATGCTGGTCTCTACCTTTCCCATCTTGTCCAAGCTGGTTGGGCCAAGAACTTAGTTACAGACATTGTTGCATTTGACATTGCCCAATTCTTTCCCTCCCTCCACTACTCCACCCTCATCACCATTTTCCACCACCAGGGCTTCCTCCCCCAAGTCCTTTCATTTTTCAAATCCTACCTTGTTGGCCACACCATATCCCTCTCTTGGGGCGCCAACATCACCTCTAACCCCATGGACTGCTCTGTTGGTGTTGTCCAAGGCTCTGCCCTCTCCCCGGTGCTGTCCTCCCTCTTCCTGGCTCCGGTCCTTTATATTGCTGAGCACCTATTCTTGCTCAACCCCCTCCTCAGGGATGTAGATTTCCTGTTTTATGTCGATGACGGCCTCATTGTTTCTAGAGGCAAACAGTGGATGGACATGACTCCCCCACTTGTCAAAGCCTACGGCATCATCTTCCAGTTACTAGCTAACTTTGGGCTTGTCCTGGAACACTCCAAGACTGAGTCATTCTTCTTCTCTCAAAGACACAAGGAAACCTTTCCTGCATTGGACCTGGGCTACACCCCTTTCACTGGCAATACACCCCTAATCCCCTCCCCTGTCTGGTACTACCTAGGTTTCTGGTTTGATCCCTGACTCTCTTTTAAGGACCATGTTTCCTTCTACACTAACAAATCTTTCTCCCTTTTAGGCACCATGTGCCTACTAGGTAATTCATCTCAGGGCCTCACACCCTCCCACAAATGCCTCCTCTACCAATTCTGTGTCATTCCCCTAATGACATATGGATCCTCTCTCTGGTTCCATGATACAGCATGCATCAAGGGACTACTCAAACAACTCAGGGCCTCGCAACGGTATGCTGCCTTGTGGATTATGGGTGCCTTCTGCACCTCCCCATCCCAAGGAGTTGAAGCCATTGCAGGCCTTCTTCCCATCTACCTCCACCTGAGGAAACTTCACACCTGGAGCACAATGCAAATTGCCTCACTCCCCCACACCCACAGGATAAACTCCCTCCTCACCAACTCATCCACCACTGAGCACCACCCCCTCTTGATCCCCTTCCTCACTGCCCGACAATAACATACCTCAGGTTCTGCCCTCACCTTTATGGATGCCGCCCTCTCCTCCATCAGGGGAGATCCCATCCTCTGCTCCTACCCCCTGGCCAAACCAGGTTACCGCATACTCGACTGGTTCACAAATCATCTCTCTTTTCTTATCCCCCCCTCCCCCTGCTCCAAAAAGGAATTGTCTTCCTGACGCAGCTCTATTCTTGATCCTGCCCTCTCCAGGGCCCTCTTTTCTTTGAATACACTTGTAGTTGGCTTTAATTCCTCTTTCCCTCCCCCTCATCTTGCTGGTTTCTCTTCCCGCATTTCTTACATTGCCTCTGTGAACAATGTACTTGTACGCTCTGATTCTGCTGACACTGGCTCCCTCACAGGTACCAATTCTGAACATTATGCTTTCTCTTTCACTCTTTCTTCCCTACTCCCTTTATTTAGTAGTGGTGTTTCCTCTCTCTTCTTTCTCACTGATTCCCCCTCAGCAGTGCGGGCTACACTCTCCCCATCCCCTTCCTCTGGTCAACACACCTCCATTGAGGTTGCCTCCCTCCTCATCCCCTGGCTTGAGGCCTCACCATCCCACTCTGTCACATTCACACACTCCCTGTCCCACTGGAAACTGTTGGTCCATGGACAAGCACATGCCATTGCTTCTGCAAAACCCCACCCACCATTCTCAACCTCATCCCCTGTTTGGGCATTGTCTATCTGGAAGCTCAGCATCACCCACATCATCTGCAAATGGCATCTTGACTCAACCCTCTCCAAACTGGGCTCCCAGTTCCTGCCCCTTGCTCACTGCAACAAACCCCTCCAACCATCCTACTTCCACAATGGCCCCATTCTCTCCTCAGTCGCATGCAAACCACTGTCCCTCACTGCTCACCTGATATGTTGCATTCTCAATCATGTGCCCACTGGCAAATACAGGTCCTGGTTCTTCCCCAATGAACCAGTATCCTGCCCATGTGGCTTCTCCTTTCAATGGTGCAACCATATCCTTTGGTCCTGCCCCCTCTTCACCTGCTGCTGGTCCTGGACCCAGGACAGTGGTTCTAATTACTACACCAACATCAATGGCCTCATACTCTTCCTCCTTGACCCCCTGGCTTTCTCATTCCCACCAGATCCTGGTGGGGGTGCTGTTGACACTCTTCCCATTCATCCCTCCAACTAGCCCATCTGCTGGTATGTTTCCCCTCTCTTTCCTCTGTCTAGTCTCCTTTGCTAGTTAGTACCTTTCTCTTCATGAGCATTTGATGCCCTCACTCAGTACATTGGACAAAACCATATCCTTTGGTCCTGCCCTCTCTACACCCATTGCTGGTCCTGGACCCAGGACAGTGTGAGGGCAACCTGGAGTGAGAGGGAGGCAAAACGTGATCGCTCATGCTCAGACTATGCAGGGAAATCCTCAGTATATTGAATAATCGCGAAAGCGCGAGAAAACGCGAAGCTACTACACACCTATGCAGGGAAATCCTCAGAGAAACAAATGAAGAAGTCCCTGCACTGCTACGAGAGCTACAGGAATGGTGGCTGAACTACTGTACAGACTAAATGATCACTGTCCAAAACGGGAACTAGGGAGTGGGTATGCGCACGCATGACTGGGGGGCAGGAAGGTGTGTCATGTGATCGTGCTTGGGGATGTGCTGAGCGCGGGAAGTGGGTGCTTGCGTGCGCAGCTGTGCGCTATTACACCGAAAATCGAAGCATTGCTAAAATAAGCCATTATACCCCTATATACCCATGGCTCAGCAATAGCTATGACGTAATTATCTCGATATACCCATAACACCCCTACAATGACCCTAACCCGACTGGTATGTCATGTAAGGCCCTCTATGAGGCTACAAGGCACCCCAGGAGTCAGTCAGTGGCTAGTAAATAGCTATTGTATGGCTTCGAGAGTGAACAAAGGGTACAATAGGCAACATCGCGATTGTACACACTCAGAGATGCACCAAGTATCGAGAACGTTGTCACTAAAACTCCCTGATCATGAGGGAAGGCTCACAAACCATATAATGGCCATCGAGATGACCTGAGAAGACTGAGGGCCCCTAGCTCGACTATCTCGAAGGGGACATCGTGTAGCAGTCGAGTGCTGATTGAAACCTTCGAGAAGATCGTGTGACCGGCATCGAGACACTTGGTAGACAGATTTTTCGAGATACCTCAATTAGTAACAAACAGTGTCCCTCACCCGAATAAATGGTATACAATGTACTAAGAGACAATGTACCAACTGCTATATTAAGGGCAGGGATGATGTTCTATCGAGAAGAGGGAAGACTATGGCTATTGCCCAAGAAAGTGTCAGCCGAAGAATTACACCCGAAGCCATGTCAGCTTGTCTGATCACGATACAACGATCGGAAAGACCGCCGGTTGTCAGAAGGATCGGTAGAGGAGGATAAGGAGTGGATCAGACAGAGAATCTGCTGAACCATGGATGCATAAGCCTATCAGACAACCCCAAGGGGATAGCTATGGCAATACAATACGTGCAATAGCATCTCGATGACTGATCAAGTACCTTGAAAGGCCTTGCAGGGTCCAATAGTGGATCAAAGGACAAATGATGGAGTAGTTGGACTATCTCGGACTATCCGCACGACGCGTAGGCAACGCGCGGCCAGTTCAAGATACTAGAAGGGTATATGAACAGTGTACCAGAATGTCGGGTCGGGAGGAGACCAATAGGGTAGATGCGCGAAGGCGAAAGGCATGTGTATATGGGTAGAGAACATCCCCGGGCATGCGGAAACAGCCGCAGGCCGTCGTGATGACCCACAAAATGATGCCAGCAGCGTCTCGATGACTCGAAATGAGTCTACAACAAGCAGCCAGGACCAATACCAGGTGGAAAAGCATTATTACGCAGGGGAATATCGGACCAATTGTGTATACTAGCATTACTCTCTCTAATATTTCCTTATTTACTCAGGCTGTTTCCTAGCTACCAAAAACATATAAATACAGCGTGGAGGAGAGGTGAAAGGCAAGCACTCGCTGCCCCAGCTTCGAGACCACGAGATTCGGGAATTAACAATTTCATTATCTTGTGCTATTGTGTGCATTAAGGCAACTAAGTGAGAGCTTCGGTCCTAGACCACTCAGAAAACAGTAGAGACAAACTGTGATCGTCAAGAGAGCTTGTTGGACTATTGTTTGAGTCCGGGAGGCTCACAGAGAGATATTGAGGCTCAGGGGTAGTTTAGATTCCCCTTAGGCCTAGAGACACAGAGAGACAGAAACCTAGTGGGGTAGTGCAGATTCCCCCAAGTTTCGAGATCAGAGATATTGATATCAGAGACTGTAGCTACAAGCAGAGCCTTGTCACTACTACACCAGAGAACACCCACAGAGTACACTTGGTGCCCTTGGGTATATTTTCGAGAAAACCCCTTATACATTTTTACACCACATAAAACCTCTTTCAAAAGTTGAATCCCTCGTTTCGAGAACTGTCTCCGACGTCCCAGAATCGCATTTTGAGGTATTGGTTGATTTAGGTAGTGGTATTCCAAGCCACACATTACACACCTACCCCACACATACCATCACAGCGCGCCAGTTCTAGGAGGCATTGGCAGGCGACGTCAGGTGATGGCGAGGGCTAGGATAACTCGGGGGGGCCTGGGGGGTAATAGGAGCAGAGGGAGGAGTGTAGGGAGGACTTGAAGGTCCCCTTACAGACAGTGGCTCAAATTACTACACAGACATTGATGGTCTGACTCTCTTCCTCCAGGATAACCCCCTTGCTTTCTCATTCCCCCCTGACCTGGGAGGCACTGCTGTCTGACACTCTTCCCCACCCCCCCTTCCTACCCTAGCCTGCCTGCTGGTATGTACCTTTCTCCTCTCTCTCTCTCCTCACTTTCTAGTATGCTAGTTAGTTTCTTTTCTTTCATGGGCACTTGAAGCCCCCACTCAGTACATCGGACAATGTAGGGCCCCAAAGGGGACCTTCTATAGAACTCTCATAAATATTGTAGCCACTGCTCTTGTAGTAGATAGCTGCTGCAGACTGCTATCATGCACCATGTTATAAATTGATGATTTTTTTTTTTAAAAAAAGAAGCCAGTGACATGGGGAGAGGGAGAAGAAGAGTCAAAACCAATAACAAGAGTAGTGGAGAAAAAAAGGGCCCTTGAGAGGGCAGGGTCAAGTATAGAGCTGTGCCATGAAGACAAGTCTTTTCTGGAGCAAGGGGGGGGGGTAGTGAGAAAGGAGAATCTGTCCATAAACTGGTCAAGAATTCAAAAACCAGGTTTAGCAAGGGGGTGTGAACAAAGAATGGGGTTGTCCTTGATAGAGGGAAAAGCCGCATCCATAAATGCAAGTGCAGAGCCAGAGGTTCACCTTTGGCGGGCAGTGAGGAAGGATAGGGAGAGGGGGTGATGTTCAGTGGTCAGTGAGTGGGTGAGCAGAGAGTTAAGCCCATGGGTATGAGGGAGCAAAGCAATCCACATTGCGCTCCTGGTGTGGAGTTTTCTCAAGTGGAGGTGGATAGGCAGTAGACCAGCAATGGCTTTGACTCCTTGGGATGGGAAGGTGCAGAAAGCCCCTGTAATCCACAAGGCAGCATGCCACTGTGAGGCCTTGAGTTGTTTGAGAAGTCCCTTGATGTGGGCTGCATTGTGGAACCAGAGGGAGAACCCATATGTCATCAAGGGGACAACACATGAACAGTAGAGGAGTCATTTATGTGAGGGTGTGAGACCTCAGGAAGAGTTGCCAAGGAACCACATAGCACCCAGCAGGGAGAAGGATTTGTTGGTATAGAAGGCAACATGGTCTTTGAAGGAGAGGCAGGGATCAAACCAGAAACCCAGGTATTGCCAGATGGGGGAGGGGAGTAGGGGGGTGGCGCTAATGAAGGGAGTGTAGCCCAAGTCCAGTGGGGGAAAGATCTCATTGTACCTTCTCAAGAAGAAAAAGGATTCAGTCTTGGAGTATTCCAGAACCAGACCAAAGTCAGACAGGAGCCAGAAGATGATCCCATAGGCTCTAACTAGAGGGGGAGTCATGTCCACCCACTGTTTACCTTGTGATACAATAAGGCCATTGTCGACATAGGATAGGAAGTCAATGTTCCTGAGGAGGGGGTTGAGTGAGAACATGTGTTCTGCAATGTATAGCACTGGGGCCAGGAATAGGGATGACAGTACTAGGGAGAGGGCTGAGCCTTAGACAACCCCAACCAAGCAATCCATAGGCTCCAAGACAATGTTTGCACCCCACAGTAGGGATGTGGTGCAGCCAATGAGGTATGATTCAAAGAAGGAGAGAACCTGGGGTGGGAAGCCCTGGTGTTGGAGTATGGCAATGAGGGTAGAGTGATGTAGAGAGAGGAAGAATTGGGTGATATCAAAGGCAATAACACCAGTGACCATGTTTTTGGCCCATCTGGCACAGACAAGGTGGGAGAGGTAGAGGCTAGCATCTTCAGTAGAGTGACTAGCAATGCCACTGAGTTGGCGGGGGTAAACAAGTGCATGGCAGACAGCCACAAATTGGAGTCAAGTGGCCAGCATTTTCTCAAATAGTTTGCCCATGGTGTTAAGGAGGGTGATGGGTTGGAAGTCCCCAGGTTTGGTGTGCAAGGGTTTTGGTGGTTTAGGGATAACAATAGTGGTGGAGTCCTTAAAATAAGAAGGCCAGTGTCCATGTTCAACACAGGCATTGGCAAGGGAGAGAAGGGCAGAATGGCAGGGTGGATGTACAACTAGCTTTTTGATGTGTTGCCAGGTCAAGTGGTTAGGGCCTGCAGCAGAGTGGGTGGAGGTTCTGGCAAGAGCTTCATCCAGTTCCAGAGGGGCAAAGGGAACCCACTCCCTGGTGGTTTGTTCTGGTAGGTAGTCAAGTCCGGAGAGGTCTGTGGTGCAGTCCTTTGCACTGAGGAAGTGGGTGTTATCAGAACCCTCAGAAGGACTATAATTAGGTTTTAGCCACCTTCCTGATGGACAGTAGAATACTTCTTTTCTATCTTTAATACTGATACTCCCACACTTACGCTTCCTTTTCTCCCATACTCAACTTCTATTTCTCACAGGAAGCCTTCTCTTTACCTGGGTCCACCTTCCAATGACTCGCTCTGACAAGTACTTACCCAGGGTACTTATAAATAGCAGATAACCAATATGTATATAAACCTAGCTACAGTCACCTGTATCCTTAGCTTAGTGTTATACACTGTTCTGCTTAAACCTCTTGTTCGCCTGAAAGGGTATCAGAGATTTATCCAGCCCATCTCCAAGTCTGTATAGACATCCTTGTGATCCCAATCTTGCGACTCAGGAGTGGACCCCTAACCCGGGTAACAGAATTCCTCAAGGAGCCAGTACTCCTCATGCCCGATCAAGAAAAACCCTTCGAAATCGAAACCGATGCCTCGAAAGTGGCAAGTGGAGCTGTGCTCTATCAATACGACATCAATGGTAACCGTAGACCGGTATCATTCTTCTCCAAAACTTTCGCACCAGCCGAAAGAAATTACGACATATACGATCATGAACTCCTCACCATTGTCCGCACATTAGAAGAATGGAGACATTATCTTCTTGGATCCCCTCACCCGGTGATCATCAAAACTGATCATCAAAATCTGACTTATTGGAGGAAACCCCAAAAGTATGGAGGCCAGGACTGACAAGCCTCGGGACGCCCATCCAAACAGTGATGGCCGTTCCCTGCCAGTGATTTGGCATCAATCAACACGTTACCGCCAGATCTCTGGATTTAAATAGGATCACATCTTATGTACACGTATCGCAGCACCAATGTAATTTCAATACAGTTGCTAATGAACATGGTGAACTCAGAATGGTTCCAATTTGAACCATTCACAGTATACATTGCATTCATGCTGAATGGTAAAGTTGTCGAAGGCAGTCCCAACATTCCCTTCTCCAAAGAGGGATTCCTTCTTGCCTGTAGGCCCGACCTCATTCAAGATGTCCCTGGAATTATATCAGTGGTAAAACTATAGTTGGATGGGAGTTACAAACGGTTTCATCATGATCTGAGGGTCGGTGAGAAGATCCCTAGACCCTGATCACAGGGTCAGCTGGGGGTCGTGTTACTGGCAACTAGTTATCTCACCTTGAAAATCAGAGATAAATACCTGCCCGTGCATTTGTACATATTGCACATGCTGTATGAAGCATAGAAATTCGGCCAATTCGTAGCCATCTTCATCCAGGTCGGGAAGTGGCTTGGCAGATCCGTTGTGAATATATTTGATGAAAGGACCCACAGACGGATCAAGAAGCTCCTCCAGGAGGTAAACGGCACGATGGGATGTCAGGATTTGATGTGCAGATTCAATGGCTTTTTCAGAATAGGCAAGTGCAGCATGGACAAATTGGACTCGAGGAATTTGGAAAGGTGGCTGAGATGCATGACCCTGGATGAAGGTATCAACGAAATTGTATGAGTAGTCGAGAAGTGACTGTGCCCAGCCCAATAGTGTTGCTTCTGTGTGAACCTTGGCGCTTTCATCTACCATACTTAATCGTTTGATATTCCCTGTTCGTCTACTTTCTTCAAATGGCCGTTTGAGGGCGACAGGAATGCGTGAGCTTGGGGCTAAATCTGCACCCAGGCCAGATTCAGGGCGCTGAGTCCATACAAGTACTGCTCGCATTGCAGTTTTGAAAGATCCCTGACCAAGAAAAGAGCCTCGCAAATTATAGTATAGGGTCCCGTTATAAGAGTTGTCGTTGATGATGAGCTTTTCTTTCTTCACCGTATTGCAGAGGGTTGAGAACGGAATCACATTAACCAGGTAGCCATTAATCTGGTCAGATATTGTTGCATCACCTATTGATGAATTAATCATTGGTGCCCCTGACTGACAACTTCAACACGCACGCTGCTTCTGGTCTTGAGATATCTGGGATTGGCCACCAATCAGAATAATACCTTTTTTAATATTCTCAGGATCAATTTGTTCATACACAACCTCAATAAAATAAGCTATGGCAAACAATTGGATAGTGACTCGTCACTCACTGGTTCAGAGTCCCGTGATTGAGGTGGTTGGGGCCCTACAGATCCACCGGTCGGACGAGCAGAGGCTGACATAACTAATTGGAGCTCCACAGATTTATCGCTTAGAGACACAGGGGTTGATGTGATGGGTGGGGTTGGAAAATCGGAGGTTGGGATAATATCCGGCTTATTTGGGGCCATATGGGGCTTTTTTGAGTGGGCCCTACTTGACGCGCTTGACCCCACCTGATTCTTCTCCAGGCTTGGTGGTGTCTTCCGTTTGTCATTCTGATTAAATGAAGTTAAAGAACCTTTGCAATCCATAAAAAATGGAAATCATCATACCTGCCTTGTCTGGATATCAAAGAGGTCATCCATATACTCTTCAGCTTGCAGCCAATGTGATTGAGCAATCACAAGCTGAAATTCAATAGGCTTGGCAGGTAGAGCAAACAATAGAGCATTGTCTGATTTAGCCCCAGGTTTTGCCTTCACAAACCGGCCTTCAAAGTAAGGTTTATCTATATCTGTCCTCATAATATCCCACCAGGTGACCGTCTCACGAAGTACCATAAAAGAAAAGTCCCAGGGAAACCCTGGATGCAATTTCGTCATTGGTCCGATTAAAAAGGTCTTCGCAAGCTCAAAAAAGGCCGGGGGATGGATCTCATAGTCTACTGAGGTGCCCGCTCTAATCCCCTAGCATTCTCCATTAATTTTCTGATAGTTGGTATGAGAATGAATAAAATGACTCACTGTAGATACCGGTTTTGCCTTTCCTGTCTCATAAGTTACCTCGATCAATATATGAACTTCCCTCTTCTGAGATCGGGGAAGAAATTGACCGGGGAATCGTTGCACAGCGGGCAGTGGTACTTGCTTATAAGCCTGAGTTGACCAGGCATGCCGGTGTGCAGCATAGTGGATGTGGGATTGCGAGTATCCAGGAACCTGGGCAGGAGGTAACATCCCGGGTGGTACACGGCTTCCATGGTCGAACACGGGGTTCATTATTACTGGCCCGGGCTGTCCATTGGAGAGTTGAAATGATGACCCGGGTTGAAATGATGTTCCGGCTGGTAATGCAGTAACATGACCAGCCGGGGTATGGGCCCCTTTTTGACAATAAGAATAAAACACATCATTTAGGGCATATGATAGGCACGTACCTTGTCTCTGAGACTCGTTTACGTGCCGTCTAATCGCCACAAGATCGACTGTTGTGTTACCTGTGGGTGGAACTACACCAGCACTGACACCTTCCATTGCACGTCTTGCAACTTGGACCTTGGGAGTTAGATTTTATTATCAAAGAATTAAATATAACTCACCTGTTGCGGTACACTTCAATGTGTTGGGGTTGTTCTGATAGTGCTCATAGCACTTCTTGCAGACATAGCGCCCTGGATTTCCCCGATTGGTGTTGCCAAGGTAGAGGCGACGCTCACCGGGCTGGATCATGATCCCACAGCTCGATCGTTCACAGGGAGAAGGGACCTTTGCAAACACATCAGTTGAGAATTGAACATTGATAGAATCTCCGTGAGATGACATGTAAGCAAGAGAACCAGCAAAGATATGGATAATGGGTAAGTTCTGTCCAAGCGTCGCATTGCTTTTAAACTCAAGCTCGGACACTCGTGAAGAAATGGCTAAGTCCCCCAAGCAATCCTGCACCCACTGCGGCGCCGTGATAGTTATCATGAATAGTATCTATGAGACACGATGCAGCTCACACATGCCAGGCGTTTCATGAGAGTTTCACAGGACACAATATAAATGAGTCAGAATCATGTTTATCTTCAGTTCAGATGATATTCGGATGAGTAAAAAATAGTTACCTCGTTCCCCTTCCCTCTTGTAAACGTAACTGTGAGGTGGGAACGTGGCCTTGGGACTTGGAAGTAGCAGCTGGGTAGATGATAAACATTGAACTTGTATTTGTTCCGATAAAAATCATTTATTCAGTAATGTGAACATGAGGCTCGTGCACGAATAATTATGACTCTGAAAATACTAAGTATCCGGCCGAGAATCAGTCATTGCTGTATTGTAATGTAGGATGCTTACAAACTCGGGGTTTTGCAAAGAGCGAGTGCCCAAGTCCATTTGAGGCGTTCACAGCTCAGTCGTGAGGGCAGCCTGAAGGTATAAAACCCACAGGAGCTCACAGTTATGAGCTCAGCAACTTCGCCTCAACTACCCACAGCATTCCTGGTGTTTTTTATCACTCCTTGTGTGCTATCTATGCCTCAGTCAAATCAATTCAAGCCACTACGTTCATGTCGTATTCCTCTGGTTGCATACTACAACTGATGACTGCATTTTAGCACCAATCGAAGAAATTACCCCACATATCCTCAAATATTGGAAGATGAATAAAACTGATGTTGATATTTTACACATCCTGAGGACTGAACATGTGGACCTGAATAAATATAGAATTGGGTATGTGAATCCCTAGTATACGCAGATTACACACTGATTTAACCACAGAATCACCTCCTTTTGCAAACTGCGCTTACGGCTTGGCCTTAAACGAGTACGACAACAGGCCCACACAATTGAAACCATACACGAGGCAATGACCAAGCTCCGTTCAAAGTTCCCAAAGGCTGGGGCACGAGAAATGGTCAAGTTACTTTTTCATGAATATGGCATGCAGGTTTCACGGTGAGTAGCTAATACGACAGAGAAATTCAGTATTAATGTTTCCTAGTACCCTAGTAGTTGTTTGGTTCCATATTTACGAGCCCCATCTCGTCCGAGAGCATAGGGCTGGACGACTGAGACGGAGGAGGTTTTGGGCAGCCGGTGTCAATGATATGATATGTGTCGACCAGCATGACAAATGGAAGCAGTTTGGCCTTGCTCTCCACACAGGAATTGATCCATTCTCTGGACGTATTCATTGGCTCAATGTCTGGTGGACTAACAGTAACCCTAAGCTAATCCTTGCCTACTATATTCAGTTTATTCGGACTTCTGGATGTAAGTAAAGTCAATTCATTCTACAATCTACCATGACAAATTGTTTCAGATATTCCGCTTATTACCCAGAGCGATTTGGGGTCCGAAAATTATGGGATTGCAAATGCCCAGACTGTGCTCCGTCATTTGCATGACCCTAGCTTATCAGGGACAATTCAGCACCGTTGGATGCAAAATAAAAAAAACATTAAGCCAGAAATTACTTGGTCCCAAATGCGGCGGCGATTCACCCCAGGATTCGAAGATATCCTTGAACAAGGAGTTGTTCAAGGCTGGTATGATCACAATCGACCACTCGATGTGTGAGTTCTCTCCCCCTCAATATGTGTGGCTATTAATGGGAATTATATTTAGCCTGGTATTCCGATGGCTTTTCATCCCATGGCTTCAAGTTGAACTCAATTCCTGGATTGATCGCCTCAACAATAGGAAGGGACGCTTTGACCAAAATAAGATCTTGCCCCATGGGATACCAAATGAAATACACGAGTCACCACATCGTTTCGGGTGTCTCAATTTTAAGGTGGGTATTCATTTTGCAAACTAAGGGTCAGGTTTTGATGATCCACTATATTAGATTGTTGTCCGTCCTGATGCTGTGGATTGCATTGAGGACATTTATGCGCCAAGAGCAAGTCCGGTATTTGAACTTGTTCCACCCGTATTTGCTGAACAAGCTGAACTATTTTACGGGCATATGGGGAGCCCTCACATCAATGGTACCAATATCTGGAACATATTTCTCGAGCTTTGTCAACATTTTGAAGCATTTGAAAATTCTGTCAACCTATTGGATGAGTGTCAAACACATGTAGGCCTGACAGAGGACTTTGATGACAATATATCTCCCCCCGAGGGTGTAGAACTTCATGGAGGCATTGAAAACATTGATGCTGAAGGATATTTTTATATGGGAGGTCTTAATAACGGTCATGGTCTTGGTAAGCTCTGCTATGTACTCTTCCTCAGATTCCTCATTGAAAACTCATAATATTTAATAGCTGCAGAGGAAGCAAGGCGGTTGGATGAAATGGAAGAGAATGATGAAGAATTTGAGGTACTTGAGGTTGCATTCTCGGATGAAGAACCAGTTGACGAGGACGCTCTGGATGCCTGGTAGTTCTTTTGATTTGCTCTGAACTGTATTCATTAGCAACTGTATTGAAATTACATTGGTGCTGCGATACGTGTACATAAGATGTGATCCTATTTAAATCCAGAGATCTGGCGGTAACGTGTTGATTGACGCCAAATCACTGGCAGGGAACGGCCATCACTGTTTGGATGGGCGTCCCGAGGCTTGTCAGTCCTGGCCTCCATACAAAAGATCAGCCGCCGCCAAGCTTGCTGGGTCCAGCTTATGGCCGACTACAACTTCAAGCTAGAACACGTGCCTGGAATTAAAATTCCAGCGCCAGACGCCTTATCCCACCGACCTGATTATGATCTGGATGATGATCAGGATAATACCGACGTCACAGTTCTTCTAGAAGAACTGTTTATTTCTGCCATTGATGTGGCACTACGTAACCGGGTCATCAATTCTCCAAAATACGACCCTAAGACTGCCGAAGCTATCCAACAAATCAAGGATCACCTCCCGAAATCCACCGACTCCGACTTCGGACTCGTCCCCACCGATAATGGCAACCTTATCACCTTCCAAAACCAGGTTATTATTCCCAAAGACCTCGAACTTTGCCGCAAAGTAATAGCGAAGTACCACAACCACCCCACTAGAGGACACCCTGGTGAGCAGGAAACATACCGATTGGCCAAAAAGGACGTCTATTGGCCAGGGATGTCGACATTTGTCAAGAATTACGTCAAGGGCTGCCCCGAGTGTCAGCAATACAAAATTATCTGACGTCCGGATAAAGTCCCTCCTCAGCCGATATCGGCTTTGGAGACGCTTCGCCCCTTCTCCCAGATTTCATGGGATCTCATCACGGGTCTCCCTAACTCTGACGGCTTTAATGCCATATTGTCCATGGTAGACCACGGCCTTACGAAGGGGGTAATTTTCATCCCTACATCCGACAAATCAACCGCCGATGACATCGCAAGATTACTCATCGAAAAAGTATTCACTAGATTTGGTCTTCCCGACAAAATCATATCCGACCGCGACCCTAGATTTGCCGCAAAATCCCTTCGAGAATTGGCTAAACGCCTCAACATCAAACAGGCCTTCTCTACAGCCTACCACCCTCAAACAGATGGATCCACAGAACGATACAACCAAGAGATTGAAACATATCTCTCCATCTACTGCACCCGAAATCCCCTCCACTGGGTTGACTCCCTACCCCTTGCCGAGTTCTCACACAATTCAAGAACTCATGCCTCAAGGCAAAAATCCCCATTCGAACTCATTATGGGTTACAACCCACCCTCTATTCCCACAATCATGGAAACATCAGACTTTCCATCAGTCGATGAAAGAATTCGAACTCTGGATCACGCCAGAAGAGAAGCACAAGCAGCACATCAACTATCCGCTGACATCGTGCGACAACGAAATAACAAATCAATCAAACCATTCACAACGGAACAACATGTCTGGCTAGAAGCCAAGAACCTCAAACTCCCGTTCTTATCGAACAAAATATCCCTGAAACGTTTAGGACCTTTCCAAATCAAGAAAGTCCTATCACCGATCAACTACGAATTGACACTCCCAACACACTGGAAAATACATCCGGTCTTCCATCGAAATCTTCTAACCCCATATGAGGAAACAGAAGCATATGGAGCAACTCAAACTCCGCCTCCGCCGATAATTATCAACGATGAAGAAGAATACGAAATAGAAGCGATTATCAATCATCGCCGACGCCACAATCAACTCCACTTCTACATCAAATGGAAAGGATACCCACATACCGAGAACCAGTGGCTACCGGAAAAGGAACTCTTAAAGAACGCCAAAGAAGTCCTTCAAGAATATAAAAGAACTCACAAAATGTGAAAGAAATCTCAGGAACTTTCGAGAACCTACCAAACGCAGAAGCCAAACAGCCTCTCAAACGCTTATAACCACTCTCCAACAATGTCTTCCATCATCCGCCCCCAATCAGCTCTTGCCTCCATCTCCTCTCACTCCACTTCCAACACTGCAAGCTCAATTGTTATTATAGATGGATTCACACCATCTCCGACGAACTCACTTTTGGGAGCTTCCATTCCGCCCCCGTCTCCCTACACTCCCTCCGATGCCTTTGCCAACATCTCCGACAGGGACGAAACCCCCGACCCCAACGACACTCCCGCAGGAACCCCTGCCCCAATCCCCGCCTTTCCTAAGGCAACAATCACTATACATCCCGGACCAGCAACAACTAGCACTGGACCACTGGGACCGAATCGAATTAGCGATAGCAATCTCAGGAAGATTGCAACCGACGTCTCCTTTGGAGATAGACTACTCGACCCTACAATTCAAAGCTCCGACAGAGCTTTCTGGAACCACTATGCCGACATGGTTCGACAAACTCAGGCTCTCAATAGAGCGTTCGAACAACAACGAAAGTGGACAGAATCACTCGAGATCTCATGCCGAGATCGACCGGCTCTCATGTCCGCGCTGTATGCGCACCTATCCTACGGTCCCCCAGGCTCCAACCTTCAGGACCCCATCACCATCGATGACTCCGTCATCCAACCCCAGTCCTCCACCAAGTCCTCCAGACCCAATCCCAATCCTACTCCCGGCCTTAAGAGCCGAAACCCCTTCGCCAGTAACTCCACCATGGCCGCCTTCAAGGCCCTCGACGAGGAGCAATCTAAACGACACGTGGCCAAGCCCTTGGCTCACAACACTAAACCCGGCCCTTTGGGTCGACCCAAGCCTTACCCCACCCGAACCGTTCACCCACAAACTGACTCCAACCCCACCAAACCAGCCAACCCCAAGTATATCTGTCCTGAATGCAAACGACATGGACACTGGGCATCAGACTGCCCCAACTTCCAATGTATGGGATGCAAACTATACGCTCCCGGACACTACTCTTACAACTGCATCAAATATCGATGCCCCTACTGCAAGAACTGGGAACCCAAACACCCACGACAGGCCTGCCCCAAACGAGGCACCAAACCCACCAAGAACATCACGGCCTACTTTACCAAGAATCAACCCAAACCTCGGGTTGCCAAACCACATACACCCGTCCCCGACTACCAGTTCCCCGGACCTTACACACCAAATATGGGAACCTACTATGACAACTATATTGATGATGCCGCCAACGCCAACAACACCGGTGAACCTGCCGGACCCAACTACCTTTAGCCCCGAGCAAAACAGACAATTCTGGAACGCCTTCTTTCCAGATCCACCATCTCCCCAAACCGCACTGGAGCTTAACATCCATTGAACTCCGACTCCACCATTCTCCCCGGTTATACCAGCCGCAATATACATCAAAGATGTCGACTTCTTAGCTGCTTATCCAAGCGACGACGAACCACAAGATCATAATGGAGTATGATCATAAAAACGGGGTAATGTTATCAGAACCCTCAGAAGGACTATAATTAGGTTTTAGCCACCTTCCTGATGGACAGTAGAATACTTCTTTTTCTTCTTTAATACTGATACTCCCACACTTACGCTTCCTTTCTCCCATACTCAACTTCTATTTCTCACAGGAAGCCTTCTCTTTACCTGGGTCCACCTTCCAATGACTCGCTCTGACAAGTACTTACCCAGGGTACTTATAAATAGCAGATAACCAATATGTATATAAACCTAGCTACAGTCACCTGTATCTTTAGCTTAGTGTTATACACTGTTCTGCTTAAACCTCTTGTTCGCCTGAAAGGGTATCAGAGATTTATCCAGCCCATCTCCAAGTCAAGCAGTAAGACTCAAGGACCAAGTCTGTATAGACATCCTTGTGATCCCAACCTTGCGACTCAGGAGTGGACCCCTAACACGGGTAACACCCGGGTAACACCCCAGGTTTGGTGTGGGAGGGTTTGTTAGGTTTGGGGATAATGATGGTGGTTGAGTCCTTGAAGTACGCGGGCCAGTGTCCGTACTCAACACAGGTGTTGGCGAATGCTAGGAGGGCTGAGTGACATGGGGGGTGGGATGCAAGTCGTTTGATGTGGCGCCAGGTGAGGTGGTCAGGGCCGGCAGCGGAGCGGTTGGAGGTGCCTGCAAGGGCGTCATCCAGCTCAGGTGGGGTGAAGGGGACCCATTCACAGGTGGTCTGTTCGGGGAGGTAGTTGAGGCCGGAGAGGTTTGTTGTGCAGTCCTTGGCGTTGAAGAAGTGAGACCCCAACGCATCAAATAGTTCTTCCTGGGTGATGCAAGGCTTGGAGGTCCTTGGGTCAACCACGGCGTCAATCGCCGGCAGGGAGCGGGGGCCCACCCAAGACATTAAGTCCCATGGCCTCTTGTTTGTGGCTGCTATGTCCTTGGACAGGGTGTCATAGTAGGACCTCTTGGCCATGCGACAGCCTGAGCGGAACGAGTTCCAGGATTCCTTGGAGGGGGAAGACCGGTACGAGTCCAGTAGGGAAGAACATTCTTTGCTCCACCAGGGTTTTGAGCGGTGGCAGACCAGGGAAGTTTTAGAGTTTGCATTCCAAGTGGTAGAGATTACGGCCATGAGTGCAGAAGCAAAGGCTTCCACATCCGAAGCAGAGGAGAGAGGGTGGGAGGAGGGAAGGGAGCCCAAACCGTGTGAGACTGCATCTAGGAAGGTGGCTTCTTCCTCGGAGTCGATCTTTATCACGGTTTTTCGGACAAAGGGGATTTTGGAGGGGATGGGGAGTGTGAATGCCAGGGGGGCATGGTCTGAGGGCAATCTGAGGTTTGGCAGGATGTGGTAGCCCGAGAGGGGCAGTCCATTGTGGAAGAAAGCTAAGTCAATGACAGTTGAAGATTTGTTCTGATCTCTGGGGTAGAACGTGGGCTGGGGAGAAACTGGCAGGGCTTGGAGCAGCGATAGCGACTCGGCCACATTGAGAAGTCATGAGGCTCTAGCGGGGTGTGTGGGGTAGGAGGGGTCCCATTCATTTGATCTGATGTTGAAGTCACCTACCATGCAGAGGCAGGAGTGGGAGGACAGAGATAGCATGTTGGTCAGGAATGATAGTGCAGAGTCCTACGCATCATTGTAGATCCCTACCAGGTGCACAGGACCGGTGGGGAAAAAGAGGGACAGCCACGAGATGTCCCGGTGTGGGGCAAGGTCATGGCGGAGGGAGGGGCAGAGGGGGCAGAGGGATTTGTGTACAAATACCATTGACCAAGGGCGGGAGGGGGAGTTGGGATCGTTTTTGTCACCAGGCGAGACAAGACAGTCCCAGTCCGGGTGGAGGGGGCCACCAATAACGGGGGCACCTTTTTTGTCAGTAGCAGAAAGGACATACCTGATGATTTTCCATGGGGGTTCTTGTACAAAGATCAAGTCCACAGCCAGAGCAGACAGAGCAATCAGGAGGGTTTCCAGAAGAGAATAATTGCAGGCTACGTTTTGGGAGACCACCGAGAGAGAGTCGGCCAAAGGTGTCCTACCAGTAGGGCGCTCCGAGAAGGGGAAAGGGGAAGTGGAAGGGGGTACAACCCGATCAGGAGTGGGAGAGCGGAGAAACGGGCGGGCAAAAGGGGCGTCGGGGAAGAGTAAGGGGACAGTGTCTGACAGATCATGTACAGACATTAGGGGGGGCAGCGGAGGCGGCTGCGGCTTCAGCGCAGGCACGGCGTTGTTCAGCACGGATGGTTTCCCTCAGGAGGGCTTGTCGGTTGACGCGGCCCTCAATCCACTTGGGTTTGAAGCGGTGGTGCCAGAAAGGGCACTTATCACTATTGGCAGGGTGGGGGCCATCGCAGTTTTTGCACTTGGCACCGTGGGGGCAGGGTTGGTTGCGGGGGGTGGCTGGGACTGGGGGGTTGGCCTTGGGCTTGCCTTGGCAGCAGGTAGCATGGGAGCAGTGGTTCTCCTCTTTGTGAGGGCCTCCGCAGATTGGGCAGGCAATGTTAAAGCACCTGCAGACATGGACGGTGTGTCCCCAGGTCCAGCACCTGGAACAGAGGGGTACTCCGGGGCGAGCTGTTGCCTTCCAAATGTGACAGATATTGCCCAGAATGGGCATGGATCGGTTAGCTACCTCATCGGCGGCAGTACCTTTCTGGGAATCCCAGATTTCAAACCAGACAGTGGCGGTGTCAGCGCCACGGTTGTTGCAGGAGGGACGGGGAGGTGAAACGAGCTGGAAGTGGGGTGCCAGGGGGGAGCGGGAGAGAGCCTCACAGACGAGGCGTCGTACCTCGGGATAGGAGGCAGGGCCGTTAGGGCAAGGGATGTCTAGGATCTTGAGGTAGGACTTGGAGCGGGCTTTGCCCGCTGCAGAGATGCCTCCATCCACGACTTTGGACGCCCATTGGCAAATAGTGTGGACATCCTCATTAGAAGGGACATCCCGGCAGAGAAGGCGGGCAGCGGTCTTGTCATGGGAGATGGACAAGACACGGCATGAGGATGATGAGGCGGCAAGACCCCGGTTAGCAGAGTCCACAATCCCTGGGAGATCGAGAACGTTAGGGGGAGGGGTGGGGAGGGCAAGGATGACCTCATGACGGGTCGGTCCCTTGGTGGTGGATGTGAACTTGGGGCGGTGTGATGGTATGGGTGGGGTAGGTGTGTAATGTGTGGCTCAGAATACCACTACCTAAGTCAACCAATACCTTGAAATGCGATTCTGGGGCGTCAGAGACAGTTCTCGAAGAGAGGGATTCAACTTTATAAAGAGGATTTTGGGGGAATCGGAATATAAAATGGGTTTTCTCGAAAATATACCCAAGGGCACCAAGTGTACTCTGTGGGTGGTTTCTGGGGTAGTAGTGACAAGTCTCCACTTGTAGCTACTGTCTCGGGCTCTCAATATCTCTAATCTCGAAACCTGGGGGAATCTGCACTACCCCACTAAGTCTCTCTCTGTGTCTCTAGGCCTAAGGGGAATCTAAACTACCCCTGAGCCTCAATATCTCTCTGTGAGTCTCCCGGACTCAAACAATAGTCTCAACAAGCTCTCTTGACGATCACAGTTCGTCTCTACTGTCTTCTGGGTGGTCTAGGACCGAAGCTCTCACTTAATTTGCCTTAATGCACACAATAGCACAAGATAATGAAATCGTTAATTCCCAAATCTCGTGGTCTCGAAGCTAGGGCAGCGAGTGCTTGCCTTTCACCTCTCCTCCACGCTGTATTTATACGTTTTTGGTAGCTAGGAAACAGCCCGAGTAAATAAGGAAACATTAGAGAGAGTAATACTAGTATACACAATCGGTCCGATATTCCCCTGCGTAATAATGCTTTTCCACCTGGTATTGGTCCTGGCTGCCTGTTGTAGACTCATTTCGAGTCATCGAGACGCTGCTGGCGTCATTGCATGGGTCATCGCAACGGTCCGCGGCTGTTTCAGCATGCCCGGAGAGGTTTTCTACCCATATACGCATGCTTTCTACCGCCGCACGTCTACCCTATCGATCTCCTCCCAACCCGGCATTTTGGTATACTGTTAATATACCCTTCTAGTATCTTGAACTGGCTGCGCATTGCTTACACGTCGTGCAGATAATCCGAGATAGTCCAACTACTCCATCATTTGTCCTTTGATCTGCTACTGGACCCTGCAAGGCCTTTCAAGGTACTCGATCGGTCATCGAGATGCTATTGCACGTATTGTATTGCCATAGCTATCCCCTTGGGGTTGGCTGAGAGGCTTACGCGTCCATAGCTTAATAGGTTTTCTATTTGTTCCACTCCTCACTCATCTCTATTGGTCCTCCTGACAATTGGCGGTCCTTCCGACCGTTGTATTGCGATCAGACGAGCTGATGCGGCTTCGGGTGTACATCCCTTGGCCGACGCTTTCTCGGGCAATAGCCATGGTCTCCCTCTTCTCGATAGAACATCATCCCTGCCCTTAATATAGCAGTCGGTACATTGTCTCTTAGTACATTGTATGCCATTAATTCGGGTCAGGGACAGGGACACTGTTCATTACTAATCGAGGTATCTCGAAAATCCGTCTACCAAGTGTCTCGATGCCGGTCACACGATCCTCTCAAAGGTTTCAATCAGCGCTAGACTGCTATATGTGTCCCCTTTTCGAGATAGTCGAATTAGAGGCCCTCAGTCTTCTCAGGTCATCTTGATGATCATTATATGATTGTGAGCTCCTCCCTCGTGATCAGGGGGTTCTACTGACAACGTTCTCGATATCTGGTGCATCTCTGAGTGTGTACAACTGCGATGCCGCCTGTTGTACTCTTTGTCCACTCTCGAAGCCATACAGTAGCTATTTAGTAGCCACTGGCTGACTCCTGGGGTGCCTTATAGCCTCATAGAGGTCCTTACATGACATACCAGTCGGGTTAGGGTCATTGTAGGGGTGTTATGGGTATATCGAGATAATTATGTCGTAGCTATTGCTGAGCCATGGGTATATAGGGGTATAATGGCTTATTTTAGCAATGCTTCGATTTTCGGCGTAATAGCGGGGCTTGACTAGGGCCGAGCCGGGCGTGTTTTTGGAGTTGGTGGAGGGCGGGGAGACGCCCTTGGCACGTGCCATGCGCTCCAGTTCATCGATGGAGGCGTCAGGGAAGGCGCGGGACAGCGCAATTAGACAGCCGGTCCAGCCGGTGGAGGGGGAAGTAGGCGAGGTAGCCGCAACATTGGCCCATGTGCGGCCGGGCGTGGGGGAGGGGGCAGCGGAGCGCCAGTTGGGCTTGGTCCGCAAGTTGACGGAAGGGGGGGGAGGGGAGGGGACCACAGAAGACGCTGGACTAGAGCCAGCGGAACGGACAGGTACAGGGCCAGCCACTGATCCGGGGTTGGGTCCCTGGACGGATCCAGATCCAGGGCGGATGGAAGCAGATCGGGTGCCAGACCCGGACTTGGGGGGCCAAACAGGGTTAGACCCTTGATCGGATAATGATGGGATAATCCCAGTCATTGCAGCCCCTGATCCGGGCCTGGCAGAGTGCTTACCTTTATTAATTCCGGCAGGCAAGGGGGAGGGAGGCCTCATGTCCACATCGGGGGATGGGGCAGGAGGGGGGGAGGAAGGGGGGAGGAGGGCTGGCTGTGCAGCCGGGGCAGCTGGGCCCAGAGGTGGGGATGAGGAGTATGGGGCGGGGGAGGGGGGCTTTACCATAATGTAGAGCTCGGATTGCACTGTATGGTGTAACCATTCTACCATGCTGAAGTTGCCACGGGAGCGAACCATATTGCATAGTTTAAAGGATGAAAATACTATGTTGATGAGGTCGACGAGACCTGGGAGTACGATGGGGTGGTTGTTGTTGACTACTTCCAAGTGAGATAGTGAGGCCAGCCAGTCCATCACCATGTTCAGGTTAGCGTTGGCTTCAGCAGCGTCGGCCAGGATGCGCTCATACAGGGAAAGTGCAGATAGATCGGGCAGTTCCTCATCCTCCAGTCTGTCGGACCATCGGGCGGGGGGGATTTCTGGTTGTGGGGGGGGATCAAGGTCGCAGGAGGTGGGCAGGACATCCCGGACTCGTACAGTGGGGTCTAGGGCCTCCAAGGTGTGCGTCGATTCATCAGAGTCAAAAAACTCTTCATTGCTGTCATTAGGCTTAGCACAGACTCAGGACCCGGTCTGAGAGGCTCTCGAAGCAGAACAAGAGGAAAGTTGAAAAGCCTCGGCGGAAGAGGCAAGATTGAAGTTATGAGGGCTCGACACCGTGATGGGCGATGAGCTCGAGTTTTGGGCTAATGCCGTCAGGGTGGTGACAATGGGGTTCATTGGAGTCGGAGCCATGATTCCAGAGTTCGTATTGCTCATTAATCACTCAGAGACCAGCACTAAAGAACGCAAGAGCGATTCGATGGTGGTGGTTAGAGGACAAGAAGCGTGGAACTCCCTGATCATGAGGGAGAAGCTCACAGGCCATATAATGGCCATCAAGATGACCTGAGAAGACTGAGGGCCCCTAACTCGACTATCTTGAAGGGGACATCAGGTAGCAGTCTAGTGCTGATTGAAACCTTTGAGAAGATCATGTGACCAGCATCGAGACACTGGGTAGACGGATTTTCGAGATACCTCAATTAGTAATGAACAGTGTCCCTCACCCGGGTAAATGGCATACAATGTACTAAGAGACAATGTACCAACTGCTATATTAGGGGCAGGGATGATGTTCTATCGAGAAGAGGGAAACTAGGGCTATTACCTGAGAAACGTAGACAGAAGACATTGGCTGAGAAATTATACCCGAGGCCGCATCAGCAGGTCTGATCACAATACGATGGTTGGGAGGACCGCCGATTGTCAGAAAGACTGATAGAGATGAATAAGGAGTAAAACAGACAGGGAATCTGCTGAACTATGGATGCGTAAGCCTACCAGGCAACCCCAAGGGGATAGCTATGACAATACAATACGTGCAATAGTATCTCAATGACCGATCAAGTACCTTGAAAGGCCTTGCAGGGTCCAATAGTGGATCAAAGGACAAATGATGGAGTAGTTGGACTATCTCGGACTATTCGCATGACGCGTAGGCAACGCACAGCCAGTTCAAGATACTAGAAGGGTATATGAACAGCATACCAAAATGTCAGGTCGGGAGGAGACCAATAGGGTAGACGTGCAGAGGCGAAAGGCATGCGTATACGGGTAGAAAACCTTCCCGGGCATGCTGAAACAGCCGCAGACTGTCACGATGACCCACGAAATGACGCCAGCAGCGTCTCGATGACTCGAAATGAGTCTACAACAGGCAGCCAGGACCAATACTGGGTGGAGAAGCGTTATTACGCAGGGGAATGTTGGACCAATTGTATATACTAGTATTACTCTCTCTAATATTTCCTTATTTACTCGGGCTGTTTCCTAGCTACCAAAACATATAAATACAGCGTGGAGGAGAGGTGAAAGGCAAGCACTCGCTGCCCTAGCTTCGAGACCACAAGATTGGGAATTAACAATTTCATATCTTGTGCTATTGTGTGCATTAAGGCAAACCAAGTGAGAGCTTCAGTCACAGACCACACAGAGACAGTAGAGACGAACTGTGATCGTCGAGAGAGCTTATTGAGACTATTGTTTGAGTCCAAGGGACTTCTAGAGAGAGACATTGAGGCTCAGGGGTAGTGTAGATTCCCCTTAGGCCTAGAGACACAGAGAGACAGAGACTTAGTGGGGTAGTGCAGATTCCCCCAAGTTTCGAGATCAGAGATATTGAGAACCAGAGGCTGTAGCTACAAGAGGAGACTTGTTGCTATTACCACAGAGACCACCCTCAGAGTTGTCAAGCTACTGAAAATGGCTGTGCAAAAAGGGAAAGGAGGATCCAGAGGGAGAGTGTACGGAGAGACTTTGGCTTCAGCTTATGTGCTGCACCCTTCCGATACCACAGTCTTGATTTGCAAGCGCGCGATGAGAAGCATGCACGAGCACTTTCGCGATTACGATGAGGGAGGAGGAGGTGCAAGATGCAAGAGGGTGTGCGAACGCGCAAGAGCAACGGAGAGGGAGAGAGGACAAGCTTAGTTGATTATCTGACTGAGTAACTACAATACAAACAAATGCATTTTATACTACAAGCCAGATACATGATTTGTAAGGAGGAGAAGGGTAACAGAGGAATGGAGACAATAAGTGATATAATGATGACTAGAGAACTACTCACTGGAATGCTTTGACAGAGAACACACGATGCAAAGGGGAGCAATGATGGAACAACAGTTATAAATAGAATATCAAAAATAACGGAGATCACGCAGATCGGCGCCTTCGCACACGTATGCACGCTTAGGCAGTGGCTGTGTGTTTGGCATGTGACAAGAGTACATTTGGTGCCCTTGGGTATATTTTTCGAGAAAACACTTTATACATTTACTATACACCCCAAAACCCCTTTCAAAAGTTGAATCCCTCTTCTCGAGAACTGTCTCCGACACCCCAGAACTGCATTTCGAGGTACTGGTTGATATAGGTAGTGGTTATCCGAGCCACATATTACATACCTACCCCACCAATACCATCACACCGTGTTGGACTACAGAGCGAGCAAGTGTCTCGAGCATGCCACTCATAAGATTATCGAGGTCTATGGTGCTGTTAAAGGGCAAGAAGGCCCTACAGACATCTCCACGATGTAAATGGGAAAGGTTTGTCATAAGGAGCAAGTCCAGAGAACTAGACAGTGCTTTTGAAAAAATTAGAGCTCTACTTAAGTGGCAAGTTGCACAATACTCAAATTCTTTTGGTGGCTATCGTACTCAAGTGGTGAATTTACGAGATGTCAGTTGATAGTGAGTTGCTTACTTGATATCCGGAGAACACGAACCCCGTGAGTAGTCGATACGTGATGGGAGGTGAGCGGAAATTAGCTTGGGGTTGGGTATTATGAGATAAGGCCCATATGTAGATCCTTTCCAGCCTAAGGGGTGATATCACTTCATGAGACCTGGTGTTTTACGTGCGTGCTGGATACAATCTTGCGCATGATTCATGCCCATATCTAGCATTGATGTGCTAGACATGTAACCCAAATTTGGAACAGGTAACTATCATGTTGGCCACCCGTACAGCATTCCCATGAGTTATAGACCCTAGGAGACAATATCCATGATCTACAGAACCCTGTCTGCTTCATGCGGAGCATCTCCAGCATCATGATCAGACGATAGGGCAGCGTAGTAGTGGTACGTCCGCCATGAGGGCAAGCCTCTAGGACGAACAAATGATTCAACAACAACAATAGGGCAATCACCCTTCGACCTTCATCTCCACATCTTTCGCGAGCTTTCGCAACAGCCCTACGGACCACTACCATCTCTCAGTACAAATGAAGAGTCTTGTTTCCTCAGAAGAACCTGCAGGGAGCTTTCAAATTATAATTCATGCTATCCTGGTGTCCAGTCGAGGTCCCTTTGCGTTTTAGAAGAAGCGGAGATCCAGAAAGAAATTGTGATCGATACCCGCGAACATTTCACGGAATCCCATCGAGCGCTGATAACAGTAAAAGGTGAGTTTCATATTTTAGTTCAGCGTCCCTCCCTAGCCTGGCGTCCCGGCAAGTGGAAAAGGATTATGGCTCTATTGTTAGATCGCGCGTTGAATCTCTGTCTTTCTCTTTAGCTCACGACTGATCAGGGTTGGCCTCTGGGAAGGCCAGTGGGTAATCTTCTCAATATTTCGGAAAGACCGCCGCATCGTGAAGAACACGAACATTCCATCCTCATATTTTTTAGCCAAGTGCCCTACCTATGTTTTTAGCAGATCCAATATCAGCCCCCCAGATGCGATCACGGGATGTCCACACTCTTCATACGTCTTATTTAGGTATGAGCTCGCGTTATTGCCCTCAGTTTGAGCAAATTCTCTACGTCAACTACCATAATAAGATTGGAGTCTGGCCGTTTTTGAGTTCTTAGGTCATCATCCAATGGTACCGCGCTTCTGAGCATCTAAAGAGAAACGACTTTAAATGAAGTCGAACCTTACTCTTCTTATCCTTCGCTGACTTTGAACTATAAAGTGTATCTGACCTGACCTGGCAGCCCAAGCTATGTGAGCGTTCGTGTGAACCTCGTGTCGGAGCTGACTGAAGTACCACTGCTCTCTACTGTAGAGTGCAGTTTAATCATCACAAGACGCTCACAACTTTGGTGCTACCTAAGGGGCTGTAAATCGCCGGTTCCGAGAGGGTTCACCCAAATCAACATTCTGAAGGGTGACCAATTCCTGGGGTTTGTCTTGGCGCCAGCGGGACTCACGCCATGACCTGGTCCCTGAACTGGACACTCGATTTCTCCTCACTAGGGCCCTCCATCGTGTTCCTCTAATTCAAAAACAAACATCGTGGCGTTGGAGCATTACCTGAACTTTGTATCCTACATGTTAAACCCTCAAGTGTCACGATGAGGTGCTCGCGCTTGGGATTAGTTGAAAAGAAGGTTTACCACATGTACATGTTATACCGGCCGTTGTCCTCCGATCGTGAGCCTCGATTCAACCTGGCCATCGCGCCCGCACTCTATGAGAATTGTTGTATTTTATTCTGTTCCACATTGTTCGTGTGTGGCCAAGTACTATTTTTCTGATAGTGAAACTTCGCCACCCTTCCATTTCCATCGCAATGGGTGTTGCCTGGAAACCCATCAGTGCAGCGTTGAACGTTTATATGTTGAAGTGTGCGAACCAATTCACTTACTGAATCACCAATCAGGACTAACAAACAGCCTCGAGGAATCAATGAATCAGCTGCACACCACACGCCTCCTCACTTGCTAAACATAGGGCTCCGTCCCTCACTTCTTCAGGGTCTATGCACAAACTACCTCCGTTCAGGCTCCAGCTCCGTGCGTCATTATCATGATCGAGATAGCGACCGTGAAAGGCCGTGATTCTTCTAAGAAGGAAGCCAGGAGCCCATTCCCGTCTCGGGATCCAGCGAACCAGAGTGGGTGGAAGTGATGGCCAAGCGCCCGAGAAAAAATTCTCTTTCCACTGGATTACTTCAGTTGATGCACATCGTTGCCACAGCCTTTCGTTGTCAATTCACACATTGATGATGATCTAAGTGTAAATGCGACTTTAAATGACAGCCTCGTGGCAGAAGCGGATATGCTTCGCATTAGCGAGGGATAGTTATATACCCAATATCCAGCGTTCGTTTTATTGTTCCTTCGCTCAGTGCCACATTTCCTGGCATCACTCTATACCCCTGTCCCTCCCCCTACCCCTCCCCCTACTTTATATCATATCTGTGACGCTTCACGAGTGCGCAAGGATACATACCGAAGTAGGAAGAGCACCGTGGATTACCCCATGGACGCCATGTCCTATGCCGGTTCTCCCAGTGGATATCCTTATGAGACTCCATTGCATGCTATGGACAAATCACCCGAGGATCCTATTTTCCCGGTTCGTCAGTACCAGTCGGGGATTGAGCACGGCAGCGAGCAGGTGGGTCGAATCTATCCCAAAGTTATTCGTTCACTAGTTAAAATCCCCTTCGGAGGAGTCCCTCGGTTTGACGAATAGTTCTCATTACGACTACGATGTAACCGGGAAGCCTATTGGCTTCAGCTATGCGGATGTCACTAGCTTCGATGATCCAAGTCAAAATGTCTATTTCGCTGGCTTAGAAAGTTCGATGACATGGTGGAGCGGAAGAGGGTGCTTCGGTGACACATGTCAATGCCAGGAACAGGTGGAATCGCGACCACAGTGTTATGATAAACACCGCGACCAGTTGGCAAGTAATCTCGGTATTTGCACCTCGTAGGCATTATCTGAGATTGTGGGTAACAGGGCAATTTTATACCTCACCAGGCGGCCATGTTTCCTATTAATGTCGAGAATCAGCGCCCCTACGTGACCTCATCTTCTGAGCCACTAGACATTCGATGTGGGTTAATCCCGACCCTTACCTCCGAGGATACACAAATCTCATCGACATCACACATCATCCCTCCCCCTACCGGCACTCAAATTGTACCTCTGTCAATTGGCGCCTCCACAGTATCAGCCGAAATACATCACACTCCTTTATCGCCCGATCAACATTCGACATATTCCGAGTTAGCTGCTAACCTTGCTTACATGACAGCTTTCTCTATCCGATCAGAGGTCAGTTCTACGAAGGAAAAGGGGGTCGTTGGGCGGCGAAGGAAGGAAAAGGCAGCCACTAAGCCCCAGGAGAAGCGTTACAAGAGAGCACTAGAGCTTCCAGACCCGGCCGCGAGTGCTTTGATTTCGACTCTAGACTGGACTGTGCCTCCACTTGCAAAGAAAGCTACAGAAATGGGCGGGTGTCCGAGCGCCGAGAGGGACTCTCAATTGCCACGAATCCGCGCACTCATCCCAACCCGCGGTCGATCGAGAGATAGTGGCCAGCTGACGCCGAATAGTTCACCCTATCTGAAGAAAATTCCCCCGCCAGGCCCCTCAGAGAAAAGTGTGGGTGGCAGCGGCGGAAAGAAACTAGGCCTGGCGTGTCTTTTCTGTCGCGAGCGGAAGATCGCGTGTGGCCGTCCGTCCGAGTCGCACCCTGACCAAACCTGCAAGTGCGTAAACCAGACCCGGATACAGTAGATGATATTGCTGACAAATGGCACAAGTCAATGTGCTCGACGTATGTTCAAGTGCGAATACCCCACAGAATCCCGCCGTGGGCAGCATAAGCGACCGAAGAGCAAACCAGGCATCACGTGATGATGCCAACTGGCTGGAATCTGGTTAGGGTCATCGCCGCGATTATTTCTTGAACTTTAGACTCTAACTGAACAAATGTTATCCTCTTGTTCGTGTAAAGACGTCCATACGTGCCTGTAATGATGCAGGACTTGCAACAGTGGGCTGTGACCCTGTGTCATTGGATGCAGCTGGGTGAGTTGAACTGGTCAGCACCACTGACCGGGATCGCCCGGGGGCCGACATCGACCGGCTATTCTTCGGCGTTGTTGATCTCTTCCGGCATTCACCCGTGCTCAAGCGCTCATCGGTCCATCCTCTGCCAACCCAGCGATTGGCAGCTTGGCCGATGTGAGTGCTGGTGCATAGTGCATGATACACGATGACTCGCTCAGCTGGACCTGACTCAGCTCAATCAATCAATCGAACCAATAATTTGTCCCACGGTCAATTCACTGCCTCTGACGTCAATATGACTCGAAACTGGATCTCTTCCATATATATAGCCCAGCCGCCACGATGGTCGTAGCTCAAGCTACCAGTTGCATCATCAGCGACACATAGAGAGGCCCTCCTCCACTCTAACTTATTTAACTACCAGTACTCGTACTCCACACTCAAGCCTATACCCCTTATTTTTCTAATCCACGATGACTCGACCGGAAAAGATCTCTCGTCGCAAGGCATTTAACAAGGTATGGAATAAATTGTTACCTCTGGATGTCATCCAGGCTCTTAACACCCTTTCTCTAGGCTCTTCGAGCACGTGCTGCCGAAGAACAAACGTCCTTCGCATCCGTACTACAACGGATCCAGCAGGTTGAGGGAACGCGTGCTTACCGTTCAATGCTCAATCTACCCACACATCCCGACCGCCCTGCGCGGCGCAACATGATGGGTGACCAGCTACACCAGCGCAATGGACCCGCCCGCCCCTTTGAGGCTCCCGAAGGAGATGATGAGAACAAGGTGGCGGTGGAGAGGAAGACAGTCGTAGTTGACTTGATGGCAATGGCAAAGCCTGCCAAGGTCAAAGGTACAGCTTCCCCTCTAGCCTCCAGATGAATCATCTCATCTGAGACATTCTTTCTGCCTTGAAGGTGTCGCAAAGGAGTTTGAAGTTGTCAAGAGGGTAAAGAATGTTATCGTATTGGAAGACCAAGACTTTTACAGTGATTCAAGCGAGGATGAATGGGAGGCGATTGATTATGACGATGGTCAGGCTACAACGAAGAGGACGTACTCCGCTGCCCTGAGGGGAAGGTAGTCGTGGTCTGAGAGCAGAGCGCATTATTTGTTCGTGTCATTTATTAGGATTTACAGCTTGGATCGTTGCTGGGGAGACTCACTTATTGTAACCACGGGGCTCAAAAGAGTTCATGAATTGACTATTTCCCCGAAACAAATAAAGAGACAAGGCAATATCAATCGATCATGCCTCAGGTGTTCTGGCGATCTCTGCTAATAGTTCTGGAGAGGGGGTATCACCCATCTTTAGGTAGTCCAACAACAGCTTCACCCTCTGCTCCGCCTCCTCTCTCGCCTTTCTGTCCTTTTCTTGCTCGCTCCTTATTCTCAGAAGTTCCTCCTCGTTCTTTCTCCTCTCCTCTTGCACGGTCCTGAGTTCCTCCTCCCTCGCCTGTTGCACCTTCTTGAGTTCCTCCTCCCTCTCTCGTTGTACCATCCTGAGCTCCTCCTCCCTCTCTCGTTGCATCACCCTGAGCTCCTCCTCCTTTTCCCTTTTTTCCTCTTCTCGTTTGCTCCTCTCCAGATCTACATCCTCTCGAGCCCTCCGCAGCTCCTCTTCCTTCCCCCTCTCCCTTTCTCCAACCTCCTTCGTATGCTGAAGTCGCTGCCTAACGACCTGATTCAAGTGTTCAATAATATAAAGATCGGCATTAGTTTTGGCAAACCAACTCACGCCTTCCTCAAACTTCAGCTTCTCCACCCAGAACTCATCTACGAGCGCTTCAAGCGTATAATTCATTGGCGTCTTTACAACCCTGATCACATTCATCCACTTCCCTAGCTGATTGTCGTACCACGACAGGATATCCTCGTTAGGCCGAAGGTGGCTGATGCGACTGCCTTCACGCAACTCCAGGTCAATGTAGGCAAACATCCGCGCAACGTGGATCAGCATTCCTGCAAACCAATAGCAATTTTTGGAAAATACCCGGTAGAGAGATTTAGATTTGTTAAGTTTGTACGCGATGATGGCTAACTCGTACAGGTAGATCCATTTTCGTTTAACCGGTTTCGAGCCGGTTTTCGGAGTAGTGGGGGCGGGCATAGATGGAGAGGGTTCAATGGGGGGTGCGGTGCTGGACTCGGCGGGATCGCGGGGAACATAAGAAATTGCACTAGGACCCGAGGCTGTACGATGGAGGGATTGGTCTTGCTGCTGGGTAGGGTCGCTCAGTTTCCTGGACCGAAAGCGTGGGGTGGTAAATAGAGAGGAGCTTGTGGAGGCCTCCGAAGGAATAATGGCGTTAGGGGGTGGTTGGAGACGGAGCACTGCGACCAGTTTGTCGTCTTTTTGGCAGTAGGGCCGGTTAAGGACGAGGACACGGTCATCCGCTAGTACCGCCTTCTTCCTTATGGAATCCAAAGATGTGGTGCTAGCCATTGCCCTCTGCACTATGACTGGTCGTGACCGTGTCGCTTCCTGATTTACTTCATTTTCCGAGTCCGGCACCTCCCGCTTCTCCATGAAAATATGGCGCTCAAGTGCGCGGTCCGGGTGGGGTGGATGAGGATCATCGTCACTTTGAGGTTGCTTCCCTATCGACCGCTCGAAAGCGAGGTAATTCACCTCAGCGCTCCCATCCGTCCTCTTGATAACTGCTATTGTGTACTCGTGGCACGTTTTGAGTTTTTTGGACGGCTCCTTCAAGACCCTCAATTCCGATACGTAATAGACCTCAGCTCTGTTCAACCCCTCGTTGTAAACATAAACGTGGTAGAGGTGCTTGTAGAACTGATCCACGGGCATCCTCGAGTACCCAAACTCGTGCAGCTCGAGCAGGGAATCTCTTTCGTTACTCCTGGACATCACGCCAAGGGCGCTGAGAAGGGGAAGGATGAAGGACCGAGTACTCGTGGGGGAAGCCATGTGTAAGTTCTTATACGTCAGTGGGAGTGGCCGTCTTTAGAAGGGGGAAGACATTTGCGCAGGTAAACATGTGTATCACGAACTGATATATCGTCTATGTGTTTGTGTGTATACTTGTGTGGACTAGACGTCAGAAGAGATTACGGCCCTAATGAGTATGTGACGGAAGGGTTCAGGGCACCGATATCTCGGTAGGACTTTGAGATATAACGTAACACCTCGTGTAGCCACAGCTTCTTCAAAGAGGGATTGTGACTATATCCGCTATCGACCAGAATCAGTCGCAGTCACCTTCCAAATCCGCATCTTCACGGAGTTCAAAACCATCCCTAGCACTAACCATGTGGGTCCAATTTTCCTGACCGACACCCATTATTGCCAGGGCGAAGAGCGTCAGTTCACTTACTGTGTCATCAATCGAGGAGAGATTAAGAGTAAATGTTTTTTGTGATCGTCTGGTGCTAGCCCCAACCCTTAATCTAGGCGCCCAATGACGATCAAGGTTCCACTGAACATTAATGGTTAACTTCTTCCAGTAACACGATCGTGAGAGAGGAAATGCTGTGGTGGTCTAGCTATCGCAACACTAAGACAAAGGTGTTGAACATGCGTTTCCTCTATGATTCGACCTAAGGAATCCGAGATTGATCGGTGTTCAAGCTTAGATGCATCATATCCATACATCCCACCCAATGATGCTGAGGTGAATCGCCAAAGGTGCTCACTCTCCCGATCTTTGGCCTGCATTTCTCTCCTAGGGGATAGAAGAAGATACCTGTTTACGGCCATTGACGATGGCGCCCCCCACCCAGAAGCACTCAATTGTGGTTATATACGCCGACCATGGCCACCAGATGCAACTGTTGGCAATAATTGTCATAACAGTGATCCGTGCCTACAGCTTTAATAATGCATGCTAAATTCTGATGATTAACCCCCGACCTGCATCCAAGCTCCTTCACTGGTTCGAGAAATACAGGATTATTGTCGGAATAGCCTCGAAAATCGTAAGAGTACTGCATCGTAAGGGATCAACCCCGCATCGTAAGGGCGATTTTGTGTGACACTGACATGCGCCGGTGAAATATTTTTCCGGCTGGCCAAACTAAATATTTGCAAACGCTTTCGTCTTTCTTCACACATCGTTGAGTATTCAAGTAGCTACATGGTGTAATTAGACACTCAGCTCTCACGATGGGGATGTCTCTGCTACTGTACAAGCCACGGCGTGACGATTCGAAGGCCTCCAAAGATTATTTTGCCGATTGCGCTCGCGTGTACCGATATTCTTGTAGCCTGATTGCCTGCCCTACAATAGCTTGGATGACGTATCATGCTGTAAGCTCAGATGCCAATGCCGACTGCAGCTCATCGTCCGGGCATATATTTAGGGCGTCGAGAAGTGCTTAGCCATTTGCAGATCGTTTATGAGAATGTCGACCCATCTAGAGCCTAGTGATTAACAGACCGAGCAACCCAGGCATAGAAAATAAAAGGATACCGGCCCATGGGTTTTGCGACACCACCTGGTCCGACATTTCGACGTGCTACTGCGAGTAGCTAATAAAAAGCTGTGTTTGCATCGGCGAACGGAAAACACCATCTGGCCAAATGGAGGGTTTGAGAAGGATACTCCTCAAGCAAGGTCCATGCCGTTCTGTAGATCTATTCTAAACTCACCACCCCACAAATCAATTCGTCGCGACTGAAGAAAGTCAGTCGGAGGTCAGGGAATCTTGTTGGATCCGGGTTGATGGTTACATTCTATGAATTTGCTGTGCGTTCGGGGAGTGCGAACTCGCGTGAGGAGACTCATATGATGGAACAAGGGGAGTATAATAAGCCACAAAGGGGACCCGCTTCATGTGCTAGCTTTCTCCCGGCGATCGATCATACCTTGAGGGACATATCAATGATCTCCGGTCGTTGTTGTTTATTCATTTTAACGTCCCGGAGGCTTGCCCTCATACGGAAGTACCTCTACTTCGTGTACAGATAGTAACATGAAGACCATAACATTTCTAGGACCCTAGCGCCCTTCATCAACGCCATGGCCCTGCTCTGTACTACATGCGGTGCAACCAGGGTGCTCGCAACCTCCGGTCGTGTATGTACCTGCAGAGACAGTTGAGCACGACCCTGGACAAGTTGATGTGATGGTAGATACTTAGAATGATACTTCGGGTTGCGTCCTTCCTTGTTTTCTGGATCAGGTGCTCCTCTGTCCCCATTTATATGGACTCTCTCAATTGTTTTAACACATTAACAGTAGACCTCACTGCTAGGTTCTCACAGCTTTACCCTTATTGGCCCTTTGACCGTAGATACTCACCACGGTATCTTGGCTTTCACACCGTCAGTTATTGATATACCCAAGATTCAGCTATCCAACCACCACCTCGTAGCCTTTTTCACAGTATCCCAGGCCTGTCGCGAGCCTGATTCAAGTCAAGCACAAGTAAGAATATCTATCTTCGCTTTCTCACGCTACCAAGTCGTCGCAGTGGAGTGGTCCATACATATATACCGCATCCCCAGTCCAAAGGACGAAACGCTAATTCACTATAGATCAGTGACGGTACCGGTTGGTCCAATTGACCGGTTGTGTACCCGAGCCAGTAACTCGTTCATAATGTGCATGGTGTACGTTCGCGGACACCTCTTCGAAGGCTGAACAATATCATGTCATTCATGTGGCATGGGGTTTCTAGGCATTCTCAAGTAACAGTGGCAGTATCCTGATGGATACAGAGTTCTAGTGATTGCTGTAGCACCAGCTGACGAGGTTCAATGGTTCTCAAGGGAATATTGGGATGGGCAACCGTGGCTGCATCGTATAAAGGGATGCTAGATGTTGTTCTTTCGTCAACTACCAGTTCATAGTTGTAGTTGTTATGCTCAAGCTCTTCTACTCTGTTATCGTCCTCCTCACCGCTCAAGGTACCCTAGTTGCTGCAGCCGGGGGCTCGGGTGATATTTGTGAGTCTACCTTTGGATAACACACAGAGTTTTACGGTCCACTGATTTGCAAACAGGCTATGGTCCAGGCGTAAATCCGAACACAGTAGCACCTGAAAACTGTACTGATCTTTTGTTATAGGTTATCGACTTTCCGATAGCTTGTAAACTCATCCCCTGATAATAATCATCACAAGGAATCCTCATCCGCTTGATTATGCAGGCAACCCAGGCCTTTCATGCTGCTTTCAAGGCAATACTCTCGCATTGTAAGTCGACTCAATTGGACTGCTCAGCAACCGATCCAGCTGTGGGATTTCTCATATATTTTCGCAGTTGCCGAAGTGCTCCATGCACAACCTTCATTGGCATTGTATAATGGTAAAATCCGTGTTGATTGACGTCGGAATGCGATGGAAAAACCGTATTTAAATTTATCCCAATGCTACCTTGTATATTCTATGACAGAGGACGCTCTTCAATCTATGTTTCATGTTCCACATCACGAAATTTCTGAGTTCTGGATAGGGGCCATTTCAACTCCTATATCTCTACTACCTACCCGCATAGATACACCCTAACATATACAATGACCCGATTATATTTCAGTGTCCCAGTACTCAGCATAATATTAGTGGGGTCATATTCTCATCAGAATCATTCCGGTACATCATCCTTGTTACCATACAAGCCATCAGTTTATCACCCTGTTTTGACCCTCAGCTCACGTCATATAGCTGAATCACAGCACTCTGACAGCTATTGACTTGATATATTTGTTGAGCAGCTGAAACCCTTGTCGTATTTTGCCACCCAAGACCTCTCAGCGATTTCAGTTTCAGGTTGATTGTCACAACAATTCACCAGACATCACCAATAAAAATAAACATACATCTATATTTAGATGTAGAGATACCGACATAAATTAATAGAGTCCTCATCGGAAGAACTCCATGTGAGGCCTCTGAAATATCTTAAAATAGTAATCAACAGGTTTTAAAAACCATCGAATATAAAGGTAGTGATAAGTATACTCCCCATCCGCCTCCGTCAATAGCACGACCTCTGGCAAACCTAGGTACGGTTGCGCGAACTTTGAAGCCATTGTTACAAACCTACGATATGATGGTAGAGGAAGACCACAGGGTCGAGCTGTTTCGTACACATGCGCTGCCAGTAACATGATTAGATGCGTTCTCGACCAAGTGGAGGGAGACATCCACAGACATGTGGCATATTATTGAGTAAGTAATACTTGGTGATCAAGTTGAACATTATGGGTGACCGGTGAAGGCTTTACTCAAAGCCGCCGAGAACGGTCAACGTTCCATTGAGAATGGCAAACCACAAAAGGGATCTATGATCTAGCAGACTGTCCTTCCTCGCTTGACGGACTATATCAGCGGCCTCTGATAGCGGGTGCGGCGACGGTGACAGCTGAAGGCGAGCACTGGACAAAGGAACATGGTAGTGGGTCATTGGAACGCCTCTCCATACCATTCGTCATTGATGCGCCCAGGGTCCCATCCTCGTCAATCACCCCATGTCCACTTAGTAGTTGTTTTCCGCAGTATTCCGGGCCTGTCAAGAGTCCGAGTCAAGTCAAAGATAAGTAACAATATCTCTTTTCGCCTTCTCGCACTACCAAGCGGTCGCAATCGAAACACGCACACCACGTCCCCGGATTGGCGACAAAATCCCCAATTCACTGAACGTCGGGGATGAGAGTGCCCACGATGCACGTTAGCTGACGTATCCCTTGCCTTGCTTCCGAAGAATGAACAATGAAAAATGTCACGTCATTCATTTGGCGTGTCATTCCTAGAAACTCTGGAGTATGTGTGGCAGTATCCTGATGAATCAGAGCGCTGGCGAGCGCAGCAGCAGCCGATCATGAGGTTCAAAAATTTTGGAGGCCAGCGCAAGTGGGACTTGTGTATCGTATAAAAGGGCTGCTGGATGTTGGGATCCCGTCAACCACTCGCTCACCGCTACAATGCTCAAGTTCTTTTACTCTACTATCCTCATCTTCACTGCTCAAATTGCTCTAGTTGCCGCAGTTGGGGGCGAGGGGAATATTTGTGAGCACGCCTTTTGATGGCCTGCAGATTTTTCACGATTTGCTGAACTGCAAACAGGTTTTGATCCAAGCGTAAAAACAGATGCACAAACATCCGATAATTATGCTGATCTCCTCCCTTCTTATAGATTGCCGGTTTTCCAGTTTCCTGTTAGCTCATCCCCTGATGTTAAATGTCACAATGCACCTGATTAATCACTATACAGGCGACCCCGGTCTTTCATGCTGCTTTAGTGCTGGCAATAGTTTTGCCCTGTGAGTCGGGCCGATCGGTCTGCCCAGCGCGTTGCTCATGTATTTTCATAGCTGCCAACGTGCTCCGTGCACGACCCCACTTGGCATTGCATAATGCTGAAATAGATGTTGGTTCTCGTAGAAAGGTGATGGGCACGTAGTATATGTACCGTTGTCATTGCTTTGCTACCTTGCGTATATTGAGCAGAACAGGCCATCACTCTATGTTCAATGTCCAACATCACTAATTAATTTTCGAGTTCTACATATTTCGGATCCATTACATTCCTGTCACCTATCATTACGGCTATTACGGTTACGGTGGACATATCGGTCAGGTTAGGGTTAGGACTTTGGCCGGCGGAAAACTGTGAGGATTGAGCTACTCCATATGCGCCGACCGCCAGCGGTCTGAAGAGACGTATCGCTGACAGAATGGAGAGAGAGACACATAACGAACATGGATAGCCATCTGCAGTACATAGTGCAGAGCAATGTTGGGTGACGTTGAACGCGGGCCGAGTACAAATGTGACGCGTGCGCGTGACAGGCTGGTTCCGTCCTTCTTTGGTTCGTTCCACCATGCGTCCTTTTGCTACCCTCGCCTTTGCTGCTCTATCCTTGACGGGAGTTTTGGCATCCAAGTCCTCTGAGAACCAGGTTGTTCTCCCTGATAGCGATGGCGCAAACTTCAAACCAGGCTGGTCTTACACGGACTGTGGTATGCTACTCTAGAGCACCCTCGACTCCACATACCTCACAACTGCTATGTCTTGCAGGACTCCCTGAAGATATCATTCAGATCGACTCAATCCAAGTGACGCCGGACCCACCTCAGCCTGGGAAGGACCTAACGGTCAAAGTGACAGCCACTGCTCTAGATAGAATAGAGGTACGTTGAAATCAACTTTTAGCCTCACCTATCACTCCATGGCTTTGCAGGAAGGCGCATATGCGGACGTGACAGTAAAGCTTGGGCTTATCAAACTTTTGAAGAAGACATTCGACCTATGTGAGGAAGCGTACGTGTTGTTCCCCTATCCCTACACCTCGCCCCCTCACATACCATGACAGCCGAAATGCAAACGCTTCTGTTACTTGCCCTGTTGAGCCAGGACCCTATACAGTTGAGCACACAGTGAAGCTTCCTAGGGAAATACCCCGTGGTAGGCATTATGCTATCGTATTTCAGTCACATTCTGATTGTGTCCCCAAGCCAAATTCAACGTGGAGGTCCATGGATTTACCGACCAAGACGAAGATATGTTGTGCTTGCACCTTACAGTAGATTTTACTCCTTCCATCCCCTTCCCTAGGCTTTGGTAGACTCGCCAATTTGATCTATAATTTCTTAGGACACCGAGCTTTGGCACTTCCTATCCTTATGTCGCATGTTAGGTGCAGCTTAATCATGTCCTTCACGTTCCCCGCTTGTTTTATGATGCTCATTCTCATACACGTTGAACACGAAACCTACCCTGTTCGTCGGACCGCTACGCAATTCTGAGGGCCTATTCTAGTCAACACCCCGACTAATATTTTCGAGGATTGCTCTCATTCTTGTGTATCAAGAGACTTGTATTCATTTTACTTATGTCCAAGCCGACAGATATACACGTGTGCTTATCTCTCAATTTCCTTGACCAGAATCTCAGATCTCAGAGCTCGGCACAACTTGGAATGCGTAATCAGGCCTGATAATAGCCGGCCGATCACTGTTGATCAGGAGGGAGGGCATTATAGCTATAAATCGTCTCAGCAAAAACAGCACGCAAAAGAAAGGAAGAAAAGGACACGTCGCCAACACTCACGCAGGGCAGAGATTCTCCCAGGCAGCGCTAGGATGAACACCTTGTCTAGTCGCGGCAGGATCAACCATCTGGACAGTGGCAAGACCGGCAAATTTGTGCCAGAAGATGTGGCAGTGATACATAAATGGTCCTGAGCGCAGCACAGAGAGAGAACGTTCAGAAAACTGTTCAAATCTCGGGAGTTCAAACGACGGGTGAACTGACCGGCTTTGTTAGTCCTGAAGCGTATGGTGGTGCCGGTGCCTCCGACACCAGCAGTCTGTATTACAATGAAGTTCTCAGGAATCCAAACTGGGAAACGGAGAGATACTGACGTCACGACTGATGGGGTTCACAAGGTTGGTCACGTTGGAGGTCATGGACTTTACGAGCTGGAAGACCATCTATGAAGAATATTTGCCATCAAAAAAAACACGGTCCTCCAGACAAAAAAAAAACATAGAATCTCATCACTCACGCCGTGCATGTGGAACGGATGGGGGCCACCACCAGCTGGGAAGGCAATCTCAACGACTTTGTTTGAAGGAAGGACAAAGGTGTTCTCGGTAACGTTGAAGTCGGTCTCGCCCTCAAGCACTCGATTGAGAGTGGGGTCTTTGGGCGGAACGTAGGAGATGCCATTGAGGTTAAATTGGGCCTTGCCAGCAGTCTGGTATCGGAAGCCTAACTTTAGCCCATTCCAAATAGGTGCAAGGCAGATAAGTGCCACGCACAGCGGAGATGGTAAGGTTAATTTGGATATCAGGGGCCTCGACCTTGGTGGGAACGAGAGGGCGGAGGTCGGCCTCAACAAGAGCTCCATCATCGGGGCCAAGAGTCATCGGGGTAGTCGGATCGGCATTGGGAGCACCGGCATAGCGAAGGATAGCGCGAGACAAAGTACCATTTTCTGTAACAACGTTAAGGACCCTCCATTATGATTTTTCCAGAGAGATAGACTGACGATTGGGGTTTGCAGCGGCGTTGCCACCAACGAAGGGAGCATTGAACCAGTAATTAGCAACAGGTTGGTTGGCATTGACCTCGTGGATAATGTCAGTCTTTATTCTATTTCGGTCAAGTGCAGCAATACTACGGACAATGACAGAGTAGCGTTGGCCAGCAAGTAGATCAAGTTTCTTGACGATATGAGGCTGAGTGGCCTGGCCATCAGCTTCAATAATGGCTATTTCACTCCACATTAGCACCGAACGTTGGCCTCCGCTGGACAAAAAACTACACCTACTCATATTGTGGTTGTCAAAAGAAACCGTGAAGATATCACGAACAGCTTCGCTAATGAGACGGAAACGGTAGCGCTTGCCCTTGACGACACTGATAACGGACCAGGGAACCACAGGTCCGCCGTTGAAGCGGCCACGACCGTTGACAGTACCCGCATCAGAGACGGGAATGCCGCCTGTTGCGACATAACCAGCGAGAAGAGAGATAGACGGCGTATGATACCATTCGCCCAGTTGAATAATCTAATTAGCTATTAGCCGAGCGAACCTTAACAAGTAAAAAACACTAACAGTGTTGACATTATCAACGTCGTACAGGTTCCTTTGTGGGTCAAACGGGTCATATACAATGAGTGGTCCACGGAATCCCTAATTGATATCAATAAGGACTATTTTCTCCATTAGAGCCACGGAAATACGAACATCGACGTATTGGATGCTCAGTTCAGAGTGGTACCAGAAAGTACCAGACTGAGCAAGGTTGGCCTGATAGGTGAAGGAGGAACCCGGACCGACGGGGCAAGCATTGACGAATGGCTCGCCTTCCATGAAAATATTGGCGGTGCTGTAGAAGATACCATCGAGGTTGAGCGCCGTGGAACGACGCATAGTAGTATCAGTCTATTATCAACTGAGCATGAATGACTTCGGCAGCCAATAAACCAAACTCACTAGGTGATTGTTCAGGACAACACTGAGAGTCTGACCCTTAACGGCCAGGATCGGTGGGTTGGGGTATACGCCATTCGCAACAACAGTGCCTGAAATTATACTCGCTCAGTATCTACTACGGCCACAAAAAATAGATACGGGACATACTCCTGGAGAAACCATCGGGGGCAAGTTGTTTGTTTTGGATATTCAAAGTGACAGTTTGGACGGCCTCAACAGTAGCACCGACGGATGCCCCGACAAAGGCAAAGAGAAGTAGAAAAATTTGCATGAGCTAGAGAGATAGATTATTGGGAGGAGGGCTCGATCAGTTGGTACAACCGATGTGAGGTCCTAGCACCCAATCCCCCCGCACCTTTTATGCTCTTTTCGCCCAGGGGAGACGCCAAATCCGTTTCGTATACGACTTTGAGACAGTTCTGCTGGCCGGCCAGAGATGCATGGGGCACGTAGAGGGTGGGTCTGTACCGATGTTCGGGTGTCTGGGAAAGAAAATTACAGCCAATTCGATGACTTTTATGGAAGTAATTTCGTCGGCAGACCGATTTCTGAGGATATCAGAAGCTTGGTATTGGTCTCCTCTGAGTTGGGTCCCCTGGGCAGTCTGCGTTGACAAAACAGCGGAAGAGGAGATGATCTAGAAATGTCGCATACAAGACAAGAAAAGATATTCGGGGGAATAACTATGCACCTCGGAACATAAATAGAAGACTTGCGAACTCCCCTATAGCCCATAGAATGGCAGATTCCGACCACGGCCATGAGGAGGCGGGTGTCAGCCGCCCACGAAGATGACAAAATAGACCTTGAAGCCGTTTCGATAGCAGGTAATGCGGCACAGGGTGCGTATCTGCCGCAATTTCGGGTCCGAGTGCGTGAAAAAACGAGTTAGGGGAATGATGTTCATTGGTGGCGGAAAACAATCGTTGGCTTATCATCAATCATCCACCGTGATGGCAACCTTATTCGGGGACCTGGCATCGTTTCAATTGAAGAACGCTTCTGTGTTTCTCGATGAGTGTGTGTGACAGGACAAAACAATGATTAATGGTGCCGTGATTGTAGAAAATGTCCAGATAAATGTTGTCGAGAGCCCAGTCTAGGACTTATGCCCAGGCTGACTGAATCAAACATTGAGGCTCACGTAAATCGGATCTCTGAATTGAGCAAAGAATACTTGGTCGTGATGATATGATATTCATTTAGTTCCTCCGGAGGGAGCATGGCCCCGCCTACTGAAAAAGGGATGATGCTAACGAGTGGTAAGTTATTATATTGGCTCATACGCGTTATCGGACGTACAGTAAATGACCATCACGCCCGTGATTCTTCCACATCAATACACCCCAACTTTATGTGTATGCCGAGTCACTTGTTGGCCCGAGACGGCGGCAACTGGACATCCTATCTTTAGATGGATGATGAGTGTCTCACGTGGTAAGAACGTAAAAGGCTAACTCACACCATTACAGATACTCAGCTTCTGGTGAAACCTGGGAACCAAGGAAGGGGGGTTCAGGTTGGTGAGAAAACCGGGGAGCTGGGTGGGTCCCAGACGATATCGTAGGAAAGAAGCAGATCAGGTGAGAGGCCTCGAGATGTCGCAAAGCCCCCTTTCACAGTGCCATTCCACGACACTTGCATTGGGCAATACCAAGGCCAAGGAACTGGTCGCCATAATGTGTCATAACAAGATAGCACTTTACCCGCCATCATAGCGATTAAAATTGACAGATGAAGCAGGAGCAGGAGCAAGAGCAGGAGCAATAAGCATGGACCAAGGACCCGTCCATTAAAACGGCGACAGCGTTGAATTGGACTAGTCAGCCGGCCATAATTCGATGGCTATCCAACGTTCCCAAAGCTCGCCCCAGCTGCTCATGATCCTATGAGTAGAGTATGACTGATGACGGCCAAGAATATAGTAGTTGGGTTGTACGTCGTTGGCACCGATGGTGTGGAGAACCATGTCCCTTCGGTACCTGCAGATGCAACTATCGTGGAAGTGGAACGCAAAGCGAGCAACGTACTCCAGGAGTAACCATCGAGATGGACGTTCAAGGTGATAAGATAATTGGCTCCCACACGGGCACCGACTGTCCTGTAGGCTATCACTTAAGGAGCTCTGTGCAATAAGAGAGATGTAACACCACGGAGGACTCTGCCTGGGTATAACGACAAAGCCTAAAATTCTCTCCACACTGCTTATACCTCCTGCAGCCCTAGAAGGGCGCCATATATGATTAAAGCCCGCTTGTCAGCCAGCCAGGTGCGCACGGAATAAGCTGGATTTAAGTTTGTTTGTAAGTCCTTGAGAGAAAGCTACAGCCGTGATCACGGAGGTGACTAGCATGTTCACGAGGATGCCATATATTTGTATCGTTTTGGCTAAGCCGACTCCCATGAACAGAACGCGTCGACGGCGTGAACGAAGTAAAAATGACCTGAAAGTGCCGCATAAGAAGTGCTCAAGGGAAATTTTGTGCACCTCCGAGCATAAATAGAATATTCACGGCTTCTCCGCAGTAGATCCAATTTGACAAAGCGAGCCAAATTCGCTGAGTGACCGGCTTGCGGGTTTAGGCCAAATAAACGGAGTGTGTCTATTAGAACGCCATATGATATCTGCATGCCAGCTCCAAGGCCCTCGAGCTCGGTCCACGTATTCACATATGCATCTGTGAATCGTGAAAGTCAGCCCGTTCGAGGGTATGATCCAGGCGTGTCGAATGGTAGTGGGTAATCTATGCATCGCTGAGGAAGGCACCAACAATAAACCAACCGCATGACTCACCGGGATCCCGACACTATTAAACCGTCCCGTAGCTATGCCCAATCATCTTCTACAGCCTACAACTCTCAACGCTCTTCCAAGACCACTTTTGTATTGTTGCCTGGACCAGTGTCTAAATCACTCGGTGCAGACTGAACAGCGAACCGAAAGGGTGCGTCGGAAACCCAGCGTTCAAGCACAAATCCTGATCCTATCGTGTCAGGGGCCAACCCAAGAGCTCTTGCCAACTGGTAGAGAGGATCCAGAGCCAGGTCACAGGGTGGGGTGATATATCGAGATAGACACCGCGGTGCCTTCCGTGCCGAAAGACATCTTTTTCCGTGATAAAACAATGGAGAAAGATGGAGAGATTGCTCAATAAGAGTGGCTGAGGATGGGTTGAAGCGACCTTGCAACGACGCATGATTCGGGGTTGAGTGAGCGCCGTCAGAGCATTGAGAAGAATATGCTCAAGAGTTCTCCATGATTTCGACAACTGATGAGCCGTGAGTCTTGAGAGTAGCTCTCAACCTACGCCGACCAAGCTTATGTATGTCTTTGTTTACCAAACAACATGGTCTTGATCGCTATAGCTAAGTACTAGCTCTATTTCAACGCGACCAGACTGGCTGAGTGCTGAGTGGAGGCCTGCCTTAAGGCCTGCTCGGAGTCCTTTCGATGTTACCACTACCGCATCACTTTCTATGATTGTCAAATCCGCCTCTACAATCACTGAACTCTAAGAGACATCGCAACTAGTAGTAACAATGCTCTGTCGCCCACTATGAGTTCCGGGCTCTCGGTGTAGAATGCGAACGACCAACTCTCATTTAAGAAACAACCACTAACTTCATATGTAAGGCATCTCCAAAAGGTTTCGCAGATTATTTTGGTTGCGCTTCCGAGCCTATTTCTGTTATACTGATCCCATGGTCATACCACTCCTCCTGATAGGGTTTTAGATTGCTGATGGCCTATCATCTCGGTCTATCTCGGGACTAGGTTTTTATTATACAGGTTTATAATATAATATAAGTGTATGAAAAAAAAAATGCGAGTTACATCTGACTGGAGTAGGGTATTTCCGAAGAGGACAGATGAAAGTATGTACTACAGTACTTGGTAGATGCTCGAAATTCTAAAACTTGACTCTTGAGACGATATCATAGAAGGACCTTCCATGACTCTCCGCGATGGTGATCTCGAGGGGTGAGGGCTGACGTTCATTATCATTCCCCGCGAGTATTCCACTGCCCCAGGGCGATCCTAAGCAAATGAAGACATGGCGTCAGCAAAGTTCATGGAGATGGCCAATCCGGAAATACACATACCGCCACGAGGCTCATGAAGACTAGTCAATTCCTTAAAAGCAGGTTTGTATCCTAACGGAACATAGATAATCCCGTGGTGAACGAGAGTAGACATGAAGTTGAACGCGGTTTCCTCTTGGCCGGCTCCAATGGCAGATGTAGAGACAAATAATCCAGCGTATTTGCCAGTGAGTGCACCCTTAGCCCAGAGCTGACCAGTAGCATCCCAGAAAGTCTGATTAACGAAATTGTTAACAGATGCGACGATCTAAATAAGAGGATCTAGACCCCACCTTCCATTGAGCGGGCATACCCCCATAGCGAGCAGGAACGCCGAAAAGGAAAGCATCGTATTCCTTAAGAGAATTGACCGCTGCCACTGGATAGTTGGGCTTGGTAGGAGCCCGTAGCTTGCCCAAGATGTTCTCCGGAAGTGTCTCTGGAACCCTATTCATGATAACCATTAGGCTAGTCGGATCGGACTTAGGAGCCAGCATACATACAGAAGGATGGTAGCTTCTCCTCCAGCACTCTCGATACCAGACTTGATAGCCTCTGCCACTATCTCAGAGCAATGAGCAGATGCTACTACCAGTAACCTTGTAGGTTGACTTACGCTGGGCGATGTGGCCATACATTGAGTAGAAGATGATAGCAATTCGAGGAGAGGATACGGTCATGTTGGTCTAGGAGTTGAATCTGTGGTTTGTTGAGAGCTTTAGAGCAGTTTTCAGTGCCTTTATAGCTACCACCCCTTGGCTCCCGAAAGCTGAGTGTTCCGTTTGGCAATCTAAAACGCGCAGTAAACGGATACTCGCGAAATCCGTTCGTGAGATGACTATCCGCTGATTTGAACCATGACACCTTACCTGTGTGTAACACCAACCCATAGGGTTGTAACCTCCCACAAGGCTTCATCGACATCATTCGATGCTCCGAAATGATCGACACTGTGGTACTGTTATTAGAAAAATCTAGTGTGTACCGCCATATTCTACAAGAATTAACAACAAGATTGGGTCGGAAGTTTTACAATCAACAGCTGGAATCTGAAGCAGCATCGCCAAGTTTCTAGTCCGCAGCATTAAGAAAGGTCACACTCCCTGGAAAAATCGGTTGGGCGGCCAAGATTCGTATCCGGCCGCTCTGTCTGTTGAATACATTCACCCTGCAGAGAAGCATCGGGGACGGAGATAGCAGAAGACAGGCGACTGGGGAAACATCGTATCATCGGCTGGTACGATTGGAACTGAACAAGGGTAGCAATCGCTTGAACGATTGTGATTACGCGGATCCTAGCGGACCCGGCTGAGAGCTAGCCGTTCCCTCGTCATCACGTTCTCATCAACCCCTTCTTTTGAGGTCTTGGGATCCTGGGACTTTCTATTTTTAGAACCATGTTCCAAAGTCTCGCTAGTGAACCCGTTGGCAGCGTCCCCTTGCCATAGGCTCCACTGATTTCGGCCCAGATTCAGGCAAGTGCGGGCAGTTTAGAAACGCGGTTTATCCGCACTTCGAGCAACGAAATATTCAGATTTACAATATCTCCCAGACCTCCTTTTGTATATTCCTGTGTGCGGGTCCTTCGTGCTGATACTGCTTCCAAGTTCTTTCCTCCCCGGGAATGCAGATTCAGAAAATATCGTCCATATGAATGTTCCATTAGATTCTAAGCGGTCCTCCGTTTTGCATACAGGGATCGTTAAGAGTTTTCCCGCACACAACGCATCATTCGGAGGCACAAGATAAACGTACCGACGCTCTTGGCATTATGTAGATATTAGGCCATCTCAGAAGGAGCATGGGTGTCTCACGCAGACCTACCACTCTCCTGGCAGACAAACCACACTTTCAACGACATGCTGAGTAACAGACAGAAGAGACATCTCCAACTGTCCTCATATCTCCCAAAAATCTCACAGATTTGACAAGCCATCAAAGGTATCTTTGATTACTCTGGAACTACTCATAATGCTCTTTTTGTCCTCGTATTTCCATCCCGCCACCTAACCTTTGGAGAGCCAATATTACCAACTCATTCGGTCGAGATTAACGATGTCGATCTACCTCCACTCTGACTTCAGAGCAATTTTTTCTCTAATCGGAGTGGTGCAGGTTGCCTCTGCATGCGGGCAACTGATTCGATCTATACCCACTTAATCTCACACTTCGTAACTTTTGTAGAACCGGTTACAGTGTAGGGCGGCGAACTGATATCAATGGGCGTGTACCCGCACCTAATTCGAGGATGCCACTGACGTATTGAAAGACACCTACACTCCCTAGTTTATTCGGCCATGAAGGGGATTGCATGGAGCCTGTGGGTTGCGGGTTGTCCAACGAGCGGTCTTAGCATTCAGCAGTCGCCTTGAAGCCTGCTAATGTTCCGTAGCCTAATGGCATCATCTGGAACTGACAGATAGGGTTTCATGTACTCAAAGTCGTGCCTTTGAGAACATCATTTACTGACCTTAGGATAAGAAGATAGATTTATGGACTTTAGTATGCCCCAGTATACCTTGTATTCGCTTTTTATCTACATTGTCCTCGGTCTCCCTAGAAAAACCCGTAGTCTGACCTCCGGAAGCCAATGAAACGTCCCCAATCATTAAAGAGATCTGAATCCTCGATGCCCCACTGCAACTCTTGGATCCGATCCCGAGTTTTAGAACTAACAGACTCAGAGGATAGCGACCATAACTACTATCCTGTCGTATTTCCTGCCAACATAGAATTAAAAAGCCCACTAAGAGTCCTCAGTCGCGCCTGCTAAACTGAAAAACTGGTACGAATCCGCCTGCTCTAGTTTCACTTCAAAGCTGACTTTGTTTTGCCGTAGGGCAGGAGGCAAACATCGGGACCTAGGCACATCTATCCAGTTTGACTCTGGGAGGCCTACTATAGGATTGCGAAGAGCAACCTCACTAAAGGAACCGAGTGATACATAGAACTCGGGCTTCTATTCGAGAGAAGAGAGAGCCTGAGAGGAAATGAACTGTTATATTCATAACCTATGTTTTATATACCTGTCTGAATTAGGCTATTTAACTGTCTTAAGCTTGTAATGTTGGTGGTGCCAACTACAGTTCTGACTTTGAACAAATATAGATTTTCCTTCATCTCTCCTATGACTTGACATCACTTATATCCAGTGCCATTGGAGGGTCCGTCAACCGGAGTAGTCATGTGTATGTAATTAACTGGATCTGATGGCAAGTCTTCTCCGCCTGACTGTTGGCATACATCCAAGCGGCCTCTATCGCGCGTGGCTGTGGTGACAGCTGAGCGCGAGCGCTTGATCTATTTTAAACTACTCGCATCCTCTCCTCCTCATTCTAGCCCTCCTGTGCTCCTATCGACGCTTATAATTCTCCGCGTTAAACGTCTAGCTCGTGGTCACTTCTTATTACCAAGATACACTTTATTTCTGGGCTTTAACGACTTCATCCACCCCCAATACATCGGCTATGTCAGTGTTGGAAAACACTCGCGACATCTTGTCTCTCATTCTGTCCGTTTCTGTTGCGCCCAAGATGTCCCACCCTGCCAGCCGCGCTCTGACAGGCCACTTGTCCCGCCACCACATTGTAGCATGGTTCCGCAGCATTTTGTGTCTGTCATGCAACCGGGCCAGGAGATAATATGTTGACGGGATGGCTGCCTGACACTCCACCCAACACCTTTCATTCGTCCATAATTATATGCTCAAGTGTTATGACTCCCATTCTTCGCTTCCCTCTGGCGACTAAACAATGTCATGTCAGTCATTTGTCATGGGTTCCTAGGAGATCGCTGTGAACTGTGGCAGCATCCTGATGGATCGCACTGAGCGCTGGTGAGCGTTCCGATGTAAGGTGACCACGAGGTTCAGTGGTTCTCGAGAGTGATATAGTATATAAGGACACGAGAAATTATTATCTGCCTACAACTTGCTACCACACACCTGCTATGTTCAAGCTCTTCTACGCTGCTATTATCCTCTTCGCTGCTCAAGGCGCCCTCGCCCAAGGAGAAGGCGATATTTGTGAGCTCATCTCCGTGTATTCTTTTTCACCGTTTGCTGACTCGTCAACAGGTTTTGATCCAGCCGTAAATTTATACATCGAAATATCCTAAAATCATGCTGATCTTTCTATTTAGACTCCTGGACATCCGATTGCTTGTAGGCTCTTCTTTGTGCTAAATAACGCATCATGACCTTTATTTACTTGAATTTTGTAGGTCAACCAGGCCTCTCCTGCTGCCTTGTTGGCGGGAAAACGTTCGGCCTGTAAGTCGAGGGGTTCCTCTTGGAACTTGCTCTCCATCGTGAAATTGCTCATGGGACTTTTTTTTTTTTTCTACATAGCTGCGTGCGCAGTCCTTGCTCGACTCCGCTTGGGATCTTGTAAGGAATCGGAACACACGAGATGCCGTAGAGAACCGATGGAAGGAAGAGTAGTGCATCGTTCCTTTATTTATTATTGTCACCCCCATGGTTTAATGTCAAACCCGTTTCGTTGTGTCAAGTTGCTAAGAATAAATACTGCTAGATGGATGTTGCCTCCTTTGCCACCCAGATTAAAGATTTTCAATTCCATTTTGCTGTCATGGTCGTGAAGAGACGCGTGGTGGACATCACAAAATCAGTAATATTGTAAAAAAATAAAATAATGGACATACAGTGATTAATAATATCTAAAATTAGGGAATCCCTAAAATGATATCAATCGCCTCCAAAAACACCAGACAGTTTTCCTCCAGCCAACTGGACAAAAAAAAAAAACACCTGACATCTACAACCCTGGATGAAAAGGCCCTCTGTCACTCCATGTAATCAATGATCCATCAAATTCCTACCTGAACTTGTTTGAATCAATCCCTACGACAGATACAATTACATTCTTGATTCACTCTCATAAACCCGGGTAGGATGAGAAAAGTTGGAAGAAACGAGTGACAAGTGACCTTTTGATACATGGCGTAGGGGCGTGGAGAGTGTAGTCGAGAAACCGGTAATTCTCATTTTATGCCTTTGTGCACTGGACGCACGATGAATGAAACAACAAGTTATCGCCTTGGATCGATAACGGAATCAACCAAATCACCCAGCTTAACTCAAAAAAGGCACAAAGAACAAGAAAGCATTTCATTGCACGGTATATATGTAATAATAATCTACGCAAACAACGCAGAGAACCCAAACCTCAAAAAAAAAAAAACGCATCTACATGACATTAATCTTGACAAACAGCGTCGAAAACAAATACTGCGACAACTGCGCATCATACAACGGTAAATGTCGATACCCTAAAAGAGGCACAAAAAAAAACAAACAAACACCATCAACACAACTGATCGGAGACAATAAAAAAAAAAAACAAACACACAACTCACCTTGTTGCAACTCCCCCAACGAAACACAACATACCGCCAATGGCTCCGCATCCTCTTTGAGTCCTTCCTGTCTCACCACAAACCTCACGAAAATAAGCTCCAACATCCCCGGCATACTTACACAATCGAATGGTATCCGCAGGTTTTGATTCCAAACCGGATTGAATCCATTGTTTTTTACCACCTGGGTACGATGGGTAATGGTCTTGGGTTGTGAAGTCGTGAAGCGCAATGGCTCCATGTTGACGGGAGTAGTCGTGGCGGCAGCAGCGGCAGTGGTAGTGGCAGTCGGGGTGGCGGTGGAAGGCGAAACAGGAAGAGCAGGTGAAGTGCAATACGTCCACTCTGGTATATGCAACGAAACCTCCACATACGGATCCACACTCACATTCCCACTCCCCTTTCCCTCTCGGAAAAACCCCTCCCGAAGCGGTCCTCCTCCCAAATCCTTGGCCATAGCCGCCCCTCCTCCCCCTCCCTCTTTCACACCCACCGCCGCCTCCCGCTGCTCATCTCGCCGCTCCGAAACATCCACCTCATGCCCACTCCCATCTTTCACTTTCACCCTCGGCAACTGCTGCGCCGAAATCACGACCACACTCAACACACGACTCGTCTTGCGCCACTTTTCGAGACTATACTCTGGTGCGGAAGGGTGTCGGAGTGGAGGTGGTTTGAGAACGTATCCGCATCGGGCGTTGCGTTGGAACATGGCGTGATTAATGATATACCCCAGATCTTAGGGTCGCACAGTTAGAAACAAGGGATCAAAAGCGAAAGGAGAGAGAAGAAACACACCAAAAGTCTGCCAATTGATCGCCACCAACTGTGCACCTGCACTCCAATACCTATGCGGCACGAAATTCGTACTCCTCATCCTCGTCCCCCTCGGATACACCCTAACCAGATGCCCTTCGGTATGTCTGATCAAATCCAACATCCCGGTCCTCAGCATCTTGTTCGCGCTGTTCTCGGACAACGAAAACATGTGCTCGGGCGCATAGAGTTCCTCCTCTTCTGCTATCACTACCCCCGAGGGTGTTGCTTCTTCCCCAGCCACGCCGCCGCCCTCTTTTGTCAACGAACTCGCAGAACCGTTGACGCCTCCAACATTCCCAGGCGCAAAAGGGAGCGACGCCTTTCTCCGGAATCCATGGCACTTGACACCGACGGTGTACACCAACAACGCCAACAATGCCATGGCCATCTTGGGTTTCTGACTCGCCTGCGATTTCCGTCTTACCAACGACAAAGCCCCACCACCACTCTCCCAATCGCTCAGGGCGCTAGTGGTAGTCGCATCGGACGATCGACGGGATAACAGGCCACTCATCGCGCTGACTGGCGACTTGATTTTAGGAGAGGGGGAGGATGTGGGATAAGATGAGGGTGGCGGTAGTGCGCGTGCGATGGGGATAGGTGTTGTTGCCGGCGGTGCTGGAGAGAGTGATGCTGGAGAGGTGGTCATGAGTGGGGATGAGAGTCCCGGAGGAGATGTGGTGGATACGCTGATTGGTTGTTGTTGTTGGACTTGTGGACTCGACGACGTTCTCCCTACACTCCTCACCCGCTGCAACACGCTACTCGCCTTGATCAACCCCTCCCGAACGATATCCCCCGAATCCATCCTCTGCATCTTCCCACCACCGCTGTCCTTTTTCTTGATTTCCTGCTGCTGGCCGTGTCTGTGCGTACCGCTACGTCCGATCCGACCCAGTGATACAGCAGAGAACATGAACTCGGATTCGGATGCTGAACTCGAAGGATCGGTGTCGCTGTCCATGCCACCCGAATCGTCCCGCCCCAGCATGAGATTCTTTGTCTTGAGCAAGATTCTGCCCTTTAGCTCTTCCGGACTAGGCAGCTTTTCAATGCGAGCTTTACCCTTCCAATTCCCCTCTTTCGCCACCGGTCCTGCCGCAACCTCTGCCGCCGGTAGATCGGGTCCGTCCGTAGGATACCTCACCAACGCGGTACCGAATTCCTCTATCATGATTCTCGCGATCATTTCCTGTCCTTGGACGGAGCAGTGGTTTTCGGCGGAGATGATGATGGGATAAGGAGAGGCGATGAATCCGTATTTCATGATGGCTTGACAGACTTGGCGGAGGGGTACTTTGGACGTGAGTGTGTGTCCGTGAAAGACCATTGGTTCGTTGGTGTTTTCCTCTATAAATTTCCAGTTGAGAGATGAGTAAATAATAATAATGAAAAACGTTAATTACCGCTGCCGGAACTGCCTAGACTCCCGAGTGTGGATTCCGATCCGCCTCCGCCTGACCCATCATAGATGTCAATCTCGACACTCCGACATCCAGCGAGTAGAGCGCGGATATATCCCTCCACAGTCGATGATCCGACGAATTGGTGGCCGACGAGGTAGGTGTTGTGTGAGGATGAGATGTAATAAGAGGATAGAGGGTGTGTCATGTCATGTTTGGCTGAAATCGTTGTTGTTGTTGTTGTTGTGACAGGGTCGGAGGGTGATGATGATGATTTGGTGGTGGGAGGGAGAGAAGAGTGGGAAGGGGATGCAAAGGGTGCGTTGTCGGGTGAGAGGAGGAACGTGGTGAGGGTGTCGGGTGTGAAGAGGCGCTGTGGTGGCGCCGGCGCTGGTGATGATGATGTTGCGGGCGTGGAAAATAGGGGTACAGAGTCAAAGTAGGAATTGTTCCTGGATGGGTGGGGGGTGGAGGGTGGAGAGGAGGTGGAAGAGATGAGTGGGAGTGGTGGGGGTGGGGGCGGTGATAGCGATGGTGGTGGTGGTGGTGGTGGTGAAGGGGCGAGCGTGACAGCGTATTTGTCAAAGAGAGCGAGGAGGGCAGGTGTAGAGAGTGTAGACTATAACACACAAGGCATATAAGAACAGAAGAGTCCACCCAGGAACACACACACGCACCTTTTGCTCCTCTCGCATGAAGCGCACAAAGACCTTAAAGTCAAAGAGTTCCGAGTGGCCCTTGAGAGCGTTAAAGAGCCGGGTGATTTCTTCGCGGGACTTGAGGAGTCTGACGAAGCGACGAAAGTCTTCAAAGTCGAGGTAGCGCCGGGCCTGGAGATCTGCTTGCTAAATGGAGGTGTGAGAGGGAGAGAGAGAAGCGCATGAAAAAGTTTAGCATGCCTTGAACCAGCCGAGGAGATCTGTTCTGGGGCTGTTGATGTTGAGCCTTCGACAGAGCTTCTCGACGTCTTCGAATGTGAGTTTCTGGTCGCGCTGGAGGGAGGAGGAGGAAGCGTCTGATGTGCCGCCACCACCCCCGCCGCGCCAGTACTGTTTCTCCCAAACGCGCTGGCGCTCCTCGATGTTTCCGAGACCAGTGAGAAGGTGCAGACGGTAAGCGTGGAGGTTGCGGAGGGTAGTGTCCCACATGCGAAAGATGTCTTCAGAGGGCGCGATGAGGTGGAGGATCTTGTAGTGGCCATCGAGGATGTAGATGATGGTGAGCCAGAGGGTTTCGTAGTCTTGTGCGAGTTGAAAGTGGTGGCGATGGAGACGCGTCGAAGGCCCTGAGCGTATTTCCTTGATGTTTTCCACCGGGACTTATTGAGCACAAGTTAAGTTTGTGAGTAGCGAACCACTACGAGCCAAAAAAACGCACTCAGTCTCGCCTGCTTGGACTCCCAGACGATGTGGCCCATGTCGGCGTCGAGTCTGAGAAGGACTTTTTTCTGTTTTTTGCCCGAGACTTTGGTCATCCATGTGCCCTCCTGCACCGGCGCAGGCAGCTCGCTCGTGTGATCGCCCATCGCAGGTCGTGTGAGAGCAACAGGCCCAGCCACCACCGCCAACACCGTCGCCGCCCGTTTCCCATTCAACGGCCCGCCGCGCCCAAGTTTCTTTACTCGTTGTTGCAGCCATTCCCCTGCGACCGTCAGCGACAGCGACCCGGGCCGCCGGTTCTTCCGTGGACTGCTATTGTTGTTGTTGTTGTCGTCGCTGGTGGGCGCACTGTCCTGGACGGCGTCTGCCGTGCACACAGTGCTGTGGTTGTCCATTACGGGCGAGTTCAAACACACTTTTGGCAAAAATGGTTGTTATAATCTCTCTCTCCTGTGCCCCTTTGGCTGAGCGCCCAGGACAAGGTTCACGTCAATCATTCCGCCCACAACTGCGCCATTCATTTTTGCCAACCCCTGCAGTCGACTAGCCAACCATCGCTTGACTTGCCCATGACATCACCCCCAGTCGGACAAATCCCCAACAAGTGTATGTACTGGCAGTGTGTGTGTGTGTGCACAGGCCACAACCTTTGTTGATGGACCTATAATTAAAACGCAACACCCTTTCTCGTCATTTCCACCGCCCACAAAATGTGATGCGATCCCGCGTGCCGAGCCCCCCTCCCCTTCGGGTCGGTTAATCCCCCTCATGTCAATCACGTCCCGTCCGCTTGGACTGGCCAGACAACCCGTTTATCGACGTAACGACCCGTATCCGACGCCCTCCTTCTTTCTCGCTACATGGAGAGCACACAGCCCTCTTCCCCCTGTCCATTCATGTTTCGCCACTCCTTCAACCCGCATGTTTTTGTCATCCTATGACAAAATTTTTTCAATACTCGACTTGTCAATAAATCTCCATGGCAATATAGCGCCCAGATGACTCATCGGCACATAACATGTATACACACAACCCTCACGTCTTACTTTACATCACTTCGGCGAACAACCGACGAACCTGAAGCGTATGAAGGGAGTGATTTGCACTACCCCGCTCAACGTTACCCCCTTCCCTCCTTTAGTCCCATGTTTATAACCCCCAGCGCCGCACAGCGAGAAATAAACGGCCCTGCAAACGCGGACAAGTGTGTCATACGTGCCCGTCCAAAAATCGATCTTTTCGCACCCCTGATATATTTATGACTGGCTGTTAAAAAGATGATGATGATTGCATGATGGGGGACAATAAAAATATAAACTCGGGGCTGGGCTTCTTCTTCTCCAAAGGAACCTTGAGATTTTCTTTCCTTCCTTTCTTTTTTGCCCCCATCCCCATCCCCAACCTCCGGGAGTTTTTTGTTTTCGATCCGTGTAACTGGAGATACGGATGGCGGTGATGATAGCAAGTATCCCTCGGAGAAACCGATGCGTCCACGATAATTATACCAAGTCGATAATTGAGAAACTAAGTGTTCAGGAGTGACTTGAGCGTACATCATTACATGGCGCAGTACGAAACTCAAGAGGTGTGGAGCGCTACTGCTTTTACAGATGGAAAAAAAGTAAACTCTATGATTTTGTCCATCATGATCAGCGGAAAGTCTCAGTTGTCGATGGGGCGCCGAGTACAGAAGCCCTTCCGTTGATCATATTTGTAAACCACCTAGCCGAGAATGCGTGTAGACCCTAATGTTCCCGATGAATTTTCTTTATCTATCGAGCAGATTTAATGAGATACATGATTTGTTGGCATTTAGATTTACCCGGGGTTTTGCGCTCCGTTCGCGCACCGACGAACGCCGGATCACGTGACTGACTGATCGTCAACAAGCGAAAATGAAGATAACGAGTTCCTGCAAACCAAATGGATTCGCTCGCATATTTGTAAGCATCGTCAAGAGATTCATTGCCCTTTATCTTTTGTAGTTCACTTGATTCGAGTGCTTCGACGGCGGAAATGTCTACAAATTTAATGGCATTTTCAAACTGGTGTGAACTGATATTCGATAGCAATTTCAAGATTGTTCTCATGGGGTGGTGAACTTGGATGAATATACAATAATGTCTCGGTCTCAAACCCCGATGCGACTGAGTGTTTGTGGGACGTATGATATGATATAGCACGCAAGGATGAAATTTATCGAGGAGTTGAATGAACCCAGCGATGGGAAGCTACGTCTAAATGCATAAACGGGATGCTTTATGAATTTACAGCTGGACTCAATCTCGGCTCCCCCACCTAGAACGCAGAGTGAACGTAGGAATTTCACGCTTTGATAATCCTAGCAAGATTTGCGAAATCACACTTGCTGTAGGGTCTTTACCACTGCGGGCCTCTGTTTCCGCCAACTGCTTCTACTCCTTCTCAAGCATCGGGACTGGTCAATACCCGCTTGCCGCGCACGGTCACTGGTCACCGATCAACTATATTATTAGTAAATTATACATGTGGTTTCGCGTGTGGCCTCTGGTGTGGGGTTGTCTCCAGCACCACGAATGATGGACTTTGACGTTGCTTCTCACCGAACAAACGGCGTTCATCGCCCGCCTAGTCGACTGCCGAGCACCTAGATCGGTATCAAATGCGCAGGTATAAGTAGTCAACTCAACGCCGCGTTTTACCATCCATCCAACGAACGAAAATGACGGATCGTCTCGGACCACTGGAGATCAACCCACTAACCAAAGAGCCTTTCCTTCGATTGCGAAAACACCCAAATATCATCATGACACCACCACGTCCAAGTGATGTAACCCATGTTTTGTCGCCGTTGAACGACGAGCGCATCCATATATGGTTGGGTAATGTGCCCTATCCATACTTGACCGGTGAGGGCAACTTCGACCGTTATTCCTTTCTAATCTCATTTGAATATGAGGAACTGGCAGAACATGCCCAGAACTGGATCGACAAAATCAAACTCCAGTGCGATTTGGGCTTGGAAGAGCTGATCGACGCAGTTCAAAAAGACGAGCCAATCACTCTGAGCTGCAGCCCTGTCAGATTTCTGCGGGAAGTTCAAGAAAATGGCAGTGAAATTTATATTGGTGATATCGGTGTAACGAGAAGCACCAAGATTCTGCTCGAAAATCCAGGACATGGCGACGAAACAAATCTCGCCTTGCCTGCCGGACATCAGGACATTATATGGACTTTTGGAGGTAAACGTTCATGTTTTTGTTGTAATACCCGACCTCATCCATGTCCCGCAGATTGGGTTGTGCCTACTCATCATGGAAGAGGGATCATGACCGATGCGCTTGACACTCTGATTAGCGACCTTGCAAAGCCATTTTTGAAAGCACGGCGTTTTACCGCCGATGTTTACGGAGGGAACGAGGCCAGCGACAAGGTGTTCTTGAAGAACGGCTTCACTTTGGTGCGACAGATACCTAATTATGGCGAATTCAAGGGGTTGATGCGTGATATCAATGTTTATGAACGCTACGATGCGACTGGGACATGAGTTATTGTAGTACAGTACTTACTCTCACAGTGCACCTTTGAACAGGATATTCATTAGAGTGATGAAGTCATTAGTCTGATTTCAGCATGGTATATGGTATAAGGTATATGTATCACACTAGGCTAAGCAAGGTCGGCAAATCCAACGCGAGTGTCACCAATATCAAACGCTATAAACAAAGTGTCAGCTGTCTTCATACTCGTATTAGATGTAGCAAGGCAATGGGTACTCACTGGAATAGACATTGGTTAAAAAGACACCACCAACAAGCCAAGCTATTCAAGAAGTTGTTAACCTATAACTTCAAGGTTGTCCTAAAAGCTGACACTTACGATCGTTCCCCTTCGTGCCACTGATCCCACCAACACAATCCTCGGATCCCTCCGAGACTTTGCCCACATTGAACTTATCCTTGGCAATCGCAAAAGATTTCCCACCAAAGGTTAACGAAACGTCAGGAATGCCATCGCAAGGTACTAGTCGATCTCAATCAGCACGCCAGTTCATTCTCTAGCTTCCCAATCAACCCTACCGGTGAAGAACCCTGCTCCGGCAGTTGAACTCGCGTCCTTCGACCCAGGAATCGCTGCATAAAACTTGGCGACTTGATCTTGTGGCCCAATAACCAATGAAGCCCCGGTATCAATGATAGCCTCCTGGTCTGTGGTAGTAGAGGTACCATCCACGTTCACTGCGTCCAAAGCAACTTGCCAGAATCCCTACGAGAATCATCAGTCAACACAAATCTGACAGTTTGAAGAATCTGACCTTTTTGGTAACAGGAGCATAGGTGAATTCTCCGGTGAACAATTCATTGTTGACACCGCCTAGGAACAGTTCAGAGCCCTGTGTAGCCAGCTTAACACTGAACTGTGGGGCGTCAACTTGTCCCTGAGAAATCAGTGTCTGGACAAAGGGGTCTTCATCGTAGTCCGCAATTTCGCGGAATGCCAGCCCCAGGAGGCCATCTGGTGGAAAGCGGTCAGCTGCAAACTCAGAGTACTGAGTGGCCGCTCCTATGGCCTGCTCAGTCGCCTAGTACGTGTCATAAGGCGCGCATTTTTATTGTTTCAGTTTAAGAATAGATTCTTACCGTTAGGCCAGCCATGGAAACTGTATCGGAGAAAACATCTCCAGAGGCTTTTGATCCGTCACCAAAGGTAAGAGCAAATGACCGTCCGAGATTACGAGCAGTCGAACTCGAGTCTGTATCATAAAGTTTGTGTCCATCGCAGGTCGAGCCGCAATTTTTGCTAGGTAAAAATAAATCGGCACTACCTGCCAAGTGCGATGTTCCGTATCTCCTTCCATGAGCAGAAATATTTGGAGGTACCACTAACCGGTATCGATAGCAACTATATTTTCGGGTGATTAGCTTCCAGTGAAGGATAAAAGGTAGGAAGGGGCGATCTCACCTGTAAATGACTCGGGCGGTGTGCCAACTGATATCGTCCCATGCCACAGCGTGTTGTCGTTATCAACCAGAGGTGCGGCTCCAGTGTCTCTCTTATGCAAATTTCTAGCGTAGGAGGGATGACGCGTCCCGACGTTCCTTTCATAAGCCTGGAATGCACGTTTGATTTTTCTAAGCATGTTTGGTTCAGCAATCTGGGGGTTAGGTGGCACACGTCATCGCACCTTGCAGCATTGTCGATTTGAGCGTTTAGCACGCGTCGGTTGACAACTCCCCGCTCGTCCGCGAGCACATTTGGTGACCTCGACAGCTGGATAACCGAACCCGACCTTGGAGGAAGAGGAACGACACTGGCCAAAGTTGGGATGGCAAGAAGTAAGGCCACGAAAGGACTGCTCAAGTGCATTGCGAGGATTACCGAAGGAACGCGCACTTGTGATGCATTCCTGCCGTATTTATATGGATAAAAGTATACCAAATTCACCAAATGTTGGGATCCGAACAAGTTCCTAGCGCACCAAAATGACGGGACCTAGGCCCAGTTAGTGTCCGTTCCCTTCCGGTTCACTTCCGACGCCCAGTGGCGCCCTCATCGAAACAGCGCTCTGCGGTTCAGTATCATATCTCTTCATGTACTAGGTATAGTATATTGAGTTGCTGTATAGTGGTAAGAGATGTAAAAAAAAATCTGCTGTTTATCAAAGGCTCAAAGATTAAGAAGCATATTCGTCGCAATACATACATTTCTCACTGACTCAATCGCCACAATTACTTATAATTAACTTTTGTATACGTTTCAAAGCAGTTCCACGCATTTTGCAGCAAAAAGATGGAGTGGATGTGGAGAAAGACAACGTCATTTGTCACTCGGCTGAAAAACCACGCCCGAGTTTCAGCCCTAAAGCTTAAAGGCTCAAAGCCTTTGATGTTATTAGGCAAGAGCTCGAAAGATGGCTGGTGGGAACGCAAGGACCCGCTCAGTCAGGTAGCGCCAGTGCCAACAGCTCAGATAGGAGCTAATGCACCTCGAGCGTAAGGCCCCATCTTGGTTGGCACCGGGGTGCTAGCTGGAGCTCGGCAGCGTGCCGCCCGACCGCCATCTCCTAGTCGCATCAGACCCTGAGTTATTCGGATCCGAAAATCTCTGCTCGGTTCTACATCTTGTTTTTATCTAGCCCAACGGTGTTTGACCGGAAGTAATTTGCGAGGGCCACCGACAATACATGGTCGGGATCATGTATGATGTCGGAGGGTTGGCGGACGATCAAACGGTTCGCCTTCACCTATCAGGACAACACCTCTCCAGTTACTTTGACAAAACATGAGTCCGATGACTATCCCACTCCCGAAGAATACCCAGGTCCAATAGAATCAGACTTTGGCCTGGAAGCAAGGATTGGACCTTAGCGGGACAAGTGCCTTCCATAGAGCCCTACTGGGCTTGTTCGAACGGTCGGAATTGAGGGGTATGTTGTCGCATCATAAAATATGCGGGCAGCGGACAGGTGCCGATAGCGCACGAAAGCTACATGATGAAAGGATGATGAAGGAGCCTTGGCGGCTACATACAAATTATCCTACATATATACTGCCTATGAGACAATAATGTAGTATCTAAGACAACAGAATGGAGCTCCGATACATGCTCCGAGACATCGAAATGTACAATTTTCGACATATGTATGTACGACGAACCGCAGCAATATTTCTCAGAACCCCATCGGAAGTTGCCTTTGGAATTGGGCCTACACAAGGAAGATATCATAGTTGTGGACATTTACCACCGGCTATACAAATTATCATTGATCTTTCTGAAACAGTGGGATTTGGACTCGAGCCCTACATTGACGGGATTTTGCTGGGCTGTGAAACTGTCACGGGACGTGCTGTGACTATACCTGTCTTGCTCCCCAGCGATCACTCCAAAAGATTGCACAGTGCGCTTGCGGAAACTCAATGCCAACATAGCTGCACCACTTATTCACCTAGCACTTACTCACCTAATTTTATTCGCAGAATCCTAATTCCACTTCCTGCTGCACCACGTCGTCCTGACCCAGGTCTCATGGTTTACGATCAACATCCTTCGCTGAGGACCGGTTTATTCCGTTTGAGCGGGCACAAAAAATGACCCAGGTGGTTTATGATTGATCGTCCGCTTGTGATCTGGTTTGGTGGTCCAAGATAGCGCGGTATCTTTCAATCACAGCACCTTTGGGAACGGCATGACGACAATAGCCTACCCACATTGTGGCCAGGAGGAAATGAGTCAGTCAGCGTGGTTCACGGAAAACATGTCAGAGAGGAGAGAATCAGAGATCTTCACTATTCTAACCTGTGCTCATTTCGGAAATGAGATCATGTTTACCCACACTCAAATGCATCGATTCGACCACCTCATTGCACATATGTATATAGGTTTATAGTAGCATGCGGGCTGACTCATTGTAAAATACCCCTCGCTCAAACCACACCATTCCCCGTCAGAAACACTCTGTCCAGTATCTCGGCATGCCTGTACATCCTTCGATCCCTCGGCACCTAAGAGGGAAGGCACGCTCTATTCAATATATCCTTCCTATACTTTGATTTGGAAGATCGAGCCATCGGAAAATGTAGTATCTACCTACTTCTGGATCCCTTAGGGGTATCCAGGTCTGGTATTATACTTACGATTATTCCGAGACAGCCCTACCCTTGAGCAATAAGAGATGTAGGGGGGCGTTACGGAGGTTGATGAATGACGAATTTTGTTTGGAGATGGTTGAGGACCCAAGCTACATAGCAAGCATATTCCATAGAAGCCGAAGAATGTGAAGTGAGAATGGCATCTCGGATCTCTAAGGTGTGTCGAGATACCGAGCCGCTGTACAGTTCGACTGTTGTCTCTTCTTGTTTTACATTTTCATTGGCTTGTAGGTATGTATGCACGCATAAGTACATGAATGGACACTTGCTATGCGGGCCTTCACTTTCTCCCCCTAAATAATAGTGCATCCATAATTAGGTAGCACTACGGCCGACCGAGGATCTCGTTTTCGTACTTGCATGCAAACGACTCAATATACCCTGCGTCTTGTGATTTACTACTGCGTGAATATCAATTCTTGCCAAAGCGCTCTAATTTGGTGACACCCGATGGCGTTTATGCTAACAATTACCGAACAAATAACCGAACCCTTGTCCAACTACCCTGATTCCTCGAGTCATTAACGAGGATTAGCCATTCATTACGAATGCGGTTGTCGAGCGAGGATACCACAGTGGAAGCTATCCACCTGCTCATCTTAACAAGCCTTTAGTACAGTGGCTCATGTTACCGAGCTACGATTTGTGTATTACAGTGAGCTAATCATAGCAGTGCACTGTGTCATTCCCCAAATGAGATGTGATATTCAGTACAAACTCGCCGGGAGTATGACCCATGCATCCAGCAGCTCATCTCTCCGTGGCTCCCCAGCACAATCTTTCTGCACCCTGATCCCTTATGTCTGCTAGGTGCAGTGCTGATGAGCAAGCTAGTATTTGTTACATCTGGCGCATCTGCAAGATCCGACAGGGTTCAGAGAGTACTGACTTGGATCAACCTGTGCCGCTCATTGCAATATAATTTACTAGGAAAAAACAGAGCGCCCACTGAGGGTAGTTGTAGGGGATCATTCAGATGTGAGAGATATCCAAGTCCCATTATCCGTCCATTCGCGCACCGAGCGCTTGAGGTCTAGGTATGTTTAGGATTCTTCGGTGGTGTCTGAAGTGTATTCGTGGTTTTGCTCATATCCAAAGAAATCAGCCATACCGCTCTGAATCGCGTTTCCCCGACTCGCAAGGCACCGAGAGGCTTCTAGCGTCAATGATATAACACACAGGCACTCAAAAGAGTTCTAGCTTTTACACGCAGTACACGAGGCCAGATCCTCAAACGAGCACCCTAACTATATGTAGCCAGAAAGTAATGTAGACACCCAACTGAGGTTATTTGCAGCCGTTTTGCGACTGATAGAAACTCGTGGCGTGATGTCGCAGTCTTTGTTACGCCTGCTTCTACGTCCACCGCAACCAATACTATATCTCCAAATTACCTTCATAAGATAACTTGGCATTGAAGTATTAAATCCAGTGTGCTTGGCTACACAAGGCTATGCGTTTAGTGTGTTTCCCAGGGGGAATATCGCGAAGTTTATGATCGTGCTTTACCACTTTCTGAACGTAAGCCGACCAAACACCTCGTAGACGATGGCTCACACTACCTTTGCACCACCGGCTTAGTGGTCCCTCGAGGCCATTTCCTTACACGTGGCCTACCCTACTCATTTGTGCCACCAATTATGCAAAGTCCGGTGGTCTGCGTAATGTCTAGGCTCCAAAGATCATCATAATCACTGGCAGTGGCTTATCTTCTAGTAGTTTTTCTGACATCGGATGTCTTGGTTAACACAATGTTTGCGGAGATAGTCCCTGACCGCGCTTCATCTTACCCCTGTCCATTAGCTTCAACCAATATCACCATCTTACAAAATGCGTGGACGGATTACTGCCTTCTACAGGTATAAAACTACGCCCTTAGGGCCTTGAAGTAAAGCCCAAGAACTTCGACTCTGGTTCTTCTCTGTAATACTCTGCCATTTCAAAGCTCCCTAGCTACTCTTCTTCCTCTACGCCAGCACCAAATATGCAGATCATCTCATCCTTCACACTTCTCTTGATCACCACCCTTCTTGCTCACGCCGTTATTGCTGCACCGGTTCCTGCAAGCAATGAGGACACCGCACTCGCAGCCAGAGGGGTTGAGGACCGCGTTGGGCGTACCCTCGAGCGGTACAGGCCTAAGCGTCGTGATGAAGCCAACAGAGGTCGTTCCAGGTCAAGGGGCTCTAGGTCCCGGTCCAGATCTCGATCAAGGGGCTCCAGGTCAAGGTCAAGGTCAAGGTCAAGAGGGTCCAGGTCCAGATCTAGGTCCAGGTCCAGGTCCCGGTCGCACCGCGGGAGGCCAAGGCCCCCCGGCGGGTGAGTTCCCTCCTGTCTTGTTTCACTGAGATACTGATAAGGTGCTGCACAGACGGAGGCCAACCTAAAGTCAAAGGTGTATTGATGTCTTCTCCGAATCGGGTCCGTCTATGTGAATGATCTTGCCGGAAATGCTTAGCAGAAACAAATTTCTCTCCCCGAAGTCTTTGTCTAATGTAAAAACAAATGTGTACTAGTAGATCCGTAGTCTGTTTTGTGTGCTATTTGATGTAAGGATCGTCGTGCCGTGATGTTCAAATATGGTTGGATCTGAATGTTTTGGCTCCGTGATCGTATTTAGTGAGTAATCTGGTGAAAGAAAATGCAGGCCTCTGAGAGAGCCCAGGTAGGGGAAACGGTCCTGGCCGTAGCAGGAGAGTGCTCCTAGAGTATGAGAAACTTGGTGGAGTACATAGAGATGGGCAGAGAAGTGGAATATTGGACGGACGGCTGGACTGAAATACCTACATAATACAATAATATTTAGGTTCTCGTTGACCGCTCTGGCAAGGCCATACCCCGTAAAACATATGAATACACACAATTTATGCATAATTCATATATTTATCAATATAAGTTATATGATTAGGTGCACAGGTGGACAGTGTATACATACAGCTTCGGATATCCACGAACAGCCACCTCACAAGTTACGGTTGCCTCCTTTCTTTATGACCGCCATTTCAGCAGCTCTGCAATTGGGTTGTATGGATAGCTCGCTATAATCACAGACAAAGGAGGGCCTCGTGGATGTGAAAGGTAACCGAAACACAGTATCCACTAGCTACCGGAAGAGACTCATGAACAAGACTTCCTCCGAAGGCGAAGAACGCAGCAGAGCCGTTCGGTGCATTTTGCAGCAAAATTCCCGTGTTGACCCTGAGCTCAATCCTATCCTGGCTGCCTGAGTATAACGTCTCCCCTCTGGTGAACATAAGGAAGAACAAAAACGAGGCGCCCTAAACATTCCGTACACTTGGCCGTATCCTGGAGACTGTCGGCTGGTGTATTCTTACCTATGTGGGATACTCTAATATGAGTGTTGGTTTAGGAATAAATCACGTTCAGACGCACTTTTAATTTCCAGATCGTAGCATTGCTGCAGGCAGATATTCCTGGATGGGAAAAGGGGCTGGACGATCTTAATACCTGTGGCTACAAAACAGGGGCTTAGGAGCCAACTAAAATCTCGTGCTGGTTGTATATAATCTGTTGTAGACGAGGGTGTGCCTGGAGGAATCGCACAGTCAACAAATCCCAGATTTTCACTGGTCGCCCTCGTCAGTAAAAGTCTCAGAGATAAACTGTAATAACGAAACTCACGCTGCGGAAGCCGGTAGGGCGGAGGATCAGATGGTTGCTGATTGTCAAGGTTTATTGTCCCGATGGTCCAGAGACCAGATTTGGATGAGCTCAGGATTGCATGGTAGAATACGTGCACGAAATAAAATCGGAGAGCTGTGACGTGTTGCAACAGAGCTCCTGTTATCTGGACAGTACTGGGGGATGGAGGCTTGCGTTTAGGATTTCGTGTCTAGGGTATCTCTTCTGACTCTTTTATCAATATAAATGCTGTGGTTGTTATCCATCTGTGGTATTGCTTCTTTCGATCTAGGTGTTGCCTTCCTCCGTGGGTCGAATGCCTCGTGTACAGGGCCGGAATCCGTTGAAGAGTAATGCTGCTGGGCAGATGCTGTAGACGAGAAGACTCTCGTTTCGGTCAATCGACTATACTTCTATGATCTCTCAGCCCTTCGTGGAGCAAGGGATAAGCAGTCGTCTAATAGACGTAAACACCGTCTATTACGAAAGCATCGATTCTACATCACGATTACAGATGGACCTCCAGCACTGATCGTAGCCGATTTCGGTGGGAGCCTAACGTCTACTGCACAGGGCTGTGGTGGTAGTGTGGCTGGGGTATATGACTTGAAGCGTGTCCCGGACTACAATATCTAGCTGAGACACTCCCTTTGTGAGGGCTGCTCGTGTCCTAGAATGTCAAGAACGAAAATCCACTAGGATCGCTTGGATCTAGGGGAACATCGGACCTTAATTCATGTTACAGGGTTGTAAAAGCTGCTTCCCTACCCACCACATCAGTCAGAATAGCATGTATTGTGTTTTTTTTAAAGCTATATGCTGCGGTTCTGGGCGACTTGTACTGCACATGCTCACAAGGGAGGTGGCGGGTCCATGGTGCGAAGCAAAAGTTTGATGAGATCAATGGAAGTTAAAATTCTCAGTCTCACTAGCACCGGCGATTGCCGTGAATTCGGCGACACGACTGGTACGACCAGAGCCTAAGTATCTGTAATATTTATTTACTCCTAAAACACAAGTCGGTCATTTTTGCTGGTTAAGATATAACAGTGTCCATCGGAGTACCTAGGTGTCTATGTGAGATATAAATTCGGGCAAAATTAAGCATCGCGTTGGATACAGCCGACTTCAGGGCACCCGAACCACCTGCCGATTATCCTGCCGGCTACATTGGGGCTCGAGTTTGCCAACAATAACCAGTTCTCACACCGAGTGTTGTACGAGAAATACTTGTGTATTTGATCGGCTTTCCTCGTCTGTGACCAGGAACTCGATAGTTCCCGACCTCACACAGCCAATCAAAGCAGAAGCTTATCCCAGTGATCCTGAATGCATTGCTCAAATGATTGACTTACCCCCGAGAGACCAGATCCAAGGCATATCCAAGGCATGTGGGGTAGTGGTTTATTTTTACTTGTTTCCCAGGGTTCCTCTGAACGCGTACACGTGCTCGCGGCTACTTATGGACGCTTATAGACGCGTTCCCAAGTTATAGAGTAGGTGAGACGACTTCTTCGACGCTTATACGACACACAGCATGCTTCTAGCTGTCTAGAATTCTGTGTTAGATCGGCTATGCTCACCTGCTCAACGTGGCTCACTCCTCTCACCTGACACCCAGATACCCTTTATAAGAGACACTGGGCTCCCTCCCTTCTAAAACTCTTATGGGAAATATGAAGCAGATTCTCTTCCTCATAACTGTCATCTCGCCTTGGGCAGTCGCTGCCCAAAGTTCGAGGTACTATTTCCCTGTTCTCCTCTCACAACTGGACTGACATTTGTACTAACAGCGCTGCAGCCACGGCGCAACCTCCGAAAGATACCATTAACCCCATTGCGGACCCCGCCAGCTTTGTGATACCCTTCATCGGGACGACCGACGGTGGTCATGTTTTCCCAGGTGAAGACCTCGTACCAGAGTCTCGGTGTTTCGCTCATTCTTCTCCACATAGGAGCTACATTACCCCATGGAATGGTGAAAACAGGAATGGATACGGATTCACCAGGAAATGTCAGCGTTTTGTTTGTGGAACGTAGCTTTTCTCTGATCTATCATACAGCACGCCGGATACGATGGAGATCCAAGCTTCCATGTCACAGGTTTTTCTCAGTTACATGACAGTGGAACGGGTGGTGTAAGCGTCCACATCCACGTCATTACTTTTGTCAGGTCTGACGACTCGGTAGGCTGTTCCCCTGTCAAACTTCAAGCTGTTCCCTTTTTCGGAATGTTCCTTCTTTTGACAAGTGTCTTACCTCTCTTAACGGCAGAAAGATTCTTCGCAATATTCTGCCAGATGGTGAGTCTGACGCCTGCGTGTGCATTAAGATGGGGCCGCTAACGGGAGCCTTAGGTTCACCCGATGATTTCGCTTCACCAGGATATTTTTCGACTAATTTAGTATGTAGTCGCGTCGCTGGCATATCGGGAGGACACTGATCAGATCTTAGTCTAATTCCATTCGAGTGGAGTTGACCGCGACCCGTCGAGCAGCACTACATCGATACACATTTCCTCCCGGGACGGCACATCCTAGGATTGCTGTTGATATCACCAATGATGGGCAGAGGAGTAGTACCGATCCTGTTATGACGCTTGATCCAGATACCGCTAGGGTCATGGGTGGCGCTTCTTTCGCAGCTTCTTTCGGCCCCGGTATGATAATGGTCTGTTTATAGGGTTAAGCTAACTAAAAAGTTTTTTTTCAAGGGCGCTACAGGGCTTTCACTTGCGTAACCTTCAAAGGCGAAGGTTTTCGACCTCGGCAAACCAACCGAATATGGCGTTTGGCTCGCGGATTTCCCTGTCCAAGGAACAACGAATATTTTGCAAGTGTACTACGGTGAGTAGCCGAGATATTATAATCCAAACCTTCGATCCACTTGACAAATTTCAATTCCCTCAGGATTCACTGATGAGCTCGGTGCTTTGTTCACTTTCCGACCTGGACCAAGAGGCAGAACTACGATCCTAGCGCGTGTTGGGGTTTCCCTGATTTCCAGCGAACAAGCCTGTGTCAATGCCGAGCAAGAGATTCCAGACTTTGACTTTGAGAGAGTCCATGGCGAGGCGCGCGCTCAGTGGAACGAACTCTTGGGTCGGGTGCAGGTGGATACGACGGATGTTCCTAGAGAGACTATTGAGCTCTTCTATTCTTCGGTGCGTTCGGATATGTCTTGCAACAAGATCCTAACTGATGGCGATTCTTTAGCTCTACCGTACCCATATCTCGCCTGCAGACTGTAAGGGATTTTCACCGTAAGTCGCAGACAGATTCGAGCTCATAACGGACCAGATACAGGAGAAAACCCGAAATGGAACTCCACTGAACCTTATTATGATTCATTCTATTGCAATGTTTGTCGTCGTTTTCACGCACACTCGTTCGAGGTATTCATTTGTGCTGCAGTGGGACACCTACCGTACCCTTTACCCCCTTATGTCGCTTCATGATCCTCAGAGTTTCGCGCGGATCGTTAGAGGTATGATCGATATCCAAAAACACGAAGGTACGTAGAGATATCACGCACCTGTATGGAGGGGCGCTTATACTCTCTGTGGTAGGCTGGCTCCCCGAATGTCGTGGAGCAACCGCGATGCACTTTATTCAGGGTGGTAGCAGTGAGTCGTGTGTGTAGGGACCCAACAGTGGAATAAGACTGAGTAGTCTAACGCAGATGCCGATCCTATTCTCGGCGAGTTCTTCGTCAAGTACGTGTATTGAGTTCCCTGTATTCATGCTCATGCCTGATCGCCGCACTCAAGGTTCCACGAGCAGGCCGCGGCACTCAGCGTGTCGCCGGACGATCTGTATAATGCTCTGTTGGCGGATGCCGAAAATGAACCACCAAATTGGAATTTGCAGGGCCGGCAAGCCGGGGTTTGGAAGCAACTCGGTAGGTTGTGTCTAACTTAATGGGCATACTTGAAATGCTAATTGTAATAAACGCAGGATACATTGCACAAGATATGTTTAGTCCTGGTGGTGCGAATACCAAACAAGTATCTCGTACTTTGGAGGCAAGTCCCAAGCTTTCGGCGTCGGGCGTTGGCAGTTATAACTTTCTTCAGCACGCTTTCGGTGATTTCGCCATTGCTCAAGTCGCAAAAGCACTTGGGAAGACTGATGATCAGAAGAAGGTCAGTGGACTCCGCTTATCAGGATACCGTGAACACCAACCGAACTTATTGCATCCCAGTACCTCGGGAGAGCAGGAAACTTTAATAACGTCTGGAACCCCGCCGTTAGTGTCCCGGGGAACCCAGAAATTAAAGGCATGATGCAGGTAAAATTCTTGTCCGAAAAAGGCTACATTCACTGCTGATTCATATCATACAGCCACGGTTCGCGAATGGTACCTTCAACTTTACTGACCCTCGCCACTGTAGCATTCACGATCCGGCAATGGCCACGTGCTTCTTAAATGCGGCAAACAGAGATGGGTTCTATGAAGGTAGGCACGTATTCATAGAATCGGCTAGGTTTTACTAACCAGGCCTTAGGGTCACCAATTATCGTAAGGACGGCTTGATGTATTTGCTCATTCTGCCTTAACCTATTCGTTCACTACTCTAGTACTCTCAAGTCAGTACTAGTTTCCCTCAGTATAACGCCAAACCTCACTCCTCTTCAGTATGTGCCACAGGATACCGCCAAGCTAATCGAGCTCCAAGGCGGGGCAAAGAGTTTCATTCATCGACTCGACTTTATATTCGAGCAGGTAAATTGCACCCTCATTCACTATTCCCGGAGGAACACTCAAACAGGGACGATTCACGGCTGTAGGAGTACTTTGAGGCCACGGATGAGCCTTCTCAGCAGATGCCATTCATGTATCACTACGCAAACCGTCCCGGTCTCAGCACACAACGGTCTAGGCAGGTAATTGCGGAATTCTTCAATACTTCTACCAACGGTCTTCCTGGAAATGATGGTACGCTTTATAATTTTGCCGCCTTGTGCTCCTCGTTTTAAGATTTGTTGATCCCAATAGACTCCGGTGAGTGTAACCAATCATTTCGTGCTGCACTTGCAACCCATGCGCTTCTAGGTGCCATGGGAAGCTATGCGGCCTTCTATCTGGCAGGGATGTATCCCCTCCCTGCCACCGAACAATTCCTCTTGTCTTCCCCCTTTTTCCGACAAATCTCGTTCTTCAACCCGCTTTTCAATACTACGACTGTGATCAGGGCAAACAACTTCAGAGGAAATCCGAAGAATGGGACAGGCGGACGTGTGTTTATTCAGGTACGTATTTGTTCTTGGTTTAGATGAGAAGTACCGTTGAATCAAGTTGATTAGCGCGTGTTTGTTGACGGCAAGGAGTACAAGTCCAACTGTTACCTGGATTGGGACGTCTTCAAACAAGGTTCGGTGGTTGAGCTCACACTTACAGATGATATTAATGTTACTTGTGGGAATGGAGCAAACGCTCTGCCTCCCTCGATTTCGACTGGTGGGTATAATTAATGGTTTTTGGGTATTTTGTGTATCGCAATGTGGAACTATATACCTTGTTTTGTTTCCCGCGGTATTGGAAAAAATAGGCTTGGCAGTGAGGGAGACTTCGGCCGTTAATGTCAGATTCCTTTTTTAAGCCTGCAACAAAAGATCCTGATAAAGGTGGTTATGCATGATTCGCAATGATGGAATGCCATACATCCTGAGTACAAAATTATTATTATTAGAGGACGACCTATTCGACTATGGTACCATCCCATTTATAGAGTCTAGGTGGCGCTGAGTCCTTGACTCTGGAAGAAGGAATTGGCCTGGTTGATTTAACATGACACATGTATATTGACAAGGCGAGAGTAATCTACAGCCAGCCTGACTTATTGTTCCGCCTTTTCCTTTTCAAAGGAATAGCAGATCTGCTACTAGGCATAGGGTTGCCCCTCGGGTTAGTTTGCCGTGGGCGCCAGCGGCTTCTGGGCGCGGAACAGAGACCAATTAGTCCCAGCACCTGGTGTGTTGTCTACTTCCCACATGACCTGCTCAACCAATTCATCATATTCAGCTTCGGTCTCCACGATTCCATATCCCCCTCCTTTAAGCGCAGGGGTTTAAGCCCTCCCATGGGTCCTAACATATTTATTTTTCCATCAATCCCATCTTTGCCTGCCCATGCGCCTAGAGGAGTTCGCCGAACATCTTCGGACATGTTCACAAAGCCGCTTCAACGAAGAAAATCAGGTAGTTGTTCATGATATCCTGCCACATAGTTCCCCGCGCATCCGGGTCTCGATAGGTAAGATCCAGTTGCTTAGCAAGCGCAGGACCAGCGGTCCACACCTTCAATTCAAGCAGTTGGACCCAGCCACCCGGCTGTAAGACCCGGCACATATTAGAGGAGGTTGGATGGGAACGACATCAGGTGAAGCGGGTCTGAATTTAGTGAGATAAGCTCTTTGTATTTCGTTCAAATAAGTGCAGAGACTCGTAAAAGGATGGTGTATTATCTCTTGGTCTTTCTCTGCAGTTCTGCTACGAGCATGGGGCTCAAGTCTATGAGCAACAGTTCCCGATCCAATCGATTCAATGAGAATGTTCGTGTCGGTTCATTCACTGATTTAATCACCCCAGCAGGTTCTGATAATGCATGCGTTCAGCTCAGAATCGCAATATGACATGACTTGTGATATTGTTGACAATACGTTACTAGTAGATAGTTCTTCAACTGGAGCGAAGGTGGATGAGCAAACAACACAGTTTAAGCCTGTTTGTCATAGATCTATTTGTTCCTCCTTGCCCACTTCTGGTATCGTTTGCTACGCTCCGTGTCTACGTCGAAAGTTTGATACCTTCCTTTTCTATTGCACTTACTGTTTTGCTCTAGCTCAGATTCCCTTGTTCGCTTTCGAGCACCTGAAACCATTTCGTTTCGGCTCCCATCTTCGAAGCATCCCTGACTTTCCCCGGCAGGGTCAAACAAGGCTCGAACGAATATCCACGTCGTACCGCTCTGGAAGAATACCAACCCCCTACTGCTCGAATGCTGTCCCAAAATGCTAGACAATTCATCGCCCACTCCGCGGCCTACAGCCACACTAGGATGGATACAGCGCGATAGAAAATGGCGTACTGTTGGCAAATGCGAGTGGTCCCGACAAAGAGGGCGCGTACGCTCAGTACCTATCCGGTAGATGTGCTGAACCAAGAACGTGTTGTAAACTGCGTGATTAGATCACAAAGATCGAACAAAGTGGTGAATCGAAAGGTAGGAAAATTAAGGAATGACCATAGAGGAGCAAAATAAACAGTAATAAATCGTTTTTGGGAACTAGTAAAGTATATATGTCAAGTGCATCTTGACACGACTGCCAGGTACTTCCTTGGGATTCCAGAGACCGGAGGTGAAGGTGTCCATGTCACGGCAACGAGGGTTACAGGACAGTTAGTGATAGCGAACAGCGTTGTAGAATTGGAGGGATGCATCACTTGGACCAGGAAATTTCGCGTTTGTACTAAGGGTGTCACAGGCGCGTAGCGGATCCCAACTGCAGCGACGTGAAATGTGGAACGCAGTCCGGAATACTCCAACATAAATATAGGACCTTCGGGATGGTTTAGAGTGGAGAAATGGGACCGTGGAAATCGAAACCTGCAAAAATTACCAGCACACAAACTCGAACACATCTGGACCCAGAAGCAAAGGTTCCGCGATCTTTGCCAAATACTGGGGCGTAGGAATATCCTTCTTCCTCAACTCCTCTGCGTCTGGGGAGAACGCATCTTCACCAAATGCGATGATGAGGGAAGACTGCGGTTTCACATCTGAAGGCCAAGGACGCATAGGCCGTCCTGAACAAAGCCAGTGGGTTTCGCGACCAACATATCCGAGGATTCGAGAGAGAGCTTCATCAATACGCTGATCGTTGTCGTCAGTTATCTCAAGAAAAGCTTTTATCTTGTCCCAGGAGATGGCGTAACCCTTCACATATCCTTGACTCTAAAAGTGGGGGAATGTCAACAGGACGAGCATCTAGAAGGGGGTGACTCACCATGGCTTTTGCTGAGTGTTGTTTGGCGTTCTTTGGCTAAGCGCGATAAGTACCAATCCTTACATATGCAGACATCAGTGCCGTTACTTTAAGTTGATTCATCAGGTTGTGATCCGCCGATCCCGTGGATCTGTGGGATTCCAAGGAAGGCAGAGCTGTGTGGACCGCTGGTCCCACACCGGCTAAGCAACTGGATCTCCGCAGCACCGGGAAATAAAGATCTATGCGTAACCTTCAGTTCTGGGTATGGGTATGATAAAGGTAGCCGGACATGCCGCTGGCAATGTCAAACCTAGCCGGTAGCCCGGACACGTATGAATGACGGAGCTTGGGGTGGCCGTCAAATATGCAGTAAATTGAACGACTACAAACAAACATCGAGGGAACCTGTGCGGAGCCGAAGTTAATTTTTTGTTTCGTCTTTCATCATCGTTCATTGTTGTGCTAATTCCATGACGGATTGATACAAACCAAAGAGGGAGGTAATTGAAGACCGCACCCGCTATAAAGTACAGGTCATGGCCAACAAGACTCTCGTTAAGCATGGCAGAAATTCAGCACACGCAAACCCGGAACTATAGTAAAGTCGACTGGACCGCGTACACTCTTCCTCATGACGACGAGGAGCGTGATAGGTTGGTTCTTTGCTCCAATAATAATTGCTCTCTTCTAAAATTGGCCACTATGATGTAGGCTGGCTTTACAGAGTAAATTCCTCCTGAGGACTTATGGCAACAAGGCCCTCCACGCTCCCATCGAGCTTAAAGACAGTGACTGGGTTCTGGATATGGGCTGTGGTTCAGGTTACACTTCCGGCATTAACTCTCACGTACAACGGCTGAAATTAATTCTCTAGGGATGTGGCTTCGAGACCTGGCGGAGCAGACGCGTGCAAGACCTCAATGCATAGGGATCGACATGGAACCAGCGCTCTTCCCAGATGCCCTCACCTTGCCTCCGAACATAAAGTTTGAAGTACACTCAGTAACTCGCCTTCCGGCCCAGTGGACAAATAAATTCACCGCCGTTCATCAACGTCTTCTCATCGCAGCTCTCCGCAGACACGAGTGGGAACAGGCCATCGATGAAATGTTCCGGATCTTACAGCCAGGTGGTTGGGTCCAACTATTTGAAATGATTGTATGGAGCGCTGGTCCTGCGCTTGCTAAACAAACCGAGCTTAACTACCGAGACTCGGATGCACGAGGAACTATGTGGCGGGATATTACGCAACGAATACCTGATTTTCTTCGCCGAAGCGGCTTTGTCAACATATCCGAAGATGTTCGACGATCACCTATAGGGACTTGGGCAGGCAAAGACGGGATTGATGGAAAGGCTAACCTATTGGCGCTCTTGCGAGGGTTCAAATCTCCTTTGCTTAAAGCAGGGGGGTATGGGGTTGTGGAGACCGAGGCTGAATATGATGAATTGGTCGAGCAGATTATGCGGGAAGTGGATAACACGCCGGGTGCTGGGACTAGTTGGTCTTTATTCGTAGCACAAAAGCCGCTGGTCTCCGTAGAGGTTTAACTTTAATGTGGGGAATGGGTGCATATCTTGTAGTTTGTTCTTTTGAAAAAAGGTAGAGTAATATCTCAGGCTGGCTGTATATTTTGACCGACTTGTCAACGCCCACATCCTGTTAAGCTGTCTTTGATTCTTTTTTGGGGGCCAAGGACTGAGGATAACCGCTGACAATTGCAATTTCCCCAGCGCCCGCATGTGGTCGTACAAAGTTCGCAGGCGAGTTTCTGACCGGTATTGGTAGCTGAGATCCCACGGAGCGCGAAGGGTACTCTACTCGAGCGACGGTTACTTTATGGGAAAGTAAAAACCTCGATTGACACATCGGAAATCGGCAAGAACGCTGATACCAAGTTGGGATCTATGATCATATAGGATGAAGCTTGAGAGGAAGCAAGTCGAGGTACAAAGATTTGGGTGGTCCCAGTTATGTTTGAGGGAGGATGGGTTAGACGAACAGCTGACGTGTGGCAACGTGTTGAGAGGAAAAAGAAATAATCTTGCCTCTCTCAAACTCGTTTGTCAGCGTTCTCTTCTGATTGGTCGTCGACACAACATCTCTACGTCACAACCAGGTAGTCCCTCGGTATTCTATACATCTACTACTCACACGAATAATACCAGTACAATGAATAAATAAAATAGTCGTCCTCTTTTCCCTCGAATGGTTTCTAATCATTACCGGAATCACCAGACCATCGAGTCATCGACTTGAGAGTTATGACAACCAAGGCGAGCAAGCGCCTTTCGTAGTAAAGCCAAAGCCCTCGCCACACGCCCTTTCCCCTTCTCGACTTGCGTTTCCTTGGGATCCTCCGAAATGGGGTTGGGAGGTAACGGTGCTCCAGGGCTGTGAGCATTCTGATGATCATCTATCGTCTCCGTTTCCTTGGGCGGTAATATCAGCGCTTCCTGCTGTTCAGGAGCCGGGATCTGAGCGCCAACGGGGCGTTCCCCATCTTGCTCTTGTTGCGCTTTTTCTTTTCCCGCCTCCTTGCCCTTCTTTTCCTTCCGAGGAGATCTGCCCTTGTCACCTTTCTCTCGACCAAACACATTTGCAAGCCGGATTCTGCCAACGAACGCCTTGACTATAACAGTCTTCACGCCCTTGACTTTCCCTCCCTTCTTCTGTTTCTCTTTCTCTTGAGCGCCTCCCGCTGGTGGCGGTAATAACGCTTCTGTTGTATTGCCACTTTCTTCGGCTTTCCTACCTGGAAACTCTTCATCAGAGGCTACAGCAGTCACACCTAGATCTTGAAAACTCCCGTCCCATGATGAACCAGGTGAACTCGGCGGAGGCGGAACAGAACTAAGAGACTGCCACGCCGTACTCGATGTTGTCAACAACTGCGGGTATCTCGCATACACAACGCGAATCTAATACCCAAATCAAAAAACCATTCCTCTTTGGTAATTGGAAGTGTAACAACATACCGCATTGTAATAATCCAAATAACCACCTTTAATCTTACTCCATCTCGCATACAACTCGGCATCACGCTGATCAAGACGAGGAAGGAGTGTCGAATCAGGGCGCCAAGAGTTCCTCTTCGAGCCATTCCCACCAGGATGTGAGGTCGAGCATGCTTCGTGAGAATTGGTTGAGGAGGGTGAGGTTGGCGACGAGATCGGAGCCGACCTCTTTGAGTGTTTTGCGGAGTGCGGTGGCTGGATGTTGATGTGTGTGTGTTAAGTGGAGATGAAATGAAAAGATTAGGTAGGTGTAAGGGACTCACGTTGTTGAGGGTCTGGGGGTACGAAGACGATGACGTCGCTGTCCTTCGTAAGTGCGGCGATCTAATATATCAAAAAAAATCGAACGTTAAAAAAAAAAAACCCAGGACGTCATAAGGATCTAAAGGACAGACCTTGTAAATTTCCTGTTGAACATCCCTAAATGCCTCACTCGTCTTGAGCGCATGACCATGACCGTGTGCAGCCATCATCTGTAGCGTCTCTGGTGTCGGAGCGACAAACATACGCCCGTTGCCGTTGATACTGAGACTCGAGGACGCGGCGAATGGATCGCATAGTGTAGCAGCATCGCTAGCCAATCGATATCCGATTTGAGCTACGAGCATGCTTGTGTCGACTGCTTGGATGAAGTAGAGGATTTTGCTGTTGGTCTTGGATACGAGGGGCACGTTCGGGGTGTTGGGTCTGTGAGGGAAGGTGATGTATAAGGTTGTGTAGATGTTAAGGAATCTGAAGGAGAGGGGAAACGTACGGAAGTCGCATTTGGCAGAAGGGGGCGAGACGTTCGACGGTCTTGCGTGTGGTTCTGGCAAAGGGTACAGTCTCGAGGTCGGGTTCAGGTCTTCGTAGCCTGGGTGCTGGTGTCTCTGAGGCCATGATAGCAGGTATAATAGTCGTCGTTTTGTGTTAGTAAAAGGTTAGAATTACGGAAGGTTATAGTGGAGAGAGGGAGTGTTGTGTTGCGGCAGGTTGACATGCAACAAGAAGGGCTTTATAGTATCTCTCAAGTGGAGTCGGGTGGATCAAATTATGAAGATGGGACGACTGGAGAGTTCATGATAGAGATTGAATGAAGATCGCGCCGGTGCGTCGTGGTGTAGGTACAGCGTCCGGAACCGAATTCCGGGGGGCAAAAGGAGAGGAACAGCTTCAAACTCTGAGTGCGCGCGGCTGGTCAAAGTGCGAGGCGGTGTTCCCGGGCACAACAAAAGCGAATCATCAGCCATGATTAGATACTTGCATGCATGTTATCGGCTGTTACAGGTAAGGTGTGCACAGCCACGGCCTCGTGGGGTAGGGGCTTCGCGTTGCATGCAAGCTGGACTGTTGAACACGCGCCTTTTGCGTTTGAGTTTGAGTTTCGCCTGAGTGTTCGGCCCCTTGGTAACGAGCGCGTGTTCCAGAAACCGACAAAAAAAAGACTTTCTATTATCTGGCAGTTGCGTTAAATTATCAACAATGCTGGCAGGCTACTCATTGTTCGCGCTGGAACCCGAGTTTCCGATCCTTGTACTCTTTGGCCCACTATGAAGTACGTCATGAGATCTGCAGCGATAGATGGATAGGCAGACTTACGAGCATCGAAGGAATAGGGTGGGTGGGCTCGGATAACCGTTGCTAGCAAGGTGACAATTAGCCAAGGTACACTATACGTGCAAAGAGGGGCCCTCTACCTCTCTCTCTGCGCTAATCTGCCAGACAGCATATGTGGCTGCGAGAATGCCACCGCAGGCGACGAGGGTATTCGAGGCCCAGTTGGAGGGACGGACCCACCAGCCACCTGTGGTTGTATCGGAGTGAGCCGGCGAAGAGAATAAAGTGGTGACGATGTACCTGCTGGAGACCAGACGTATTTTGGGAAGGGATATCTAGCACCGCCGCCCTGCCGAGAAACAATGTGAGCGACACAATGACTCTGGAAAAATGCTACTGACCATGGCTCAAATGTTTCTGTGGAAGGACGCTGAGCGTGTGTTGTTTGGCTGCTCCCCATGGAACACCACGAAACCCTAACCCCAGCCATGCCATGTCAGTTCCCCCATGCTTTCTTCCCTCAAAACATATGTCGCGGAGCGCAAGCGAGGCCTCACAACGGCCGCAGGCTTCGTCGGGGGCATATATCTCGCAAACAGGTACATCAAGGGCCGCCTTCGAGGATGTCAAGGACAAGCTAGAGCGGGAGCAGGCAGGCGAGGGATGTGTACGTGTGTCATTTCGTTCGGAATTGACGTTCCGTTTTTCTGAAGGGCACCTCAGCCTCAAGAGGCGCTTTCAACAGACACAGGACGACATTTCATACACAGTTCTTGCGCTGTTGCCCACACTTGCAGACCAAATTCTCGAAACAATGGACGTCGAGGCTCTCACCCAGGAGCTCCAGACGAGATCCAAAGCCAGAAGCACTCGGCAGCACCTCAGGCCTCCGTCCAGTCTTGCTTCAAGCGTAGACATGCTACAGGAGCAGGAGATCACGCTCCGATACTGGCTCTGTCGCTCCCTCTGTTGCTTCTACGAGCTTTTCGCTCGCGGAGGCACCGGCAACAACCACCCCGTCTGCTGAATCAAATGCTAACGCCCGGAGTGGCGTGGGGATGTCAGAGTCTGCAGGAGAACTTCTGTCCGCCTCAGTCATCACCACTGGAACACGCGAGTCGCCTGTGCCTGTAGAGAGTATGTCTGCGGACGGTTCGCGACTGGTATGTCCCACAGCTGTAGTCATGATGTGTTCCTAACGGTTACCCAGTCAGACAACCTGATGAGCTCATCCATCATTTCCGAGTCTACAGATACGAGAACAAAGGCTGAGCTGTGGACTGAAGTCAAGATGCTAAGTAAGTTGTTTTCCCCCTTGCATCCCATCGTCTTTTTTACCCGTACCTATTACAGCCTTTACCCGAACTCTTACCGTCCTATACTCAACGACACTCTTCTGCCTCCTCGAAACAATTCAACTGACCTTGCTTGCTCGCTCGAAATACTGTCAACGCCATACTGCAGCAAGAACGCGACGAACAGATGCGAGAACGACTCGAATCAGAGCTATCTCTCTCCAGACTTCTCTTCAGCGGAGGCAAAGGCATCGAGGATCTTATATCTGGTGACCCTAGCGTCCTTCTTGGATGACATTCCTGACGACGTGGTTATTCCGGAAGAAGTGGAAAATAAATATCTCACTCTTAGCTGGTGGTTGTTGCATGTTGGGTGGAAAGATGTAGGCGAACGCGTTCGACGAGGTGTGGAAGAAGTATTTGAAGGGTTTGTTGTCATTCATGACTCCTCGTCGATTTCTAATAACCTGGACTATGCTAGCGTTGCATTGAAGACCAAGCTTAGTATCACAGACCTTCATCGTCTCATCAACGATGTTAGAAGACGTGTCGAGCACGAAATCACATTCGAAGGGAAACGAGCGCCGAACCAAGTATGCCTCTTCCTATTCCTTCTTCGCTTCCGATATTCCACTCTAACACCTCCTCACTTTTTCTAAAAAAAAACAGTTTTCCTTTCAACACTCCTCCCTCCGACCCCCTGAAATGACTTCAACATGTTCTTACCCAAGGCGGTTTCCCAGCATACCCCGAGGAGTCCTCAGCTGCAAGCACCGCACAAGACAAACTCACAATGGACTCATCCACCTCACTCTCCTCCTCCCAACTCTCGCACTCCAACTATCTTATTCCCGCACTCAACAACGCCCCTGATCCTCTCGCCACCCTCATCCACCATCCGGACACATACACCTCCGCCTCTACATCCGATATCCTTCCAACTCGTCCACTACCCAACCCCCATCCGCACACAGCCGACCTGCTATTCACGAATTTGCTCAATGAGACTCGTGAGATTATATGTTCATCTGATTTTGCCGCAGTGCTGGAGAACTGTCTCGATAAGGCGACGGAGGTGTTGTTTAACGGATTGGAGAGGAATGTGTTTGTGGATAGTGAGCAAAAGGAAGGGGAGGGGGACGTGAGGATTAGGTTGGCAGGACTGTTGCCGGGCTTGAGTAGGCGGAGCTCATTGGCACTTAGAGGGGTTCCTTGTGAGTCTGTGGATGTAAGTTTGCCTTATTTTTTGTCTGGGTATGTTTGTGCGCACTACTGAGTCTTCTCTCTGTTCATAGAATGTTTTGGCAGTGAGAGAGGTACCGCGACTTTCTGCGATTGTGTTTGCCAAGTTTGAGGAGCGGTTTCGGTAGACTGGTGTAAGGAGGTGGAAGATATAAATAATGTGTGTGTGTGTGAAATGCTTAATGCTGTGATTCGGACTCTCCTTTTTTCTGCAGATACGTACGTGTAGATCTATGATAAATATAAGTATATTTCGCTCGATTGATTGGCGCCAATCACCCAACAGCACGACTCGCGATCCAGGACGCCTCGTTGCATAGCCATTCTACAGCAGCCACTCACCTCGCTACCTCCAACTCCTGCCTACCTTGTGCTTAGTTGTCTTGTTCTCTTCATCATAGGTATATCAAATGTTATATTATCTGTTATACCGAACTGATTTGATTGTTCTCTGTATGTTGCAGTATTCCCACTTCACCTGTAACGTGTTAAAAAGCAATGGGTCATTCTCTCTCTACGCCCGAGAAAAAGGACAACATAGAATCAGCTAGAGTGAGGAGATTAATCAGAGGGAGAATTGCTGCGTTGGGTGCTCAGCTGGAGCATATGGACAGCAGCCAGTACTCTAGAGGAGGTGATCGAGACAGTCCAAGGGGGCGATCTTGCTCATATCTGATGGGCATCCCGACAAACCAATGTACTTCGGCACCCTCGGATGTTCTCTCAAGAAGTCGGATTCGAGTGTACAGGGGTGCTGAGTGACCTCGAAACTGCTATCGGAAATTTCCAGCAGGCTGTCTCGCTCACGCCCGATGGTCATCCCGATAAACCAATGTACTCCAGCAACCTCGCGAATTCCCTCCAGAGTCGATTTGAGCGCACAGGGGTGCTGAGTGACCTCGAAGCCGCCATCGGGGTTTTACAACGGGCGGTCTCGCTTACGCCCGATGGTCATCCTGACAAACCAGGGCGCTCTAACAACCTCGGCAATTCCCTCCAGAGTCGATTTGAGCGCACAGGGGTGCTGAGTGACCTCGAAGCCGCCATCGAGAATAAACAACGGGCGGTCTCGCTCACGCCCGATGGTCATCCCAATAAACCAGCGTACTCCAGCAACCTCGGGAATTCCCTCCAGAGTCGATTTGAGCGCACAGGGGTGCTGAGTGACCTCGAAGCCGCCATCGAGAATCAACAACGGGCGGTCTCGCTCACGCCCAATGGTCATCCCAATAAACCAGCGTACTCCAGCAACCTCGGGAATTCCCTCAAGAGTCGATTTGAGCGCACAGGGGTGCTGAGTGACCTCGAAGCCGCCATCGAGAATTTACAACGGGCGGTCTCGCTCGCACCCGATGGTCATCCCTCCAAACCAATGTACTCCAGCAACCTCGGGAGTTCCCTCTTACGTCGATTTGAGCGCACAGGGGTGCTGAGTGACCTCGAAGCCGCCATCGAGAATCAACAACGGGCGGTCTCGCTCACGCCCGATGGTCATCCCAATAAACCAGGGTACTCCAGCAACCTCGGGAGTTCCCTCTCATGTCGATTTGAGCGCACAGGGGTGCTGAGTGACCTCGATGCCGCCATCGAGAATTTACAATGGACGGTCTCGCTCATGCCCGATGGTCATCCCAATAAACCAGTGTACTCCAGCAACCTCGGGAGTTCCCTCTCACGTCGATTTGAGCGCACAGGGGTGCTGAGTGACCTCGAAGCCGCCATCGAGAATTTACAATGGGCGGTCTCGCTCACACCCGATGGTCATCCCAATAAACCAGGGTACTCTACCAACCTCGGGAATTCCCTCAAGAGTCGGTTTGATCGTACTGGGTTGCAATCCGATTTGGCTGACGCCATTTTTAATTTTCGATCAGCCGCCACTTCCAATGTTGGCCCAATATTGCACCAATGTCGTGCATCCACAACGTGGGCTCGTTTACAAGTCGTCCGGGATCCACCCGAGGCCTTAGCTGCATACCGTCACGCTATCAGTCTCCTTCCAAAACTTGCTTGGATCGGAGATCCCATTGTTACCCGCCATTCACAGCTCACTGACCTTGATGACCTTTCAAGAGAGGCTGCTGCCTTTGCCCTCATTACAGGAAATCCGGATCTTGCGCTTGAGTTACTTGAGCAAGGACGTTCCGTCGTCTGGAATCAGTTAGTCCAACTCCGACCTTCAGTTGACCACCTCCATCAAGCCCACCCAGATATCTGTGCCGAATTCACACGAATCTCTCGTGAGCTTCAACATGCGGCCACTCGAGGACACAAGCTAATCAATCCCCATGACATCGATAACCCTATTTTGCTTGAGGAAGAAACTCGACGCCACCATCGCCTTGCAGAGAAGTGGGATTCGCTCGTGCAGGACATCCGGTCGCTCCCAGACTTTCATGACTTTCTTCTTCCGAAGAAGGTTTCCTCTCTCATGGAAGCTGCTAGTTCGGGTCCTGTAGTTGTCATCAATGCCCATGAGTTTCGTTGTGATGCATTAGTGCTTGACCGAGGAAGAGGCCAAGTGCTCCACATCCCGTTACCCAGCCTTCACCGCGGCGACATAACGAAGATGCATGATTCATTGCAGCAATATCTTGCAAATCCCCACCGGGCTCGGAGACAGTGGGCAAGCCGTGCTGGTCGAGTGGCCCAGATAGCGGATGATTCGCTCATAGTAGATATTCTCGCGCAAACCTATTTAAAAGTCATCTATCCTATCCTGAAGGGGTTGGGTGTTATGGTAATCGGCACTCGCTCTCGTGAGATGTGTATGCTGACAATAAATTTAGACAGCTGGACCTGGGACCCCTGACCTTCCTCGCATTTGGTGGTGTCCAACCGGTCCTCTCACGTTCTTTCCACTTCATGCTGCCTTCTGCACGACTGAGACTGGGATAGATGGGACATTCGACTACGTGGTGTCGTCATACACACCGACAATTAATGCTTTGCTCGAAGCAAGATCGGCAACACGTCGGCCATTTGATCAACTTCTTGGCATCGCCATGACAAAAACACCTGGTCAAAAGCCCCTTCCAGGAGCCGGAATGGAAATTGCGAAGATACAGAAGTTGTTTTCTGTCGACTCTCGGCGGAGCTTTGAGATGCTCCGAAATGAGCAGGCGACGGGAGAAGCCGTGCTGACGCGCATGGCAAGTAGTAGCTGGGTTCATTTTGCATGCCACGCTATCCAGGACAAGGGTGAACCCACGAAGAGTGGTTTCTGCCTCCACGATGGCCGTCTGACTATCATGGACATTGTCGCCAAGCCGTTTGGTCATGCCGATTTTGCATTCTTGTCTGCTTGTCAAACGGCGGCTGGGGACGAGAAGACGTCAGACGAGGCGGTGCACATTACTGCTGCGATGTTGGGTGCGGGATATCGCAATGTCATTGGGACAATGTGGGCAATACCGGATGTGGCGGCTTCACGGGTTGCCACAAAGGTGTATGAAGCACTTCTGTCTGGAGGAGAACCGGATAGCGATCGAGCGGCACAAGCACTGCATAAAGCTGTTCAGGAGATGCGAGAGTCGGACCATGATTCATACAGTTTCTGGGTTCCGTTTGTACACTATGGCGCATGATATGCTGTGTATACTAGCTGACTCTTGCTTATCTACGTTCATTAATACGCGGACCGAACTTATTGTTCTGGGCTACTCTGTGCAGTAAACATGCCATGAGAGGGACTGAACTCAGCGGGCGAGTTGGACGGAGTTCTCGCATAAATTGACTCCTCAGCAACTGAGTGGTGGGTGTTCGAGTGTCAGGGGGGCGGCTCGTACTGGTAGCCTCGTCTCGGCTCCGAGTCCGCTGCGACGACCCTATTAAATGTCTCCATTTTCCGAACTCGGTTTTCTTTCCAGTCAGTGAGATTGTACAGTACTATTGGAAGATACAGCAGAACCATCAAAATCCAAACCACGCTGCGAGGATGCAGTGTGCCAGATTTGGGTGGTTGCTCACGTTCCATTGAAGTGCTCTCTTCCTCTCCCTGCGCCGTTTGCTTGTCACTGTTGCCCCTCTGGCCCCTTTGCTCATTGTCCTTTACTGCCGCATGCCTTGGAACCCATCCTAGAGTCAGCCTCCACCCTCACGCATACTGCTAAGCATAATGACGCCAGAACATCTTTCTTGCACGGGGTAGCAAACAACTCGTAAGTCTTCATTGGTTACCTCAACCTTTTGATTGTATCTCCCACTCTCTATGGGGTGTATATGAGGGCTTTTGCGGATAGGGCGGCGTTGGTGGGTCCGGGGGCTGGTGCCATACCGAGTGCGATAAATGGGTTGTATGCCCAGTGACAAGTTTTTGACCTCCTTAGTCCTGGAGCCACTCATATAATGCAGATGTGAGTGAGTTCCAGGCTGATGTAGCCAAAGGCCAGAGACGCTTTCATGACGTCATTGTCATCTTCTTCCGGGCACAGCCGACCTTTGTGTCACAAACAAGCTTGACGCTCTCAAAGTCCCGCAGCCGCATGTTCAACATCACCCGTCGTCACAGAGTAGCCCATCCCTGCTCTCTTCCACGATGCAGAGGATGAGCTCCTGAGAACCTTAAGTGGCAGAGCAAAAACCCTTCGCGCAACCATGGCAGAATGCAGGAGGGCCTCCAGAGGACTTTGGCGAGTGGTGGGAGATTGCAGGGCAGCACGACTGCAAGATCAACAAGTCTGATGGGCTTATGGGCGACAGGGCTTGGTTTTGGCTCCTTCCTGGTGAAGGAATTCACCGGAAAACGTCCCGGTCCGCTCTATGTTCTCTGCTACCACTGCTCAGATCCTTGAAACTTTCGCATCCAAGTTGGGTGTCTCCCTTCCATACACCTTGTCCGCATTTGCGATGGCAAATCCTCATCATTTGATCTTCAAAATAAATCATGTATTGAAGACTCTGATGTTGGTGCTCTTTCTCATGACTTTGGCGTCATGCGCTCAATTCAAAAACAAGGTGATTCCTATTCAAATACCTCTTCTGTCCGTCTCTCTGACTTTCTGCAGCTCCCGGATCCGGAATTTTCTATCAATCCTCAGGCAGAGCGCCGCATCCTCATTTCCTATGAGCACCATATAGGACCCAAATCCACCCTCGGAAATTCCGTGGCCAGCATCAATGCCATGCCCCGCAGTCCATTCATCTCAGATTGAGGTTATCACCGCAATAGCGCGCAGTGATGGCGCTGCACATGCCCACACAGCGTGTCGGCACATCATCACTTCCCTTCCCTTTGCCAACCAAGCCAGAAACTATTACCTCACACCCTCGATCGACCCCACATCTCCCAGAAGCGACTTTACATTGATGTCGACCACCGATGATGTCATCAATTCCTACCAAACGCAATATGCACATCGTTTTCAAGGTCACTTCTTCTCTGATTGGCGAAGCATACATGCCCTGTACTCCGTATTCACCTCTGCGGCAGCACGGGGATTCGTTGACATCAAGATCCCTAGCCATTGCCACCACGGTTCCACCAGGCGATACACGTATTGCTGGGACCCTGTTAACATTGAACTCAAAGACGCAGACGCAATGGAAGTACCTTGGAAGCAGAAGACCACAACGTGTTTTGGCCCGGCGCAACAACAGCAGGCGGGACCCATTCGTTAGGATTTTCTCCTCCAATACTGGCGACACCATTTCCTGCGCATATCATCCACAGTGCCCGGCTCCACCTTGACCGCACTGTCACATTCGAAGACCTGACCAACTCGGGCTGGTATATCAACACGTGTACAGCAACAGGCCTCAATGACAAAGTGGTGGATATGGCATTTGTTAAGCCTGTGGCAGGAGGATGTGTTGAGGCGTGATCATCGCTTCGGGGGTGCGCTGCCGCTTGGGGAACCTCGGCGGAATGGATATCTTGTGGATTTGGATGATAGTCGGCGGTTGTTAGCGCTTTGAGTAAGTATTAGTATTAGTGCGTTGATCAAGGTGACGGTTTACGAGGAGTGGTTTTTGGATTGAATTGAGCTTTGGTATGTAGTCTTTTTTGTTCTTTTTTTCGCCTGCTTACCAAGTGATCCAGTGCACATTTTATTCTGTTCTTGCCGACATATCAAGCAATTTACAACATTGTAGCATACTTTTTGGGTCTAACATATTCGACACTGCTTGCTGCAAATTGGACTTCCTCAGTAAATGCGTTATCGAGCTATTCAGTTGCTGCATCGGCGAATGAGTTATTGAGGAGTAGGGAGGATCGGAGAACGATGGTAGTGATTGATAGGGATTGTCGGTTGTGGAGGATTGGACGGGGAAGCAGTGGAAGAAGAGGAAAGGTGGATATGGAAAGTGAGTGGTGTTTTTGCTTTTTGCTTTTGATGCTCGGGGCTGACTTGTTACGCTTTAGTTTATATTTATTGGTCATGTCTGGAGTGGGTGTGGTTGTGGGCGGATGATCGGGATTCAATGGGTTTTGAATTTGAGCTTCGATGGACTTATGTTTTAGATAAACGCTTTACTCGAACTCTTAAGGCCCTATACTCTACGACGCTACTTTGCCACCTCGCACAGATCCAACTGATCCTACTCGCTTGCTCGGAATACATCGGCACCGCACCCCAATAAGAACACAACAAACAAATACGAGAGCAACTCAAATCAGAGCTATCATTCTCCAGACTTCTCTTGTGCGGAAGAAAGGGCATTCAGGATCTCATGTCCGGTGACCTGGGTGCCTTCCTGGATGACATCCAGGGCGATGTAGTCAGAAGGGGCGGAAAATAAATATCTCACTCTTGGCTGGCGGCTGTCGCATGTTGGGCGGAAGACGTAGGTGAACGTGTTCAACGAGGTGTTAGGAACCAGGGAGACCTCCATCGTTTCGTTGACGATGTCAGAAGACGTGCCGAGCATGAAATCACAACTGAAGGCAACGAACGCCGACTCAGGTATATATCTTCCCATTTTTATTCGCTTCCCATATTCCACTCTAACACCTCACATCATAATTTCCTCTCAACACTCCTCCCTCCGACTTCCGAAATGATCCAACATGTTCTCACTCAAGGTTGCTTCCCTGCATACACCGAAGGTTCTCAGCACCAAGCACCACACAAGACAAACTCACGATGAACTCATCCATCTTGCTTTCCTCTCAACTCACGCGTTTCAATTATCTTCTCCCAGCACGTCCACTACCCTAATTCCTATTCACACGCTGCCAACCCAGCATTCATGAACTTGCTCAACGAGACCCGTAGGACCATATGTTCATCTGAGCTCACTGAGGTATCGGAGAGTTGTCTCGACAATGTGATGGAGGTGTTGTTTAACGGGTCGGAGAAGAATGTGTTTGTGGATAGTGAGGATGGGGGAGGGTGGTGCAGGGGAAGTGAGGGTTAGGTTGGCGAGGCTCCTTGTGAGTCTGTAGGTGGGAGTCTGTTTTTTGGATTATTGTGTGTAATGCAACATGATACCGAGTCTTCATTTTATTAGTTCTGGGTGTAGAATATTTCGGCGGTGGGAGAAGTACGAGGCAAGACCGGCGAAACGTCGGCTATTCAACCAACTTGTTGGCATCGCCATGACCAACACACATGGTCAAAAGCCCCGGCCACTCTGCACAGTAGACGTGCTATGAGAGAGGTTGGACTCAGCGGGCGAGTTGGACAAAGCTTTTGCATAAATTGACTCCCCGGCAGCTCGGTGATGTGTGTTCGAGTGACTGAGAGGAGAGGGAGACTGGAAGACTGGTACCACTAGCCTCATCTTGGCTCCGACTCTGCCGTGGCGACCTTGATGTCTCCATTTTCCAAACTCGGTTTTCTTTCAGTTCGTGGGATTGCGCGGTATTATTGGAAGATATGTGGCAGAAAGGTCAAAATGCAAACCACGCTGCGAAGGATGTGGGTTCGGGTGATTGCTCGTGTCCTACGGAAGGGCACATGTTTTGTACGTACCCTCTGTTGCTGTCTGGCCCTTTAGCCCCTATGTCCGCCCGCCCGTTGTTCTTTGCTGCCACATGTCCCAGAAATTATCTGGTACTCAGCTCCTGCCCCTCCGTTTAATTTCATTGCTCGACGGTCGGCCCCGGTGATTCTGTTCTCTAATAGGCGTCTGCCTGGTCCTGGCCTAATCTTCTCTTAGGGTACTCGGGGCCGATAGCTGTTTGGTTGTCTACTGATCGGTGAAATGTCTTTGCCTGCACCTCCCTTGCGATGAGTGTTTCGAGCCCCATCTCCGCCCCGTAGCAAGACGCACGCACTACTGAGCACGATTACGGCGGTGCCAAGCGGCTTGTGAGTCTTTGTTAATTGTGTCAACCTTTTGACCGCGTCCCCCACAATCTCTGCAGCCAGCACGCTCCTAAACATGTTGCCTGATCGCCACTGAGTACCAGCGATTTCCAAGTCAAAAAGGTTGCGCAGTCCAACACCCGGGGGTGGAGTGTACCCAGGCAGAGACAAAGTGGTGTTCCATTTCCATTCGGCTGTGTCAAAGCTCTTGAATGTAAGGCGTCGATGGTTTGCAAACGTAGGATAGATCCTCGTGCTAGATTCCAGTCAGTTGGTTTTATTCTTCCCATCCAAGGTGGGATTGGTTTCCTTTTGTAGTAAACTCAAGGCTGACGGTGAGCGATTTTATTTAGGGCGCCATTATCTACCCACTAGATTTCCCAATCAACGTACTGTAAGATACACCTCCAGCACTAGACGTACTCATCGTGGCCTGCGGATCACACTAGAGTCCTGTCCTAATCGAGATGCATGCAGCGGTTACAAGTCCCCATTCTTTCCACCTGCCAACCAGTCGCTATCTTTCTACCGTCCACGATAAACCTGACGTGGTGACTAGTGGGTGGATGGGTCGTCAGCCGATAAGTCTGCAGCACGATGAACAATCATTGTGGCGCTCCTAGTACAATATCACAATGGGGCGGTTATTGTGCATGTACCAGAGGTTCGTCACTAGGGGCGGAAAAAAATGGGTACTTGGACTGGAATGCGTGTTTGGGAGATTGTGATTATGAGTTGCTGTATATCGGTTTTTAATTTCGTATTGGGTGTATATGCGGACTTCTGCGGATATGGCAGCGGCATTGATGTGTCCGAGTGGTGTTGTGCCAGGTGCGATGGATGGGTTGATAACGCCCAGTGATACATTTTTCGGCCTCCTTAGTCCGATTTTGAAGGGGACAAGGTCGGGGGCTCTTTTTGAGCCCGCCATAGAATGCGGAGTCTTGGCGGAGTTGTTGATTCCGGAGGTGTGTCCTGAAGGGGGTAAGCTTCAATGACGTCATCATCTTCCTCCTCCGGGGTCAGAGACACCGTGGCTTGACCTGGTACGGTCCTGTGGTATGTGCTCTGAGGGTGTAGTCTGCGAGGTTCAGGATCGCCTTGAGCACCCTGAGAGCATTGCGAACTCATGTAACCAGAGAGGTCCCACTGAAGAGCACGTGCTCTGACCCCTTCATTTGCTCCCTTCCTCTATTACTTCTGGCCCTTTGGCCTTCACATCCACCCGCTGGTTGCTTTTCACTGCTGCATGCCCTGGCATCCATTTGATGCCAGCTTCTGTTCTCTGTTTGTGAGGTTGCAGAGTCATTGATTCTACAGGTGAGTTGCAGAGTACTCTTCAATGACAGGGGGTTGAGGCTGACACGCAGCGGCAGTCTAAAGGTGGAGACGGATCACTGTGGCGGGCTTTCAAGACGTCCTCCTCTTCCTCTACGCCAGCTTTTCTTCCAGATAAAACACACACACTCATCCCCACCCTTGTGACCATCACGAACAAAGCTCGAATGAGCTCTCAAAGTCTCCCATAACTGCATGTTCAAATCACGGCCCATTGTTGTTCACCAGGGAGCCATTGTCATCAGAGCTACCCCCATTCCCCCGTTGTCACAGACAATGCAACAGATCAGTTCCGGAGAAAATTTGAATAGCAGAGTAGGATCTCTTCACGCGGCTGTGGCGGAATACAGGAAGGCAATACAGGCGCAGTCTTCCAGAATGGATTTCAGCGACTGGTGGGAGATTGCAAAGCAGCGTGACTTTGAGGATGGTCGATGAGTTCGAGGGGATACGCTCTGATGCCGGTTCTGTTCCTCCTTCAATCATTTCTGAAGGCATTCCGCTCGCAGAGACACCGGCGCCGACCACCCTGTCTGCTAGATCAAATGATACCGCCCAGAGTGGCGTGGGGATGTCAGAGTCCACAAGAGCCTTTTTGTCCACTCTGACTACCACTAACTGGGACGTGCGAATTGCCTGTATGCACCTGTAAAGAATATATCTACAAATATTTTACGACTGGTGTGTCCCACAGCTGTGGTCACCATACCCTCCTAACAGTTACTCAATCAGATAACCTGAAGAGTTCATCCATCATTTCCGAGTCTACGGCCGCGCAAACAAAGACAGCTGTGGACTGAAATCAAGGTGCTAAGTAGGTTGTTGTCCCCCTCGCACCCTGTTTACTTTTTTTACCCACCCTTTTTGCAGTCTTTACTCGAACGCTTACAAGCCTATACTCAACAATGCTGCTTCATCTCCTTGCGAAGATCTGACTGACCCTACTCGCTCGCTCGAAATACATCGACACCATACTGCAACAAGAACGTAGTGAACAAATACGAGAGTGACTTGAAACAGAGCTATCCTTCTCCAGACTTCTCTTTAGCGGAGGAAAAGGCATCGAGGATCTCATGTCTGGTGACCCCAGGTGCCTTCCTAGATGGCATTCTGGGCAATGTAGTCATTCCAGAAAGGGATGAAAAATAAATATCTCCCTTTTCGTTGGTTGTTGCATGTTGGGTAGAAATCCGGAGGTGAAGGCATTTGACGAGGTGTTAAAGGTCAAGCTTAGGATGACAGAACTCCATTGTCTCGTGAACGATATCAGAAGATGTGTCGAGCACAAAATCATATTTGAAGGCGACAAACGCCAAATCAAGTATGTACTTTCCCATTTTTTCTCCGCTTCCGATATCCAATTCTAACACCTTGTATCACAGTTTTCTCTTGACACTCCCCCCTCCGACCCCGAAAAGACCCAACATATTCTCATTCAAAACAACTTCCCGGCATACACTGAAGAGTAGCGCCATACACGGCAAACTCATAACGAGCTTATCCACCTCGCTCTCCTCCCAATCCGCACGTGATAGCGCACTTGATCCTTACACCATCCTCATCCACCACCACCCCGACACGTACACCTCCACCATCTCCTCCTAATCTATCCACTACCCAATCCCCATCTGCACACCGCTAACCCGTCATTCACAAAGTTGCCCAACGAGACCTGTAGGATATATGTTTGTTAGATTTCGAACAGGTGCTGACGCACATGACAAACAACGGCTGGGTTCACTTTGTGCACTACACTGTCCAGGACAAGAACAAGTCCACACAGGGTGGCTTCTACCTCTATGACTGCCGTCTGACTATCATGGACAGGACGCTGCCGCCAACCCATTCGGTCATGCTGACCTTGCATTCTTGTCCGCATGTCAAACGGCAGCTAGGGATGGGAATACATCAGACAAGGCAGCACACATCACCGGGGTAATTTTGGGTGCAGGATATTGTGGTGTGATTAGGACAATGTGGGCAATACCTAACAAGGCGGCTTCACGGTTTGCTACACAGGCATATGGAATACTTCTGTCTGGAGGAGAACCGGATAGCGATCAAGCAACATGAGCGCTCTATGAAGCTGCGAGGGAGATACAAGAGTCAAACCACCGTTCATATACTTTCTGGGTTCCTTTTATACATTATGGTGCATAGTGTACTCTATGCTACACGATGCTTGCTCATTTGCGTTCACTAACACGTGAATTAAGTTTATGCCCAATTTGTGAGCTACTCAGCATAGTAGACACGGCGCGAAAGGGGTTGGACTTAGCGGGCGAGTTGGATAGAGTTCTTACATAGATTGATTCCTCAGTAACTGGGCAATAGATGTTTGAGTGACTCAGAGGGAGACTCGCACCTGTAGCCCCATCTCGGCTCCGTCGTGATAACCCCGATATCGTCATTTTTCAAACTCACTTGTCTCTCAGTTCGCGTTACTTATTAGGAGATGCACAGCAGACAGATCAAAATCCAAATCACGCTGCGAGGACGTAAAGGGGGTGTTATCCTGGTCGGACTAATGGCCCGTGTCTCTTCGTAGTTCACCACATGCCACAATTCCCTTGGGATATCTGAGACAGCAGACACATGTGCTGCTGGGTATGACTATGGCGGATCCTGCGTAGGGTGTTACACAGATCATTAGCCAATGCTGGTTATTTCAACCTCCTGGCCAGCACATTCTAAACATACGCACCCGTAGTATAATAACCTCTCCTCATTGATAATCCATCTCTTGCACACTAAATTTGCCTAATCTAGCCTAATCACCCAGTACCAGCAATTACCAAGTTAAAGAAATTGTGTGGACACCTGCCGCTGCCCATCGTCTCTGCCCCCTGAGGGTTCAGTGTATTTAAGTAGGGATCAAGTAGTGTTTAGCGAGAGCGTGTCGAGATTCTTGGGTGTGGGGAATCGACAGTTTGTGATTATAGGACGGATCTCTGTGTCGGACTCTGGTTAATTGGGTTTGTTCTTTCCAAGGTGTGATTGGTTTCCTGTTAGACAACGTTCGAAGGAAATGTTGAATGTTTTTATTTAGGGTGGCATCGCTTACTCACTGGACTTCTCAATCAAGATATGTGTCCAGCACTAGATGTGCTCATCGCGACCCGCAGACCAATCAACACGCATACGGCGATCGCCAGTCCCAGTTCTGTTCCCCCTACCGGCCGGCCGCTATCTTTCTGCTGTCTACCATAAACCCGACGTGGTGAGTGATCGGCGGATGGGTCGTCAGTCGTTAAGTCTGTAGAATGATGAATGATCTGCGTCACTCATTATGATACTCCTAGTGTGATATCGGCAGGGCGTTTATTGTGTACAAGCCCAGTCGGAGGAAGATGAAAATGTTTGTGGGACAGTTGGGGAGCACGGGAATTTGGACTGGAGGGAGGAAAGGTTGAGATTAACCCCGAGCCAGTCGTGCAATACAGATCCGAACAATGTTTTGGTGGAGATGTTTGATTCCAGAGGTGAGCTGCAGAGTGTCCCTTGACAAAAAGGATCGTTTCTTGATGCATAGATATGCAGTTGGAAGATGGAGACGCGTTGTTGTAGCAAGCCCCGGTGCCGGCGATGATGATAGGGAGGGTTGTTTATTTTGGTGTGGGTAGGTGCACATAGAGTATGGAGAGGTGGCTCAAAGAGGACGCGAAGAAACGCCAGATATATAGTGAACTTGCTGGGAGGGTGTGCAGATGGGTCAAGTACACACTTGACTACAATACAAGTGGAATACTGCGTAGATTAGCTCCAGATCTGCGGTGTGGCCGAGTTGGCATCTAGAATGCCTGAAATAAGGGGGAGGGATGCGTCAAAGAGAGTACGACGATGCTCCTAAATGGCCGAGCGTGTGTTGTTTGGCTACCCATCGGAATATTACAAAACTCTAACCCCAGCAACATGCCAGCTCTTCCCCTTCAAAACATATGTCGCTGGGTACAAACGAGGCCTTGCAACGGCCGCGGGCTTTGTTGGTGGCATATAATTTGCGAACAGGTACATCAAGGGCCGCCTCGAAGACGTCAAGGGCAGGCTAGAGCGGGAGTAGGCAGCAAGGGATGTGTATGTGTGCCATTTCTTTCGGAATTGACCTTCCGTTTATCTGAAGAGCACCTCAGCCTCAAGAGGCGCTTTCAACAGACACAGGATGACGCGTGAAGAGGACGCAAAGAAATGCCCAAGTCGTGAGGCCGAGAGGAGGGCGCGTAGATGGATCACCCCACTTGCTAACAACTCGTGGCACGATCATGATAGCAGTGTAATACTACATAGATTAGTCTTCCAGGTGAGCAGTGTAACCAAGTACGATGCCACTGACCTACTTGTGAGACGCTGAGCGTGTGTTGTTTGGCTGCCCACCAAAGCATCACGAAACCCTAACCCCAGCAGCAAGCCTGTTCTCCCGTGCTTTCCCCCTTCAAAAGATATGTCGCTGAGCGCAAGTGGGGCTCACAATGGCCGCGGGCTTTGTCAGTGGCATATACTTTGCAAACAGGTATATCATGGGCTGCCTCAAGGACGTCAATGACAAGCTAGGACAGGAGTGGGCAGCAAGGGATATGTACGTGTATCATTTTGTTTGGAACCGACTTTCCACTTTTCTGAAGAGCAGCTCAGCCTCAAGAGGCGCTGCCAACAGGCACAGGATGACGTTTCATATACAATGCTTGCGCTTTTGCCCATACTTGCAGACCAAATTCCCGAAACAACGGACGTCGAGGCTCTCACCCAGGAACTCCAGACCAGCTCCAAAGCCAGAAGCGCACGGCAACACCTCAGGCCTCCATCCAGCCTCGCTTCAAGCGTAGACATGCTGCAGGAGCAAGAGATACGCTCTGATACTGGCTCCGTTGCTCCCTCTGTTGCTTCCACGAGCTTTTCACTGGCGGAGGCACTGGCAGCAACCACCCCGTGTGCTAAATCAAATGCTAACGCCCAGAGTGACATGGGGATGTCAGAGTCGCAGGAGAACTTCTGTCCACTCCAGTTATCACTACTGGAACACGCGGATCGCCTGTATCTGTAGAGAATATGCCTGCGGACGGTTCACAAGTGGTATGTTCCACAGCTATGCTCATCCTATGCTCCTTCCTGAACCAACGGTTACTCAGTCAGACAATCTGATAAGCTCATCCATCGTTTCCGAATCTACGGACACACAAACAAAGGCAGAGCTGTGGACCGAAGTCAAGATGCTAAGTAAGCTGCTGTCTCCCTTGTATTCCCTCTAATTTTTTACCCACCCTTATTACAGCCTTTACCTGAACCCTTACCATCCCTATACTCAATGACACTCCTCTGCCTCCTCGAAACAACTCAGTTGGCATTACTCGCCCGCTCGAAATATGCCAACGCCATACTGCAACAAGAATGTGACAAACAATACAAGAACGACTCGAATCAGAGCCATCTCTCTCCAGACCTCTCTTCAGCGGGGGCAAAGGCACCAAGGATCTTATATCTGGTGACCTGAGCGCCTTCTTAGATGACATTCCCGAAGACATGGTTATTCTGGAAGAAGTGGAAAATAAATATCTCACTTTTAGCTGGTGGTTGTTTGATGTTGGGTGGAAAGACGTAGCTGAACGCGTTTGACGAGGTGTGGAAGAAGTGTTTGAAGGGTTTGTTGCCGTTCTTTGATGTCCCGCCTATTTTTACTAACTGGGCTTTGCTAGTGTTGTGTTGAAGCTCAAGCTTAGTATCACAGACCTCCATCATCTCATAAACGACGTTAGAAGACGCGTCGAACACAAAATCACATTCGAAGGAAACGAGCGCCGAATCAAGTATGTATATTCCTATTCTTCTTCGCTTCCGATATTCCACTCTAACACCTCCCACTTTTTCTAAAAAAAAACAGTTTCCTCTCAACACTCCTCCCTCAGACCCTCGAAATGGTCCAACACGTTCTCACTCAAGGCGGCTTCCCAGCATATTCCGAGGAGTCCTCAGCTACAAGCACCATAGAAGACAAACTCACAATGGACTCATCCACCTCGCTCTCCTCCTCCCAACTCTCGCACTCGAATTATCTTATTCCCGCACTCAACAACGCCCCTGATCCTCTTGCCACCCTCATCCACCATCCCAACACATCCACCTCCACCTCTACATCTGATATCCTCCCAACTCGTCCACTACCCAACCCCCACCCACACACGGCCGACTTGCCATTCACGAATTTGCTCAATGAGACCTGTGAGATTATATGTTCGTCCGATTTTGCTGCAGTGCTGGAGAACTGGCTCGATAGGGCGACGGAGGTGTTATTTAACGGGTTGGAGAAGAATGTGTTTGTGGACAGTGAACAAAAGGAAGGGGAGGGGGACGTGAGGATTAGGTTGGCAGGACTGTTGCCGGGCTTGAGTAGGCGGAGCTCATTGGCACTTAGAGGGGTTCCTTGTGAGTCTGCAGATGTAAGTTTGCTTTATTTTTGTTTGGGGATGTTTGTGCGCGATACTGAATCTTCTCTCTTTTCATAGAATGTTTTGGCGGTGAGAGAGCTGCCGCGACTTTCTGCAATTGTGTTTGCCAAATTCGAGAAGCGATTTGGGTAGACTGGTGTGAGGAGCTAACAGAGATAATGTGTGTGTGTAAAATGCTAATGCTGTGATTTGGACTCTTCTTTTTTCTGCAGATATGTATGTGTAGATCTATGATAAATATAAGTATATTTCGCTCGATTGATCGGCGCTAATCATACCACACCACGACTCGTGATCCAGGACGCCTCATTGCATAGCCGTTCTACAGCAGTCACTCACCTCGCTACCTCGAATTCCCACCTATCTTGCGCTTAGTCGTCTTGTTCCATTCACCATAGGTACCCCAAATTTTATTTTATCTGCTATACCAAGCTGATTTGATTGTTCCCTGCATGTTGCGGTATTCCCACCTCGCTCGTGACGTGATAAAAAGCTATGGGTAATTCTCTCTCTACGCCCGGGGAAAAGGACAAAGCAGAATCAGCTAGAGTGAGGAGATTGATCAGAGGGAGAATTGCTGCGTTGGGTGCCCAACTGGAGCATATGGACGCAGCCAGTGCTCAAGAGGAGGTGATCGGGACAGTCCAAGGGGCGATGTTGCTCATATCTGATGGGCATCCCGACAAACCAATGTACTTCGGCACCCTCGGATGTTCTCTCAAGAATCGATTCGAGCGTACAGGGGTGCTGAGTGACCTCGAGACTGCGATCGGGAATTTCCAGCAGGCTGTCTCGCTCACGCCCGACGGTCATCCCGACAAATCATGGTACTCCTACAACCTCTGGGTTTCCCTCAAGAATTGGTTTCAGCGCACAAGGGCGTTGAGTGACCTCAATGCGGCCATCGATTATCAACAGCAGGTTGTCCTGCTCACACCCGATGGTCATCCCGATAAACCAATGTACTCTAGCAACCTCGGGAATTCCCTCTTACGTCGATTTGAGCGCACAGGGGTGCTGAGTGACCTCGAAGCCGCCATCGAGAATCAACAACGGGCGGTCTTGCTCACGCCCGATGGTCATCCCGATAAACCAGGGTACTCCAGCAACCTCGGGGCTTCCCTCAGCAGTCGATTTGAGCGCACAGGGGTGCTGAGTGACGTCGAAGCCGCCATCGAGAATCAACAACGGGCAGTCTCGCTCACGCCCAATGGTCATCCCAATAAACCAGCGTACTCCAGCAACCTCGGGGGTTCCCTCTTACATCGATTTGGGCACACAGGGGTGCTGAGTGACCTCGAAGCTGCCATCGCGAATTTACAACGGGCGGACTCGCTCACGCCCGATGGTCATCCCAATAAACCAGCGTACTCCAGCAACCTCGGGAATTCCCTCAGCAGTCGATTTGAGCGCACAGGGGTGCTGAGTGACCTCGAAGCCGCCATCGAGAATAAACAACGGGCGGTCTCGCTCACGCCCGATGGTCATCCCGATAAACCAATGTACTCCAGCAATCTCGGGAATTCCCTCTTACGTCGATTTGAGCGCACAGGGGTGCTGAGTAACCTCGAAGCCGCCATCGAGAATTTACAACGGGCGGTCTCGCTCACACCCAATGGTCATCCCAATAAACCAGTGTACTCCAGCAACCTCGGGAGTTCCCTCAGCAGTCGATTTGAGCGCACAGGGGTGCTGAGTGACCTCGATGCCGCCATCGAGAATTTACAACGGGCAGTCTCGCTCACACCCGATGGTCATCCCAATAAACCAGGGTACTCCAGCAACCTCGGGAGTTCCCTCTCACGTCGATTTGAGCGCACAGGGGTGCTGAGTGACCTCGATGCCGCCATCGAGAATTTACAATGGACGGTCTCGCTCATGCCCGATGGTCATCCCAATAAACCACTGTACTCCAGCAACCTCGGGAGTTCCCTCTCACGTCGATTTGAGCGCACAGGGGTGCTGAGTGACCTCGATGCCGCCATCGAGAATTTACAACGGGCGGTCTCGCTCATGCCCGATGGTCATCCCAATAAACCAATGTACTCCAGCAACCTTGGGAATTCCCTCTTTTGTCGATTTGAGCGCACAGGGGTGCTGAGTGACCTCGAAGCTGCCATCGAGAATTTACAACGGGCGGTCTCGCTCATGCCCCATGGTCATCCCGATAAACCAATGTACTCCAGCAGCCTCGGGATTTCCCTCTTACGTCGGTTTGAGCGCACAGGGGTGCTGAGTAACCTCGAAGCTGCCATCGAGAATTTACAACGGGCGGTCTCGCTCACACCCGATGGTCATCCCAATAAACCAGCGTGCTCCAGCAACCTCGGGAATTCCCTCAGCAGTCGATTTAAGCGCACAGGGGTGCTGAGTGACCTCGATGCCGCCATCGAGAATTTACAACGGGCGGTCTCGCTCACGCCTGATGGTCATCCCTCCAAACCAATGTACTCCAGCAACCTTGGGAATTCCCTCTTACGTCGATTTGAGCGCACAGGGGTGCTGAGTGACCTCGAAGCCGCCATCAAGAATTTACAATGGGCGGTCTCGCTCACGCCCGATGGTCATCCCAGTAAACCAGCGTACTCCAGCAACCTCGGGAATTCCCTCAAGAGTCGGTTTGGTCGTACTGGGTTGCAATCCGATTTGGCCGACGCCATTTTTAATTTTCGATCAGCCGCCACTTCCAATGTTGGCCCAATATTGCCCCAATGTCGTGCATCCACAGCGCGGGCTCGTTTACAAGCCGTCCAGGATCCACCCGAGGCCTTAGCTGCATACCGTCACGCTATCAGTCTCCTTCCAAAACTTGCTTGGATCGGAGACCCCATTGTTACCCGCCATTCACAGCTCACTGACCTCGATGACCTTTCAAGAGAGGCTGCTGCCTTTGCCCTCGATGCTGGCCATCCCGATCTTGCGCTCGAGTTACTTGAGCAAGGACGTTCCGTCGTCTGGAATCAGTTAGTCCAACTCCGACCTTCAGTTGACCACCTCCACCAAGCCCACCCAGATATCTGTGCCGAATTCACACGAATCTCTCGTGAGCTTCAACATGCGGCCACTCGAGGACACAAGCTAATCAATCCCCATGACATCGATAACCCCATTTCGCTTGAGGAAGAAACTCGACGCCACCATCGCCTTGCAGAGGAGTGGGATTCGCTCGTGCAGGACATACGGTCGCTCCCAGACTTTCATGACTTCCTTCTTCCCAAGAAAGTTTCCGCTCTCATGGAAGCTGCTAGCTCGGGTCCCATTGTTGTCATCAATGTTCATAAGCGCCGTTGTGATGCATTGGTGCTTGACCAAGGAAGGGATGAAGTGCTCCATATCAGGTTACCTAACCTTCACTACGATGAATTAACGAAAATCCATGATTCATTGCGGCAATATCTTGCAAATCCCCACCGGGCTCGGAGACAGTGGGCGGGCCGTGCTGGTCGAGTGGCCCAGATAATGGATGATTCGCTCATAGTAGATATTCTCGCACAAACTTATTCAAAGGTCGTCTATCCTATCCTGAAGGGGTTGGGTGTTATGGTAATCGGCACTCGCTCTCGTGAGATGTGTATGCTGACAATAAATTTAGACAGCTGGACCTGGGACCCCTGACCTTCCTCGCATTTGGTGGTGTCCAACCGGTCCTCTCACGTTCTTTCCACTTCATGCTGCCTTCTGCACAACTGAGACTGGGATAGATGGGACATTCGACTACGTGGTGTCGTCATACACACCGACAATTAATGCCTTGCTCGAAGCAAGATCGGCGACACGTCGGCCATTTGACCAACTTCTTGGCATCGCCATGACAAAAACACCTGGTCAAAAGCCCCTTCCAGGAGCCGGAATGGAAATTGCGAAGATACAGAAGTTGTTTTCTGTCGACTCTCGGCGGAGCTTTGAGATACTCCGAAATGAGCAGGCGACGGGAGAAGCCGTGCTGACGCGCATGGCAAGTAGTAGCTGGGTTCATTTTGCATGCCACGCTATCCAGGACAAGGGTGAACCCACGAAGAGTGGTTTCTGCCTCCACGATGGCCGTCTGACTATCATGGACATTGTTGCCAAGCCGTTTGGTCATGCCGATTTTGCGTTCTTGTCTGCTTGTCAAACGGCAGCTGGGGACGAGAAGGCGTCAGATGAGGCGGTGCACATTACTGCAGCGATGTTGGGTGCGGGATATCGCAATGTGATTGGGACGATGTGGGCAATACCGGATGTGGCGGCTTCACGGGTTGCCACAAAGGTGTATGAAGCACTTTTGTCTGAAGGAGAACCGGATAGTGATCGAGCGGCGCAAGCACTGCATAAAGCTGTTCAGGAGATGCGAGAGTCAGATCATGATTCGTATAGTTTCTGGGTCCCTTTTGTACACTATGGCGCATGATGTACTGTGTATACTACATGGCTCCTGCCTATCTATGTTCACTAGTATGCGGACCGAACTTATCCCCAGGTTCTCGGCTACTCTGTGCAGTAAACATACCGTGAGAGGGATTGAACTCAAGTTACTCAGCGCGCAAGTTGGACAGCCTAGTTCTCGCATAATTTGAGTTTGAGTCCTCAGCGGCTGAGTGGTGGGTGTTTGAGTGACAGGGGGCAGCTCGTACTGGTAGCCTCGTCTCGGCTTCGAGTCCACTGTGACAACCCTATTAAATGTCTCCATTTTCCAAAGTCGGTTTTCTTTCTAGTCAGTGAGATTGTACAGTACTATTGGAAGATACAGCAGAACATCAAAATCCAAACCACGCTGCGAGGGTGCAGTGCGCCAGATTTGGGTGGTTGCTCACGTTCCATTGAAGTGCTCTCTTCCTCTCCCTGCGCTGTTAGCTCGTCACTGTTGCCCCTCTGGCCCCTTTGCTCATTGCCCTTTACTGCTGCATGCCTTGGAACCCATCCTACAGTCAGCTTCTGCCCTCACGTGCCCTGCTGAGCATAATGGCACTGGAACTCGTGAGTCTTCGTTGATTACCTCAACCTTTTGACCATATCTCCCGCACTCTTTATGAGGTGTACATGAGGGTTTGTGCAGATACGGTGGTGTTGGTGGGCCTGGGGGCTGGTGCCGTGCTGAGTGCGACAGATGGGTTGTGTGCCCAGTGACAAGTTCTTGATCTCCTTAGTGAGGTAGCTGAAGGCCGGAGACGCTTTGATGACGTCATCGTCATCCTCTTCCAGGCACAACCGACCTTCGCGTCACAAACAGGCTTGACACTCTCAAAAGTCCTGCAGCCGCATATGTATACTGCGTCGTCACAGAGCAGCCCAGTCCCTGTCCTCTTTGACGATGCTGAGGATCAATCCCGGAAAACTCAAGTGGCAGAACAAAACCCTTGACGCGACCATGGCAAAATACGGGAGGGCCTCCGGAGGGCTTTGGCGACTAGTGGGAGATTGCAGGGAGCACGACTGCAAAATCGACAAGTTTGACAGGCTCATCAGCGACTTCGATTAGTTTTGGCTCCTTCCTAGCATTGACCAGAACACGTCTAGGTCTGTTCCATGTCCTCTCTTGCTGCCACTCAGGTCCTTGGAACATCCGCCATTTGCAATGGCGGATCCCTAACTGTCAAAATGGATCACGTTGAAGACTCTAAATTAGCACGCCTGCTCAAAATTGGAAAGCAAGGTGATTGGTCCTCGAATATCCCCTCCTATCTCCCCTCCTATCTGCAGCTCCCAGATATAGACTCTTCCATCAACGCACAAGCATCCTCATTTCATATGAGCACCATACAGAACCCAATTCTATCCTTTAGAATTCATCAGCCGGCATCGGCGCCAACGGCCCATTTGTCTCAGATTGGGGAGATCACAGCAACATTTGGTAGTCATAGCCTTGTACCTGTCCGCACGACATGACGGCCCGCCATCTCCTTCCTTCCTTTCGCAACCCCATTATCAACCAAGCCAGAAATTATCACCTCATATCCTCTACCATCGACCCCACAGCGCCCGGAAGCAACTTTGAATTCATGTCGACCACCAACGATGTCATCGATTTCTGCTGAACGCCATATGCTGAAGGTCACTTTTTCTCCAATTGACGAAACATATCTCCCCTGTGTCCCGTGTTTACACCTGTGACAGCGTGAAGATTCATGGGCGTCAAGGTCTCTGGCCATCATCACCATAATTCCACCAGGCGATACACGTATTGCGGGACCCTGTCAACCTCCGGCTCAAAGACGCAGACATAGTGGAAGTACTCTGGAAGCAGAAGATCGACAAGGTGTTTTGGCCTGGCGCAACGACAGGAGGCAGGCTTTAGCCATTGGCATTTTCACCTCCAATATCAGTGACACCGTTTTCCGCGCATGGCATCCACAGCACCCGACTCCACCCTCAACCACACCATCACGTTCGAAGGCCCGCCCAACTCGGGCCGGTATATCAGCACATGCGCGTTGGCGACAGACCTCAATGATAAAGTGGTGATACAGCATTTGTTATGGCTACGGCAGGGGGACCGTATTCTGGTGATGAGGATGCATAAGGCACAATCATCGATTTGGGAATGCGGTGCTGTTTGAGGAACATTGGTGGGATAGGTATCTTGTGGGTTTGGATGGGGTGAGTTACAGTGGGCGACTTTGAGGCTTTCGGCAAGTGATGGTGTGTCAATCAGGGCGACGGTTTACAAAGAGTGGTTTTTGGACTGGATCGAGCTTTGGTATGTGGTCTCTTTTGTTCTTTTTTTCGCCTGCTTACCAAGTGAACCAGAGTACATTTATTCCGTTCTTATCAACATATCAAGAAATATATAACGCCGTCGCATACTTTTCGGGCCAACATACTCGACACTACTTGCTGCGAATCGGACCTCCTCAGCAAATGCATTGTCAATTTATTCAGTTGCTGGATCGGCGAACGAGGCATTGAGGAGTGGGGAGGGTTGGGGAACGATGGTGGTTGATAGGGATTGTCAGTTGCAGAGGACTGGGCGGGGATGTAGTGGAAGAAAACGATCGGGAGGAAGGTGAACATGGAGAGTGAGTGATATTGTTTGCTTTCCAGTTTTGATGCTCGGGGTTGATTGGTTTCGCTTTAGTCTATATTTATTGGTTATGCTTGGAGTGGATGCGATTGTGGGCGGATGATCGGGATCCGATGAGGTTTGAATTTGAGTTCTGATGGACTTAGGTTTTAGATAAACGCACTTACTTTTTTTTCGTTGACACCACTCATACACACATACTATCGCACGTAGCCTTGCTATCTATCTCATGCCGGCAGCGATGGTAGGGAAGTATAATGAGTCTAGCATGTATAGTTGCACACTTGTAGGGTATAATACAGTATGGATAGTAGGTTAGCATTCTAAGTGAGCGGTGGGTGGAAATATCCAAGGGAAGGAGTCCGACTCGGACGTCGTACTAGGGAAGCCTGTGCCTGTGACGGCCACTGCATCATGGCGCCACCTTTACCTCGTATGCATTCGCAATGGCAAATCCTAGGCCTCTTGAACCCTTCGGAGCACCACAAAACCTTAATGTTTAACGTTATAACCCTAGCAGCATGCCGATTCCCCCGCGCTTTCCTCCTGCAAAACATATGTTGCTAAGCGCAACCAAGGCCTCGCAATGGTCACAGGCTTTGTCGGTGGCATATACTTTGCAAACAGGCACATCAGGGTCGCCTTGAAGATGGTGAAGACAGGCAAGAGCGAGAGCAGGCAGCGATGGATACATGTCTCTGTCATTTTGTTCAGAGTTGTTGATTTCAAAGGTGAGTTGCAGAGTAACCTTCAATGAAAAAGGGTTGAGGCTGACGTAGTTGACATTGAAAGGCAGAGACACGTTGTGGCAAGCTTTTATAACGTCATCGTCGTCCTCTGGCTTCTCTTCCGGACAGAGCCAACCCCACCTGAGCACCTGTCACGAGTAGGCTCGATGAGCTCTCAAAGCCCAGTGGCCACACGTTCGACACTGCATGGACACGAAATTCCCTAGTTGCTACCTCCAAGATTTCACCAAATGATACATGTATGGCTGGGAACCTATCAATCTCGAACTCAAAGACGTAGACCCAATGGAAATTCCCTGGAAGCAGAATACTGACAAGGTGCTGGGTATGATGCAACTACAGGATGCTGTGATGGTATTGGTAGGGTAGGTATGTAATGTGTGGCTCGGATAACCACTACCTATATCAACCAGTACCTCGAAATGCAATTCTGGGGCGTCGGAGACAGTTCTCGAAGAGAGGGATTCAACTTTATAAAGGGGGTTTTGGGGGAATATGAATATATAATGGGTTTTCTCGAAAATATACCCAAGGGCACCAAGTGTACTCTGGGGGATGGTTTCTGTGGTAGTAGCACAAGTCTCCTCTTGCAACTACAGCCTCTGGTTCTCAATATCTCTGATCTCGAAACCTTGGGGGAATCTGCACTACCCCACTGAGTCTCTGTCTCTCTATCTCTCTAGACCTAAGGGGAATCTAAACTACCCCTGAGTCTCAATATCTCTCTGTGAGCCTCCCGGACTCAAGCAATGGTCTCAACAAGTTCTCTCGACAATCACAGTCCGTCTCTACTATTTCTGGGTGGTCTAGGACCGAAGCTCTCACTTAGTTTGCCTGAATGCACACAATAACACAAGATATGAAATCGTTAATTCCCAATCTCGTGGTCTCGAAGCTAGGGCAGCGAGTGCTTGCCTTTCACCTCTCCTCCACGCGGTATTTATATGTTTTGGTAGCTAGGAAACAGCCCGAGTAAATGAGGAAATATTAGAGAGAGTAATACTAGTATACACAATCAGTCCGATATTCCCCTGCGTAATAATGCTTTTCCACCCGGTATTGGTCCTGGCTGCCTGTTGTAGACTCATTTCGAGTCATCGAGACGCTGCTGGCATCATTGCGTGGGTCATTGCGACGGTCCGCGGCTGTTTCAGCATGCCCGGGGAGGTTTTCTACCCATATACGCATGCTTTCTGCCGCCGCGCGTCTACCCTATTGGTCTCCTCCCGACCCGGCATTTTGGTACACTGTTCATATACCCTTCTAGTATCTTGAACTGGCCGCGCGTTACTTACGCGTCATGCGGATAGTCCGAGATAGTCCAACTACTCCATCATTTGTCTTTTGATCCGCTATTGGACCCTGCAAGGCCTTTCAAGGTACTCAATCAGTCATCGAGATACTATTGCACATATTGTATTGCCATAGCTATCCCCTTGGGGCTGGCTGATAGGCTTACGCGTCCATAGCTTAATAGGTTTGCTACTCGTTCCACTCCTTGCTCTTCTCTATTGGTCCTCCTGACAATTGGCGGTCCTTCCGATCGTCGTATCGCGATCAGGCAAGCTGACGCGGCTTCGGGTGTATTTCCTCGGCTGACGCCTTCTGTCTGTGTTCATCGGGCCATAGCCGTAGTCTCCTTCTTCTCGATAGAACATCATCCCTGCCCTTAATATAGCAGTCGGTACATTGTTTCTTAGTACATTGTATGCCATTTATTTGGGTGAGGGGCACTGTTCATTATTAATCGAGGTATCTCGAAAATCCGTCTACCAAGTGTCTCGATGCCGGTCACACGATCTTCTCGAGGGTTTTAGTCAGCGCTATGCTGCTACCTGGTGTCCCCTTCGAGATAGTCGAGTTAGGGGCCTTCAGTCCTCTCAGGTCATCTCGATGGCCATTCTATGGCTTGTGAGCTCTTCCCTCATGATCAGGGAATTCTGCTGACAATGTTCTCGATACTTGGTGCATTACTGAGTGTGTACAATTGCAATGTCACCTGTTGTACCCTTTGTTCACTCTCGAAGCCATACAATGGCTATTTAATAGCCACTGACTGACTCCTGGGGTGTCTTGTAGCCTCATAGAGGTCCTTACATGACATACCAGTCGGGTTAGGGTCATTGTAGGGGTGTTATGGGTATATCGAGATGATTACATCGTAGCTATTGCTGGGCCATGGGTATATAGGGGTATAATGGCCTATTTTAGCAATGCTTCGATTTTCGGCGTAATAACGTGATCTCATCCACCAGGATTTTTACCTCCATACTAACGACACCATTTCCTGCACATGGCATTGAAGAGGGAGAAACTCTCCTACCAACAAAATTAGACGCAAACGTGATTGTCTATGACAACCACCGGGCTCCGAAGGACAAACGAGACAAGGGGGGCGAGGAACTGTGTACAATGAGCACGAGGATGGAGGAGAGGTGAGCGTAGGTATATTTTGCTGGTCCTACGAACACCGGAGGCTGTGTTTGAGTTGCCACAATACAATGAAGACTCTATTTTTGTGCATGAACATTTGAGCCATATCTTTCTGAGGTGTATGCGGGGGATATGGAGCCACAGGAGAAGGACATGAATATCTACATAAGTTTGAGAGCGCAAGGGGATGTATCAGGTAGACAAATACAGGCAGATATGGAGGGAAGATAATAAGAAAGAGACAGTGAACTCGAGGGTGCGCGACCTAGTCCTACTGGAGCAGCGGGACACATATAATTATGACCCCTGGCGCTTGTCATCATCGAGTGCAGGGGGTCTTGTGTCATGTCGTGCACGCTCCATTTCCCCGATCCGGGCAGGTCATTTGGAGGACGTTCACCAGCGCTAATAGTACATAGCCACAATACAGCAGTTACTCACATCGCTACCTCCAACTCCTGCTTACCCTGTACTCAGTCGTATCGTTCTATTTGCCATAGGTACCTGAAATTTCACTTTGGTCTGTTATATTGGACTAATTTGATTGTTCCTTGCATATTACGGTATTACTATATCACTGGTACCGTGTGGAAGAGCTATGGGTCACTGTCTCTCTACGCTCAAGCAAAAGCACAAATCGGCCAGAGCAAGGAGATTAGTCAAAGCGAGAATTGCTGCTTTGGATGCTCAACTTGAGCGTATGGGTGCACGGAGCAATCTAGAGGAGGCGATCGAGATTCTCCAACAAGCTACCATGCTCGTACCTGATGGTCATCCCTCTAAACCGAAGTACCTTGGCGGCCTTGGGAATTCCCTCCAGAGTCGATTTCGACGCACAGGGATGCTGAGTGACCTTGAAGCGGCAATCAAAAATCAACAACAGGCTGTCTCGCTCACTCCCGATGGTCACCCCAACAAACCGATATACTTCAACAACCTCGGGATTTCTCTTGAGAGTCGATTTCAATGCACGGGGATGCTGAGTGACCTTGGAGCGGCCATTGAAAATCAACAGCAGGCTGTCTCACTCACTCCTGATCACCATCCCAACAAACCGGCGTACTTCAACAGCCTTGGGATTTCCTTCGAGAGCCGATTTCAACGTACAGGGATGCTGAGTGACATCGAGCTGGCCATCGAGAATCAACAACAAGCTGTCTCGTTCACTCCCGATGGCCACCCCAACAAACCAGGATATTTTAACAACCTCGGGATTTCCCTCCAGAGTCGATTCCAGCGCACAGGGATGCTAAGTGACCTCGTAGCGGCCATCGAAAATCAACGGCAGGCCATCTTGCTCACTCCCAATGATCATCCTTCCAAACCAATGTACTTCAATAACCTTGGAGTTTTTCTCCAGAGTCGATTCGGACACACAGGGATGCTGAGTGACCTCGAGATGGCCATCGAGAATAAACAGCAGGCCGGTTCGCTCACGCCTGATGGTCATCCTAACAAACCAGCATACTTCAACAACCTTGGGGATTCCTTCCTAAGTCGATTTCAGTGCACAGGGAGGCTAAGTGACCTCGAAACCGCCATTGAGAATCATCAGCAGGCTGTCTTGCTCACGACCGATGGTCATCCCGACAAACCAACATACCTAGAAAGCCTGGGGAAGTCCCTCCAGAGCCGATTTCAGCAAGCAGGGATGCTGAGTGACCTCGAAGCAGCCATTGAGAATCAACAACAGGCCGTCTCGCTCACTCCCAACGATCATCCCAACAAACCAATATACTTCAGCAATCTGGCCACTTCCCTCGAGAGTCGATTTCGGCATACAGGGATGCTGGGCGACCTCGAGGTGACCATTGAGAATATCGGGCGGGCCATCTCCCTCATGCCTGATAGTCATCCTGACGGACCGGTATACTTCAACAACTTCGGGAGTTCCCTCCATAGTCGATTTCAGCACACAGGGGCGCTGAGTGACCTTGGGGCAGCCATTGAAAATCAAGAGCGGGCCGTTTTGCTCACCCCCGATGACCATCCCAATAAACTGGCATACTTCAACAGCCTCGGGATTTCCTTCGAGAGTCAATTTCGACGTACAGGGACGCTGAGTGACCTTGAGGTGGCCATCGAGAGTCTCCAGCGGGCTGTCTCGCTCACACCTGATGGTCATCCGTCTAAACCAATGTATTCCAACAACCTTGGGAAATCCCTTCAGAGTCGATTTGGGTACACAGGAATGCTGAGCGACCTTGAGGCGGCCATCAAACATAAACAACAGGCCATCTTGCTCACGCAGCCCGATGGTCATCCTTTCAAACCAATGTACTACAACAACCTCGGGAGTTCCCTCCAGAGTCAATTTCACCGTACAGGGATGCTGACTCACCTCAAAGCTGCCATCAAGAATAAACAGCGTGCTGTCTTGCTTACCCCCGATGGTCATCCCTCCAAACCAATGTACTTCAACAATCTTGCAGCTTCTCTCGAGAGTCGATTTCAGCTCACAAAGATACCGAGTGACCTCGAAGCGGCCGTTGAGAATAACCAACTGGCCGTCTTGCTCACTCCAGATGGTCATCCCTCCAAGCCGAAGTACTTCAGCAGTCTCGGGCTTTCCTTCCAGATTCAATTTCGGCACACAGGGGTGCTGAGTGACCTCGAAATGGCCATCAAGAATCAACAGCAGGCTATCTCGCTTATGCCTGATGGCCATCCTTCCAAACCAGTATACTTCATCAGCCTTGGGATTTCCCTCAAGAGCCGGTTTAAGCATACCGGATTGCCACGTGATTTGGCCAAGGCTATCTCAAATTTTCGATTAGCTGCCACCTCCGATATTGGCCCAATCTTGCTCCAATGTGGTGCATCCAAAGCATGGGCTCGTTTAGAGACCAAACGCGACCCACCTTCTGCCTTAGTTGCATACCGTCATGCTATCAATCTCCTTCCACAAGTTGCTTGGATTGGAGATCCCATTTCTACCCGCCATTCGCAGCTCATTGAACTCGATGATCTTTCAAGAGAGGCTGCTGCCTTTGCCCTTGACGCTGGCCATCCCAGTCTTGCACTTGAGTTACTTGAGCAAGGGTGTTCGGTCGTCTGGAATCAGTTAGTCCAACTCCGACCTTCCATCAACCATCTCCGCCAGGCCAACTCAGATCTTTGTGCCAAATTCATGCAAGTCGCTCGTGAGCTTCAGAGTGCCGCCACTCGAGGACACAATATAACTGACCCCCATGACATCGGACATCCCATTTCGCTCGAGGAAGAAACTCGACGCCATCATCGTCTTGCAGAGAAGTGGGATTTGCTCTTGCAGAACATCCGGTCACTTCCAACCCTTCATGACTTCCTTCTTCCGAAGAAAGTTTCCACTCTCACGGAGGCTTCTAGCTCAGGTCCCATTGTTGTCATCAATGTTCACAAGCGCCGTTGTGACGCATTAGTGCTTGACCGAGGAGGAGACCAAGTACTCCATATCCCATTAAACAACCTTCACTATGACCATTTAAGGACAATGCGCTCCTCACTGCGACTATATCTTGCAAACACTGATCGGGCTCAGAGATGGGAGAATCGTACTGGTGGAATGCGCCGGCCAGGCCGTTTCCTCATAGTGAAGGTTCTCGAGCAAATCTATTCAAAGGTCGTCTACCCTATCCTGCAAGGCTTGGACATAACGGTAATGGATACCCACTCTTGCAAGATATATATGCTGATATTGATTCCAGATAGCTACATCTGACCCTTCTCACCTCCCTCGCATTTGGTGGTGTCCGACTGGCCCCCTCACTTTCCTTCCGCTCCATGCTGCTTGTCGTACAGCTGGGACCAAGACCGATGGGACATTTAACTATGTTATCTCCTCATATATGCCGACAATTAATGCCTTGCTTGAGGCAAGATTGGCGAAAACTCGACCATTTAGGCAGCTTCTTGGGATTGGCGTTGCAAATGTGCCTGGTCTGGCCCCGCTTCCAGGGGTTAAGACAGAAATGATGGAGATGGAGGAGCTGTTTGCTGCCGGCTCGAGGTGGAACTTCGAGATACTTCGAAATGAGCAAGCAACGCGAGACCAGGTGCTGACTCGTATGGAAAACAGCAGCTGGGTTCACTTTGCATGTCACGCTTCCCAGGACAAGAAAGAGGCCACGCGGAGTGGTTTCGGCCTCTACGACCAACGTCTGACCATCATGGACATTGTTGCCAAGCCGTCCAGTCATGCTGAATTTGCATTCTTGTCTGCTTGTCAAACAGCGGCTGGGGACGAGAAGGCATCGGACGAGGCAGTGCATATTACTGGCGCAATGTTAGGGGCAGGATATCGCAATGTGATTGGGACGATGTGGGCAATACCGGATGAGGCGGCTTCAATGGTTGCCACAAAGGTGTATAAGATGCTTTTGTCTGGAGGGGAACTGGATAGCAATCGAGCAGCACAAGCGCTGCATGAGGCTGTGAGGGAAATGCGAGAGGCAGACCACAATTCATACACTTTCTGGGTTCCTTTTGTACATTATGGCGTATAGTATACTGTATACTACGGTGACTCTTGTGTAGTTATGTTTACTAACATGCAAATCAGGTTTATGCTTGCTTTAGGGGTTAATCTGCATAGTAAACATTAACGAGAGTAGATTACAGATGAATCGTGCAGTGTAGTCTCGAGTCAATGAAGCTATATATGGATCACTAGGATCCGGGAAGGAAAACTGTTAATTATATGAGAAGGATACAATGGGGTATCAATGCACCTAGGATCCGGGAAGGAAAACTGGATCCTAGAGTGGTTGGACCACATCCTAAATACAAGAATACTATGTACCCATATTTACCAAGTAATTTAGAGCGATTGTCGTTGTTATAGGTGTATAATAAATGTCCATATCGTGTACCTATGGTGGCCATGGCAAATATGAAATAAAGAAAGAAACAAATAAAGAATGAAAGACAGCATCGAGCTGTACAATAGTCCATATATTTGATACTCCCACTCAGTGAGATGTCAGATAGGAGGCAAAACCCCAAGACGCAAGCGAAACTTGATGAAGGCCTCGCGAGGGAGGGCCTTAGTAAAAATATCTGCAAGCATGTCTTTGGTGGAGACATAGTCCAACATGATCTCCTTAGACTCTACACGTTCATGTATGAAGTGGTAGCATATATCAATATGTTTGGCGCAAGAATGGGCAACGGGATTGCTGGTGAGAGCAATACATCCCTGATTTTCGGCATGGATAATGGTAGCAGAAACCTGTGGAAAATCCATCTCTGTGAGTAACATACAAAGCCAGATGGCTTCCTTGGTAGCATTGGCAGCCGCGACATACTCAGCCTCAACAGATGAGGTGGCTATGGTAGGCTGTTTCTTCAATGACCAGCTCACAGAGCTACCTGCCACATTGAAGACAAATCCCCTGACGGACCTTTGATCATCACAATCTTGGGCCCAATCGGAGTCAGTCCAACTGACAAGGTCGAAAGCATGATCTCCACATTGTCCCAAGACAAGACTGAAATCAGCCATGCCCTTGAGGTATTGGAGAACATGCTTCACAGCCTCGAGGTGAGCAATGCCAGGATTACCACTGAATTGAGCGATCAAACCAACAGCAAACTGGATGTTGGGATGTGTCTGCGTTGCAAATAGGAGAGACCCGACGAGGGAAAGATAAAGAATATCACCTGCAAATTTGGCATAAGCATGCTTCTCATTGTCGTTGGCAGGGCAGAGGGATTGGGTGAGGTTGTGCTTAACAGGGAGTGGAGTGGAGACTGGCTGTTACCCGGGTTAGGGGTCCGCTCTTGAGTCGCAAGGTTGGGATTACAAGGATGTCTATACAGACTTGGTCCAAGTGTCTTACTACTTGACTTAGAGGCGGGCTGGATAAATCTCTGAAGCCCTTTCAGGCGAACAAGTGATTTAGGCAGAACAGTGTATAACACTAAGCTAAGGATACAGGTGGTTGTAGCTATCCTTATATACTACTGAGTATCTGCTAATTATAAGTACCCTGGGTAAGTACTTAGTCAAGGCGAGTCATGAGAAGGTGGACCCAGGTAATAAGAAGGCTTCCTGTGAGAAATGGAAGTTGTGAGTGGGAAAGGAAGCGTAGATGTGAGAGAGTCTGTACTAAAGGGGAAAGAAAAGAAGTATTATACTGTCCATCAGGAAGGTGGCTGAGACCTATTTACAGTCCTTCTTAGGGTTCTGATAACATTACCCCATTTTTATGATCATACTCTGTTATGATCTTGTGGTTCGTTGTCGCTTGGGTAAGCGGCTAAGAAGTCGACATCTTCGATGTATATTGCAGCCAGTATGACTGGGGAAAATGGTGGAGTGGGGGTTCGGTTCAGATTGAACTCTTGTGCGGTTTGAGGAGATGGTGGTTCGTTTGGGAAGTAGATATCCCAAAATCTTCTTCTCTGAATTGGATCAGAGATAGGAAGGTCCAGCTGGTTCGCCGGTAATATTTGCATTGGCAGCATTGTCGATGAAGTCGTCATAGTAGGTTCCCATATTGGGTGTGTGTGGTTCGGGGAACTGGTAGTTGGGGATGGGGGTACGTGGTTTGGGAGATTTTGGCCTAGGTGGATTTCTGGCAAAATAGGCCGTGATATTCTTGGTGGGCTTGGTGCCTCATTTAGGGCAAACCTGTCGAGGGTGTTTAGGTTCCCATTTCTTGCAGTAGGGGCATCGGTATTTGACACAATTGTAGGAGTAGTGTCTGGGAGCATATAGTTTGCATCCCATACATTGGAAGTTGGGGCAGTCTGATGCCCAATGTCCAGCTTGTTTGCATTCAGGACAGATATACTTGGGGTTGGCTGGTTTGGTGGGGTTGGGGTTGGTTCGTGAGTGAACGGTTCTGGTGGGGTAAGGTTTGGGTCAACCCAGAGGGCCGGGTTTAATGTTGTTAGTCGTGGGCTTGGCCACATGTCGTCTAGATTGCTCCTCGTTGAGGGCCTTGAAAGCAGCCATGGTGGAGTTGTTGAAGGGGTTTCGGCTCTTTGGGCCGGGGGTAGTGTTGGGAGTGGGTTTGGAGGGCTTGGAGGAGGGCTGGGGTTGGATGACGGAGTCATCAATGGTGATGGGGTCCTGAATATGGGAGCCCGGGGGACCGTAGGATAGGTGCGCATGCAGCGCGGACATGAGAGTCGGTCGGTCTTGGCATGAGACTTCGAGTGATTCTGTCCAACTTCGTTGTTGTTGGAACACTCTATTGAGAGCCTGAGTTTGTCGAACCATGTCGGCATAGTGGTTCCAGAAAGCTCGGTCGGAGCTTTGAATTGTAGGGTCGAGTAGTCTATCTCCAAAGGAGATGTCAGCTGCAATCTTCCTGAGATCGCTATTGCTAATTCGATTCGGTCCCAGTGGTCGAGCGCTAGTTGTTGCTGGTCCGGGACATACAGTGACCATTGCCTTGGGGAAGGCAGGGAGTGGTGCAGGGGTTCCTGCGGGGGTGTTGTTGGGGTCAGGGGTTTCGTCCCTATCGGAGGCGTTGTCAGAGGTGTTGGAGGGAGTGTAGGGAGATGGGGGTGGAATGGAAGCTCCTGAAAGTGAGCTCTTCGCTGAAAATGAGTGTCCATCAATGATCACAATGGAACTAGTGGTGTTGGAGGATGTGGAGGAAATGGAAGCGAGGGCAGATTGGGGGCGGATGATTTGAGACATTGTTGAAAGAGTTGGTTATACGCGTTAGAGGCTGTTTGGCTTCTGTGTTTGGTAGGTTCTCGAAAGTTCCTGGGGTTTCTTTCAAGTTTTGTGTGTTCTTTTATATTCTTGAAGGATCTCGTTGGCGTTCTTTGAGAGTTCCTTTTCTGGTAGCCATTGGTTTTCTGTGTGGGGATATCCCTTCCATTTGATGTAGAAGTGGAGTTGGTTGTGGTGTCGGCGGTGATTAATAATCGCTTCTATTTCGTATTCTTCTTCGTCATTGATGATTATTGGTGGAGGCGGAGTTTGAGTTGCTCCGTAGGCTTCTGTTTCTTCATATGGGGTTAGAAGATATTGATGGAAGACTGGGTGTATTTTCCAGTGTGTCGGAAGTGTCAATTCGTAATTGATTGGTGATAGGACTTTCTTGATTTGGAATGGTCCTAAGCGTTTTGGGGATATTTTGTTTGATAAGAACGGGAGTTTGAGGTTCTTGGCTTCTAGCCAGACACGTTGTTCCGTTGTGAACGGTTTGATTGATTTGGTGTTTCGTTGTCGCACGATGTCAGCGGATATTTTATGTGCTGCTTGTGCTTCTTTTCTGGCGTGATCCAGAGTTCGAATTCGTTCATCGACTGATGGAAAGTCTGATGTTTCCATGATGGTGGGAATAGAAGGCGGATTGTATCCCATGATGAGTTCGAATGGGGATTTCTGCCTTGAGGCATGAGTTCTTGAATTGTGTGAGAACTCGGCAAGGGGTAAGGAATCGACCCAATGGAGGGGATTTCGGGTGCAGTAGATGGAAAGGTAAGTTTCAATTTCTTGATTATATTGTTCGGTTGATCCATCTGTTTGGGGGTGGTAGGCTGTAGAAAAAGCCTGTTTGATATTGAGGCGTTTAGCCAGTTCTCGAAGGGATTTGGTGGTGAATCGAGGGTTGCGGTCGGATATGATTTTGTCAGGGAGACCGAATCGTGTGAAGACTTTTTCAATAAGTAGTCTTGCGATGTCGTCAGCAGTTGATTTATCGGAAGTTGGGATGAAAATTACCCCCTTCATAAGGCCGTGGTCCACCACGGATAATATGGCGTTATAGCCGGCGGAGATAGGGAGACCTGTGATAAGATCCCAAGATATTTGGGAGAAGGGGTGTAGTGTCTCTGATGCCAAGATCGGCTGAGGAGGGATCTTATCCGGTCGTCGGATAATCTTGTACTGCTGACACTCAGGACAGCCTTTGACATAATTCTTGACAAATGTCGACATGCCGGGCCAATATACGTCTTTCTTGGCCAATCGGTACGTTTCTTGTTCACCAGGGTGGCCTCTGGTGGGGTGGTCATGGTACTTCGCGATTACTTCTTGGCGGAGTTCGAGGTCTTCGGAGATAATAACCCGGTTTTGGAAAGTGACAAGATTGCCACTATTGGTGGAGACGAGTCCGAAGTCGGAGTCGGCGGATTTCGGGAGGTGATCCTTGATTTGCTGGATAGCCTCAGTGGTTTTAGGGTCGTATTTTGGGGAATTTATGACCCGATCGCGTAATGCCACATCAATGGCGGAGATGAATAGTTCTTCAGGGAGAACTGTAACATCGGAGTTATCCTGATTGTCACCTAGATCATAATCAGGTTGGTGGGATAGAGTGTCCGGCGCTGGGATTTTTACACCAGGTACGTGTTCGAGTTTGAAATTGTAGTCGGCCATTAGTTGGACCCAGCGAGCTTGGCGGCGGCTAATCTTTTGGGGTTTTCTCCAATAAGTAAGGTTTTGGTGATCGGTTTTAATGATCACGGGGTGTGGAGATCCAAGGAGATAATGTCTCCATTCTTCTAGAGTGCGAATGATGGCAAGGAGTTCGTGGTCGTAGATGTCGTAATTTCTTTCAGCTGGTGTGAAAGTCTTTGAGAAGAATGATATCGGTCTACGGTTACCATTGATGTCGTATTGATAGAGCACAGCTCCACTTGCTACTTTCGATGCGTCGGTTTCGATTTCGAAAGGTTTCTCTTGATCCGGCATAAGGAGTACTGGCTCCTTGAGGAATTCATTCTTGAGAGTCTCGAATGACTCTTGTTGTTTGGATTTCCATTCGAATTTGTTCTTTTTCGAAAGGAGGTTGTTAAGGGGTTTGGTAAGATCCGAATACTTCCAGATGAATTTTTGGTAGAAGTTGCAAAACCCGATGAATTTCCACACTTGACGGACGGTTTTGGGGATAGGCCAATCTTTAATCCCTTTGAGTTTTCCAGGATCCATTTTGATATTGTCAGGCGTGATAATCATGCCTAGGTATTCAAGTCATTGTTTATTGAACTCGCATTTTTCTCCTTTAAGGTAAAGGTCGTTCTTTTCAAGTATTTTGAATACTTGTTCGGTGATTTGGTCGGTTTCTTCTTGAGTTTTACCAAAGATGAGTATATCATCCATGTAAATGATGATTCCTCCTTTGTCGAGCTGTTCAGCGAATATTGTGTCCATCATATGTTGGAATGTAGCGGGTGAATTGCACAATCCAAAAAACATTACTGTGGGTTCGAATAAACCCTGCGGCGTTTTGAACGCAGCTTTCCATTGATCGCCTTCTTTGATTCGGATGTTGTTATATCCGAGTTGAACGTCGAGTTTGGTGAAATATTTAGCTCCTTTGAGCTTATCCATGATGGCGGATATCATGGGAATTGGGTAGGCATTCTTTACCATATGTTCATTGATGTAACGGTAATCTTGGCAAGGTCGGAGATCTCCTCCTTTCTTTGCGACAAAGAAGAATGGTGAAGCCATTGGTGATTTTGAGGGTCGGATATACCCTTTTTGTAGATTTTCATCTATGAATTCTTTTAGCGCTTTATTTTCGGCAGGCGCTAGGCGGTATGGTTTCATCGACTTTGGTTCAAAGGTCGGTTTGGTTTCGATTGCATGATCGAAAGATCTTGATGGTGGAAAGCATTCGGCTGCTTTCTTGTCGAATAGTTTTGCCCATCGAGCGAATCGCCTAGGGATTTTATTTTCTTCCGATTTTTCGGGAAGTTTTCCACGGAGTTTCACTGTTAGTTTGGCGGCGGTATTATGGAGTTGAGTGGCGAAGGTTGCTTTAGCATTTATTTCCAATGGTGTGAATAGCATTGGATTCATTTCGTTCTCCATGGAGAATTCATCGAGATCGATGTTATTGATATCGTAATATTCCGATGGTGCTTCATCAGTGTTTGTGGTTTGTCCGGCCATGTAATCCATAGATATGGAGTTGGCTTCAATTGGTCGGCGGAGAGTTTTGAGAAGGTGAGGGCATGCCGAGTGTTCGATTTGTGGTTTCCAAGAGAATGTCTTGGTTTTCCAATTGATGTCGGGGTTGTGTTGTTCCAACCAGGGAAATCCTATGATGAAGTCCTTTGCTCCAGTATTGGTGACGAAAGCTTCAAGCTTGCAATCATGGCTGTCGATGATAGCATTGATTGTGACATAATCTCGGATCATGCCATGTTGGTTGTTTGATCCATCCACATTGGTTAATGCAATGGGATCTATAACTAATGCTACGTCGTATATATTGCTTAGTAATTTTAGTCAGCGTTAGTCAGCGTTAGTCAGCGTTAGTCAGCCATTACTCAGCAAATTTGTCAGCATTTGTCAGCAAAAACTCGGCCTCAAAGCTGTTCCAACTCCATATGTTACAAGTCCATATATCCAACACTGCCATTTGACAGACTTTAAATATCAGCCTCACAGCACGGAGCCAATCCTTTCTGACCCCCATCATCCATTCCCCTGCATTCGAGGTGAGCTCTCCCTGATTTATGTGCTTAGGATGAAATAACTAATTAAAAACCCTCATAATTTCCCATAAATTCACAAAAAATTGCTCTAAATCCACAAATAAATTCGGAAAAATTATGGTAAAATAAATTGACTAAATTCCAAAGATAACCGTGGGAAATTCGGGTTAAAATTCACTAGAATTTGCAAAAACTCGAATTAAATCTTGGTAAATATTCAATAATTGGTTTCAATAATATATATAGCTAACAAAAAGAACAAATTTATTGTAGCTACACTTGCTGCATCTATCAACACTCATTTTGAGCTACAGGGTGAGTTATTTAATCACATAATTATAAATTTAATCTAATAACCATTTTAGAGTGAATTGTGTCATTTGTATTATTACTTGGTACGCTTAGGGAAAACGTGGAGATCAAGGTGATAGACAGTAAAGCTCCTACTACCTGGCTTTCTCTTTGGAGTTGTTTGCCGGTTGCCTCGGAGCCTCTTTCTGTCTGCTGTGTGCAGGGAGATCACTACTCTCCATTATCAACTGCCGCTGCCGACACCGAATTCGCACAGTTTTGGCCTAAGTGGGCTTTGTGATTGTATATTTGACTTTTTTGCTTCTGTTTTTGAAAACATTCATTTTGGATACAAATGTAAGCAATATATTTACTTAATTATGATATATCTTATTGACATATTATTTAGGGATCCCCGAACCCCACCTACTACTCCTGAGCAGGGAAGACAGGCAACCCGTGATGCTGACCGAGAGCATCGTGCGCAGCAAATGACATCCCCTGAAACTCGACGTGAACGAACCAACCAACCCCCACTGCACATTCCCCCTCCAATCAATTTCCAAACACACCCAGACATCCCACGTCCACCTACCCCTCCCACTGCTATTGCTGGACCATCTGGAGACCATGTTAGGTCTGTTGGATTATCCAGAGACCTTGCTGTACCCAGACCTCCACTCCTTCCCCCTATCAATATTGGTTCTTCTGGATTATCCAGGGAGCCAATACCACCGATTCCTCAACCTCTTGCTCCTGCTCAACCTCTTTTACCGGCATCTATCCTAATACCCCAAACACATATTCCTGCCAACTTGGATAGACCACCACCTCGCCTTCTGCCACAATATATTCCACCAGCACCACAAATGGGTAGATATAGGCATCCAATTGCACAACCAATTCCTCAGCCACAAAATCCAGAAGACATTCAAAGGATATTACAGGAGCAGATGGCACGAGTGCGACAGGAGCGTGAAGAAGAGCAGAGACAAACTGCACAAAGACAACAGTTGGAGGTGTTGAGAGTGCAAGAGGAGGAGAGGGAGAGGAGGAGGATGGAGGGGGAGGAAAGGGAGAGGGAACAGAGGGAACAGAGGGAGAGGGAATTAAGGATACAGGAGGAGGAGGGGGAGAGGAGGAGGATTGAGGGGGAGGAAAGAGAGAGGGAACAGAGGGAACAGAGGGAGGGAGAATTAAGAGTACAAGAGGAGGAGAGGGAGAGAAGGAGGATTGAGGAGGAACAGAGGGAGAGGGAACAAAGAGAGCAGAGGCTGGAAGAGTTCAGGGCAAATGAGGAGGAGGAGGGAAGGGTTTTGACACAGCAAAACTTGGATGCAGTGAGAGAGGAGTGGAGACAAGAATGGGAGGCTGAGAATGATGGATTGGAACAGGAGGAGGATTTATGGAATCAATTTGATGAGGTAAATATCTTTTTTGTTTTTGGTGTTTTCTTTTTCTAACTTTAATATTTAGATAGATATCATTGGGAATGAAGGTGCTGAGGGTGAGAGGGCTGAACCTGAGGAGGATCCCAATCGACTCCGAGCCTTACCCCGTGGTTGCCAACCATATCAGGAGCCAGCAGGACCACACTCCCTTGGGCCAATGAATATTCTTTGTCCCAAATGCCAAGCTCTCCATTTTATTGATGAAAAGCTGTCAAGAGAGTCCCGAGTTAACCGTCCCAAATTTGGGATGTGCTGTCTTAATGGCCAAATTCAGCTCCAACCTCTGACACCCATGGATCCTGTTCTACAACATTTCTTCTGTGGTGAAGCTCCCCAGTCCAAGTCATTCAAAGACAATATCCGCCGCTACAACTCAGCATTTGCCTTCACCTCACTTGGAGTCAAAATCAACCAGTCAGTCACTCGAGCCACTGGCCCTTACTGCTTCAAGATCAGTGGTGAACTCCATCATCTTTCCGGTACCCTCCTTCCTCCACCAGGTGAAACTCCCAAATATGCGCAGATCTATATCTACGACTCAGCTGAGCAACTGGATTACCGCCAGCAAAACAACCAGGACTTTTGTGACCGTATAGTCATGAATGAGCTTCAGGATCTCATCCAGCGCATCAACCCTTATGTCCATGCATATAAACAGGCGCACCAAAGTATGATGGAACGACCTCCCCACCCCCAGCAATCTATCACCATTGCACTCCATGTTGATATGGCCCAGGATCAGCGCACATACAACACTCCCACTGCCAATGAAATTGCCGTCATTATTCCAACTCCTGGATCACATGAATGGGACAAGGAAAGGGACATCATTGTACGACTTCAAAATGGTGGACTTGAGAGAATCTCCAACCTCAGTCCATCATATGCTCCACTCCACTATGTCCTACTCTTTCCTCATGGCGATCAGGGATGGCACACAAGGATTCCTGCACACTTTGGGGAAGCTGGCCAACGTCGTACTCCATATGTTTCTCAAATGTGCTACTATGCACATCGCATTCACATTCACCCAGGAGATCAACCACCACTCTGCTGGGGCGGCAAGCTATTCCAGCAGTACATTGTTGATGCATGGGCTTCATTGGAGCAAGCCAGGTTGACATACCTCCGTCTCAACCAGACAAGGCTTAGGGGAGAGTTGTATGAGGGTCTGATGGATGTTGTGCGTGGTGATCCAGGGGGTGAGGTCCGACTTGATCAAATTGGCCAAAGGATTATTCTTCCTTCAAGTCACATTGGAAGTACCCGTCATATGATTCAGCTCTTCCAGGATTCAATGGCCATTTGTCGCACTTTCAGGAAACCAGATCTCTTCCTCACCATGACTGCCAACCCCAACTGGCCAGAGATTCAGAGGCAGATGTTAGTGGATGTGCAGGGAGGCAGGCAGGCTGTGTCAGACAGACCAGAGATTGTGGCTAGGGTGTTTGAGCTGAAGAAGAAGGCCTTATTGAAGGAGCTTGAAGGAGGACTCTTTGGTGAAATAGCTGGAATGGTCCATACCATTGAGTATCAGAAGAGAGGTTTGCCCCACATGCACCTTCTGATATTTCTGAAGGATGAAGATAAGATCCGTGGTATGTCCATATATTTCTTTACATGAATAACTCTAACACAATTTCAGATGCCTTCCATGTGGATTCCATGGTCTCTGCTGAACTCCCCAATCCCACCACCCATCCTATTCTCCACAACATTGTCACTACCACTATGCTTCATGGTCCCTGTGGTGCACACAAGCCCAATGCTAGGTGTATGGTCAATGGAAGATGTAGCAAGCAATTTCCTAAGGCCTTCACTGATGCTACTCAGTATGGAGATGATGGTTATCCCAAGTACAGGAGGCGCAACAATGGTCGCATTTTTCAGAAGGCTGGCTTTGACTTTGACAACTCCTGGGTTGTTCCCCACAATCCCTACCTCAGTGCCAAGTACCAGTGTCACATCAATGTCGAGATCTGTGCTTCTGTCCATGCAGTCAAGTACATTCACAAGTACATCTACAAGGGCCATGACAGGACCACTTTGGTTGTTGCTGGGAACCAGGGTCAGGGGCAACAGAGGGATGAGATCAAGGAGTACCTGGATTCGCGCTATGTCTCTCCAGTTGAAGCTTGCTGGCGACTTTTCGAATTCAATATGCATGGAGAGCAACCCACTGTCTACCGCCTTCCTGTCCACCTCCCTGGCCAGCAAATGGTCTTCTATGATCCAGCTGTCAATGATGCCCATGATGTTCTTGCACGAGCCAATGTCAACCGGACAGAACTCACTGCATGGTATGAGGCCAATCAGCAGTATCCTCAGGCGCGCAATACTCTCTACCAGGATTTTCCGAGGACATGGGTCTTTGATTCCAGGACCAAAGTGTGGAAACCAAGGCAGAGGGGGAAAGCTATTGGGAGGATGTACTTTGCTTCACCAGCTCAGGGAGAGAGGTTCTATCTGCGGTTGCTACTCACTGCAGTATCTGGAGCAACTTCACCAGAGGACTTGCGCACAGTAGATGGTCATTTGTGCCCCACATTCAAGGATGCCTGTCTGGCCAGAGGATTATTGGAGGATGATGGAGAGTGGGTTCTGTGTTTGCAGGAAGCAGGTCAAATGCAAACTGGGTTATCACTTTGACGCCTGTTTGCTTTGATTCTCATGAACTGCCATCCAGTGTCACCCGAAAATCTATGGACACAATTCAGACCTCAAATCTGTGATGATCTCAGGAGACAGTTGGAGCGATCACCTATCTACCAACACAGGGAGTTCACAGATGAGCAGGTTTATGACTATGGCCTTCACCTTCTCAACAAGATCCTTTTGCGCTTCACCAAATCACTTGAAGACTTTCCTCCTATGCCACTTCCACAGGGCCCAGATGAAGGTGTTCCTTGGGAGGACCTTGACAACAATGTTCTGTTGGCCCAAGAGCGCAACTACAATGTGGAGGAGTTGACAGCTACAGTGGAAAGGAACCGCCAATCTTTCAACCAGGAGCAAGTTGCTGTCTTCAATGCAGTCATGGACTCAGTGGATAGGAATCAGGGCAAGGTGTTCTTTGTGCATAGTGCAGGTGGAGGTGGAAAGACCTTTGTGTGCAATACCATTGCAGCTGCTGTCCGTGCTCAGGGTCATGTTGCACTCTGTGTTGCTTCATCAGGTATGTGTCATTAGTTATACATCTGAATAGTTTTCTAACAATATTGTGTACAGGAATTGCAGCATTATTGTTGGAGGGAGGAAGAACTGCACACTCAAGGTTCAAGATCCCCATTCCTGTTCATGACACATCCACCTGCCCCATCCGACACAACTCAGCTCTCCATGACGTACTCAAAGTTACCAAGGTCATCATCTGGGATGAAGTACCCATGCAGCACAAACACAGTGTCCGTGCAGTGGACCACACATTGCGTGATCTCTTCTCTACTGAAAGGCCCTTTGGTGGAATCACAGTACTCTTTGGTGGAGACTTCCGACAAACACTGCCTGTGGTACCAAGAGGAGAGCGACAGCATGTCATTGAGGCCTCAATTCGAAGAAGTGCACTCTGGGAGTCAGTGGAGGTTTTCTACTTGGTTCAAAACATGAGGTTGGAAAGGACACCAGAAATGAACCAGCATGCAAACTGGCTCCTGGAGATTGGAGCAGGAGCAAACATGGGAGCTGATCAGAGGGTGCAATTGCCAGACAGGATGTGTGTGCAGGACTTGGAAGGATTGGTGGACTTTGTGTATCCTGGGATTGAGAGGAGGAATGCTGATGAATATTTCCTGGAGAGGACAATCCTGTCTGCCAAGAATGATAGTGTGGATGAACTCAACAATGCTATCCTGGCCAGATTCCCTGGAGACCTTCAGATGAGGATGAGTGTGGATAGTGTGAGGATGGAGGATGGACAAGACTATCAGCCCTATGCAGCTGAGTATCTCAACTCACTTCGAGCAAATGGACTCCCTCTGGCTCAGTTGGCACTCAAGGTTGGATGTCCTGTGATGCTACTCCGAAATCTGGACCCCTCATTAGGACTCTGCAATGGAACTAGGATGATTGTGGTGGAAATTCGGAGGAGGGTGTTGAAGTGTAGGATCATTTCTGGGGATAGGAGATTTGCAGGATCCATTGTGATGATACCCAGGATCACACTGTCACCCTCAGCTGAGGATCTTCCCATTCCACTGATGCGCCGACAATTCCCAGTGCGACTTGCCTTTGCAATGACAATCAACAAGAGTCAAGGGCAATCAGTGAAGTATGTAGGAGTTCATTTGTGGTCTTCAGTGTTCTCTCATGGGCAGTTGTATGTTGCATTGAGTAGATGCACATCTGGAGAGAGGATTAGGATATTGTTGGATGAGAGGAATGAGGACAAAAAGACATTGAATGTAGTATACCAAGAGATACTTAGAGGACTTAGACTTTGATTGTATAAATTATTGTATAAATTATTGAAATGAAGTTTGTAATACAAAAGATTGGTGAGAAATGATGTAGGATAATGCTAAGAGTAAGCACAACATGAAGTGATGTGAAGTGCAACATGAAGTGCAATATGAAGTGACGTGAAGTGAGGTGAAGTGAGGTGAAGTGACCTGAAGTGACCTGAAGTGAGGTGAAGTGACCTGAAGTGACCTGAAGTGACATGAAGTGACATGAAGTGACCTGAAGTGCAATGTAAAGTGCAATGTGAAATGACATGAAGTGTGATGTGAAGTGACATGAAATGCAATATGAAGCAATATCCTGAGTTTGATATTGCTTAGGCTACACAAATCCAACCCCCTGCGTAGCAGGGGATAGCGTAAGCTAGTCTATATCTAATGCTACGTCGTATATATTGCTTAGTAATTTTAGTCAGCGTTAGTCAGCGTTAGTCAGCATTAGTCAGCCATTGGTCAGCAATTTGTCAGCATTTGTCAGCAAGTCGACCTGGGTACTGGGAGTAAAAGTGCGATTAATTACATTTTATATGTCGGCTATGTCGAAAAAGACTCTGGACTCAGAATTGTTTCTCGACAACCACTGATGGTAGAGACATGAAACTTGGAGGAATGGGAGATCTATATGTCAGGAATGAGCTATTAGAATTTCGGGGTGTTATGTTGCACGATGACGGAGATATTAAGCATAAGATTTACGGAGACTTCCCATAAAAGGAAGGTGGAAATAAAAGAGCGATAAAATAGCATTAAAAAATCGGGAAAATTCTGAAAATATTATGGGATAATGCTATGAGCAGGATATATATATTGAAGTACAAAAATAAATAAACAAAGTTCATAATTGGAAGATATAGATGAAATACTGATAAAATAGCATAAAGATGTGGCATAGGAAAAGCCAAGGACAGCCTTTTGGACAGCTATGATGTGGTCTGTGGGCAAGGAGGGGAATACCTTGGCCATGTGGACCAGGATAGGTACCACTTTGAGAGCACTGGTGTATGAGAGGGGGGGAAGGGAGGTGCTGGAGGGAATGGAACAAGGGTGCCAGGGAGAGTGCGCAGGTTGAGGGAGTGGGAGAATGGTAGTAGTACCAGTGGCACCAAACACAATGCCAGACTGTGCAGGGATAGTCCTAGCACAGCCAAAACCTGAGTCAGCACAGCTGGGGATGGGTCAGAGGGGCCAGTGGAGAGGGAAAGGAGCTGGAGCCCAATGTGCTACATAATGATGAAAGTACTGATAGAAGGGGATCTGGGCACCTTGCAAGGTGACTGGGATGTTAGACCACTCAGAGGCTAGAATAGCATCTGTGAGGGTGACTGGGAGACACTGGCAGCCTCAGGGCACAAGAAAATGCAAAAGTGCACAAAGTGTATGAAAGCAACAGGCAGGAGTGTGAGAAATGCAAAAACATGACAGTGGACTCAGGTACAAGCTGGGCACAGTGCTAGGACCAGGGAAATCCTCAGTATATTGCACAGTACAGAAAAACAACATATTACATACCTAGGACCAGGGAAATCCTCAGAGAAATAGATGAGAAACCCTGGTGCCTAAAGTACTAGCCAATACTTGCAGGTAAGAACTATACAATCTGAATGTCTATCTACATAAAAGAAAACAGGACAGGATGACAACAGGAAAGAGTGGCAATGTGTGGTAGAGGTGGTAGAGGTTGGAGTGACAGTGCACACACTAGCGGGCACTTAGCACATGGCTGCATGTGTTGAGGCATGATGTGTATACACATGCTGTGGGTACTTAGGTGCATGGCTGTGCACACCAGTTGGGAAAAGTATAATAGAAACAGGTGTAATACAGTGGAGCATGGGAACTAGGCACTTGCATATGCCAGTCTGTGAGGGCAACCTGGAGTGAGAGAGGAGCAAAATGTGAATGCTTATACTCAGACTATGTAGGGAAATCCTCAGAGAAACAAATGAGGAAGTTCTTGCATTGCTATGTGAGCTACAAGAGCAGTGGCTGAACTATTGTACAAACTAAATGATAAATGTCTGAAAAGTGAACTAGGGAGCAGGTGCACACACATATGTGATTGTGTCTGGGGATGTGTTGAGTATAGGAAGCAGGCACTTGCATGCACCAGTTTGGGGAAGTATCAGTGGGCAACTCTAGGCAATGGCAATGGGGGTGCGAATGTGAGCGAAGCAAGCGTGAGCAGCCTGGGGGCAGGAGGTAATAGGAGCAGAGGGAGGAGTGTAGGAAGAACTTGAGGGTCCTCTTACAAAGTCTGAGAAGGTATTAGATAAGAGTGAGAGTTGGGGAGAGTCAGGGTAACCAGAGGAGTGATAGAAGTGGAAAAAGGGCATGACGGCGAGCGAAGCGAGCGTGAGTGACCTGGGGGTGAGGGGTAACCAGAGAAGTGATAGAAGTGGAGAAAGGGTACGACGGCGAGCGAAGTGAGCGTGAGTGACCTGGGGGCAAGGGGTACAGAGAAGACTTGAGAGTCCATAGAAAACTAAGAAAATGGGGGAAAAGAAACAAAAATTGATCTGTGGTAGAGAATATAGAGAATTAAAAACATAATAATCATATATATACATATCACAAACTTTAATTATGTAAATTATTGAAATCAAGTTTGTACTATAAACAATTGCTGTAAAAATACAATTTGAAATGAAGGTTGTAATACAAAACATTGGTGAGAAATGATCTAGAATAATGCTAAGAGTAGAAAACCACTTGAGTCAAACCCCCTGCGTAGCAGGGGATAGCGTAAGCTAGTCTTATACTAATGCCATCTCGAATATATTGCTTACAAATTTTAGTCAGCGTTAGTCAGCGTTAGTCAGCATTAGTCAGGATTAGTCAGGCTTAGGTCAGCATTTGTCAGCCATTGGTCAGCAATTTGTCAGCATTTGTCAGCAAGTCGACTGGGTACTGGGAATAAAAGTGCGATTAATTACATTTTATATGTCGGCTATGTCGAAAAAGACTCTGGACTCAGAATTGTTTCTCGACAACCACTGATGGTAGAGACATGAAACTTGGAGGAATGGGAGATCTATATGTCAGGAATGAGCTATTAGAATTTCGAGGTGTTATGTTGCACGGTGACGGAGATATTAAGCCAAAGATCTACGGAGACTTCCCATAAAAGGAAGGTGGAAATAAAAGAGCGATAAAATACCATTAAAAAATCGGGAAAATTATCAAAATATTATGGGTTAATGCTACAAGCAGGATATATATATTAAAGTAGAAAAATGAATTTATAATTGGAAAGTAGGAATGAAACACTGATAAAATAGCATAAACAATAGAGTAATGTGGTACAGGGAAATACTAAAAATCGGAAAAATTATGAAAATATTATGGATTAACACTAAAAGCAGGATATATATATTGAAGTACAAAAGACATAGATATAGCACAAGAAAACACTCTATAACAGGTGTGTATAACATAGGAAAATAGATATTACAGAGGGTAATGGATATTGTAGAGATTAACAAAGAGAAATAGGTATCACACAGATAGTGACAGTGTTCCACAAGGGATATACTAACTCTCAGAGTGTGAGAGCAACCTGGAGTAAGAGAGACCTAGCACAAGTGCACTCACTCAGACTATACAGAGGAAAATACTATACACCTATGCAGGGAAATCCTCAGGGAATAGAGCAGAAGAATAGATATTACAAAATATAAAAATAGATCTGTAGCCTGGCATATTAGTAAGATAACACTAAAATCAAATAATATTAAGATTATTGGTGTAACACAGGCAAGAAAATAGGTGTACTATAAGTAGGAAAACTAACAATAATCCTAATATTATGCTATAGGTCTGGCATATTGTGAGGGTGACCTGGAGTGAGAGAGGGGCACTTGGACTATGCAGGGAAATCCTCAGTTTATTAACAATTGGCAAAAGTGTGGGAAAGTGCAAAGCTACTACACACCTATACAGGGAAATCCTTAGAGAAACAAATGAGGAAGTCCCTGCACTGCTACAAGAGCTACAGGAAAAATAGGAACTAGGGACCAGGTGTGTGCATGTGTGACTGGAGGGTGGGAAGGTGCATTATGTGATCGCGCTTGGGGACATGCTGAGCATGGGAAGCAGGCACTTGCGCGCGCAGCTGTGCACACCAGTTTGTGGAGGCATCAGCGGGTGACACTGGGTGGTGGCAAGGGCTGGGACAACTTGGGGAGACCAGGGGGGTAACAGGAGCAGAGGGAGGAGTATAGGGAGGACTTGAGAGTCTCCTTACAAGGAGCATGCAAAATGTGAAGCATGAGCTGGGCACAGTGCTAGGGCCAGAGAAATCCTCAGAGAAACAGATGAGGAACCCTGGTGCCTAGGGCATACAGGCTAAATGATAAATGTCTGAAAAGAGAACTAGGGAGCAGGTGCACACACATGCAACTGTAGGGCAGGAAGGTGTGTTATGTGATTGTGTCTGGGGATGTGTTGAGTATGGGAAGCAGGCACTTGCATACACCAGTTTGAGGAGGTATTGGTGGACAACTCTAGGCAATAGCAAGGGGGGTGCAGATGCGAGTGAAGCGAGCATGAGTAGCCTGGGTGCGGGGGGTAATAGGAGCAGAGGGAGGAGTGTAGAGAGAACTTGAGGGTCCTCTTACACAGTCTGAGAAGGTATTAGTAGATAACACAAGATAAGAGTGAGAGTTGGGGAGAGTCAGAGTAACCAAAGAAGTGATAGAAGTGGGGAGAGAGCACAGATGCAAGCAAAGCAAGTGTGAGTGACCTGGGGGCAAGGGGTACAGGGAAGACTTGAGAGTCTTTTTATATATAGGGAATATAGAAAACTAAGAAAATGGGGGAAAAGAAACAAAAATTGATCTGCAGTAGAGAATATAGAGAATAAGAAATGTAATATAGAAAATGGGTATAAACCAATATTATAAATAGAATATCAAACTTATTATTTCTTAGGCTAGGTTATTAAAATTGAATATTAATAATCATTCAATACATAAATCCAACCCCCTGCGAAGCAGGGGATAGCGTAAGCTAGTCTATAACTAATGCTATCTCGAGTATATTGCTTAGTAATTTTAGTCAGCGTTAGTCAGGATTAGTCAGGATTAGTCAGGCTTAGGTCAGCATTGGTCAGCATTATATAAGCAATTTGTCAGCATTTGTCAGCAAAAACTCGGCCTCAAAGCTGTTCCAACTCCATATGTTACAAGTCCATATATCCAACACTGCCATTTGACAGACTTTAAATATCAACCTCACAGCACGGAGCCAATCCTTTCTGACCCCCATCATCCATTCCCCTGCATTCGAGGTAAGCCCTCCCTGATTTATGAGTTTAGGATGAAAAAACTAATGAAAAACCCTCATAAATTCCCAAAAATTCACAAAAAATTGCTGTAAATCAACAAATAAATTCGAAAAAATATGGTAAAATAATATAATTAAATTTCGAAGATATCCGTGGGAATTTCGCGTCGAAATTCACTAGAACTTGGAAAAACTTGATTTAAATTCAGGTAAATATTCAATAATTGCTTTCAATAATATGTATAGCTAACAAAAACAACAAATTTATTGTAGTTACACTTGCTGCATCTATCAACACTCATTTTGAGCTACAGGGTGAGTTATTTAATCACATAATTATAAATTTAATCTAATAATCATTTTAGAGTGAATTGTGTCATTTGTATTATTACTTGGTACGCTTAGGGAAAACGTGGAGATCAAGGTGATAGACAGTAAAGCTCCTACTACCTGGCTTTCTCTTCAGAGTTGTTTGCCGGTTGCCCTCGGAGCCTCTTTCTGTCTGCTGTGTGCAGGGAGATCACTACTCTCCATTATCAACTGCCGCTGCCGACACCGAATTTGCACAGTTTTGGCCTAAGTGGGCTTTGTGATTGTATATTTGACTTTTTTGCTTCTGTTTTTAAAAATATTGATCTTGGATACATATGTGAGTAATATCTTTACTTAATTATGATATATCTTATTTACATATTGTTTAGGGATCCCCGAACCCCACCTACTACGCCTGAGCAGGGAAGACAGGCAACACGTGATGCTGACCGAGAGCATCGTGCGCAGCAAATGACATCCCCCGAAACTCGACGTGAACGAACGAACCAACCCCCACTGCACATTCCCCCTCCAATCAATTTCCAAACACACCCAGACATCCCCCGTCCAGCTACTCCTCCCACTGCTATTGCTGGACCATCTGGAGACCATGTTAGGTCTGTTGGATTATCCAGAGACCTTGCTGTACCCAGACCTCCACTTCTCCCCCCAGTCAATATTGGTTCTTCTGGATTATCCAGGGAGCCAATACCACCTATTCCTCAGCCTCTTGCTCCTGCTCAACCCCTTTTACCTGCATCTATCCTCATACCCCAAACACATATTCCAGCCAACTTGGATAGACCACCACCTCGCCTTCTGCCACAATATATCCCACTAGCTCCACAACCACCACAAATGGGTCGATATAGGCGTCCTATTGCTCAACCAATTCCTCAGGCACAAAATCCAGAGGATCTTCAAAGGATATTACAGGAGCAGATGGCACGAGTGTGACAGGAGCGTGAGGTAGAGCAGAGACAAACAGCACAGAGACAACAGTTGGAGGTGTTGAGGGTACAGCAACAGCAGAGAGAACAAGTGGAGAGAGAGATGAGAGCACAGGAGATAGAAAGGATTCAGGAGGAGGAGAGACAAAGAGAACAGAGAGAGAGAGATTTAAGAGTGCAAGGGGAGGAGAGGGAGAGAAGGAGAATTGAGGAGGAGGAAAGAGAGAGAGAACAGAGGGAAGGAGAATTAAGGATACAGGAGGAGGAGAGGGAGAGAAGGAGGGTTGAGGAGGAGGAAAGGGAGAGGGAACAGAGAGAAGAGAGGGAGAGGGAATTAAGGATACAGGAGGAGGAGGGGGAGAGGGAGAGAATTGAGGGAGAGGAAAGAGAGAGGGAACAGAGGGAGCAGAGAGTGGAAGAGTTGAGGGCAAATGAGGAGGAAGAGGGGAGGGTCTTGACACAGCAAAACCTGGATGCAGTGAGAGAGCAGTGGAGACAAGAATGGGAGGCTGAGAATGATGGATTGGAACAGGAGGAGGATTTATGGAATCAAGTTGATCAGGTAAATATCTTTTTGGTTTTTGGTGTTTTCTTTTTCTAACCTCAATATTTAGATAGATATCATTGGGAATGAAGGTGCTGAGGGTGAGAGGGCTGAACCTGAGGAGGATCCCAATCAACTCCGAGTCTTACCCCATGGATGCCAACCATATGAGGAGCCAGCACGACCACACTCTCTTGGGCCAATGAACATCCTTTGCCCCAAATGCCAAGCTCTTCATTTCATTGATGAAAAGCTATCACAATACTCCCGAGTCAACCATCCCAAGTTTGGAATGTGCTGTCTCAATGGCCAAATTCAGCTACCACCTCTGACACCCATGGATCCTGTGCTGAAACGTTTCTTATGTGGTGAAGCTCCCCAGTCCAAGTCTTTCAAAGACAATATCCGCCGCTACAACTCAGCCTTTGCCTTCACATCACTTGGAGTCAAAATCAACCAGTCAGTCACTCGAGCCACTGGCCCTTACTGCTTCAAGATCAGTGGTGAACTCCATCATCTTTCCGGTGCCCTCCTCCCTCCACCTGGTGAAACTCCAAAATATGCGCAGATATATATCTACGACTCAGCTGAGCAACTGGATTACCGCCAGCAAAACAACCAGGACTTTTGTGACCGTATAGTCATGAATGAGCTTCAGGATCTCCTCCAGCGCATCAACCCTTATGTCCATGCATATAAACAGGCGCACCAAAGTATGATGGAACGACCTCCCCACCCCCAGCAATCTATCACCATTGCACTCCATGTTGATATGGCCCAGGATCAGCGCACATACAACACTCCCACTGCCGATGAAATTGCCGTCATTATTCCAACTCCTGGATCGCATGAATGGGACAAGGAAAGGGACATCATTGTACGACTTCAACATGGTGGACTTGAGAGAATCTCCAACCTCAGTCCATCATATGCTCCACTCCACTATGTCTTACTCTTTCCTCATGGTGATCAGGGATGGCACACAAGGATTCCTGCACACTTTGGGGAAGCTGGCCAACGTCGTACTCCATATGTTTCTCAAATGTGCTACTATGCACATCGCATTCACATTCACCCAGGAGATCAACCACCACTCTTCTGGGGCGGCAAGCTATTCCAGCAGTATATTGTTGATGCATGGGCTTCATTGGAGCAAGCCAGGTTGACATACCTCCGTCTCAACCAGACAAGGCTTAGGGGAGAGTTGTATGAGGGTCTGATGGATGTTGTGCGTGGTGATCCAGGGGGTGAGGTCCGACTTGATCAAATTGGCCAAAGGATTATTCTTCCTTCAAGTCACATTGGAAGTACCCGTCATATGATTCAGCTCTTCCAGGATTCAATGGCCATTTGTCGCACTTTCAGAAAACCAGATCTCTTCCTCACCATGACTGCCAACCCCAACTGGCCAGAGATTCAGAGGCAGATGTTAGTGGATGTGCAGGGAGGCAGGCAGGCTGTGTCAGACAGACCAGATATTGTGGCTAGGGTGTTTGAGCTGAAGAAGAAGGCCTTATTGAAGGAGCTTGAAGGAGGACTCTTTGGTGAAATAGCTGGAATGGTCCATACCATTGAGTATCAGAAGAGAGGTTTGCCCCATATGCACCTTCTGATATTTCTGAAGGATGAAGATAAGATCCGTGGTATGTCCATATATTTCTTTACATGAATAACTCTAACACAATTTCAGATGCCTTCCATGTGGATTCTATGGTCTCTGCTGAACTCCCCAATCCCACCACTCATCCTATTCTCCACAACATTGTCACTACCACTATGCTTCATGGTCCCTGTGGTGCACACAAGCCCAATGCTAGGTGTATGGTCAATGGAAGATGTAGCAAGCAATTTCCTAAGGCCTTCACTGATGCTACTCAGTATGGAGATGATGGTTATCCCAAGTACAGGAGGCGCAACAATGGTCGCATTTTTCAGAAGGCTGGCTTTGACTTTGACAACTCCTGGGTTGTTCCCCACAATCCCTACCTCAGTGCCAAGTACCAGTGTCACATCAATGTCGAGATCTGTGCTTCTGTCCATGCAGTCAAGTACATTCACAAGTACATCTACAAGGGCCATGACAGGACCACTTTGGTTGTTGCTGGGAACCAGGGTCAGGGGCAACAGAGAGATGAGATCAAGGAGTACCTGGATTCGCGCTATGTCTCTCCAGTTGAAGCTTGCTGGCGACTTTTCGAATTCAACATGCATGCAGAGCAACCCACTGTCTACCGCCTTCCTGTCCACCTCCCTGGCCAGCAAATGGTCTTCTATGATCCAGCTGTCAATGATGCCCATGATGTTCTTGCACGAGCCAATGTCAACCAGACAGAACTCACTGCATGGTATGAGGCCAATCAGCAGTATCCTCAGGCGCGCAATACTCTTTACCAGGATTTTCCAAGGACATGGGTCTTTGATTCCAGGACCAAAGTGTGGAAACCAAGGCAGAGGGGGAAAGCTATTGGGAGGATGTACTTTGCATCACCAGCTCAAGGAGAGAGGTTCTATCTGCGGTTGCTACTCACTGCAGTATCTGGAGCAACTTCACCAGAGGACTTGCGCACAGTGGATGGTCATTTGTGCCCCACATTCAAGGATGCCTGTTTGGCCAGAGGATTATTGGAGGATGATGGGGAGTGGGTTCTGTGTTTGCAGGAAGCAGGTCAAATGCAAACTGGGTTATCACTTTGACGCCTGTTTGCTTTGATTCTGATGAACTGCCATCCAGTGTCACCCAAAAATCTATGGACACAATTCAGACCTCAAATCTGCGATGATCTCAGGAGACAGTTGGAGCGATCACCTATCTACCAACACAGGGAGTTCACAGATGAGCAGGTTTATGACTATGGCCTTCACCTTCTCAACAAGATCCTTTTGCGCTTCACCAAATCACTTGAAGACTTTCCTCCTATGCCACTTCCACAGGGCCCAGATGAAGGTGTTCCTTGGGAGGACCTTGACAACAATATTCTGTTGGCCCAAGAGCGCAAATATAATGTGGAGGAGTTGACAGCTACAGTGGAAAGGAACCGCCAATCTTTCAACCAGGAGCAAGTTGCTGTCTTCAATGCAGTCATGGACTCAGTGGATAGGAATCAGGGCAAGGTGTTCTTTGTGCATAGTGCAGGTGGAGGTGGAAAGACCTTTGTGTGCAATACCATTGCAGCTGCTGTCCGTGCTCAGGGTCATGTTGCACTCTGTGTTGCTTCATCAGGTATGTCTCATTAGTTATACATCTGAATAGTTTTCTAACAATATTGTGTACAGGAATTGCAGCATTATTATTGGAGGGAGGAAGAACTGCACACTCAAGGTTCAAGATCCCCATTCCTGTTCATGACACATCCACCTGCCCCATCCGACACAACTCAGCTCTCCATGATGTACTCAAAGTAACCAAGGTCATCATCTGGGATGAAGTCCCCATGCAGCACAAACACAGTGTCCGTGCAGTGGACCACACATTGTGCGATCTGTTTTCTACTGAAAGGCCCTTTGGTGGAATCACAGTACTCTTTGGTGGAGACTTCCGACAAACACTGCCTGTGGTACCAAGGGGAGAGCGACAGCATGTGATTGAAGCCTCAATTCGGAGAAGTGCACTCTGGGAGTCAGTGGAGGTTTTCTACTTGGTTCAAAACATGAGGTTGGAAAGGACACCTGAAATGAACCAGCATGCAAACTGGCTACTGGAGATTGGAGCAGGAGCAAACATGGGAGCTGATCAGAGGGTGCAATTGGCAGATAGGATGTGTGTGCAGAACTTGGAAGGATTGGTGGACTTTGTGTATCCTGGGGTTGAGAGGAGGAATGCTGATGAATATTTCTTGGAGAGGACAATCCTGTCTGCCAAGAATGATAGTGTGGATGAACTGAACAACTCTATCCTGGCCAGATTCCCTGGAGACCTTCAGATGAGGATGAGTGTGGATAGTGTGAGGATGGAGGATGGACAAGACTACCAACCATATGCAGCTGAGTATCTCAACTCACTTCGAGCAAATGGACTCCCTCTGGCTCAGTTGGCACTCAAGGTTGGATGTCCTGTGATGCTACTCCGAAATCTGGACCCCTCATTAGGACTCTGCAATGGAACTAGGATGATTGTGGTAGAAATTCGGAGGAGGGTGTTGAAGTGTAGGATCATTTCTGGGGATAGGAGATTTGCAGGATCCATTGTGATGATACCCCAGATCACACTGTCACCTTCAGCTGAGGATCTTCCCATTCCACTGATGCGGCGACAATTCCCAGTACGACTTGCCTTTGCAATGACAATCAACAAGAGTCAAGGGCAGTCAGTGAAATATGTAGGAGTTCATTTGTGGTCTTCAGTGTTCTCTCATGGGCAGTTGTATGTTGCATTGAGTAGATGCACATCTGGAGAGAGGATTAGGATATTGTTGGATGAGAGGAATGAGGACAAAAAGACATTAAATGTAGTGTACCAAGAGATACTTAGAGGACTTAGACTTTGATTGTATAAATTATTGTATAAATTATTGAAATGAAGTTTGTAATACAAAACATTGGTGAGAAATGATGTAGGATAATGCTAAGAGTAAGCACAACATGAAGTGATGTGAAGTGCAACATGAAGTGCAACATGAAGCAACATGAAGTGCAATATGAAGTGACGTGAAGTGAGGTGAAGTGACCTGAAGTGACCTGAAGTGACCTGAAGTGAGGTGAAGTGACCTGAAGTGCAATGTAAAGTGCAATGTGAAATGACATGAAGTGTGATGTGAAGCAATATCAAACTCAGATATTGCTTAGGCTACACAAATCCAACCCCCTGCGTAGCAGGGGATAGCGTAAGCTAGTCTAACTCTGATGGGAGGTCGGGTATATTGCTTACAAATTTTAGTCAGCATGAGTCAGCGTTAGTCAGCGTTAGTCAGCATTAGTCAGAAATTGGTCAGCATTGGTCAGCAAGTCGACCTCGCTTCAGTAGGGTACTGCGAATAAAAGTGTGATTAATTATATTTCATATGTCGGCTATGTCAAAAAAGACTCTGGACTCAGAATTGTTTCTCAATAACTGCTGATGGTAGAGACATCAAATTTGGAGGAATGGGAGATGTATATCTTAGGAATGAGCTATTAGAATTTCAGGGTGTTATGTTGCACGGTGACGGAGATATTAAGCAAAAGATCTATGGAGACTTCCCATAATAGGAAGTCATCAATGTGTCAGCAATCCATCAGAGCTGTACACTTGAACAGCATTACCCGGTGCTGTGATTTCAGCGTTAGTCAGCATTAGTCAGATTTGCTCATGATTAGTCAGGCTGAGTCAGAATTGGTCAGCATTATATAAGCAATTTGTCAGCATTTGTCAGCAAAAACTCGGCCTCAAAGCTGTTCCAACTCCATATGTTACAAGTCCATATATCCAACACTGCCATTTGACAGACTTTAAATATCAACCTCACAGCACGGAGCCAATCCTTTCTGACCCCCATCATCCATTCCCCTGCATTCGAGGTAAGCCCTCCCTGATTTATGAGTTTAGGATGAAAAAACTAATGAAAAACCCTCATAAATTCCCAAAAATTCACAAAAAATTGCTGTAAATCAACAAATAAATTCGAAAAAATATGGTAAAATAATATAATTAAATTTCGAAGATATCCGTGGGAATTTCGCGTCAAAATTCACTAGAACTTGAAAAAAATTGATTTAAATTCAGGTAAATATTCAATAATTGCTTTCAATAATATGTATAGCTAACAAAAACAACAAATTTATTGTAGTTACACTTGCTGCATCTATCAACACTCATTTTGAGCTACAGGGTGAGTTATTTAATCACATAATTATAAATTTAATCTAATAACCATTTTAGAGTGAATTGTGTCATTTGTATTATTACTTGGTACGCTTAGGGAAAACGTGGAGATCAAGGTGATAGACAGTAAAGCTCCTACTACCTGGCTTTCTCTTCAGAGTTGTTTGCCGGTTGCCCTCGGAGCCTCTTTCTGTCTGCTGTGTGCAGGGAGATCACTACTCTCCATTATCAACTGCCGCTGCCGACACCGAATTTGCACAGTTTTGGCCTAAGTGGGCTTTGTGATTGTATATTTGACTTTTTTGCTCCTGTTTTTGAAAACATTGATTTTGGATATATATGTGAGTAATATTTTTACTTAATTATGATATATCTTATTTACATATTGTTTAGGGATCCCCGAACCCCACCTACTACTCCTGAGCAGGGGAGACAAGCAACACGTGATGCTGACCGAGAGCATCGTGCGCAGCAAATGACATCCCCTGAAACACGACGGGACCGTACCAACCAACCCCCACTACCTATCCCTCCCCCACTTATATTCCAAACTATTCCAAATGCTCCACATCCTCCTCCTGCTATTGCTGGACCATCTATTGGGTCTTTTGGATTATCCAGAGACCTTGCACCACCACCACTTCTACTGCCCAATATTGGATCTTCTGGAATATCCAGAGATCCTACTCCTCCTATTCCTCAACCTCTCCTACCTGCACCTATCATAATTCCCCAAACACATATACCAGCAGATTGGGATAGGCCTCTACCTCCAATCCACACTTCACTCCGGAATATTCCACCAGCACCACAAATGCCACGAAGGGGTAGATACCAACCCCCTGTTGTGCAACACATACCTCAGCCTAATATCCAGGAGCAATTACAACAGGAGATGTTACGAGTACGACGAGAAAGAGAAGCAGAGCAAAGGGAGAGAGATATAAGAGTACAGGAGGCAGAACGAGAAAGAGGACAAATTGAGGAGGAGGAGAGGCAGAGACAGCAGAGACAGCAAAGAGAAAGAGAGTTGATGATACAGGAGGGGGAAAGACATAGGGAGAGAATTGAAAGAGAAGAGAGAGAAAGGGAACAAAGAGAAGAGAGGGAGAGAGAGTTGAGAGTGCAAGAGGAGGAGAGGGAGAGAAGGAGAATTCAGGAGGAGGAAAGAGAGGGAGAACAGAGAGAAGAGAGGGAGAGAGAATTAAGGGTGCAAGAGGAGGAGAGGGAGAGAAGGAGGATTGAGGAGGAGGAAAGAGAGAGAGAACAAAGGGAGCAGAGAGTGGAAGAGTTGAGGGTAAATGAGGAGGAAGAGGGAAGGGTCTTGACACAGCAAAACTTGGATGCAGTGAGAGAGCAGTGGAGACAAGAATGGGAGGCTGAAAATAACCAGGATGATAATCCTGATGCTCAAAATGAGAATGATGGATTGGGACAGGAGGAGGAGCAAAACCTGCAGCACTTTCAGGCTAGAAGACAGGAGGAGGATTTATGGGCTCAATTTGATCAGGTAAATATCTTTTTTTTTTGGTGTTTGTTTTTTTCTAATATCAATATTTAGATAGATATCATTGGAAATCAAGGTGCTGAGGGTGAGAGGGCTGAACCTGAGGAGGATCCCAATCGATTCCGAGTCTTACCCCGTGGATGCCAACCATATGAGGAGCCAGCACGACCACACTCCCTTGGGCCAATGAATATCCTTTGTCCCAAATGCCAAGCTCTCCATTTTATCGATGAAAAGCTGTCAAAAGAATCCCGAGTTAACCGTCCCAAATTCGGAATGTGCTGTCTTAATGGCCAAATTCAGCTACAACCTCTGACACCCATGGATCCTGTTCTGAAACGTTTCTTATGCGGTGAAGCTCCTCAGTCCAAGTCTTTCAAAGACAATATCCGGCGCTACAACTCAGCATTTGCTTTCACCTCACTTGGAGTCAAAATCGATCAGTCAGTCACTCAAGCCACTGGCCCTTACTGCTTCAAGATCAGTGGTGAACTCCATCATCTTTCCGGTACCCTCCTTCCTCCACCAGGCGAAACTCCCAAATATGCACAGATCTATATCTACGACTCAGCTGAGCAACTGGATTACCGCCAGAGAAACAACCAGGACCTTTGTGACCGTACAGTCATGAATGAACTTCAGGATCTCCTCCAGCGTGTCAACCCATATATCCATGCATATAAACAGGCGCACCAAAGTATGATGGAACGACCTCCCCATCTCCAGCAATCTATCACTATTGCACTCCATGTCGAGATGGCCCAGGATCAGCGCACATACAATACTCCTACTGCCAATGAAATTGCCGTCATTATTCCAACTCCTGGATCGCATGAATGGGACAAGCAAAGGGACATCATTGTACGACTTCAACATGGTGGACTTGAGAGAATCTCCAATCTCAGTCCATCATATGCTCCACTCCACTATGTCCTACTCTTTCCTCATGGTGATCAGGGATGGCACACAGGGATTCCTGCACACTTTGGGGAAGCTGGCCAACGTCGCACTCCACATGTTTCTCAAATGTGCTACTATGCACATCGCATTCACATTCACCCAGGAGATCAACCACCACTCTTCTGGGGCGGCAAGTTATTCCAGCAATATATTGTCGATGCATGGGCTTCATTGGAACAAGCCAGGTTGGCATACCTCCGTTTCAACCAGACAAAGCTTAGAGGAGAGTTGTATGAGGGTCTGATGGATGTTGTGCGTGGTGATCCAGGGGGTGAGGTCCGACTTGATCAAATTGGCCAAAGGATTATTCTTCCTTCAAGTCACATTGGAAGTACCCGTCATATGATTCAGCTCTTCCAGGATTCAATGGCCATTTGTCGTACTTTCAGGAAACCAGATCTCTTCCTCACCATGACTGCCAACCCCAACTGGCCAGAGATTCAGAGGCAGATGTTAGTGGATGTGCAGGGAGGCAGGCAGGCTGTGTCAGACAGACCAGAGATTGTGGCTAGGGTGTTTGAGCTGAAGAAGAAGGCCTTATTGAAGGAGCTTGAAGGAGGACTCTTTGGTGAAATAGCTGGAATGGTGCATACCATTGAGTATCAGAAGAGAGGATTGCCCCACATGCACCTTCTGATATTTCTGAAGGATGAAGATAAGATCCGTGGTATGTCCATATATTTCTTTACATGAATAACTCTAACACAATTTCAGATGCCTTCCATGTGGATTCTATGGTCTCTGCTGAACTCCCTGATCCTACCACCCATCCTATTCTCTACAACATTGTCACTACCACTATGCTTCATGGTCCCTGTGGTGCACACAAGCCCAATGCTAGGTGTATGGTCAATGGAAGCTGTAGCAAGCAATTTCCTAAGGCCTTCACTGATGCTACTCAGTATGGAGATGATGGTTATCCCAAGTACAGGAGGCGCAACAATGGTCGCATTTTTCAGAAGGCTGGCTTTGACTTCAACAATTCCTGGGTTGTTCCCCACAATCCCTACCTCAGTGCCAAGTACCAGTGTCACATCAATGTTGAGATCTGTGCTTCTGTCCATGCAGTCAAGTACATTCACAAGTACATCTACAAGGGCCATGACAGGACCACTTTGGTTGTTGCTGGGAACCAGGGTCAGGGGCAACAGAGAGATGAGATCAAGGAGTACTTGGATTCGCGCTATGTCTCTCCAGTTGAAGCTTGCTGGCGACTCTTTGAATTCAACATGCATGGAGAGCAACCCACTGTCTACCGCCTTCCTGTCCACCTCCCTGGCCAGCAAATGCTCTTCTACAATCCAGCTGTTGAGGTTGCCCAAGATGTTCTTGCACGAGCCAATGCTACCCGGACAGAACTCACTGCATGGTATGAGGCCAATCAGCAGTATCCTCAGGCGCGCAATACTCTGTACCAAGACTTTCCAAGGACATGGGTCTTTGATTCCAGGACCAAAGTGTGGAAACCAAGGCAGAGGGGGAAAGCTATTGGCAGGATGTACTTTGCATCACCAGCTCAAGGAGAGAGATTTTATCTGCGCTTGCTACTCACTGCAGTATCCGGAGCAACTTCACCAGAGGACTTGCGCACAGTAGATGGTCATTTGTGCCCCACATTCAAGGATGCCTGTTTGGCCAGAGGATTATTGGAGGATGATGGGGAGTGGGTTTTGTGTTTGCAGGAAGCAGGTCAAATGCAAACTGGGTTATCACTTCGACGCCTGTTTGCCTTGATTCTGATGAACTGCCATCCAGTGTCACCCGAAAATCTATGGACACAATTCAGACCTCAAATCTGTGATGACCTTAGGAGACAGTTGGAGCGATCACCTATCTACCAACACAGGGAGTTCACAGATGAGCAGGTTTATGATTATGGCCTTCACCTTCTCAACAAAATCCTTTTGCGCTTCACCAAATCACTTGAAGACTTTCCTCCTATGCCACTTCCACAGGGCCCAGATGAAGGTGTTCCTTGGGAGGACCTTGACAACAATGTTCTGTTGGCCCAAGAGCGCAACTACAATGTGGAGGAGTTGACAGCTACAGTGGAAAGGAACCGCCAATCTTTCAACCAGGAGCAAGTTGCTGTCTTCAATGCAGTCATGGACTCAGTGGATAGGAATCAGGGCAAGGTGTTCTTTGTGCATAGTGCAGGTGGAGGTGGAAAGACCTTTGTGTGCAATACTATTGCAGCTGCTGTCCGTGCTCAGGGACATGTTGCACTCTGTGTTGCTTCATCAGGTATGTCTCATTGGTTATACATCTGAATAGTTTTCTAACAATATTGTGTATAGGAATTGCAGCATTATTGTTGGAGGGAGGAAGAACTGCACACTCAAGGTTCAAGATCCCCATTCCTGTTCATGACACATCCACCTGCCCCATCCGACACAACTCAGCTCTCCATGACGTACTCAAAGTAACCAAGGTCATCATTTGGGATGAAGTACCCATGCAGCACAAACACAGTGTCCGTGCAGTAGACCACACATTGCGCGATCTCTTCTCTACTGAAAGGCCCTTTGGTGGAATCACAGTACTCTTTGGTGGAGACTTCCGACAAACACTGCCTGTGGTACCAAGAGGAGAGCGACAGCATGTCATTGAGGCCTCAATTCGAAGAAGTGCACTCTGGGAGTCAGTGGAGGTTTTCTACTTGGTTCAAAACATGCGGTTGGAAAGGACACCTGAAATGAACCAGCATGCAAACTGGCTACTGGAGATTGGAGCAGGAGCAAACATGGGAGCTGATCAGAGGGTGCAATTGCCAGACAGGATGTGTGTGCAGGACTTGGAAGGATTGGTGGACTTTGTGTATCCTGGGATTGAGAGGAGGAATGCTGATGAATATTTCCTGGAGAGGACAATCCTGTCTGCCAAGAATGATAGTGTGGATGAACTCAACAACTCTATCCTGGCCAGATTCCCTGGAGACCTTCAGATGAGGATGAGTGTGGATAGTGTGAGGATGGAGAATGGACAAGACTATCAACCCTATGCAGCTGAGTATCTCAACTCACTCAGGGCAAATGGACTCCCTCTGGCTCAGTTGGCACTCAAGGTTGGATGTCCTGTGATGCTACTCCGAAATCTGGACCCCTCACTAGGACTTTGCAATGGAACTCGGATGATTGTGGTGGAAATTCGGAGGAGGGTGTTGAAGTGTAGGATCATTTCTGGGGATAGGAGATTTGCAGGATCCATTGTGATGATACCCAGGATCACACTGTCACCCTTAGCTGAGGATCTTCCCATTCCACTGATGCGGCGACAATTCCCAGTGTGACTTGCCTTTGCAATGACAATCAACAAGAGTCAAGGGCAATCAGTGAAATATGTAGGAGTTCATTTGTGGTCTTCAGTGTTCTCTCATGGGCAGTTGTATGTTGCATTGAGTAGATGTACATCTGGGGAGAGGATTAGGATATTGTTGGATGAGAGGAATGAGGACAAGAAGACATTGAATGTAGTATACCAGGAGATACTTAGAGGACTTAGACTTTGATTGTATAAATTATTGTATAAATTATTGAAATGAAGTTTGTACTACAAACAATTGGTGTAAAAAATAAAGTATTGGTGAAAAATGAGAATGATACTAAGAGTAGAAAACTGATGTAGGATAATGCTAAGAGTAGAAAACCACTTGAGTCAAACCCCCTGCGTAGCAGGGGATAGCGTAAGCTAGTCTATAACTAATGCTACGTCGTATATATTGCTTAGTAATTTTAGTCAGCATGAGTCAGCGTTAGTCAGCATTAGTCAGGCTTAGTCAGTTTTAGTCAGCAATTGGTCAGCAATTTGTCAGCATTTGTCAGCAAAAACTCGGCCTCAAAGCTGTTCCAACTCCATATGTTACAAGTCCATATATCCAACACTGCCATTTGACAGACTTTAAATATCAACCTCACAGCACGGAGCCAATCCTTTCTGACCCCCATCATCCATTCCCCTGCATTCGAGGTGAGCCCTCCCTGATTTATGAGTTTAGGATGAAAAAACTAATGAAAAACCCTCATAAATTCCCAAAAATTCACAAAAAATTGCTGTAAATCAACAAATAAATTCGAAAAAATATGGTAAAATAATATAATTAAATTTCGAAGATATCCGTGGGAATTTCGCGTCAAAATTCACTAGAACTTGAAAAAAATTGATTTAAATTCAGGTAAATATTCAATAATTGCTTTCAATAATATGTATAGCTAACAAAAACAACAAATTTATTGTAGTTACACTTGCTGCATCTATCAACACTCATTTTGAGCTACAGGGTGAGTTATTTAATCACATAATTATAAATTTAATCTAATAACCATTTTAGAGTGAATTGTGTCATTTGTATTATTACTTGGTACGCTTAGGGAAAACGTGGAGATCAAGGTGATAGACAGTAAAGCTCCTACTACCTGGCTTTCTCTTCGGAGTTGTTTGCCGGTTGCCCTCGGAGCCTCTTTCTGTCTGCTGTGTGCAGGGAGATCACTACTCTCCATTATCAACTGCCGCTGCCGACACCGAATTTGCACAGTTTTGGCCTAAGTGGGCTTTGTGATTGTATATTTGACTTTTTTGCTCCTGTTTTTGAAAATATTGATCTTGGATACATATGTGAGTAATATCTTTACTTAATTATGATATATCTTATTTACATATTGTTTAGGGATCCCCGAACCCCACCTACTACGCCTGAGCAGGGAAGACAGGCAACCCGTGATGCTGACCGAGAGCATCGTGCGCAGCAAATGACATCCCCTGAAACTCGACGCGAACGAACAAACCAACCCCCACTGCACATTCCCCCTCCAATCAATTTCCAAACACACCCAGACATCCCCCGTCCAGCTACCCCTCCCACTGCTATTGCTGGACCATCTGGAGACCATGTTAGGTCTGTTGGATTATCCAGAGACCTTGCTGTACCCAGACCTCCACTCCTCCCCCCAGTCAATATTGGTTCTTCTGGATTATCCAGAGAGCCAATACCACCTATTCCTCAGTCTCTTGCTCCTGCTCAACCCCTTTTACTGGCATCTATCCTCATACCCCAAACACATATTCCAGCCAACTTGGATAGACCACCACCTCGCCTTCTGCCACAATCTATCCCACCAGCACCACAACCACCACAAACAGGCAGATATAGGCGTCCTGTTGCACAACCAATTCCTCAGGCACAAAATCCAGGGGATATTCAAAGGATATTACAAGAGCAAATGGCACGAGTGCGACAGGAGCGTGAAGTAGAGCAGAGACAAACACAACAATTGGAGGTGTTGAGAATGCAACAACAGCAGAGGGAACAAGTGGAGAGAGAGATGAGAGCACAAGAGATGGAAAGGATTCAGGAGGAAGAGAGACAAAGACAACTTAGAGAAGAGAGGGAGAGAGAGTTGAGAGTGCAAGAGGAGGAGAGGGAGAGGAGGAGAGTTGAGGAGGAGGAAAGGGAGAGAGAACAGAGAGAACAGAGGGAGAGAGAATTAAGGATGCAGGAGGAGGAGGGGGAGAGGAGGAGGGTTGAGGAGGAGGAAAGAGAGAGACAACAGAGGGAACAGAGGGAGAGGGAATTGAGGGTACAAGAGGAGGAGAGGGAGAGAAGGGGAATTCAGGAGGAGGAAAGAGAGAGAGAGCAGAGAGAGCAGAGAGTGGAAGAGTTGAGGGCAAATGAGGAGGAAGAGGGGAGAGTCTTGACACAGCAAAACCTGGATGCAGTGAGAGAGCAGTGGAGACAAGAATGGGAGGCTGAGAATGATGGATTGGAACAGGAGGAGGATTTATGGAATCAATTTGATGAGGTAAATATCTTTTTGGTTTTTGGTGTCTTCTTTTTCTAACATCAGTATTTAGATAGATATCATTGGAAATGAAGGTGCTGAGGGTGAGAGGGCTGAACCTGAGGAGGATCCCAATCGACTCCGAGCCTTACCCCGTGGTTGCCAACCATATCAGGAGCCAGCAGGACCACACTCCCTTGGGCCAATGAATATCCTTTGTCCCAAATGCCAAGCTCTCCATTTTATCAATGAAAAGCTGTCAAGAGAGTCCCGAGTTAACTGTCCCAAATTTGGGATGTGCTGTCTCAATGGCCAAATTCAGCTCCAACCTCTGACACCCATGGATCCTGTTCTACAATGTTTCTTCTGTGGTGAAGCTCCCCAGTCCAAGTCTTTCAAAGACAATATCCGCCGCTACAACTCTGCATTTGCCTTCACATCACTTGGAGTCAAAATCGACCAGTCAGTCACTCGAGCCACTGGCCCTTACTGCTTCAAGATCAGTGGTGAACTCCATCATCTTTCCGGTACCCTCCTTCCTCCACCTGGCGAAACTCCAAAATATGCACAGATCTATATCTACGACTCAGCTGAGCAACTGGATTACCGCCAGCAAAACAACCAGGACTTTTGTGACCGTATAGTCATGAATGAGCTTCAGGATCTCATCCAGCGCATCAACCCTTATGTCCATGCATATAAACAGGCGCACCAAAGTATGATGGAACGACCTCCCCACCCCCAGCAATCTATCACCATTGCACTCCATGTTGATATGGCCCAGGATCAGCGCACATACAACACTCCCACTGCCGATGAAATTGCCGTCATTATTCCAACTCCTGGATCGCATGAATGGGACAAGGAAAGGGACATCATTGTACGACTTCAACATGGTGGACTTGAGAGAATCTCCAACCTCAGTCCATCATATGCTCCACTCCACTATGTCTTACTCTTTCCTCATGGTGATCAGGGATGGCACACAAGGATTCCTGCACACTTTGGGGAAGCTGGCCAACGTCGTACTCCATATGTTTCTCAAATGTGCTACTATGCACATCGCATTCACATTCACCCAGGAGATCAACCACCACTCTTCTGGGGCGGCAAGCTATTCCAGCAGTATATTGTTGATGCATGGGCTTCATTGGAGCAAGCCAGGTTGACATACCTCCGTCTCAACCAGACAAGGCTTAGGGGAGAGTTGTATGAGGGTCTGATGGATGTTGTGCGTGGTGATCCAGGGGGTGAGGTCCGACTTGATCAAATTGGCCAAAGGATTATTCTTCCTTCAAGTCACATTGGAAGTACCCGTCATATGATTCAGCTCTTCCAGGATTCAATGGCCATTTGTCGTACTTTCAGGAAACCAGATCTCTTCCTCACCATGACTGCCAACCCCAACTGGCCAGAGATTCAGAGGCAGATGTTAGTGGATGTGCAGGGAGGCAGGCAGGCTGTGTCAGACAGACCAGAGATTGTGGCTAGGGTGTTTGAGCTGAAGAAGAAGGCCTTATTGAAGGAGCTTGAAGGAGGACTCTTTGGTGAAATAGCTGGAATGGTGCATACCATTGAGTATCAGAAGAGAGGATTGCCCCACATGCACCTTCTGATATTTCTGAAGGATGAAGATAAGATCCGTGGTATGTCCATATATTTCTTTACATGAATAACTCTAACACAATTTCAGATGCCTTCCATGTGGATTCCATGGTCTCTGCTGAACTCCCCAATCCCACCACCCATCCTATCCTTCACAACATTGTCACTACCACTATGCTTCATGGTCCCTGTGGTGCACACAAGCCCAATGCTAGGTGTATGGTCAATGGAAGCTGTAGCAAGCAATTTCCTAAGGCCTTCACTGATGCTACTCAGTATGGAGATGATGGTTATCCCAAGTACAGGAGGCGCAACAATGGTCGCATTTTTCAGAAGGCTGGCTTTGACTTTGACAACTCCTGGGTTGTTCCCCACAATCCCTACCTCAGTGCCAAGTACCAGTGTCACATCAATGTTGAGATCTGTGCTTCTGTCCATGCAGTCAAGTACATTCACAAGTACATCTACAAGGGCCATGACAGGATCACTTTGGTTGTTGCAGGGAACCAGGGTCAGGGGCAACAGAGGGATGAGATCAAGGAGTACTTGGATTCACGCTATGTCTCTCCAGTTGAAGCTTGCTGGCGACTTTTCGAATTCAACATGCATGCAGAGCAACCCACTGTCTACCGCCTTCCTGTCCACCTCCCTGGCCAGCAAATGGTCTTCTATGATCCAGCTGTCAATGATGCTCATGATGTTCTGGCACGAGCCAATGTCAACCGGACAGAACTCACTGCATGGTATGAGGCCAATCAGCAGTATCCTCAGGCGCTATTACGCCGAAAATCGAAGCATTGCTAAAATAAGCCATTATACCCCTATATACCCATGGCTCAGCAATAGCTACGATGTAATTATCTCGATATACCCATAACACCCCTACAATGACCCTAACCCGACTGGTATGTCATGTAAGGACCTCTATGAGGCTACAAGGCACCCCAGGAGTCAGGCAGTGGCTAGTAAATAGCTATTGTATGGCTTCGAGAGTGAACAAAGGGTACAATAGGCGACATTGCAATTGTACACACTCAGAGATGCACCAAGTATTGAGAACGTTGTCACTAAAACTCCCTGATCATGGGGGAAGGCTCACAAACCATATAATGGCCATCGAGATGACCTGAGAAGGCTGAGGGCCCCTAGCTCGACTATCTCAAAGGGGACATCGTGTAGCAGTCTAGCGCTGATTGAAACCTTCGGGAAGATCGTGTGACCGGCATCGAGACACTTGGTAGACGGATTTTTCGAGATACCTCGATTAGTAACGAACAGTGTCCCTCACCCGAATAAATGGCATACAATGTACTAAGAGACAATGTACCAACTGCTATATTAAGGGCAGGGATGATGTTCTATCGAGAAGAGGGAAGACTATGGCTATTGCCCGAGAAAGCGTCGGCCGAGGAATTACACCCGAAGCCGCGTCAGCTTGTCTGATCGCGATACGACGGTCGGAAGGACCGCCGATTGTCAGGAGGACCAATAGGGATGAGTGAGGAGTAGAACGAATAAAAACCTATTAAGCTATGGACGCGTAAGCCTATCAGCCAGCCCCAAGGGGATAGCTATGGCAATACAATACGTGCAATAGCATCTCAATGACCGATCGAGTACCTTGAAAGGCCTTGCAGGGTCCAGTAGCGGATCAAAGGACAAATGATGGAGTCGTTGGACTATCTCGGACTATCTGCACGACGCGTAAGCAACGCGCGGCCAGTTCAAGATACTAGAAGGGTATAGGAACAGTGTACCAGAATGCTGGGTTGGGAGGAGCCCAATAGGGTAGACGCGCGGAGGAGGAAGGCATGCGTATACGGGTAGAGAACCTTCCCGGGCGTATTGAAACAGCCGCAAATCGTCACGATGACCCACGGAATGACGCCAACAGCGTCTTGATGACTCGAAACGGGTCTATAACAGGCAGCCAGGACCAATACCGGGTGGAAAAGCATTATTATGCGGGGGAATATTGGACCGATTGTGTATACTAGCATTACTCTCTCTAATATTTCCTTATTTACTCGGGCTGCATCCTAGCTACCAAAACATATAAATACAGCGTGGAGGAGAGGTGAAAGGCAAGCACTCGCTGCCCTAGCTTCGAAACCACGAGATTGGGAATTAACGATTTCATATCTTGTGTTATTGTGTGCATTCAGGCAAACTAAGTGAGAGCTTCGGTCCTAGACCACCCAGAAATAGTAGAGACGGACTGTGATCGTCAAGAGAACTTGTTGAGACCATTGCTTGAGTCCGGGAGGCTCACAGAGAGATATTGAGACTCAGGGGTAGTTTAGATTCCCCTTAGGTCTAGAGAGATAGAGAGACAGAGACTCAGTGGGGTAGTGCAGATTCCCCCAAGGTTTCGAGATCAGAGATATTGAGAACCAGAGGCTGTAGTTGCAAGAGGAGACTTGTGCTACTACCACAGAAACCATCCCCCAGAGTACACTTGGTGCCCTTGGGTATATTTTCGAGAAAACCCATTATATATTCATATTCCCCCAAAACCCCCTTTATAAAGTTGAATCCCTCTCTTCGAGAGCTGTCTCCGACGCCCCAGAATTGCATTTCGAGGTACTGGTTGATATAGGTAGTGGTTATCCGAGCCACACATTACATACCTACCCTACCAATACCATCACAGCGCGCAATACTCTTTACCAGGATTTTCCAAGGACATGGGTCTTTGATTCCAGGACCAAAGTGTGGAAACCAAGGCAGAGGGGGAAAGCTATTGGGAGGATGTACTTTGCATCACCAGCTCAGGGAGAGAGGTTCTATCTGCGGTTGCTACTCACTGCAGTATCCGGAGCAACTTCACCAGAGGACTTGCGCACAGTAGATGGTCATTTGTGCCCCACATTCAAGGATGCCTGTTTGGCCAGAGGATTATTGGAGGATGATGGGGAGTGGGTTCTGTGTTTGCAGGAAGCAGGTCAAATGCAAACTGGGTTATCACTTTGACGCCTGTTTGCTTTGATTCTGATGAACTGCCATCCAGTCTCACCCGAAAATCTTTGGACACAATTCAGACCTCAAATCTGTGATGATCTCAGGAGACAGTTGGAGCGATCACCTATCTACCAACATAGGCAGTTCACAGATGAGCAGGTTTATGACTATGGCCTTCACCTTCTCAACAAGATCCTTCTGCGCTTCACCAAGTCACTTGAAGACTTTCCTCCTATGCCACTTCCACAGGGCCCAGATGAAGGTGTTCCTTGGGAGGACCTTGACAACAATGTTCTGTTGGCCCAAGAGCGCAACTACAATGTGGAGGAGTTGACAGCTACAGTGGAAAGGAACCGCCAATCTTTCAACCAGGAGCAAGTTGCTGTCTTCAATGCAGTCATGGACTCAGTGGATAGGAATCAGGGCAAGGTGTTCTTTGTGCATAATGCAGGTGGAGGTGGAAAGACCTTTGTGTGCAATACCATTGCAGCTGCTGTCCGTGCTCAGGGTCATGTTGCACTCTGTGTTGCTTCATCAGGTATGTCTCATTAGTTATACATCTGAATAGTTTTCTAACAGTATTGTGTACAGGAATTGCAGCATTATTGTTGGAGGGAGGAAGAACTGCACACTCAAGGTTCAAGATCCCCATTCCTGTTCATGACACATCCACCTGCCCCATCCGACACAACTCAGCTCTCCATGATGTACTCAAAGTAACCAAGGTCATCATCTGGGATGAAGTCCCCATGCAGCACAAACACAGTGTCCGTGCAGTAGACCACACATTGCGTGATCTCTTCTCCACCGAAAGGCCCTTTGGTGGAATCACAGTACTCTTTGGTGGAGACTTCCGACAAACACTGCCTGTGGTACCAAGAGGAGAGCGACAGCATGTGATTGAAGCCTCAATTCAGAGAAGTGCACTCTGGGAGTCAGTGGAGGTTTTCTACTTGGTTCAAAACATGCGGTTGGAAAGGACACCTGAAATGAACCAGCATGCAAACTGGCTACTGGAGATTGGAGCAGGAGCAAACATGGGAGCTGATCAGAGGGTGCAATTGGCAGATAGGATGTGTGTGCAGAACTTGGAAGGATTGGTGGACTTTGTGTATCCTGGGATTGAGAGGAGGAATGCTGATGAATATTTCTTGGAGAGGACAATCCTGTCTGCCAAGAATGACAGTGTGGATGAACTCAACAATTCTATCCTGGCCAGATTCCCTGGAGACCTTCAGATGAGGATGAGTGTGGATAGTGTGAGGATGGAGGATGGACAAGACTATCAGCCCTATGCAGCTGAGTACCTCAACTCACTTCGAGCAAATGGACTCCCTCTGGCTCAGTTGGCACTCAAGGTTGGATGTCCTGTGATGCTACTCCGAAATCTGGACCCCTCATTAGGACTCTGCAATGGAACTAGGATGATTGTGGTGGAAATTCGGAGGAGGGTGTTGAAGTGTAGGATCATTTCTGGGGACAGGAGATTTGCAGGATCCATTGTGATGATACCCAGGATCACATTGTCACCTTCAGCTGAGGACCTTCCCATCCCACTCATGCGCCGACAATTCCCAGTGCGACTTGCCTTTGCAATGACAATCAACAAGAGTCAAGGGCAGTCAGTGAAATATGTAGGAGTTCATTTGTGGTCTTCAGTGTTCTCTCATGGGCAGTTGTATGTTGCATTGAGTAGATGCACATCTGGAGAGAGGATTAGGATATTGTTGGATGAGAGGAATGAGGACAAAAAGACATTGAATGTAGTATACCAAGAGATACTTAGAGGACTTAGACTTTGATTGTATACTTATTTTATAAATTATTGAAGTGAAGTTTGTACCACAAACAACTGGTGTAAAAAATAAAGTATTGGTGAAAAATGAGAATGATACTAAGAGTAGAAAACTGATGTAGGATAATGCTAAGAGTAGCAAACCACTTGAGTCAAACCCCCTGCGTAGCAGGGAATAGCGTAAGCTAGTCTTATACTAATGCTACGTCGAATATATTGCTTACAAATTTTAGTCAGCATTAGTCAGGCTTAGTCAGAATTAGTCAGCTATTGGTCAGCAATTTGTCAGCATTTGTCAGCAAGTCGACTGGGTACTGGGAATAAAAGTGCGATTAATTAGATTTTATATGTCGGCTATGTCAAAAAAGACTCTGGACTCGGAATTGTTTCTCGACAACTGCTGATGGTAGAAACATCAAATTTGGAGGAATGAGAGATATATATGTCAGGAATGAGCTATTAGAATTTCAGAGTGTTATGTTGCACGGTGACGGAGATATTAAGCATAAGATTTACGGAGACTTCCCATAAAAGGAAGGTGGAAATAAAAGAGCGATAAAATAGCATTAAAAAATCGGAAAAATTATGAAAATATTATGGGTTAATGCTATGAGCAGGATATATATATTGAAGTAGAAAAATGAATTTATAATTGGAAAGTAGGAATGAAACACTGATAAAATAGCATAAAAAATAGAGTAATGTGGTACAGGGAAATACTAAAAATCGGAAAAATTATGAAAATATTATGGATTAACACTAAAAGCAGGATATATATATTGAAGTACAAAGACATAGATATAGCACAAGAAAACACTCTATAACAGGTGTGTATAACATAGGAAAATAGATATTACAGAGGGTAATGGATATTGTAGAGATTAACAAAGAGAAATAGGTATCACACAGATAGTGACAGTGTTCCACAAGGGATATACTAACTCTCAGAGTATGAGAGCAACCTGGAGTAAGAGAGACCTAGCACAAGTGCACTCACTCAGACTATACAGAGGAAACTACTATACACCTATGCAGGGAAATCCTCAGGGAATAGAGCAGAAGAATAGATATTACAAAATATAAAAATAGATCTGTAGCCTGGCATATTAGTAAGATAACACTAAAATCAAATAATATTAAGATTATTGGTGTAACACAGGCAAGAAAATAGGTGTACTATAAGTAGGAAAACTAACAATAACCCTAATATTATGCTATAGGTCTGGCATATTGTGAGGGTGACCTGGAGTGAGAGAGGGGCACTTGGACTATGCAGGGAAATCCTCAGTTTATTAACAATTGGCAAAAGTGTGGGAAAGTGCAAAGCTACTACACACCTATACAGGGAAATCCTTAGAGAAACAAATGAGGAAGTCCCTGCACTGCTACAAGAGCTACAGGAAAAATAGGAACTAGGGACCAGGTGTGTGCATGTGTGACTGGAGGGTGGGAAGGTGCATTATGTGATTGTGCTCAGGGACATGCTGAGCACGGGAAGCAGGCACCTGCGCGCATAGCTGTGCACACCAGTTTGTGGAGGCATCAGCGGGTGACACTGGGTGGTGGCAAGGGCTGGGACAACTTGGGGAGACCAGGGGGGTAACAGGAGCAGAGAGAGGAGTATAGGAAGGACTTGAGAGTCTCCTTACAAGGAGCATGCAAAATGTGAAGCATGAGCTGGGCACAGTGCTAGGGCCAGAAAAATCCTCAGAGAAACAGATGAGGAACCCTGGTGCCTAGGGCATACAGGCTAAATGATAAATGTCTGAAAAGAGAACTAGGGAGCAGGTGCACACACATGCAACTGTAGGGCAGAAAGGTATGTTATGTGATTGTGTCTGGGGATGTGTTGAGTACGGGAAGCAGGCACTTGCATACACCAGTTTGAGGAGGTATTGGTGGACAACTCTAGGCAATAGCAAGGGGGGTGCAGATGCGAGCAAAGCGAGCGTGAGTAGCCTGGGGGTGGGGGGTAATAGGAGCAGAGGGAAGAGTGTAGAGAGAACTTGAGGATCCTCTTACACAGTCTGAGAAGGTATTAGTAGATGACACAAGATAAGAGTGAGAGTTGGGGAGAGTCAGAGTAACCAGAGAAGTGATAGAAGTGGGGAGAGAGCACAGATGCAAGCAAAGCAAGTGTGAGTGACCTGGGGGCAAGGGGTACAGGGAAGACTTGAGAGTCTTTTTATATATAGGGAATATAGAAAACTAAGAAAATGGGGGAAAAGAAACAAAAATTGATCTGCAGTAGAGAATATAGAGAATAAGAAATGTAATATAGAAAATGGGTATAAACCAATATTATAAATAGAATATCAAACTTGGATATTTCTTAGGCTAGGTTATTAAAATTGAATATTAATAATCATTCAATACATAAATCCAACCCCCTGCGAAGCAGGGGATAGCGTAAGCTAGTCTATAACTAATGCTATCTCGAATATATTGCTTAGTAATTTTAGTCAGCGTTAGTCAGCTTTGCTCATGATTAGTCAGGCTTAGTCAGTTTTAGTCAGCAATTGGTCAGCAATTTGTCAGCATTTGTCAGCAAGTTGGCCTGGGTTCAGTACTGTAAAAGTGCGATTAATTAGATTTTATATGTCGGCTATGTCAAAAAAGACTCTGGTCTCAGAATTGTTTCTCGACAACCACTGATGGTAGAGACATGAAACTTGGAGGAATGGGAGATCTATATGTCAGGAGTGAGCTATTAGAATTTCGGGGTATTATGTTGCACGATGACGGAGATATTAAGCATAAGATTTACGGAGACTTCCCATAAAAGGAAGGTGGAAATAAAAGAGCGATAAAATACCATTAAAAAATCGGGAAAATTATGAAAATATTATCGGTTAATGCTACAAGCAGGATAGATATATTAAAGTAGAAAAATGAATTTATAATAGGAAAGTAGGAATGAAACACTGATAAAATGGCATAAAAAATAGAGTAATGTGGTACAGGGAATACTAAAAATCGGGAAAATTATGAAAATATTATGGGCTAATACTATAAGCAGGATATATATATTGAAATACAAAAAGACATAGAAAAAGTTTATAATTGGAAGTTAGAAATAAATACTAATAATATGGCACAAGAAAACACTCTATAACAGGTGTGTAATGGATATTGTAGAGATTAACAAAGAGAAATAGGTGTAATACAGGATAATACTGTAAGTGTGATAGAAAAAAATAGGTATAATACAAGCAAGAGAATAGATATTACAGAATATAAAATAAAATATTAACACATAGAAAAATAGATCTATAGCCTGGCATATTAGTAAAATAATACTAAAATCAGATAATATTAACACAGGCAAGAAAATAGGTGTATTATGAGTAGGAAAACTAACAATAACCCTAATATTAGGCTATAGGTCTGGCATATTAGTAGGGTAATGCTAAAGTCAGATAATACCTGTGAGGGCAACCTGGAGTGAGAGAGAGACAAAATGCAATTGCTCATGCTCAGACTATGCAGGGAAATCCTCAGAGAAACAAATGAGGAAGTCCCTGCATTGCTACAAGAGCTACAGGAGCAGTGGCTAAACTACTGTACAGACTAAATGATCAATGTCCAAAATGGGAATTAGGGAGCAGGTGTGCACACATGCGACTGGAGGGCAGGAAAATGCATCATGTGATTGCACTTGGGGATGTGCTGAGCGTGGGAAGCGGGCACTTGCATGCGCAGCTATGTGTGCCAGTTCAAGGAGGCATTGGCAGGTGATATTGGGTGATGGCAAGGGCTGGGTGTTGGACAGACTCGAAAACTGGGGGCAAGGTGTGTATTCGGGGAGATATGGGAGGTATGGGAGGTAAATGAGCAAGGAAAAGGGGGGGGGTACATCACTACGTGGCTACATGTGCCTAGCACGTGACATGGAATAGTTTACAAATTCCAACACTGGGATAACTCAGGGGGACCGGAGGGGTAGCAGGAGCAGAGGGAGGAGTGTAGGGAGGACTTGAGGGTTCTCTTACAATACCAAGATATTAAGTTATAAACTGTGGGCAGAGAATAAATGAAGATTGGACAGGATAGAAAGGTTAAAACTATATTAATTTTTAAATTGAGATTACAAACTTGAGTATCTACAGTTTATATATATAGTGTGAAAACAATCTAGAGCAAGAGAGAAATAGAATGCAAGTGTGCATACTCAGGCTATGCAGGGGGATTCTTAGTGTATTAATAATAGCAAAGGTACAGGAAAGTATAAGGCTACTACATAATTATGCAGGGGACTTCTCAGAGAAACAAAAGCAGTGGCTGAACTATTGTACAGACTAAATGATAAATGTCTGAAAAAAGAACTAGGGAGCAGGTGCACACACATGCAACTGTAGGACAGGAAAGTGTGTTATGTGATTGTGTCTGGGGATGTGTTGAGTACAGGAAGCAGGTGCTTGCATGCACCAGTTTGAGGAGGCATTAGTGGGCAACTCTAGGCAATGGCAAGGGGGGTGCAAATGCGAGCGAAGCGAGCGTGAGCAGCCTGGGGGTGGGGAGTAATAGGAGCAGAGGGAGGAGTGTAGAGAGAACTTGAGGGTTCTCTTACACAGTCTGAGAAGGTATTAGTAGATGACACAAGATAAGAGTGAGAGTTGGGGAGAGTCAGGATAACCAGAGAAGTGATAGAAGTGGAGGGGGAGCACGAATGCGAGCGAAGCGAGCATGAGTGACCTGGGGGCACGGGGTACAGGGAAGACTTGAGAGTTCTTTTATATATAGGAAATATATAAAACTAAGAAGGGTTATGACCAGTTGGACTTTGGGGTTCAGGATCAGAAAAGGATTTGGACCAGTGGGAACGCAGTCCAGAGTGATCTGGGATAACTGTAACAGGAGTGCAGGAAAGACTTGAGGGTCCCCTTATATATAGGGAATATGGGAAACTATGAAAATAGGGAAAAAGCTATATAGATATTATACAATATTATCCAGTAGGATAATACTAAGATAGAATAATAATTATTCAATACATAAATCCAACCCCCTGCGTAGCAGGGGATAGCGTAAGCTAGTCTATAACTAATGCCACGTCGTATATATTGCTTACAAATTTTAGTCAGCATGAGTCAGCGTTAGTCAGCATTAGTCAGCATGGCCAAAACTTATGTCAGTATTGGTCAGCCATTGGTCAGCAATTTGTCAGCATTTGTCAGCAAGTCGACCTGGGTTCAGTAGGGTAAAAGTGCGATTAATTACATTTTATATGTCGGCTATGTCAAAAAAGACTCTGGACTCAGAATTGTTTCTCGACAACTGCTGATGGTAGAAACATGAAATTTGGAGGAATGGGAGATATGTATGTCAGGAATGAGCTATTAGAATTTCGGAGTGTTATGTTGCACGGTGACGGAGATATTAAGCAAATGATCTACGGAGACTTCCCATAAAAGGAAGGTGGAAATACAAGAGCGATAAAATAGCATTAAAAATTCGGAAAAATTATGAAAATATTATGGGTTAATGCTATGAACAGGATATATATATTTAAGCACAAAAATAAATAAAAAAAGTTTATAATTGGAAGATATAGATGAAATACTGATAAAATAGTATAAAGATGTGGCACAGGAACAGCCGAGGACAACTGGTGCCAGGGAAAGTGCACGGGTTAAGGGGGTGGGGGAATGGTAGCAACACCAGTGGCACCAAATGCAGTACCAGACTGTGCAAGGATAGTCCCTAGCACAGCTGGGGATGGGTAGGGGCCAGTGGAGCCACTTACCTCAGCAGATCCATGGAATGGGCATGAGGTGGCCTCATGTTGGGGGGGGAAGGGAGCTGGAGCCCAATGTGCCACATAATGATGAAAGTACTCATGGAAAGGGATCTGGGCACCTTGCAAGGTGACTGGGATGTTAGACCACTCAGAGGCTAGAATAGCATTTGTGAGGGTGACTAGGAGACACTGGCAGCCTCAGGGCATGAGAAAATGCAGAAGTGTACAAAGTGTGAGGGTGATCTGGAGTGAGAGGGGGGTGAGACGCAAACACACACACTCCGGCTATGCAGGGAAATCCTCAGTATATTAAATAATCATGAAAGCATGAGAAAGTGCAAAGCTACTATATACCTATGCAGGGAAATCCTCAGAGAAATGAATGAGGAAGTCCCTGCACTGCTATGAGAGCTACAGGAGTGGTGGTTGAACTACTGTTCAGACTAAATGATCACTGTCCAAAACAGGAACTAGGGAGTGGGTGCACACATGCACAACTGGAGGGCAGGAAGGTGCATCATGTGATCACACTTGGGGATGTGCTGAGCACGGGAAGCAGGCACTTGCACGTGCCAGTTCATGGAGGCATCGGCAGGTGACACTGGGTAGTGGCAAGGGCTGGAATGACTCAGGGGGACCAGGGGGATAACAGGAGCAGAGGGAGGAGTGTAGGGAGGATTTGAAGGTCCCCTTACACAAAGTGCATGAAAGCAACAGGCAGGAGTGCAAGAAATGCAAAAACATGACAGTGGACTCAAGCACAAGCTGGGCACAGTGCTAGGACCAGAGAAATTCTCAGAAATAGATGAGGAACCCTGGTGCCTAGAGCACTAGCCAATACTTGCAGGTAAGAACTATACAGTCTGAATGTCTATCTACATAAAAGGAAACAGGATGGGAGGACAACAGGAGAGAGTGGCAATGTGTGGTGGAGGTGGTAGAGGTTGGAGTGACAGTGCAGACACTAGCAGGTGCTTAGCACATGGCTGCATGTGTTGAGGCATGGTGCATGTGCACATGCTGTGGGCACTTAGGTGCATGGCTGTGCACACCAGTCAGGAAAAGTATAACAGAAACAGGTGTAATACAGTGGAGCATGGGAAGTAGGTACTTGCATATGCCAGTCTGTGAGGGCAACCTGGAGTGAGAGAGGAGTGAAATGTGAATGCTCACACTCAGACTATATAGGAAAATCCTTAGAAAAACAAATGAAGAAATCCTTGCATTGCTATGTGAGCTACAAGAGCAGTGGCTGAACTATTATACAGACTAAATAATAAATGTCTGAAAAGAGAACTAGGGAGCAGGTGCACACACATGCAACTGTAGGGCAGAAAGGTATGTTATGTGATTGTGTCTGGGGATGTGTTGAGTATGGAAAGCAGGCACTTGCATACACCAGTTTGAGGAGGTATTGGTGGGCAACTCTGGGCAATAGCAAGGGGGGTGCAGATGCGAGCGAAGCGAGCGTGAGTAGCCTGGGGGTGGGGGGTAATAGGAGCAGAGGGAGGAGTGTAGGGAGAACTTGAGGGTCCTCTTACACAGTCTGAGAAGGTATTAGTAGATGACATGAGAGTTGGAGAGAGTCAGGGTAACCAGAGAAGTGATAGAAGTAGAGGGGGGAGTATTGGGAAGACTTGAGAGTTCTCTTATATATAGGAAATGTAATATAGAAAATGGGTATAAACCAATATTATAAATAGGAAAATATTGAACTCATATAAAATATCAAACTTAGATATTGCTTAGGATAGGTTATTAAAATTGAATATTGATAATTATTCAATACAGAAATCCAACCCCCTGCGTAGCAGGGGATAGCGTAAGCTAGTTATTTAGGGATCGGCAGTGATATCCTAGTCGTTCAACGACTTTGTTGGATATAAAGTTTCCTTGAGCTCCTGAGTCTATCAGGGCGGTGATGGCCACGGGTTTCAACAATCGTTCACTCCAGATCTCAATGGGGAGGAAAAGAGATCTTTTATTTGAGGACGTAGTTAATTGTACAGAATCGATTGTAAGAGGTGAAGAGAAATTTTGTCCGTTTTGGGAGTGTGCAGGGGCACATTGTTTGACATCACTCTGTTTTAAAAATCCTGGAAGGGACGCATTTGGGGGTCCTCGGCCAGTGCTGAGTGTAATTCTTCTTGGAGTTCTGGCTCCAAGGTATCCACAAGTTGCTGCATTTGAGCGGCAACATCGGCAACTGCAAGTGAATACTTGCAAGGGGTGGAAGTGGAAGGTTTAGGCCTGTTTGGGTTGTGAACTGGTTGAACCGGTTGAGTTCGGGTGCCAGGGAATCGGCGAGTTGGTGCGGGAACGGGACATTCCGCAATAAAATGTTTTTCAGATCCACATCTGAAACATTGGCGGTTCTGGTGCTGTTTCATTTGTTGTCCGGTTAGGACAGCGTCAATTTCAAGGGATCCATCACAGTTATCTTTGCAAGGGATATTGATTTCGTTGATTTCATGAGGAATTAATGGATAAGGGTCCTCGTATTCTTCGGTTTGGAGATTGTCTATCTCCATGGCATAAGGATCTTTGGGTGTGAACCTAGGGGCTGATCGGGAATAATAGTTCGCATAAGGAACTGTGTTGTTGGGTTTTGATTGCTTCAATTGGAAGCGATTATTATTGTTGAAGGGATGTGGTGTTCCATAAAGAGCTGTTACTCGGCAGAAATTGTCGTTGAGTTGATTGGCCATAGTATACCATCTATCAATGGTTTGTGGCGGGTTTTCAGAAGTGTCGATTTTGATCGCAATACGGCAATTGATAGCCTTACGATATAAATCAATAAGGGTTCGGTGTTTGTGAATGTCCGCCAGTCGGACTAATTCCTTGAATTGGGAGTTGAAATCCGTCATTGGTTTTCCTGCTTGTTTAATTGTTTGCAGGCGAGTGTGGGCATAGGCAGATTCATCTGCCGGTCGGAAGTCTCGTCTGAGGCGAGTTTTCATTGCTCCCCATGTTTCTGTGTAGTATCCTTGTACAGGAGGAGTTTGGGCTTGTCCTGCAGCCATTCGTTCTGCAATATATTGTGATGCCCATGCTCGGGCTTCTCCTTTTTGCATAGAAGTGAGTGCAAATATGCACTTGTCGTAATGTCGGGGGTATACGGCGTCATTGCCGATTAAGTAGACATCGACGGCGTAAAGCCAGTTGTCGAATTTACTTCGATCTCCATCATAGACAGGAGGTTTGATGAACCCCATTTCTCAGGGTGCTGGTGCTGCTGGTGCTGCTGGTTGGACAGCAGGAGGGGCAGCGGCTTGTGAACCCATGATTGTTGTGGGTTGGTAGTGGGGGCGTGTGTAGGGGAGGTTTGGATTGGTGATGCGGGTGGTAGCATTACTAGTTGAGGTGTTTGAGGGGTGAGGGAACGAGGGGAAGACTGAATAGAAAGGGGTGGCCTTCTCGGGTCTTGTGGTCGTGATGGTCCTGGTCCGCTAATTCGAGTCGGACGAGGTGGTACGTCGGTTCTTTTGTAAGGATTACAAAAGGGAGATTCTTCTGTTCTGAGAGGGGTGGAAGGGTTTGGAGTTCGAACAGGGGATCGGTAATAGTGGAGGTTGCTCCGGAAAGGGTATTCTTCAACTGCTTGTTGAAGAAGTTGTTCTTGCTCTTTGGGTTGAAGAGGTAGTTCATCTGAAGAGTTTTCTTCTTCTTCAGACTGGGGATTGGAGGGAGGTTGTTCTTCGGAAATATATTCTTTTTCTTTGGATGAAGAAGGGGGATGGAGTCGGGGTGGAATTTTGATACGATTTGATTATTTTCTTGATTAGGTAACCAAGAATGAGGAGGGCGGCGTATCGAAGGAGTTTTCTGTACTCCAGGATGTTAATTTGTGGTTACAAAATACAGATGTATTTCGAGGCGGAGGAAAGGTTGATGGGGGGAGTGATTTATGATATACCACGCGATAATCTTTCCGATTGCATAGCCGGTGGCACAGATGATGATGTTGATGAGGAGTCCTTTGAACTCCAGAATGACGGCGGAGGGGGGGGGACACGTAGCAACGGCTACAACACGCATTCTGAAAGCACAATCACGCGCCAATGGGCACTACACATAGCAAGCGGCTACAACACGCGCCTAAAGAGGCACAAGGGGAACAGAGATAGCTTAGTGTTTTGTTACCCGGGTTAGGGGTCTGCTCTTGAGTCACAAGGTTGGGATTACAAGGATGTCTATACAGACTTGGTCCAAGTGTCTTACTACTTGACTTAGAGGCGGGCTGGATAAATCTCTGAAGCCCTTTCAGGCGAACAAGTGATTTAGGCAGAACAGTGTATAACACTAAGCTAAGGATACAGGTGGTTGTAGCTATCCTTATATACTACTGAGTATCTGCTAATTATAAGTACCCTGGGTAAGTACTTAGTCAAGGCGAGTCATGAGAAGGTGGACCCAGGTAATAAGAAGGCTTCCTGTGAGAAATGGAAGTTGTGAGTGGGAAAGGAAGCGTAGATGTGAGAGAGTCTGTACTAAAGGGGAAAGAAAAGAAGTATTATACTGTCCATCAGGAAGGTGGCTGAGACCTATTTACAGTCCTTCTTAGGGTTCTGATAACACTGGCTGCAAGTCCAGTAAGCCAAAACAAGCCAACATCTGGCATATATAGGTGGCCTGGTTGAGGTAAATGAGGCAATTTGTGTGGTCTCGTGTAATTGCAATCCCAAGCATGTACTTGAGTTCACCGAGATTGGTGATGTCAAATTCATTACTGAGATCTGACTTGAGGGATACAATCCTATACCCTCCAGGACCTGTGATAGCCATATTGTCAACATAGACAAGGATGAGGAGCACAATCTTGCCATCCTCTCTCTTGAAATATAGACAGTCATCAGCGAATGCACGCATGAAGCCAAACCCAGTCAACACCTCATGTAACTTCTTCTTCCACTACCTCCTGGATTGACACAAGCCATATATCGGTTTCTTCAACCTCCAGTAGTGAGTGCCTGACCTGTATTTCTCCACACCCTCCGGAACCTCCATGTAGATCTCTTCATCTAATTCACCCTGTAGATAGGCACCAACAATATCCACCTGATGGATGTCGAAGTCATGATAAGCCACATAAGCGAGAAATATACAGAGAGTGGTGAACTTAGTGACGGAGGAGAAAGTCTTAGTGAAGTCCTTGCCAGGGACCTGTGAGAAGCCCTTAGCTACAATCCGAGCCTTGTATTTGACCAACTCCCTGCGCTCATTTGTCTTCAGCTGAGAAACAATCCGTCCACCAACTGCTTTCTTCCCAGGCAGCAGCCTATTGACCTCATTGAACACCTTTTGCATCTTGAGTTGGTTGAACTCGGACTTGATAGAACCCTCCCACTGCTTCACAGCAGGGGACGCCTTGACTTCATGGTAGGTACACAGTTCATTGCAGACAGCAACAAACACAAAGTTTACTCCACAGTCCAGGGTCGACGTGTCATCAAAAGCAAAGAGTCCATAATGATTAGGAGCGTGGCGTTCACAGCCAGAGGGGTCCCGGGATGGCAGAGAGGCCCACTTGGTAGACTTCCGAGGGGCAGGAGGGGGTGCAATGCTCCCACTGGGAACAGTAAGGGGAGGAGTGGAGGGATGCTCGTCAACAGTGGGAAAAGTGCCAAGAACAGTAACCACAGAACTGGCATCAACGGTGACAGCTGACTCGGGAACTGACATACCAGCAGCCTTAGGTAAATCAATGCCCTTAGCTAAAGCATCATCCACCAAACCGTCCACTTCTCTCAATGATACAACCGGCTCCCCTTCATCCATAACTGCCAATTTGCTTGGAACACTGGCCTTGTAGAAATGGACATCGTGCGAGACAATTAACTTGCTGTTTTCCAGGTCTTCAAGCTGGTACCCTTTCATTTCATCGGTCCACCATCCCAGCAACCAAACCTTCACAGCTCTGAATTCCAACTTCCCTCTGCACACCTGCTTGGGGATGTGAGCCCATCTGATGGATCCAAACATGTGAAGATGACCAACACTGGGCTTACGCCCAGTCCAAGCCTCATATGGGACAACATCCTTCAATCCAGCGGTCAGTGTTAAACTGCAGATATGCACAGCATACATGAAAGCCTTGCCCCAGTACTGCAATTCGACGTTCACAGTGAATAGCATGCAGCAGACCATCTCAAAAAACACTGCAATTGCATGCTTGGCAATACCATTTTGCTCAGGGAGGTAAGGATTGGTTGTCTCATGGATTATACCATTATGCTGGCAGAAATCGGCCATGACTGAATTAACAAACTCAGATCTGTTGTTGCTCCTGAAGTGCTGAACCTTGAGGCCTGACTGATGCTCTAACATTGCAACCACATCCCGCACAGCAGCACCCGTCTCCTCCTTGTCTTTCAACAACCTCCCAACCAGGTAGCAACAACTTGCTTCAATAACGACAAGGGCATACAAGTATCTGTCCCAAGTGGGAATGGACATGGGGCCAGTGAGGTCCATTACAATAAGCTCTATCTTGGAATAATGGCTGATGCTGGTCCCAGGCAAGGGGAGGCAGTGGGACTTCCCATTCACACATCCGCTGCATAGGTAATCAAAGTCACAAGGAGCCGAGATAGTCAGACCCTTCACGAGGTGTTGGCAGTGCATGGAGTCAATGATGGAGGGATTGAGATGACCCATATGTCTATGCCAGAGACACATGGTAAAGTCCTTTTGAGCAAGGTAGGTGGTCTCCTCCACAGAATCAACGCATTGAATATGATATAGAGTGCCCAAGGGACCAGAAAATGTGGCTCGGAATAGTTCAGATCCTCCCACTGAAATCAACAGCCCATCAACACAACTTTGCACAGAGGTGCCCTCATGCTGCAGAATGCTGAGACTGACAAGGTTTGCGCCCAACTGGGGAATGTGGAGAACATTGTGTAGGGTAACATTGAGGTATCCATCCATCAACTTGGCCCTGAACTTAACTGATCCGTGACCGACAACAGAAACATTGTTGAGACCTCCAACAGTGACAAATTCATTGGAGACTGTGTGGTAAGATATAAAATTGCTGCAGTCCATAAACATATGGGACGTGGCACTGCAATCGAGTATGATTCTGATAGTGTTGGCTGTACTGGACATAGCCATCATCATGTGGCCGACCTCACAATCTCCCAGGGACTCCGAAAAATCATCAACAGCCAAATTAGCAAATCCACCAGACTTGGTGTTTGCATCCCTGCCCTTCTGTTTTGGTTCGGGGCAGTCAGGGCTCCAATGCCCCTTCTTGTGGCAATTGTGGCACTCATTGGTGGGTTTGACCTTCTTCATCCTCCTAGCCTTCCTTGAATCCTTCCCATTAGAGTTACCAGAGTTCGAAGATCTGTGAGGGCACCCAAAGACACCTGCAACACGATAGGGGGCTAACCGGGGAGAAACCTCAGTGTATATAGAGAAAACTAGCACTACTACACACCTAACTGGGGAGAAACCTCAGAGAATCGAGCAAGGTTTCTCTCGGGTGGCTACACTACTTATACTACCGCTCTAGGTATGTAAATGTCCATAACAGGGGAACCCATACTGTACTAGTGTGATGCACTCAAGAATTCAGGTGCATGTGCTGGCGTCTCAGTGTGGTCAATGGATCAGAGGAAATAGGCTTGGAGTGCTGGGGGCTCGTTCCAGGGGGGACATGGAATGACTTCGGGTGTGTACTGGTAACCTTGGATGCAGACCCGAAGGTCTCGGGTGGCTAGCTGAGGTCCTCGGGTGGGCACTGAGGGATTTTGGGTGGTCACTGGAATGTCTTGGACAGTCGATGAATGGTCTTGGGTGGGCTTCAGAGACCTCGGGAGAGCTCTTGGGAGCTTGGCTGGTCACTCCAGGGTGTAGGGGAACACTAGCTGAGCTCGGTCGAGGTCCTGGTTGAAATATTGGTCGAGGTTTTGGGTGTTCCCTGACAAGATCACGATTTAGCTACCAGGGCCAGTTGGACAGACTTGTCTTTTGTGGTGACATGGGTATGTTTGCATTCGATACAATGGTGAGTCATGATCAACTCAGCTTTAACTTTGTCAAGGGTAAGACCTTTGCCCTGGCTGAGAAGCATCTGCTTGACAACATCCCAAATGCCGGAACTGGGGAGGGAGAGGAGTATGTTGTGGATAAGAATGGTGTCCTCGAATTTTTTGCCCACCTCAATAATGCGACGACAACGGCTCAGGAAGGAGCCAATGTGTTTGGTCATGGGAGTAAGTTCATCCCATTTCATGGTGAAGAGCTCCTGATAGGAGTAATGAATATTGATGTCGCGGCACTGGTCGACATAGAACTTGTGAAGCTTGTCCCAGAGATCCTTGGACAAAGACACATCTTCAATATGTTCCCGCTTGCTGAATTCAATAGCACCATGCATCAACCCCATAGCCGATATATCCAACTTCATCCAGTCAAGGTGCTCCTTTTTCGACTTGATCCATTCCCTGTACTCGTGAGACGTAGTCGGCAAAGGCTTTTTGCCATCATTGCCAAGAGGGGGTTTGTCGGAAGGTGTAGGGGACAAGGCTCTAGTCCAGTGATGTGGAACCAGAGCTGGCAAGCTTGTAGTGCGGCCTTCATATTGTCAGCCCACACATAATAATTCTTGCCATCTAATCTGGCAAAACAAAGAGTGTTCGAAGACTCAGAAAAATCGCTGTCGGGGCCCATAACCTAACAAGAGTAGATTACAGATGAATTGTGCAGTGTAGTCTCGAGTCAATGAAGCTATATATGGATCACTAGGATCCAGGAAGACAAACTGTTAATTATATGAGAAGGATACAACAGGGTATCAACACACCTAGGATCTGGGAAGGAAAACTGGATCCTAGAGTGGTTGGACCACATCCTAAATACAAGAATACTATGTACCCATATTTACTGAGTAATTTAGAGCGATTGTCATTGTTATAGGTGTATAATAAATGTCCATATCGTGTACCTATGGTGGCCATGGCAAATATGAAATAAAGAAAGAAACAAATAAAGAATGAAAGACAGCATCGAGCTGTACAATAGTCCATATATTTGATAAACATGCCACAAAAGGGGCAAGATGCAGCAGAGGAGTTGAACGGAGCTTTCACATACACCAATCCCAGCAGCTGGGTAATAGATGTTTGAGTGACCAAGGGTAGCCTCATCTCGGCTCTGCCATGACACTGCCCCAATGTCTTCATTTTTGAAATATGCTTGTCTTCCACTTTGTGTGATTGGATAATATTATTGAGACCCAGTATGCAGCAGACAATCAAAATCCAAACTATGCTGCAATGATGTCATGCACTAGTTCTGGGGCTACCTTGAGCACCCTGAGAAGCATTTCGGACTAGAGTCATCTGACTGAAGGACACATGCTCTGTCTCTCTTCCTCCACTCATGCCCTTTGCTCATCACCATTCCCCCTCTGTTGCTGTCTGGCTCTTTGCCTCTACATCTGTCTGCTTGTTTCCTGTTACTGTTGCACACCCTAGAATCCATCTGATAGTCAGCTTCTGCTCTCTGCTTGCTTCCATTTCAGCCAGCCTTTGTGAGGGTGACCTGGAGCAAAAGGGGGGTGAGACGCAAATGCACACACTCAGGCTATGCAGGGAAATCCTCAGTATATTAAATAATTGCAAAAGCGTGAGAAAGCGCGAAGCTACTACACACCTATGCAGGGAGATCCTCAGAGAAATGAATGAGGAAGTCCCTGCACTGCTATGAGAGCTACGGGAGCGGTGGCTGAACTACTGTACAGACTAAATGATCAGTGTCCAAAATAGGAACTAGGGACCGGGTGTGCACATGCGCGACTGGAGGGCGGGAAGGCGCGTCATGTGATCGCATTTGGGGACATGCTGAGCACGGGAAGTGGGCACTTGCACACGCGGCTGTGCATGCCAGTTCATGGAGGCATTGGCAGGTGATGCTGGGTGGTGGCAAGGGCTGGGACGACTCAGGGGGACCGGGGGGGTAACAGGAGGAGAGGGAGGAGTGTAGGGAGGAACTGAGGGTCCCCTTACAGCCTTTATGATCCTGTCTAATAGGTGTCTACCAAGTCCTAGCACATGGCCTCCCAGGGTGTCAGTAGCTGCTTGCTTGTCCACTGATAGGTAAGTTGTGTTTGCCTGCATCTTCCTTGCTAGCATTCTGAGCCCTGTCTCCACCACCCCATAGCAAGACATGCACTGCTGAGCATGACTCCACTGGAAACCTTTCTTGCACAGGGTACCAACAGCTTATTAGTCTTTGTTGATTATCTCAACCTTTTGACCCCATCCCCATACACTCTGCAGCTGATGCACTCTCCAGCAGTTCACCTTATCTCGCCTGGTTGCCAAGTACTAGCAATTTCCAAGTCAAAAAATTTGTGCAGTCCAGCACAACTGCCTCCTGGAGGGTGCAAGGTATCCTGGTGGGGGCAGAGTGGTATTTGTGAGCACATGTTGAGGCGCTTGGATGTGAGGAATTGACAGTTTGTAGCTGTGGGACAGTTTTCCATGCTGGATTCCACTCAATATTCTTCTGACCTAGGTAAGGTTGGTTTCCTTTTATGTACAACTCAAGTCTGACATGGAGTGATTTTGTCTAGAGTGGCACCACCCACTTATTGGATCTTATCAATATACTGGAGGACACACCTCCAGCACTAAATATGCTCATTGTAGCCTGTAGACCACACCAAACCTCCAGTCTAAACACATACAACGATTGCAAATCTCTCTCCTCATCCAACCTCCTGCTCACTACCTCCTTTGAGATTGCTAATGACCCAATCCTGAATTCAGTGTGCAATAGGCTGGTTCCATGCTTACTAGCTGGCCACTGTCTTTCTGCCATTTGTGACAAATTGCAGGTGGTGGGGAGTGATGGACAGGATGTGTCATCAGTCAATCAGCCTGCAGAGTTATGGTTAGTCAGTGTTACTCATTGTGATGCTCCTGGTGCAAAATCATGGCATGGGTGGTTATTATGCATGAGCCTAGTGAGGGGCCATTGTAAGCAGGAGTAAGAAGCAGGGATTTGGACTCAGTTGCATTTTGGGGGGGATTGTAATTATGAGGCAGATTTGGTGCAGAGTGAGTAGTGGCTGTCAATTTTGTATGGGGTACATATGAGGGCTTTTGTGGATACAGCAGTGTTGGTGGGTCTGGCAGTAGTGTTGTGTTGGGTGAGACAGATGGATTAATTATGTCCAATAACAGGTTTTTTGACCTCAATCCAATTTTGAACATGTTGAAGGGGGAAAGTATTAGGATTCTCTTTGAGTCAATCATATAATGCTGATACAAGCAAGGTTGTTGTGGAGTTGTTGATTCCAGTGGTGAGTGGTGGAGTATTCCTCAATGATGCAGGGTTTGAGGCTGATATGCAGATGCAGTTTAAAGATGGAGACAGGTTGTTGTTGTGGGTTTTCAAGATGTTGTTCTCTTCTTTACCGCTATTATGCCGAAAATCGAAGCATTGCTAAAATAGGCCATTATACCCCTATATACCCGTGGCCCAGCAATAGCTACAATGTAATCATCTCGATATACCCATAACACCCCTACAATGACCCTAACCTGACTGGTATGTCATGTAAGGACCTCTATGAGGCTACAAGGCACCCCAGGAGTCAGCCAGTGGCTACTAAATAGCTACTGTATGGCTTCGAGAGTGGACAAAGAGTACAACAGGCGGCATTGCAGTTGTACACGCTCAGAGATGCACCAGGTATCGAGAACATTGTCAATAAAATTCCCTGATCATGAAGGAAGCACTCACAAGCCATATAATGGCCATTGAGATAACCTGAGGAGACTGAGGGCCCTAATTTGACTATCTTGAAGGGAACACATATGGCAGTCTAGTGCTGACTAAGACCTTCAAGAAGATTGTGTGGCAGCCATTGAGAAACTTGGTAGACAAACTTTCGAGATACCTCGATCAGTAATGAACAGTATCCCTCACCCAAATAAATGGCACACAATGTACTGAGAAACACTGTACTGGTTGCTATATTAGGCAAGGGGAAGGATAATGTTCTATCAAAAAAAGGCAAGACTACAGCTATTGCCTGAGAAATGCAGACAAAAGGCATCAGCCAAGGGATTACACCCAAAGCCATGCCAGCTTGCCTGGTCATGACATGATGATTGGAAGGACCGCCAATTGTCAGAAGGACTGATAGAGGTGAATGAGGAGGGGAATGGACAGAAATCTATTAGGCTATGGATGCATAAGCCTATTGGGCAGCCCCAAGGGGATAGCTATGACAGACAATATGTGCAATAGCATCTCAATGACTGATTGAGTGCCTTGAAAGGTCTTGCAGGGTCCAATAGTGGATCAAACAACAAAATGATGGAGTAGTTGGGTGTTACATCCGTAACTATTACGTCCTCATCTCTCTGCATTCTCCGCTTCGGATCAATCTCCCATTCCTTTACCTTTCCTTTTCAATCTTTTGTTCATTCCTGTTTCATGTTTATATTGTTGCAATACCTACAGCCTTCCCGTCTCCATAGTTCCCCGCGTTCCCCACATACTCTATTCGCAGTATAGTTACCATTCTATAGACACTTGTATATAAGCTGTAGGTACTCCAGTTTGTAACCTCAGTCTGAATATCAACTTAGTTCTCATCCTCCTACTCTCTGTCCAATCTCCACTCAATCTCCACACTTCTCTGATAACTTGGTTCCTTGAAATATAGGATCATAGCAGCATGAGGGCACAACACATACATTGAGGCCAAAGGTCCACTCTGCACCAAGTCCACCATCTCTGTCTAGAGTCCATACTAGCATAGTACCTGACCTCTGTCAATCTCCACCTTAGCCGCCTGTACTCCACCCCTGTGCCATAACTTAACAGTATATTCAGACTCAAACTCTTGCTGCCATTCATTTGTCATTAATCATGGTTACTAAGACTAGGACCAAAACAACCCCCACCACCCAATCCTCAACAGATGTCAGGCACAGTTCATGCCCGACCAAGCTGTCTCTCAAGGCTTGCAAGGTAGAAACACAGGCTGGTCCATTGAGAGTCTGCAGCTCTTGCATGGCCAGTACTCTGACCGTCTCCAAGCACTCCCAACATACTCAACTCCTGTCGAACCATCAGGCTATGCCTGCACAATCATTTTTGACCTCTCATGCTCCTGGCACATACCCCTCAAACCCTCTGTCTGTTAGATGCTGACTGGGGCATGTGTCGGAGAGACAAGCAGAGCAAGACCTTGGCTTCAATGTATGTGTTGTGCCACTCCAATATCACTAGGCAGTCTTGATTTGGACTTTGGACCCAGAGAGGAGAGGATATGGCTCAGATTGAAGGGAACCAAGTCTGAGAGAGAGGTGAGATGATGAACCAAGGTTCAGAGGATAGGAGACAAGTCAAGTCAATATTCTGATTGAGTAAAACTACTCTGGACTAACTCTGGTTTATATACAAATGGACTATCAGAGGAATAGAGATAGTCCTACAATAAATATCTAGGTTACTGGTAGTTAGTGGGCACCTATAATAAAGTGTTTGGAGTACAATAGAGATTTGTTACATCCGTAACTATTACGTCCTCATCTCTCCGCATTCTCCGCTTCGGATCAATCTCCCACTCCTTCACCTTTCCTTTTCAATCTTTTGTTCATTCCTGTTTCATGTTTATATTGTTGCAATACCTACAGCCTTCCCGTCTCCATAGTTCCCCGCGTTCCCCGCATACCCTATTCGCATTGTAGTTACCATTCTATAGACACTTGTATATAAGCTGTAGGTACTCCAGTTTGTAACCTCAGTCTGAATATCGACTTAGTTCTCCCCTCCTACTCTCTGTCCGATCTCCACTCTTCTCCGATAACTTGGTTCCTTGAAATATAGGATTGCGGTAGCACGAGGGCACAACACATATGTTGAGGCCAAAGATCCACTCCGCACCAAGTCCACCACCTCCGTCTAGAGTCTGTGCTAACATAGTACACGACCTCCGCATTTAGCCGCCCGTACTCCGCCCCCGCGCCATAACTTAACAAGATTATAGGAACAATCAAGATAATAAATAGAACAGAGTGATGACATCAGAGCAAGAACAGATTGGAGAAGAATGAATCCAGGAACTGGGTTTAAGGTGACTGGTTGGACTTCGGAATTTGGGATTGGGAAAGAATTTGGACTGGCAGGAATGCAATCCAGAGCCATCTGGAACAACTGTAACACCATCTCCTGATCCCTCTGATCCCTCTGATCCTTCAGATCTCTCGGAGCCAGAAGACAATGATGATGATGATGATGGTAATGATGGTGATAATAGTGAGCCTGATAATAATCTAGGTCTACTCCCAGGTAACAATCCACCTCCACCACCACCACCAGAGAATATAAACCTATCTGCACCTCCACATCATCCCCATCCTGCTGCTCCCAACACCAACAACCTTTTAGCCCATGCCCTTGGCCACCTTGCTGATCAGCTTGATGGTTGAGCTCAATCACATCCACCAACTCTGCCTCGGGCCCCTTGCACCAAAGTGTGCAAACCTGAAACCTTTGGTGGGTCTGACCCCACTAAGCTCAAGCCTTTCTTGTTCCAGTGCCAATTATATTTTTGCACTAATCCCAACCAGTTTGCCAACTCTGCAACAAAGGTCAATTTTGCATTGACTTATCTTTCAGGCACTGCCCAACAATATTTCAAGATCAGTCTTGACCAGGCTGATTATGAGGGTATTATCCATAATTGGCTAGATGATTGGGACAAATTTATGCTTGAGTTACAGACTCATTTTGGCCCCACAGATCCCACTGGTAAAGCCGCTGAACAACTCAATAATCTCTGCATGCACTTGGATGAGAAAATTGCTGTCTACAATGTTGAGTTTCTCCACTTAGCTGGGCAACTCAAGTGGGGTGACAAAGTATTGTGTCACCACTACTACAAGGGACTTCCTGATTGCATTCAGGATATTCTCTCAAATTGGGCTGATGGTAAGCCCATCACATTTGTCTTGATGCATGATGCAGCACAAAAGGTTGGTGCTCATTATTGGGAACACCAATGAGAAAAAGCCCATGCAAAGTCTGCATTGGAGCAACAAGCCTCCAAGAAATCAGGAGGTAATCAGTCCACTTAGCCCTCATTCTCCACCAATCAGTCCTCCGCTGCCAAGAGCAGCAACAACAACAACAACTCCAATAACAACTGTGGTGGTTCTGGTGGCCACGGCTCCTTGTCCAGCAAACCCTCCCAACCCACTTCCAACCAGAAATCCTCAGCCCCCAAGCCTGACCTATCTGACAAGCTTACCAAAGATGGTAGGTTGATGACTGAAGAGCATCAACATCACCTGGACAACAACCTGTGCCTCTTCTGCAGAGGGGCCAATCACAAGGTCAGCAAATGCAAGAAACAGGCTGCATTAGACAACAAAGCCAAGGGGTGTCAAGCCCAAGTCACAGAGCTGGATAGCTCTACCACTGCAGATATGCAGTCGGAAAAATAGAGTGCAGTTCTCAGGCCTCTGCACAGACTGAGGATTGCATTGAGCTCATCTGTGCTCCTGAGGTTCCCCACCTCCATGTGTCTGCTCTTTCCAATCTGATTTCTCTTCATATAGAATTAACTTCATCTCTTGTTTTCTCTTCTTCCCCCATTGTAGATAAATCTGTTCCCACCATTTCCAACATCTCTGACCCATCTCTGCAATTTGTAAATAGTTCTCCTATGAACACTCCTTCTGTCTCCCCAATCCCCTTCAAAGCCTTGGTAGATAGTGGTTCCACTCATTGCTTTGTAGATACTTGCTTTGTCTGTACTCATTCCATTCCTACTTCCCCCATCACAGCAGTCAAGTTACAGTTATTCAATGGGTCTTCAAAATCCTACATTTCAGAGCTTGCACATATCCCCATCATTTTTCCTACTGGTGAATCTTTCTCTCTGGACTTCTATGTCACTCAGCTTGATTCTGCCTATTCCATGGTTCTAGGACACAACTGGCTCACCTGCTACAATCTGTTGATTGACTGGGTCACGAGCAGTATCATATTCTGACCATCTCTACTCGAGTCCCCTGCTACCCCCTCTGTTTGCACACCTGCAGATTCTCTGCATTCTGCACCTCCTGTCAATCCCAGTATGGATTCTGCTTCTGTCTCTGGGGCTTCTCTGCCCCTCTCTGGTACTCCACACATTTCACTCATCAATGCAGCTACATTCATGAAAGCATGCAAACTCCAGAGTTCCCAACAATTTTGTATCAACCTCACTGCTCCCTCTGCCTCTGCTGCCTCTGCCTCTGTGTCTACCAAACCAGTAGACCTCTCCTCCGTTCTGGAGGAATATCACAAGTATGCTGATGTCTTCAGTAAATCACATGCTGACACACTTGCCCCCCATCACCCTTACAACCTCAAGATTGAACTTGAGGAAGGGGCAGGGCCTCCTGTCAGTACAGTCTATTCATTATCACAGTCTGAGCTGAAGACACTCTGTGAGTTCATTGACAAACACCTCTCCATTGGCTTCATCTGCCCTTCCTCCTCTCCTCATGGAGCTCCTGTCCTTTTTTTTTTTTTTTAAATCAACAATTTATAACATGGTGTGTGATAGCAGTCTGCAGCAGCTATCTACTACAAGAGCAATGGCTACAATATATATGAGAGTTCTACAGAAGGGCCCCGAAAGGGCCCTACATCATCCAATGTACTGAGTGAGGGCTTCAAGTGCCCGTGAGAGGAAAGAAACTAACTAGTGGACTAGAAAGTGAGGAGAGAGAGAGGGAGAAAGGTACATACCAGCAGGTGGGCTAGGTAGGAAGGGGGGGTGGGGAAGAGTTTTGGACAGCAGTGCCCCCCGGGTCAGGGGGAAAGAGAAAGCCAGGGGATTGTCCTGGAGGAAGAGGGTCAGACTGTCTATGTCTGTGTAGTAATTCGAGCTGTTGTCCTGGGTCCAGGACTAGCAGCAAGTGAAGAGGGGGCAGGACCAGAGGATGTGGTTGCACCATTGGAAAGAAAAGCCGCAAGGGCAGGAGGTTGGTTCATTGGGGAAGAACCAAGACTGGTATTTGCCTGTGGGCATGTGATTTAGGATGCAGCATGTCAAGCAGGCAGCAAGGGAGGGTGGTTTGCAAGTGGTTGAAGAGAGGTAAGGGCTGTTGTGGAAGTATGAGGGATGTAAGGGTTTGTTGCAGTGAGAAAGGGGCAGGAATTGTGAGCCCAGAGAGGGGAGAGTGGAGTCTAGCTGCCACTCCCAGATAACATGCTTGGTGCTTAGCTTCTGGATAGACAACACCCAGACAGGGGACGAGACCGAGAAGGGTGGATGAGGTTTTGCGGAAGTGAGGGCATGAGCTTGCCCATGTACCAAAAGTTTCCAATGCAACAGAGAGTGTGCAAAGGTGAGTGTGTGGGAGGAGGAGGCCTCTAACCAGGGAATGAGGATGGAAGTGACTGTGATAGAGGTATGCTGTCCAGAGGAGGGGGAGGGAGAGAGTGCAGCCCACACCACTGAAGGAGAATCAGGAAGTAGAAAGAGAGAAGAGATATCACTACTAAATAGGGGGAGCAGAGAAGAGAGTGCAAAGGAAAAAGCATAATGTTCAGAGTCAGTACCTGTAAGAGAACCAGTGTCAGTGGAATCAGAGTGGACAAGTGCATTGTCCACAGAGGCTACATATGAAACATGGGAAGAGAAACCAGTGAGATGGGGGGGGGGGGGGGGGGGGGGGAAGACAAATCAAAACCAATAACAAGAGTAGAGGAAGAGAAAATGGCCCTAGAGAAGGCAGGGTCAAGAGAAGTGTTGTGCCAGGAGGACAGGTCCTTCCTGGAGCAAGGGGAGGGGGGGGGGTGAGAAAAGAGAATCTGTCTGCAAACCAATCCAGGATACAGTATCCAGGTTTGGCCAGGGGATGGGAGCAGAGAATGGGGTCATCCTTGATGGAGGGGAGGGCTGCATCCATAAACATGAGTGCTGAGCCAGAAATTCTCTTCTGGTGAGCTGTGAGAAAGGAGATGGAGAGAGGGTGGTGCTCGGTGGTCATTGGGTTGGTGAGCAGTGAGTTGAGCCCATGGGTGTGAGGGAGCAAGGCAATCCGCATTGCGCTTTGGGTGTGAAGTTTTTGGAGATGGAGGTGGATGGGCAGGAGGCCTGCAATGGCTTTGACTCCTTGGGATGGGGAGATGCGGAAGGCTCCTGTAATCCACAAGGCAGCATGCCGTTGCAAGGCCCTGAGTTGTTTGAGGAGTCCCTTGATGTGGGCTGCATCATGGAACCAGAGAGTGGACCTATATGTCATCAGAGGGACAACACAGGATCGGTACAGGAGACGTTTGTGGGATGGTGTGAGACCCTGAGAGGAATTTCCTAGCAGTCACATAGTGCCCAGAAGGGAGAAGGACTTGTTAGTGTAGAACAAAACATGGTCCTTGAAGGAGAGGTGGGGGTTGAACCAAAACCCCAGGTAACGCCAAACAGGGGAGGGGAGTAGGGGGGTGTTGCCCATGAATGGAGCATAACCAAGGTCCAGGGGTGGGAAGTCCTCATTGTGCTGCCTTGAGAAGAAGAATGACTCAGTCTTAGAATGTTCCAGGACCAGACCAAAGTTAGCCAGTAGTTGGAAGACAATTCCATATGCTTTAACCAGAGGGGGAGTTACGTCTGCCCACTGTTTACCCTGGGACACAATGAGGCCATCATTGACATAGGATAGAAAATTGATGTTCTGGAAAAGAGGATTGAGGGAGAACAAGTGGTCAGCAATGTATAAGACTGGGGCTAAGAAGAGTGAGAAAAGCACTGGAGAGAGGGTGGAGCCCTGGACAACTCCAACAGAGCAGTCCATTGGGTCTGAGACAATGGTTGCGCCCCACAAAAGGGATGTGGTGCGGCCAACAAGATAGGATTCGAAGAAGAGAGGACCTGGGGTGGAAAACCCTGGTGCCAGAGTATAGCAACAAGGGTAGAGTGGTGGAGGGAAGGGAAGAACTGGGCGATGTCGAAGGTGATCACTCCAGTGACCATGTTTTTGGCCCATCTGGCACAGACAAGGTGGGAGAGGTAAAGGCTGGCATCCTCAGTGGAACGACCAGCAATGCCACTGAGCTGATGGGGGTGAATGAGTGTGTGGCAGACAGCCACAAATTGGAGTCGAGTGGCCAGCATTTTCTTGAACTGTGATGGGGTGAAAGTCCCCAGGCTTGGTATGCAAAGGTTTGGGGGGTTTAGGAATAACAACTGTGGTAGAGTCTTTGAAGTATAAAGGCCAGTGACTGTGATTGACACAGGCATTGGCAAGTAAGAGGAGGGTGGAGTGACAGGGGGGGTGTGCTACCAGTTTCTTTAGGTGATGCCAGGTGAGGTGGTCAGGACTGGCTGCTGAGCAGTTGGAGGTACCAGCAAGAGCCTCGTCCAGCTCCGGAGGGGTAAAGGGGACCCACTCCCAGGTTGTCTGCTCTGGAAGGTAGTCGAGTCCAGAGAGGTCCGTGGTGCAGTCCTTTGTGTTGAAAAAGTGGGAGCCTAGTGTGTCAAACAGGTCCTCTTGGGAGATGCAGAGTTGGTTGGTTTTGGGGTTAACAATAGCGTTGATGGCCGGGAGGGACCGAGGGCCCACCCAGGATATAAGATCCAAGGGCCTCTTGTTAGTGATTTCTATGCCCTTAGCCAGAGCATTGTAGTAGGTGTGTTTAGCTGAATGACAGCCAGAACAGAACAAACCCCAGGACTTCTTGGAGGAGGAGGATTGGTAAGAGTTCAGAAGGGATGCACAGTCGGAATTCCACCAGGGCTTGGACCAGTGGCAGACCAGGGAGGATTTGGAATTGGTAGACCACACCATAGATACTATGGATATGAGGGCCAATGCAAAGGCTTCCACATTGCTGGCAGAGGAGAGGGGTTGGGAGATGGGGAGAGAGCCCAGGCTGTGTGAGACTGTGTTGAGGAAGGAGGCCTCCTCCTTGGAGTCAATCTTTATCATGGTTTTCCAGACAAAGGGGATTTTTGAAGGGATAGAGAGTGTGAATGCCAACAGGGCATGGTCCGAAGGCAGTCAGAGGTCTGGTAGGATATGGTAGCTGGACAGTGAGAGGAGGCCATTAGAGAAGAAGGCCAGGTCAATGACGGTGGAGGATTTGTTGCTGTCCCTGGGGTAGAAAGTAGGCAGACAAGTGGTTGGGAAGGCCCTGGTGAGGGATAGTGAGTCAGTTACATTGAGTAGCCAAGATACACTGGCAGGGTGTGAGGGATAGGAGGGGTCCCACTTGTTTGACCTGATATTGAAGTCTCCAACCATGCAGCTCCCATCCTTTTCGTCAAGAAGAAAGATGGCTCCCTTCACCTATGCATCAACTTCTGGGGTCTCAATCACATCACTAAAAAGGATTGCTACCCACTTCCACTTATCTCTGATCTCCTCAACACTTCCCACAAAGCCTGCATTTATACCAAGATAGATCTCCAACATGCCTACCACCTTGTCCACATCACTGAAGGTGATGAATGGAAGACCACATTCAGGACCCACTATGGTTCCTTAGAGTGGTTGGTAATGCCCTTTGGTCTCACTAACGCACCAGCTATGTTCCAACAGTTCATGAATGATATATTCAAGGACATGCTGGATATTTGTGTTATCATCTATCTTGATGACATCCTTATCTATTCTGACAACATGAATGTTCATTGCAGCCAAGTCAAGGAAGTATTGAAACAACTCTGTCAACACAGCTTATATGCCAAACCCAAAAAGTGCAAGTTCCACTTTTCCACAGTGGAGTATCTGGGGTATATCCTTTTCCCCAAGGGTCTCCACATGGACCCTGCAAAAGTCAAGATCATCAAGGACTGGCCAGAACCTCAGAAAGTCAAGGACATTCAGTCCTTCCTAGGTTTCACCAACTTTGATTGTCATTTCATTCATGGTTATTCTGATATTGTCATGCCACTGACACAACTCACTTGCAAGGATACTGCATGGAATTTCACTGACAATTGTAGAGCCTCCTTCAACTTCTTGAAGAAGGCCTTCATCTCCATACCAGTCCTCATCCCATGGTCCCCTGACTCCCAGATCATTGTCAAAACTGATGCCTCCAATTACGCCCTTGCAGCCATCCTGTCCATACAGGCTGTTGATAGTGAAGTCCACCCTGTTGCATTCCATTCCCACACATTCAGTAGTACCAAACTCAACTATGTATGATACTCACAACAAGGAACTCCTTGCTATATTTGAGGCTTTCCACATCTGGCATCATTACCTTGAAGGTGCTCCATTACCAGTTGATGTGGTCACCAATCACAAGAACTTGGAGTATTTCTGCACTACCAAGGTCCTTTCCTGCTGCCAAGTCTGCTGGTCTGAGTATCTTTCTCAGTTTAACCTCATTATCTGCTTCTGCCTCAGTTGCCTCAGTACTAAGCCTAATGCCCTTACTAGACAATGGGATATCTACCTTAAAGAGGGGAATAGGGACTATGCAATGGTCAATCCTCACAATTTCCATCCAGTCTTTACTCACAAGCAGCTTGCAGTGTCTGCTTGCACTACATCATTATACTCCCCAGTCCTCTATGCAGCTGTTACCATTGATGTGGAACAGCTTCACAATGACATCCTTGCTGCACTCCCTGCGGACCTGGTTGGCTCTGCACACCTTGCCAGTCCTAAAGGACACTGGTCAGTTGACAATAAAGGTTTTCTCCTCCTTGAAAATTGCATTTATGTCCCCAACTCCAATAATCTCCAACTCTGCATTCTCCAGTACAAGCATGACCACCCACTTTTGGCCATTTTGGTCAGAATAAGACACTGGAACTCATTTGCCAGGACTATACATGGCCCAAAATCCAGACATTTGTCAAGAACTTTTGTAAGTCCTTGTTAAGTTATGGCGTGGGGTCAGAGTATGGGCGGCTAAATGCGGAGGTTGTGTACTATGTTAGCACAGACTCTAGACGGAGGTGGTGGACTTGGTGCAGAGTGGATCTTTGGCCTCAACATATGTGTTGTGCCCTCGTGCTACTGCGATCCTATATTTCAAGGAACCAAGTTTATCAGAGAGGGTGGAGAATGAGTGGAGATTGGACAGAGGATAGGAGGGGAGAACTAAGTTGATATTCAGACTGAGGTTACAAACTGGAGTACCTACAGCTTATATACAAGTGTCTATAGAATGGTAACTACAATGCGAATAGAGTATGCGGGGAATGCGGGGAACTATGGAGACGGGAAGGCTGTAGGTATTGCAACAATATAAACATGAAACAGGAATGAACAAAAGATTGAAAAGGAAAGGTAAAGGAACAGGAGATTGATCCAAAGCGGAGAATGTGGAATGATGAGGACATAATAGTTACGGATGTAACAGTCCTGCATCACTTGCATGAGGTCTAAACCACAGCACTATTGTCCCTACGGACTACTCAAGCAACTTCCCATCCCCAAGCAACCATGGAATTCCATTTCTATGGATTTCATCAAGAAGCTCCCAAAATCTGCTGACTATGATACCATCCTAGTCATTGTTGACAGACTCACCAAACAATCCATCTTCATCCCCACCTACAATACCATCACTTCAGCACAGCTAGCCCACCTCTTTGTCCTCCATGTATTCTCAAAACACAGTGTTCTAGAGCATGTCATCTCCAATTGTGGCTCCGAATTTGTATCCCACTTCTTCTGCTCACTCAGAGAAGCCCTTGACATGTGACTTCACTTCACCTCCAGTTACCACCCTGAAGGTGATGGTCAAACTGAACACACCAATCAGACACTCAAGCAATACCTCTGCATCTACTGCAATTACCAACAGGACAATTGGGCGGAACTCTTACCCCTAGCTGAGTTTGCATACAATGATGCCCCTAGTGCTACCACTGGTATCTCTCCATTCTTTGCTAACAAGGGATATCACCTGAAGATCACAGTCCACCCCGAGTGTGACCTTGCCTCTGCACAGGCCCTGTAAGGGGACCCTCAAGTCCTCCCTACACTCCTCCCTCTGCTCCTGCTACCCCCCTGGTCCCCCTGAGTTGTCCCAGCCCTTGCCACCACCCAGTGTCGCCTGCCAATGCCTCCTTGAACTGGTGCACACAGCCGTGCGCACAAGTGCCCACTTCCTGCACTCAGCATGTCCCCAAGCACAATCACATGACACACCTTCCTGCCCTCAAGTTGCACATGTGCACACCTGCTCCCTAGTTCCTGTTTTGGACATTGATCATTTAGTCTGTACAGTAGTTCAGCCACTGCTCCTGTAGCTCTTGTAGCAATGCAGGGACTTCCTCATTTGGTTCTCTGAGGATTTCCCTGCATTGGTGTCTAGTAGCTTTGCACTTTCTCACGCTTTTGCAATTATTTAATATACTGAGGATTTCCCTGCATAGTCTGAGCATGAGCAATTGTGTTTTGCCCCTCTCTCACTCCAGGTTGCCCTCACAGAAGAAACAAATCTCCCATTCACAGACTGACGTGGTGCACTGTGGAAAGCACTTCCCTAAGTCCCCTTTCCATTTCTGCACCACCTCCCTCTGTTAAACTCTGTTGCCAGGCATTTCCATGCCTCAGCAAGCTGCCCCACAGATATCCATCAAAGACACAGTCAACCAGCTTGCAAAAGATGTGAATAATGTAGCCAAACAGCAGAAGGTAGCTGAAGACAGGACTGTGAAGGTGTATGACTCCTTACACACTCAAATCCAAGCCCTCACTGACACAGTAGCAAAGCTCACTGCTTCCGCCCTGGCTGCTGCCACCCCTTCTCCACCCATTGTTCCCCAGCCCCCCGTGCCAAGTGCACACCCAAAGCAATCGCATGCAAAGGTTGCAACCCCCCTGGACTACGATGGAGACTGCAAGAAAGGCCGTGTTTTCCTCAACATGTGCCTGTGCTACATCTGACTGAATCCTGACCAGTTTCAGTCGGATGATGAGTGCATACTGTGGGCCATCTCCTACCTTAAGTCCAGTCACACTGTGCTCTGGGCCAACAAGCTGTTCTGCAAAGAAGAGGACACTGGTGCATTCCCCTACTGCCTCTGGGATGCATTTGCAGATGATTTTCATGAGTGATTCTACCCTCTTGATGCAGAGGCTGACACTATCAACACCCTGGAGAGCTCTGCCTACCACCAAGGTGACTGCACTGTTGCAGACTACCTCGACCAGTTCAAGCAATTGATCTCAGAGTCTGGGTACACCGATAAGAAGGTTCTGGTGGTCAAGTTCCATTGCAGACTTTGCCCCAGCATCCAAGATGTGATCACAATGCATGCAAGTGGACACCCCAGTGATGCAAACCCCAAAGGCTGGTACCAGGCAGTGCAGTGTGTAGACTAGGCCAGACAAGCCAATGACACATTTTGCTCATTGCAATGCCCGTCCCTAACCTCTTCCCAACCTTCCCCTGCTGCCCCACCACCCATTACAAAAACTACAGGGCACTCTGTCTTCCCAGCAATGCCTGTGCACTCCTTTGCACATGTGTTACCCTCCATCAGCAACCCTGTCCCAATGGACATCAACACATTGTGCCTATGTGGCACCCCTCCCAGAGCCTGCTTCCAATGTAAGAAGCCTGGTCACATCAAAGCAGAGTGCCCCCAGCACTTCGACATGCATTTGATGATCCCAGAAGAATGCAAAGAGTGGATACAGCAACTCCTCTTTGACAAGGATGCTGCTGCAATTGCAAGCACTGAGAGCACACTCACCATGGAGCAGGAAAAAGAACAGGAGGATTTTCCCCTCAGCAGCTGGTGACCTGTGTGCCCCTGCTGTGTAATGTTAATAGGTATTCTGTGCTACCTGTAGAAACAATACACAATGATTCTGCAGATGCCCCGAAACCAAAAGACACACTCCCTATGCCCCCTAGTCACTGCCCCAAGTGGGAGCAACACTATATACCCCCTAGACCTGTCATAGCTGCGCTTGACACACCCACACACTCCCTTTGCATCCCAGTTGAGCTGGAGACCACAGATTCCTCAGAGTATTTTGCAACACATGCCCTCATTGATTCTGGAGCTACCGGATCATTTATAGATCATGATTTTGCACAGCAGCTGTGCCTCAACCTGTGCTCTATCTTGCTATTACGCCAAAAATTGAAGCATTGCTAAAATAAGCCATTATACCCCTATATACCCATGGCCCAGCAATAGCTACAATGTAATCATCTCGATATACCCATAACACCCCTACAATGACCCTAACCTGACTGGTATGTCATGTAAGGACCTCTATGAGGCTACAAGGCACCCCAGGAGTCAGCCAGTGGCTACTAAATAGCTATTGTATGGCTTTGAGAGTGAACAGAGGGTATAACAGGCAACATCACGGTTGTACACACTCAGAGATGCACCAGGTATTGAGAACATTGTCAGTAGAAACTCCCTGATCATGAGGGAAAAGCTCACAAACCATATAATAGCCATTGAGATGATCTGAGAAGACTGAGGGCCCCTAACTCGACTATCTCAAAGGGGACATCATGTAGCAGCCTAGCACTGACTAAAACCTTCGAGAAGACTGTGTGACCGGCATTGAGGAACTTGGTAGATGGATTTTCGAGATACCTTGATTAGTAATGAACAGTGTCCCTCACCCAAATAAATGGCATACAATGTACCAAGAGACAATGTACCGACTGCTATATTAAGAGCAGGGATGATGTTCTATCAAGAAGAGGGAGACTATGGCTATTGCCCGAGAGACACAGATAGAAAGTGTCAGCCGAGGAATTTACACCTGAAGCCGTGTCAGCTTGTCTGATCATGATGCAACCATTGGAAAGACCACCGGTTCATCCCTTCTTGACCTCTTACCACCACCACCGGTTCTAGGATCGGTCTCTGGCTGGTCAACGAGCGTTGCAGTTAGGTTTCCTACGAACTCTAGCTTCTCTGTGTACATGCCTCCCAAGTCCAATGCGCGGACGGCCTCTGATAGGTCACCCGCTGCAGCACGTGTTTTCACCCCGGGAGCATTTGGTATGTCCTCCCCCCCCTCCCCCTCCCCGGCCCCAGCCCCTGTCGACTCTGTCGACGAGGCTCTGGCCAACGTCGCCACAAAGCGTTTACGCTTTGAGGCATCGCCAGCCCTTTCATATGGGTCCACACCTTCCCCCCCCCTGGAGACTTTTCGCCCCCTCCTGTTGCCTCCCAACCCGTTCCCAGATTCGCCGGCACTCAGCGGGACCCCCTGAGCTATGGCTCCTGGCTGGTTGGTACTGCCCTCCCCCGCCTCGGTCCTGTTCTGGCCTCTGCGCCCCCAGACCAGGCCACTGCCCTCGCCCTTGCTGAAGGGGCATACCGCCTTTTAGATGCCATCCTGGCCTCTGAATGGTCCCAGGTCCCGGTCTCCTCTCAAGGCCAACAAGTATCGTTCCGTGAGTACTTCCGTTGTTATGCGGTGCATTGGGCTCCGTCTCCCCCTCCCCCCAAACATGTGGATGCCACATGCCCATTCCGTGGAACTGCTGAGGTAAGCGGCTCCTCTGGCTCTACTGACACAACCCCTGCTGCGCCGGCCTCCGGTCCGACCATGCAGGAGTCTACTCCTGCAGGGTCGGCACCAGTTACTGGTACTGCCCCGGCACCACCCCCTCCCCCTCGCCCTGCACGCTCCCCTCGGCGCCCTCGGTCATCTCCCTCTGGTGTTCCCCCTTCTCCCCCCCTCTCCTATGCTGGAGCACTCAAAGCGGCTCCCACCCTGGTCCACGTGGCCAAGGCGTTCCCTTCACTCCCTACGGACCGTGTTATTGCTGTCCAGAAAGCCGTCCTCGGCGCTCCGGCCTCCAAAGCCAAGCGCTCGTGCACTGTTGCTGGACCATCCAGGCGCCAAATTTTGATTCCTGGTGTGATGGTATTGGTAGGGTAGGTATGTAATGTGTGGCTCGGATAACCACTACCTATATCAACCAGTACCTCGAAATGCAATTCTGGGGCGTCGGAGACAGTTCTCAAAGAGAGGGATTCAACTTTACAAAGGGGGTTTTGGGGGAATATGAATATATAATGGGTTTTCTCGAAAATATACCCAAGGGCACCAAGTGTACTCTGGGGGATGGTTTCTGTGGTAGTAGCACAAGTCTCCTCTTGCAACTACAGCCTCTGGTTCTCAATATCTCTGATCTCGAAACCTTGGGGGAATCTGCACTACCCCACTGAGTCTCTGTCTCTCTATCTCTCTAGACCTAAGGGGAATCTAAACTACCCCTGAGTCTCAATATCTCTCTGTGAGCCTCCCGGACTCAAGCAATGGTCTCAACAAGTTCTCTTGACGATCACAGTCCGTCTCTACTATTTCTGGGTGGTCTAGGACCGAAGCTCTCACTTAGTTTGCCTGAATGCACACAATAACACAAGATATGAAATCGTTAATTCCCAATCTCGTGGTCTCGAAGCTAGGGCAGCAAGTGCTTGCCTTTCACCTCTCCTCCACGCTGTATTTATATGTTTTGGTAGCTAGGAAACAGCCCGAGTAAATAAGGAAATATTAGAGAGAGTAATGCTAGTATACACAATCAGTCCGATATTCCCCTGCGTAATAATGCTTTTCCACCCGGTATTGGTCCTGGCTGCCTGTTGTAGACTCATTTCGAGTCATCGAGACGCTGCTGGCGTCATTTCGTGGGTCATCTCGACGGTCTGCGGCTGTTTCAGCATGCCCGGGAAGGCTCTCTACCCATACACGCATGCTTTCTACCGCCGCGCGTCTACCCTATTGGTCTCCTCCCGACCCAGCATTTTGGTACACTGTTCATATACCCTTCTAGTATCTTGAACTGGCCGCGCGTTGCTTACGCGTCGCGCGGATAGTCCGAGATAGTCCAACTATTCCATCATTCGCCCTTTGATCCGCTACTGGACCCTGCAAGGCCTTTCAAGGTACTCGATCGGTCATTGAGATGCTATTGCACGTATTGTATTGCCATAGCTATCCCCTTGGAGCTGGCTGATAGGCTTACGCGTCCGTAGCTTAATAGGTTTTCGATTCGTTCCACTCCTCACTCGTCTCTATTGGTCCTCCTGACAATCGGCGGTCCTTCCGATCGTCGTATCGAGATCAGACAAGCTGACGCGGCCTCGGGTGTACATTCCTCGGCCGACGCTTGCTGTCTGTGTCTCTCGGGTAATAGCCGTAGTCTCCCTCTTCTCGATAGAACATCATCCCTGCCCCTAATATAGCAGTCGGTACATTGTTTCTTAGTACATTGTATGCCATTTATTCGGGTGAGGGACCCTGTTCATTATTAATCGAGGTATCTCGAAATTCTGTCTACCAAGTGTCTCGATGCCGGTCACACGATCTTCTCAAAGGTTTCAATCAGCGCTAGGCTGCTACATGATGTCCCCCTTCGAGATAGTCGAGTTAGGGGCCCTCAGTCTTCTCAGGCCGTCTCGATGGCCATTATATGGTTGTGAGCGCTTCCCTCGTGATCAGGGAGTTCTATTAACAACGTTCTCGATACTTGGTGCATCTCTGAGTGTACACAACCGCGATGTCGCTTGTTGTACCTTTTGTTCACTCTCGAAGCCATACAATAGCTATTTAGTAGCCACTGTCTGACTCCTGGGGTGCCTTGTAGCCTCATAGAGGTCCTTACATGACATACCAGTCGGGTTAGGGTCATTGCAGGGGGTGTTATGGGTATATCGAGATGATTACATCGTAGCTATCGCTAAGCCATGGGTATATAGGGGTATAATGGCTTATTTTAGCAATGCTTTGATTTTCGGCGTAATACCGGGTCTGATGCCCTGTCCAAGGCGTCTCTTCCCCATATCACCCATGTAGCCAACTCGGCACTCTCGGCCTCAGGCCCCTCGCTTCGCGTGGAATCAGTGCGCCCTTCTGCTGGGGGCTTGTCCCTCTCCACATCTGCTGTCGCATCGGCCTCTGAACTGTCAGTGGTCAGCACTGCTATTGGCAAGGACCTTAAGGCTCCCCCAGTTTCTGCTGCCCTGCCCACGTCCCGATCTTACCTCAAGCTCGTCGACGTCCCTCTTTTCCAGCCCGGTACTGCGGACCGGGTCACATCTGCCGAAGTTGCTCAGGCTCTTAGCCGGTCGCCGCTCGCTCTCTCTCTTCCCCTTGCTGGTCCCCCCCGGGTGATCCGCAACTCAGCCAAGTCAACCATGGCCACTGCCTGGTTCAACATTCATGACTCTCAGTCCGGTTCCTGTGCCAAGGCGGTTATTGGGCGTTCTATTCCTCTTGCGGGCGCCGTATGCTTCATCAGAGCTGCCTGCGCTAACCCCGGCACCCCCCGCTGCTCCCGTTGTTGGCGCTGGGGCCATACCATTCACACTTGCCATGCGCGCTCTGCGCGCTGCCCCATCTGCTCTGAGCCTCACTCCGAGGCTGAACACCGGTCTTACACCGGATGCTGCAAAGGCCACCCCAAGGCCAAGCCCCCTGTCCCTGCCACCCCCACTGGCTCCCCATGCCCCCACCCCCATAAGTGCATCAATTGCGGCAAGTCACATGCTGCCAACAGCCCGAAGTGCCCCTTCTGGCGCCATCGATTCCAGGCCGATTGGATCAAGGCCAGATATGCGGCCGACGGCTGCACTGCAGATGCTGGTCACAAGACCAGTGTTGGCTCCTCTGCCCGCAAGAGTAAGTCTTCGGGGTCACGTACCTCGACATCAGTCTCCTCTTAGTGGGTCTTCTCGCTTACTTTACTCTCTATCTGGTTTGGGTTCTCTTTCTTTCTTCCCGGGGCCTTTTGCCCGGCGCTTTGTCCTGCCCGCCCTTGGGGCCCCTCCCCGTGCTCTGACTTCTTTTAGTTATTTTCCTGGTGGGGTTCGGGTGTCTAGGCGTTGCCTGGCTCGGCCCCCACCTGACTCTCTTTTCACGGTCACTTGACGGCCGCGCTCAGTACAACGGACGTTGTTGGGCCCCCTCCGGGGGCCCTTCTGTGAATTTTCTGTATTTAGGTAGCCACCTGTTCTTGTGTAGTTATGGCTGCCCGCGGACTGCTACCAAGCACCGCGTAATAAATTGTTGAATTTAAAAAAAAAAAAAAGAAAGACCACCGGTTGTCAGAAGGATTGATAGAGGAGAATAAAGAGTGGATCAGACAGAAAATCTGCTGAACCATGGACACATAAGCTTATCAGGCAACCCCAAGGAGATAGCTATGCCAATACAATAGCATCTTGATGACCGATCAAGTATCTTGAAAGGCCTTGCAGGGTCCAATAGCGGATCAAAGGACAAATGATGGAGTAGTTGGACTATCTTGGACTATCTGCACAACGTGTAAGCAATGCGCAGCCAGTTCAAGATACTAGAAGGGTATAGGAACAGTGTACCAAAATGTCGGGATGGGAGGAGACCAATAGGGTAGACGTGCAAAGGCAAAAGGCATGCATATACAGGTAGAAAACCTTCCCGGGTGTGCTGAAACAGCCGTGGACCGTTGCAATGACCCACAAAATGATGCCAGCAGCGTCTTGATGACTCGAAATGAGTCTACAACAGGCAGCCAGGACCAATACCAGGTGGAAAAGCGTTATTACACAGGGAATGTCAGACCAATTGTGTATATGTCAAGCTACTGAAAATGGCTGTGCAAAAAGGGAAAGGGAAATCCAGAAGGAGAGCATACGGAGAGACTTCGGCTTCAGCTTATGTGCTGCGCCCTTCCGATACCACAGTCTCGATTTGCGAGCGTGCAATGGGAAGCACGCACAAGTGCTTTTGCAATTGCAATGAGGGAGGAGGAGGTACAAGATGCAAGAGGGCACACAAGCGTGTGAGAGTGACAGAGGGAGAGAGAGGACAAGCTTAGTTGATTATCTGACTGAGTAACTACAATACAAACAACAAATTTTATACTACGAGCCAGATATATGATTTGTAAGGAGGAGAAGGGTAAACAGAGGAATGGAGACAATAAGCGATATAATGATGACTAGGGAACTACTCACCGGAATGCTTTGACAGAGGACACACAATGCGAAAGGGAGCAATGATGGAACAACGGTTATAAATAGAATATCAAAAATAGCGGAGATCGTGCAGATTAGCACCTTCACGTGCATACATGGACTTAGGCAGTGGCTGTGCATTTGGCATGTGACAGTATCCCCCCGTTAAGGATGAGCCTTGAGGACTCAATGTGGAAACCTCAACTTTGCTCTTCTCCACAATGCCCCCCAAAGCCAGACCCATGAAAAAAGGCATGAGTGAATTGTTGCTCAATACAATGAGCGCGGCAGACCTGGAGCTGATGAAGGCTAGGATTGCGGAAGAGGAGACTGCCCAGAAGAGTGCCGCTGCGAGCGTGGAGTCAAGTGCACAGGCAAGTGTGTACATGAGCAATGCAGATGCGGAGATGGAGTGTTATCAGAACCCTAAGAAGGACTGTAAATAGGTCTCAGCCACCTTCCTGATAGACAGTAGAATACGTCTTTTCTTTCCCCTTTAATACGAACTCTCTCACATCCATGCTTCCTTTTCACTCACAACTTCTATTTCTCACAGGAAGCCTTCTTATTACCTGGGTCCACCTTCTCATGACTCACCTTGACTAAGTACTTACCCAGGGTACTTATAAATAGCAGATACTCAGTAGTATATAAGGATAGCTACACACCACTGTATCCTTAGCTTAGTGTTATACACTGTTCTGCTTAAATCACTTGTTTGCCTGAAAGGGCTTCAGAGATTTATCCAGCCCGCCTCTAAGTCAAGTAGTAAGACACTTGGACCAAGTCTGTATAGACATCCTTGTGATCCCAACCTTGCGACTCAAGAGCAGACCCCTAACCCGGGTAACATGGAGGAGGTGATCTTGCCGGTGGTCGAGGAGACAGTTACAGTGAGGCTCAGCAAGCATAGGAGGGGGGAGCAGTGCAAGATTGTGGGGGACAATCGGGGCAGATCGGCGACGATTGCAACATCGCCAGGGGCATCAAGGGGTACCTGAGGTACCAGCGGGGGATCACAGCCTGCGGGTGAGTTTATCGGGTGAACACCACTGAGGATGCAATTGACGATGGAGTACAACAACCCTGAATTTGCAATCAGCCCAGTGCCAAACCGGCCTGCATGCGACAAATGCATGAAACATAGGATCATATGTGTTAGCTCCGTGGAGGGGTGCAGGAGGTGTGATGGGTGCAAGAGGTTGAGGAAGGGGTGCTTGCTCATCAGGAGTAAGCGCGGGGGTGTTCCACCACTGCCACCAATGTCGCAGGTGCTGTCAATGAGTCAGGGGTTTACCTCAGACTTGTCACGAGTGAGTGGTGACAGGATGGGATATCAGTCGGCATGGAGCCAGACATCGCAGGGGATGCATGGAGGGGGCAACTTGTGCATTCTGCGGCAGCCATATGGGCCACCCGCAATCAGGACAATGAGTGCTGAGCACAATGGAGATGGGACACTTACTAATGTGGCTGTAGTCGCCTGCGTTGCCTATGACAAGGTTCACGAGCGCGGTGGAGGAGTTGGCGAAATCATTACAGCAAGTCATTGTCTTGAACAAGGCTGTGTGCAATTCGAACCGTCTGGTTGTGCAGGAGCAGTGGATGACTTGGCAAAGCTATGAGGACCTGGCACAGACAAACTGCGACCTGGTGCTGAGCAATAGGGGACTGGAGGTGAGCAATTGCACTCTCAAGGAGAGCATGTGGGAGTCGGCGGAGCAGTTGCATATGCTGTGACACGAGTATATGCATGGACACCTCCATGGCAGGGCTGAGAGTGAGATCAGGGTGCAGGAAGAGGAGTTGGATGAAAGGAGGGAGGAAAGGAGGAGGAGAGGAAGGAAGGATAAGGGAAAAGGAAGGGAAATGTGAAGGTGTGTCATGTCACGTCCAGCTCCTAAATGTACAATTAGTCTGTTGTCTACTTGCTATGTGTGTTTTTTGTTTGTTTTTTGAATGTGAAATTGTTTGGAAGCACACAAGTGCATGATACTAGAGTGATAAGGGAAAATGGAAGCAAACTGAAACAGAGGAACTGAGAGGAAAAAACTATATAAGTGCCCATGGTCAGGAAAGAAGAGAATGAGGTCCAGGCTTATCTGGATATCGAGCGTGATACTCTGTGATGATTTCCAATGCGTTACCCAAGTCGGTAGAGGGAACCCAATCGGTTGCCTTGTTGGTGCCTTCATAACCAAGCCATTCGATGAGGTATTGCAATTTGCAATGGTGCGTTGTGATGGTATTGGTGGGGTAGGTGTGTAAAATGTGGCTCGGATAACCACTACCTACATCAACCAGTACCTCGAAATGTGATTCTGGGGCGTTGGAGACAGTTCTCGAGAAGAGGGATTCAACTTTTGAAAGGGGTTTTGGGGTGTATAGAAAATGTATAAAGTGTTTTCTCGAAAAATATACCCAAGGGCACCAAATGTACTCTGAGGGTGGTCTCTGTGGTAATAGCAACAAGTCTCCTCTTGTAGCTACAGCCTCTGGTTCTCAATATCTCTGATCTCGAAACTTGGGGGAATCTGCACTACCCCACTAAGTCTCTGTCTCTCTGTGTCTTTAGGCCTAAGGGGAATGAATCTACACTACCCCTGAGCCTCAATGTCTCTCTCTAGAAGCCCCTCGGACTCAAACAATAGTCTCAATAAGCTCTCTCGACAATCACAGTTCATCTCTACTGTTTCTGTGTGGTCTATGACCGAAGCTCTCACTTAGTTTGCCTTAATGCACACAATAGCACAAGATAATGAAATTGTTAATTCCCAAATCTCGTGGTCTCGAAGCTAGGGCAGCAAGTGCTTGCCTTTCACCTCTTCTCCACACTGTATTTATACATTTTTGGTAGCTAGGAAACAGCCTGAGTAAATAGGGAAATATTAGAGAGAGTAATACTAGTATACACAATTGGTCCGATATTCCCTGCATAATAATGTTTTTCCACCCAGTATTGGTCCTGGCTGCCTGTTGTAGACTCAGAGAGACAGAAACCTAGTGGGGTAGTGCAGATTCCCCCAAGTTTCGAGATCAGAGATATTGAGATCAGAGACTGTAGCTACAAGCAGAGCCTTGTTACTACTACACCAGAGACCACCCACAGAGTACACTTGGTGCCTTTGGGTATATTTTCGAGAAAACACATTCTATACTTCTACCCCCTCAAAAACCCCTTTCAAAAGTTGAATCCCTCTCTTTGAGAGCTGTCTCCAACGCCCCAGAATTGCATTACGAGGTACTGGTTGATATAGGTAGTGGTTGTCCGAGCCACATATTACATACCTACCCTACCAATACCATCACACCGGCATTTTGGTACACTGTTAATATACCCTTCTAGTATCTTGAACTGGCCGCATGTTGCTTATGCGTCGTGCGGATAGTCCGAGATAGTCCAACTACTCCATCATTTGTCCTTTGATCTGCTACTGGACCCTGCAAGGCCTTTCAAGGTACTTGATCAGTCATCAAGATGCTACTGCATGTATTGTACTGCCATAGCTATCCCCTTGGGACTGGCTGATAGGCTTATGCGTCCGTAGCTTAATAGGTTTTCTATTCATTCTACTCCTCACTCATCTCTATTTGTCCTCCTGACAATTGGTGGTTCTTCCGATTGTCGTATCGCGATCAGACAAGCTGATGCAGCTTCGGGTGTACATTCCTCAGCCGACGCTCTCTGTCTGTGTCTCTCGGGCAATGGCCACAGTCTCCCTCTTCTCGATAGAACATCATCCCTGCCCCTTGCCTAATATAGCAGCCCATACATTGTTTCTTAGTACATTGTATGCCATTTATTTGGGTGAGGGACACTGTTCATTACTAATCGAGGTATCTCGAAAATCCGTCTACCAAGTTTCTCAATGCCTGTCACACAATCCTCTCAAAGGTTTTAGTCAGTGCTAGACTGCTATATGTGTCCCCTTCGAGATGGTCGAGTTAGGGGCCCTCAGTCTTCTCAGGTCATCTCAATGGCCATTTATATGGTTGTGAGCTCTTCCCTCATGATCAGGGAGTTTCTACTGACAACATTCTTGATAACTGGTGCATCTCTGAGTGTGTACAACTGCGATGCCGCCTGTTGTACCCTTTGTTCACTCTCAAAGCCATACAATAGCTATTTAGTAGCCACTGGCTGACTCCTGGGGTGCCTTGTAGCCTCATAGAGGTCCTTACATGACATACCAGTCGGGTTAGGGTCATTGTAGGGGGTGTTATGGGTATATCGAGATGATTACATTGTAGCTATTGCTGAGCCATGGGTATATAGGGGTATAATGGCTTATTTTAGCAATGCTTTGATTTTCAGTGTAATAGCATTTGCAAATCCAAAATGCGTGTGACCTCATATTCTGTTTTGCCATTGATGATGACTGGTGGAGGCGGAGGGACAATGTGATCAGGGATTGTGTTGGGAGAGTAGGGCTTGAGCATGGAGACATGAAAGACAGGATGAACGGCATGCATGGAGTTTGGGAGACAGAGGGTAAATGAATGAGTACCAGGCTGTGCAATAATATCATAAGGTCCTAAAAACTTCTCTGAGAGCTTTTTGGAAGGTCAAGTAGTCCGGAAGAATTGTGCCTTGACAAATACCTTATTGCCGACCTTGAAGTCGGGAGCAGGGAGACGTTGCACATCGGCCGCCATTTGATAGCAACATTGAGCAGACATGATCTCAGATTTCAAGACTGTATGGAGATCATCAAGGTCCACTGCAAAGTCATGCATGTGCGCCAAAGCAAGGTTGCGTTCCGGGTGAACTGTGATATTGGGGTGGTATCCCTTGTTAGCAAAGAAGGGAGAGATACCGATGGTTGCACTAGGTGCATTGTTGTAGGTGAACTCAGTGAGGGGAAGCAATTCAGCCCAATTGTCCTGCTGATAATTGCAGTAGATGCAGATGTACTGCTCCAATGTCTGATTGGTCTGCGTGGTCTGTCCATCACCTTCTGGATGGTAGCCCGAAGTAAAGTGCAACTTCATGTCAAGAGCATCGCCAAGCGAGCGGAAGAAGTGCGACATAAACTCGGAACTGTGATCAGAAGTGACATGCACTGGAACACCATGCTTGGAGAAGACATGGATGACAAAAAGTCGCGCAAGCTTGGCAGAGGTGATGGTGTCGTGTGTGGGGATGAAAAGTGACTGTTTTGAGAGGCAGTCCACAATGACGAGGATGGTGTTGAAACCGGAGGAAGGAGGGAGCTTCTTGATGAAGTCCATGGAGATTGAATCCCATGGTCGAGAGGGAATGGGGAGTTGTTTGAGGAGGCCATATGGGCAATGGCACTGGGGTTTAGATTGCATGCATGTAACACAACTCTTACAGTAGTCTTTGACATAGTCGCGGACACCCGGCCATGTATACATGCATTGCACGAGCTCAAGGGTCTTATTCTGACCGTAGTGCCCGGCTAGCAGATGATCATGGTGGTACTGCAATATGCAGAGCCATAGGCCCTGCACATCGGGAACATAGATACGACCATCCAGGCACAAAAGACCGTCAGACTCAAGAGTCCAATGTCTCTCAGGCATGGGAAGGTGCTCAGAAGCTAGGGGATCAGTAGGAAGGGCAGCGCGAATATCTGCATGTAAAAGTGCACTGTCCATAATAAGGGAAGCACAAAGCACAGGATTGAGAAGTGAAGTCATGCACACGGAGGCGGCAAATGTGTCGTGTGTTAAGACAGCACATAAAGAACATGGATCAAAATGTGCATAGTCAGTGCACAAAGAAGGTGCCAACTGTGAATGCATGAAAATGGGGCGAAAATTATGTGGATTCACCTGGGCATAGTCACCATCCCCCCCTTTCGGGTAGACATCCCACCATCTAGTGAGCATGTCCAGTTTGGTTCCCAAGCAACCCGGGCAAAAACAAATAACAAGGTTGAATTGTGAAAGATACTCAGACCACCTGGCCTGCTGTTGCATCAATACCTTTGTCATACAAAAATACTCGAGATTTTTGTGATCTGTGACGACGTCGATAGAGAGTGTGCTACCCTCCAGGTAATGGTGCCAGATACAGAATGCTTCAAAAATTGCAAGCAGTTCCTTGTCATGGGTATTGTAATTTGATTTGGCAGAAGAGAAAGTGCGAGAATGAAAAGCAACAGGGTGTACATCACCTTTGGGGGAAACAATGGAGAGGATTGCAGCAAGTGCATAGTCGGAGGCATCAGTCTCGACAATGATCTGTGTGTCAGGAACCCAGTGAGTAAGGCAAGGCGCAGAGGTAAAAGCTTCTTTCAACAAGTTAAACACGAAACATGCCTTGTCACTGAAATGCCATTGCACATCTTTGCGCGTTAGGCGCGTGAGCGGAACGACAATATTGGAGTAGCCATACACAAAGCAACAATAGAAATTGGCAAAGCCAAGGAAACTCTGGATGTCCTTTACCTTTCGCAGTTTGGGCCAGTCACGAATGATTTGAACTTTATCATCAGACATCTTGAGGCCACCTGGGGAGAGGATATAACCAAGGTACTCCACGGTGTCAGCGTGGAATTTGCACTTCTCTGCTTTCACATACAGGCCATGGGCATGGAGGTGTTTAAGCACTTTGCGAACATGCTTGTGATGCTCAGTGGGACTATTGGAATAGATTAGGATATCATCAAGGTAGACAGTTATGCACACGTCCAAGAGATCCTTGAATACATTGTTCATGAAGCACTGGAATGTGGCAGGAGTGTTTGAGAGACCGAATGGCATAACACACCATTCAAAGGAACCATACCTAGTGTGAAAAGTGGTCTTCCACTCGTTGCCCTCTGCAATGCGCACCAAATGGTATGCGTGATGCAAGTCAGAAATGAGAGGAAGTGGGTAACAGTCCTTTTTGGTTATACGGTTGAGGCCACAAAAGTCGATGCACAAGCACAAGGAACCATCCTTCTTCTTGATGAAGAGAACAGGTGCACCATGAGGTGAAGCAGTTTGATGAATGAAGCCGGAGGCAAGGTTCTCGTCGATGAATTCGCAAAGTGCCATGAGCTCTACCTGAGAGAGTGAATACATCACTCCAACAGGCGGTGTCGCACCTTTGTCGAGTTCAATCTTGAGATTGTAAGGTTGGTGAGGCGGTAACATTTCAGTGTGAGACTTGCTGAAAACGTCAGCAAAGTCGTGATATTCTGGGGGAATGGAGGAGAGGTTGATGGGTTTTGCAGAGGTTGCGGAGGCTGTGGCCGTAGCTGCGCGGAGGGAGAGAGCAAAGGGAGAGGTGCCCAAAGCATGAGTGATGTGCATAAACGCAGCAGTGCCGATCAGATGTACTTCTGGCCTAGGGGTGTCAGCATTGATGGAATATATAACAGGAGAGGGCGCGAATGCAGAAAGTGCAATCGGTGCGAAGGAGGAAGCATGTGCAGAGGAGGCAGAATGATCAGAAGAAAACAAGGAACAGAAAGTTATTGTGCCTGAGACCCAATCAATCAACGGATTGCAGTGGGTGAGCCAATCGTGACCAGCAACCATAGTAGTCGAAGGATCTAGCCTGGTGACATAGAAGTCAAGGGAAATACATTCACCAGTGGGGAAAGTGACAGGAAGTTTTGCAATCTCGGAAATAAAGGAATTTGAAGAACTGTCAAACAAATGTAACTCGAGAGGAGAAATGGGAAGCATAGGAATACCAGAACAATGCACAAGCATGGAATTGACAAAACAATGGGTTGAACCACTATCTACAAGCATGGAGATGTCAAGCAAAGAGGAGGCGGTGGAGGGAGAAGGATCAGAAACACGAAATGAAATGAAAAGTGGGATGTGAAGTGCAGAAGGGTCAGAAAGAGCGGACGCATTGAGTCTACAGAACTCCAGGGTGCAGGTGAGCTCAACACAATCCTCAGGCTGTGCTATTATGCCGAAAATCGAAGCATTGCTAAAATAAGCCATTATACCCCTATATACCCATGGCTTAGCAATAGCTACAATGTAATCATCTCGATATACCCATAACACCCCTACAATGACCCTAACCCGACTGGTATGTCATGTAAGGACCTCTATGAGGCTACAAGGCACCCCAGGAGTCAGTCAGTGGCTACGAAATAGCTATTGTATGGCTTTGAGAGTGAACAAAAGGTACAACAGTCAACATCGCGATTGTACACACTTATAGATGCACCAAGTATCGAGAACGTGGTCAATAAAGTTCCCTGATCATGAGGGAAGAGCTCACAAGCCATATAATGGCCATCGAGATAACCTGAGGAGACTGAGGGCCCCTAACTCGACTATCTCGAAGGGGACACATATAGCAGTCTAGCACTGACTAAAACCTTTGAGAGGATTGTGTGACAGGCATTGAGAAACTTGGTAGACGGATTTTCGAGATACCTTGATTAGTAATGAACAGTGTCCTTCACCTGAATAAATGGCATACAATGTACTAAGAAACAATGTACTAGCTGCTATATTAGACAAGGGGCAGGGATGATGTCCTATTGAGAAGAGGGAGACTATAGCTATTGCCCGAGAAACACAGACAGAGAGCATCGGCCGAGGAATGTACACCCAAAGCCGCGTCAGCTTGTCTGATCACGATACGACAATTGGAAGGACCACCGATCGTCAGGCAGACTGATAGAGGGAGAACCAGGAATAGAACGGACAGGAAATCTGCTGAACAATGGACGTGCAAGCCTATCAGGCAACCCCAAGGGGATAGCTATGACAATACAATATGCGCAATGGCATCTCGATGACTGATCGAGTACCTTGAAAGGCTTTGCAGGGTCCAATAGCGGATCAAGGGACAAATGATGGGGTCATTGGACTATCTCGGGCTATCCACACGATGCGTAAGCAATGTGCAGCCATTTCAAGATACTAGAAGGGTATAGGAACAGTGTACCAGAATGCTGGGTTGGGAGGAGACCAATAGGGTAGACGCACGGAGGCGGAAGGCATGTGTATATGGGTAGAGAACATTCCCGGGCATGTTGAAACAGCTGCAGGTCATCGCGATGACCCACGAAATGACGCCAGCAGTGTCTCGATGACTCGAAATGAGTCTACAACAGGCAGCCAGGACCAATACCGGGTGGAAAAGCATTATTACGCAGGGGAATGTCGGACCAATTGTGTATACTAGCATTACTCTCTCTAATATTTCCTTATTTACTCGGGCTGTTTCCTAGCTACCAAAAACATATAAATACCGCGTGGAGGAGAGGTGAAAGGCAAGCAATTGCTGCCCTAGCTTTGAGACCACGAGATTGGGAATTAATGATTTCATATCTTGTGCTATTGTGTGCACTAAGGCAAACTAAGTGAGAGCTTCGGTCATAGACCACTCAGAAAACAGTAGAGACAAACTGTGATCGTCAAGAGAATTGTTGAGACCATTGTTTGAGTCCGAGGGACTTCTAGAGAGAGAGACATTGAGGCTCAGGGGTAGTTTAGATTCCCCTTAGGCCTAGAGACACAGAGAGATAGAGACTTAGTGGGGTAGTGCAGATTCCCCCAAGTTTCGAGATCAGAGACATTGAGATCAGAGACTGTAGCTACAAGCAGAGCCTTGTCGCTACTACCACAGAAACCACCCACAGAGTACACTTGGTGCCCTTGGGTATATTTTCGAGAAAACCCTTTATACATTTTACACCACATAAAAACCCCTTTGAAAGTTGAATCCCTCATTTCGAGAGCTGTCTCCGACGCCCCAGAATTGCATTTCGAGGTACTGGTTAATATAGGTAGCAGTCATCCGAGCCACACATTACATACCTACCCTACCAATACCATCTCAGCGTGGAGTACTGAGGATCATGCGCTATTTTTTCGAGTCTGTGGGGGCACTCAAAGAAGCAGCAGCTGTGTTGCTCAATTCTGAAGTGGTAGCCTTGCGCCCTGAAGTGCGCAAAGACAACCCTTGATTTGTGTTAGCCAAACCCAGCGTAGTGTTATTGTTAGCTGTTCATTTGGGGCAACCTGAAACGACGTGGGCATTGGACCCACAAAACAAACAGAGGTTGTTGTCAATACAGCGTTGTTGCTCCACTGGCTTGAGCTTGCCATTGCGACCTAACTTGTTGGCAATGCTGGAGTTGGGGTGAGAGGAAGTGTTGGAGGAAGATGACTGCGTGGACGTGTTTTGATTTTGCAGCTTCACATTCTGCTTGTTGGTGTTTTGCAAGGAGCCAGCATTGTTTTGCGACGAATTGTTTTGATTTTTCTTCCCCTTGCCCTGGGACTGGTTCGAATTGGAATTCGTTGTGGAGGTGGATGTGGTCATGGAAGTTTGTGTGGTTGCATGTGTCTTCTCGCGTTGACACTCCCAGTAGTGATTGTTGATTTGCATGGCCACAAGGCGCATGCAAGAATAGGTGGATGGTTTGCCTGTTGTGAGCATACAAATCACGTCTTGGATGCAATCAGGGAGTCCATGATAATAGTGGTGGCATAGAACAGAGTCGAGCCAGTGCAAGACAGCGGCGAGTCATGTGAACTCAATGTTGTACTTGGAAATCTGTGAGGAGGAAGCCATCACAAGATTCTTGATCTCTTCCACAGCCTCCATAACTGGATCAAGGTTCCCAAAATTATCTTCCAGCTCCTGTGCAAAAAGTGCGAAATCATGAATCCAAGGGAGCTGGTCCAAATCAGGTTCGGCCTCCATCAGAGTGTGAAACCACTGATGTGCAGAACCCGAAAGGTAAGAAAGTGTGTACGATACTTTGGTTTGTTCTGAATGGAACTGATGATAATTGGTATTGAAATAAAGGCAGCACTGGAATAAAAATTCCTGGACCTTGTGGGGTTTTGAGCCGTCAAACTGCTCGGGCGCCTTTGTGTTAATTTGCTCAGGGCATGGAGTGGGAGCTGGGGCAGGCTGGGACTGTGTGCGTGCTTGGACCTGAATACTATGTGCAAGTGTATCGAGCACGGTCAGGAAACGGTTCTGCATATGTTCACCAGGATCCTGAGGTTCAGGAGCATCGCAGCCGTCACCAGGGCCACCCTCACCTGGGTCATCGCCATCAGGATCACCTCCGTCAGGGTCATCACCAGGATTTCCACCTGGATTGCCACTGGGATATCCACCCAGGGCAGGTCTAGGGACATCACCAGGAGCATCACCTCCATCGGGGTGAAACTCCGGGCGTTCTGGGGCTTCAGAAAAATGCTCATCACCCTGCTTGTTGCCATTGGCATCACCATCCACAGAGGGAGGGTTGTTGGTAGCTCGGGGCGAATGAGTGTGCAGAAAGTGCAGTGAAGAAGAGCCAAAAGCAGCTGGTGTAGAAAATGCAGAGGAAATGAAACGCTGGAGACACACTTTGGCATGCTTGTCACAATTCAGGCATTCTGCAGACACAGGTCTTATGACTGTGCACGCGGTTTTAGACATAATGGAGTGAAAAGGAGCAATGCAAAAAGAAGTGCAATGGTATGGAAGGATCAGTCAGATAATACTGTCAAGCTACTGAAAATGGCTGTGCAAAAAGGGAAAGGGAAATCCAGAAGGAGAGCATACGGAGAGACTTCAGCTTCAGCTTATGTGCTGTGCCCTTCTGATATCACAGTCTTGATTTGCGAGCACGTGATGGGAAGCACACACAAGTGCTTTTGCGATTGCAACGAGGGAGGAGGTGCAAGATGCAAGAGGGTGCACAAGCGCACAAGAGCGATGGAGGGAGAGAGAGGACAAGCTTAGTTGATTATCTGACTGAGTAACTATGATACAAACAACACATTTTATACTATGAGCCAGATACATGATTTGTAAGGAGGAGAAGGGTAAACAGAGGAATGGAGACAATAAGCAATATAATGATGACTAGGGAACTACTCACCAGAATGCTTTGACAGAGGACACACAATGCAAAAGGGAGTGATGATGGAACAACAGTTATAAATAGAATATCAAAAATAGTGGAGATTGCACGGATCAGCGCCTTTGTGCGCATACATGCACTTAGGCAGTGGCTGTGCATTTGGCATGTGACAGTATACTAGCATTACTCTCTCTAATATTTCCTTATTTACTTGGGCTGTTTCCTAGCTACCAAAACATATAAATACAGCATGGAGGAGAGGTGAAAGGCAAGCACTCACTGCCCCAGCTTCGAGACCATGAGATTTGGGAATTAACAATTTCATTATCTTGTGCTATTGTGTACATTAAGGCAACTAAGTGAGAGCTTTGGTCATAGACCACCCAGAAACAGTAGGGACAAACTGTGATCGTCAAGAGTGCCCCAGCATCGCATTTCGAGGTATTGGTTGATTAGGTAGTGGTATTCTGAGCCACATATTACACACCTACCCCACCCATACCATCACAATGGCACACCCAATGAGGCCAGCAAAATCTCCCAGGTCATGGATTTAGTCCTGCACTATTGCAATCACTCAGAGTGTGCAGTCCTTGCAGTCACAGGCCTAGGTAAACAAGACATCATTCTGGGACATTCCTGGCTGCACAAGCATAACCCACAGGTCGATTGGCAAGCAGGAACAATAGACATGTCAAGGTGTCCAAGGGCATGTGCAGAGTGTCACTCTCTCACTTGTGCAGATTGTGCTACACATAAACTTGAAGCATGCTGTATCAATGCCTGCCTTGCAGAAGATTGCACTGACAATGAAGGTGTGGCTGAGGAGACCCTTCCCACATGCACAGAGGTACTGGAGGATGATGATTGCATTTTTGCTATAGGCCTCAGACCTCCTGTCCCAGAGCCTGCACAGATCTCCACAGGCACCACCATGTTGCAATGCCTTGCTGAAGCCTTTCACTACAACACTGAGGCAGCACGTGAACCCACATCCTTTCGTGACCATGTCCTGTCCTACCTTCACAATTATGAAGCAGTGTTTGCTAAAGAATCCTTTGACTCCCTCCCAGACCATTGCCCATGGGACCACGCAGTGGAGTTAGTGCCTGGTGCAGAAGCAAAGGGTTGCGAGGTATACCCCCTGTTGCCTGTGGAGCAAAAGGAGCTTGATACATTCTTGCAGGAAAATCTTGAGTCTGGATGTATCTGCCCATTGAAGTTGCCTATGGCATCACCTGTCTTCTTCATCAAAAAGAAGGATGGCTCCCTGCACCTAGTCCAGGATTATTGTGCACTCAATGCAATCACCATGAAGAACAAATACCCCCTCCCACTTATCTTGGAACTTGTTGCGAAACTGCAAGGTGCAAAATACTTCACTAAATTGGATGTACAATGGGGCTTCAACAATGTGTGCATTAAGCCAGGTGATGAGTGGAAGGCAGCATTTTGCACCAATTGCAGTCTCTTTGAGTCCCTGGTGATGTTCTTTGGACTCACTAACAGCCCCACCACTTTCCAGACAATGATGAATGATATATTCCACGATCTCATCATGGAGGGTGTAGTGGTAGTCTATCTGGACGACATCCTGATCTTCATGAAGACGTGCAAGGAGCACCAGCACATTTTGTGGTGTGTCCTGGAGATACTGTGACAGCACAAGCTCTACCTATGGCTCAAGAAGTGTGAGTTTGAGTGAATGCATATTGAGTACCTAGGACTCATCATCTCGGAGAACACAGTCAAGATAGACCCTGTCAAGGTTGCTGGAGTCAAGGACTGGCCCACTCTGACCTCCCTGACCGAGGCACAACAGTTCCTGGGCTTCACCAACTTCTATTGTTGCTTCATTTGCAATTTCTCGCACATCGCACACCTGCTCTTCGATCTCACAAAGAAGGTGACTGCCTGGACATGGGGTGAAGCAGAACAGGCTGCCTTTGACATGCTGAAGGCAGCAGTCACCTCATCACCTGTACTGGCTTTGCCTGATGACCATGCACCTTTCCAAGTCGAAGCAGACAGTTCAGACTTCACAACTGGCACAGTGGAATGGTGTGCCCAGCCACCACTTTGGCACAGGAGCCAGACTGTGAGTCGTGAATGTCAAACCATGCAGTGGCAGTGGTTGACTTTGCAGAGTTGCAGACCACTTGGGGGGGGCCAGCAAGGGGGAGGGAAAGTGCGAGGGGGGACTGGCTGAGAGCCTGTGCTACCTTGGCAGAAGTAACCCAGTCAGCAGTACCAGGCTGGAAGAGGGGGACATCGACAAGCTTGAGATAGGATTGTGATGTAGGAAGGGAGACTGGGACTGGGGAAGCCTTGAGGTCCTTGCCAATAGCAGTGCTGACAGTTGCCAGCTCAGAGGCCAACACCACAGCAGAAGTGGAGAGGGACAAGCCCCCAGAGGTAGGGCACGCCAACTCAATGCAAAGCACAGAGCCAGAGGCCAACGATGCTGAGTTGATGACATGGATGATGTGTGGCAGAGACACCCTGGTCAAGGTGTCCAAACCGGGGACCATGATCTGGCACCTGGAAGGGCCAGCAACAGTGCATGAGCGCTTGGCTTTGGAGGCTGGAGTGCCGAGAACAGCCTTCTGGACAGCAATGATGCAGTTTGTTGGGAGGGTAGGGAATGCCTTGGTCACATGGACCAGGGTAGGTGCCACCTTGATGGCACCAGCATATGAAAGGGGGGGGGGGGGGGGAGAGTTACACCGGGGGGAACAAACTGAGGGTGCCTGGGGGAGCACGCAGAGTGAGGGGGAGGGGGCAGCAAGGTGGCAGCACCAGTAACTGGCACCGACCCTGCAGGAGTAGACTCCTGCACAGCCAGACCAGAAGCTGGCACAGCAGGGGCTGCATTAGTAGGGACAGAGGAGCTGCTTACCTCAGTGGTTCCACGGAATGGGCATGTGGTATCCACATGTTGGGGAGGGGGGGAGCCAGAGCCCAGTGCAATGCATAGCAACAAAAGTACTCACAGAATTTGATTTTTTGGCCTTGGGAGGTGACCAGAACACGAGATCACTCAGAAGCCAGAATGGCATCCAAGAGCATGTAGACCCCCTCAGCAAGGGAGTTGGCATCAGCCCAGTCCACAGGGGCAGTGGCCAGCAGTGGAGTGAGGTTGGGGAGAGCCGTACACTTCATCTGAGAGCCGTAGTCCAGAACAGGGCTTTGCTGGACAGGAGCAGAGGAGGAGGGGGCAGGCTTGGGAGAGTCAAAGTTGGCCAAAGCAGCTGCAATGGCCTCTTTGGAGCCGGGGCTTGGCAAGGGTGTTGACCCATAGGAGAGGGCTGGGGAGGCTGCAAAGTGTAAACACTTGTTAGCCATGTTAGAGAGAGCCTGGTCAACCAAGTTGGCAGGGGCAGGAGTGGGGGAGGGCAGATCTGAGCCAAATGCATCTGTGGAGAAAAAACATGCAGTGGCTGGGGAGCGATCCGAGGCTGTGCAAGCATTGGGCTTAGGGGGCATGTGTATTGACAAATTGGTATTCACAGAAGAACACCTAACTACAACACACTAACCAGCCAGAGACTGATTCGAAAACCAGTGGTGGTGGTAAGAGGTCAAGAAGGGATGAAACCTCAAATACTTCATGACTGCAAAAAAGCTGAATTGCTGCCAAGTGCACTGGTTGCTCTATCTCTCCCAGTTCAATTTCTCACTTCACCATTGACCAGGTCACACCATGGGCAAGTCCAATGTGCTCTCACAAAGACCAGATCACGGCACTGGAGCACACAACAATGAGAACATCATGCTTCTGCCACCAAGTCTCTTTGCTATCTGTGTGCTTGAGGGCATTGTAGTGCAGGGGGAGGAACAGCTCTTACTCCGGGACATTTGTTGCAGCAACCATGCCACCAAACAAGAGGACTCAGTAGCTATCACAGTGCAAGAACTTGCACAAGCACCCATCTGCACTGTACATAGCACAGAGTGGTCGGAGCAGGATGGCCTACTCCTCTATTGTGGTAAGATCTATGTGCTCAAGGGACTGGACCTCAGGAGACACATTGTGTTGCTCTATCATGACTCAAAGACTGGTGGCCATGCAGGATGCTGGAAAACTCTAGAGCTGGTCTCTTGTGATTACTGGTGGCCTCAAATGTCTCACTTCATTGGTCTCTATGTGTCTACCTGTGACCTCTGTCTGCACACTAAACCTGTGCACCACGCGCCCTCAGGAGAACCTCACCCCTTGCCCATTCCAGATGCATGTTGGGACATGATCAGCATGGACTTCATTGTAGAGCTCCCCCAGTCACATGGCTACAATGTGGTCATGTCTGTAGTCAACTCTGTGTCTAAGCGAGTACATTTTGTCCCAACTTACACAACAGCAACTGCTGAAGGCGTTGCGAAGTTATTCTTGCACCATGTGTGGAAGCTCCATGGTCTCCCATCATGTGTAGTCTCAGATTGCGGTGAAACACTGGAAAACTGACTCTATGGCAAGGGTGGGGGAAACAAACACTAAGGGGACAAGGATGGGAAGCTTTCACACTAAACCCAACACTCAACTCCCAAAACTTCAAACACAACTCACTAAACTCGGATGAGAGCTTAGGGCAATGATATAGGATAGGATATGTCAAAGAGTAATCGTTTGCCAAGGCAAGTTTGAGGGGGTGCGGATCTGACAGATAGAATTGAAGTAACCAATTTTAGAGAGCTCCTGTTAAATCCGTAACTATTACGTCCTCACCTTTCCGCATTCTCCGCTTCGGATCAATCTCCCATTCCTTTACCTTTCCTTTTCAATCTTTTTGTTCATTCCTGTTTCATGTTTATATTGTTGCAATACCTACAGCCTTCCCGTCTCCATAGTTCCCCGCGTTCCCCGCATTCTCTATTCGCACTGTAGTTACCATTCTATAGACACTTGCATATAAGCTGTAGGTACTCCAGTTTGTAACCTCAGTCTGAATATCAACTTAGTTCTCCCCTCCTACTCTCTGTCCGATCTCCACTCTTCTCCGATAACTTGGTTCCTTGAAATATAGGATCGCGGTAGCATGAGGGCACAACACATACGTTGAGGCCAAAGATCCACTCCGCACCAAGTCCACCACCTCTGTCTAGAGTCTGTGCTAACATAGTACACAACCTCCGCATTTAGCCGCCTGTACTCCGCCCCCGTGCCATAACTTAACAGTATATTCAGACTCAGACTCTTGCTGCTGTTCGTTTATCATTGATCATGGTTACTAAAACTAGGACCAAGACAACCTCCACCACCCAATACTCGACAGATGTCAGGTGCAGTTCACGCCTGACCAAGCTGTCCCTCAAAGCTCGCGAGGTAGAAGCACAGGCTGGACCATCAAGAGTCTGCAGCTCTCGCATGGCCAGTACTCCGACCGCCTCCGAGCACTCCCAACGTACTCAACCCTCGTCAAGTCGTCAGGCTACGCCTGCACGATCATTTTTGACCCCCCGCGCTCCTGGAGCATACCCCTCGAATCCTCCATCACCTAATCCCTCTGATCCCTCAGACCCCTCAGACCCTTCAGACCCCTTGGAGCCAGAAGACAATGATGATGATGATGGTAATGATGGTGATGATAGCGAACCTGATAATAATCCAGGTTCGCCCCCAGGCAATCATCCACCTCCACCACCACCACCGGGGAATATGAATCCATCTGCACCTCCACGTCATCCCCGTCCTACTGCTCCCAACACCAACGATCTCCTAGCCCATGCCCTTGGCTGCCTCGCTGATCAGCTTGATGGTCGAGCTCAGTCACACCCGCCAACTCCGCCTTGGGCCCCTCGCACCAAAGTGCGCGAACCCGAAACTTTCGATGGGTCTGACCCCACCAAACTCAAGCCTTTCCTGTTCCAGTGCAGATTATATTTCCGCACCAACCCCAACCAGTTTGCCAACTCCGCGACCAAGGTCAATTTCGCATTGACTTATCTTTCGGGCACTGCCCAACAATATTTCGAGATCGGCCTTGACCAGGCTGATCACGAGGGTATTATCCATGATTGGCTAGATGATTGGGACGAATTCATGCTTGAGTTACAGACTCACTTCGGCCCCGCAGATCCCACCGGTGAAGCCGCCGAACAACTCGATAATCTCCGCATGCGCTCAGACGAGAAGATCGCCGTCTACAACGTCGAGTTTCTCCGCCTAGCCGGGCAACTCAAGTGGGGTGACGAAGTATTATGTCACCGCTACTACAAGGGACTCCCTGATCACATTCAGGATATCCTCTCCAATCGGGCTGATGGTAAGCCCACCACATTCGTCTTGATGCGTGACGCAGCACAAAAGGTCGACGCTCGTTATTGGGAACGCCAACGAGAAAAAGCCCGCGCGAAGTCTGCATCGGAGCAACAAGCCTCCAAAAAATCGGGAGGTAATCAGTCCACTCAGCCATCTTCCTCCGCCAATCCGTCCTCCGCTGCCAAGAGCAGCAATAACAACAACTCCAATAACAACCGTGGTGGTTCTGGTGGCCACGGCTCCTTGTCCAGCAAACCCTCCCAACCCACTTCCAACCAGAAGTCCTCAGCCCCCAAACCTGACCTGTCCGACAAGCTTACCAAGGATGGTAAGTTGACAACCGAAGAGCGTCAACATCGCATGGACAACAACTTGTGCCTCTTCTGCGGAGGGGCCAATCACAAGGTCAGCGAATGCAAGAAACGGGCTGCATCGGACAACAAAGCCAAGGGGCGTCAAGCCCAAGTCACAGAGCCAGATAGCTCTACCACTGCAGATGTGCAGTCGGAAAAATAGAGTGCGGTCCTCAGGCCTCTGCACAGACTGAGGATCGCATTGAGCTCATCTCTGCTCCCGAGGTTCCCCGCCTCAATGTGTCCGCTCTTTCCGATCCGAATTCCCTTCATGTAGAATTAACTTCATCTCTTGTTTTCTCTTCTTCCCCCATTGTAGATAAATCTGTTTCCACCATTTCCGACATCTCCGACCCATCTCCGAAATCTGTAAATAGTTCTCCCATGAACTCTCCTTCCGTTTCCCCGATCCCCTTCAAAGCCTTGGTAGATAGTGGTTCCACTCATTGCTTTGTAGATACTCGCTTCGTCCGTACTCATTCCATTCCCACTTCCCCCATCACAGCAGTCGAGTTACGGTTATTCGATGGGTCATCAAAATCCTATATTTCGGAGCTTGCACACATCCCTGTTATTTTTCCTACCGGTGAATCTTTCTCTCTGGACTTCTACGTCACTCAGCTCGATTCCTCCTGTTCCATGGTTCTAGGACACAACTGGCTCACCCGCTACAATCCGTTGATTGACTGGGTCACGAGCAGTATCATATTCCGGCCATCTCTACTCGAGTCTCCTGCTACCCCCTCCGTTCGCGCACCTGCAGATTCTCTGCATTCTGCACCTCCCATCGATCCCGGTATGGATTCCATTTCCGTCTCTGAGGCTTCTCTGCCACTGTCCGGTGCTCCGCACATTTCACTCATCAATGCAGCCGCATTCATGAAAGCTTGCAAGCTCCAGGGTTCCCAACAATTCCGTATCAACCTCACTGCTCCCTCCGTCTCTGCTGCCTCTGCCTCCATGTCTACCGAACCAGTAGACCTCTCCTCCGTTCCAGAGGAATATCACGAGTATGCCGATGTCTTCAGTAAATCACGTGCTGACACACTTGCCCCCCATCGCCCTTACGATCTCAAGATTGAACTTGAGGAAGGGGCAGGGCCTCCTGTCGGTACAGTTTACTCATTGTCACAGTCCGAGCTGAAGACACTCCACGAGTTCATTGACAAACACCTCTCCATTGGCTTCATTCGCCCATCCTCCTCTCCTCATGGAGCTCCCGTCCTCTTCGTCAAGAAGAAAGATGGCTCCCTTCGCCTATGCGTCGACTTCCGGGGTCTCAATTGCATCACTAAAAAGGATCGCTACCCACTCCCACTCATCTCCGATCTCCTCGACACTTCCCACAAAGCCTGCATTTATACCAAGATAGATCTCCGACATGCTTACCACCTTGTCCGCATCACTGAGGGTGATGAATGGAAAACTGCATTCAGGACCCGCTATGGTTCCTTCGAGTGGTTGGTAATGCCCTTTGGTCTCACTAACGCACCAGCTACGTTCCAACAGTTCATGAATGATATATTCAAGGACATGCTGGACATTTGCGTTATCATCTATCTTGACAACATCCTAATCTATTCCGACGACATGAATGTTCATCGCAGTCAAGTCAAGGAAGTATTGAAGCGGCTCCGTCAATACGGCTTATATGCCAAACCCGAAAAGTGCGAGTTCCACACTTCCACAGTGGAGTATCTAGGGTATATCCTTTCCCCCGAGGGTCTCCGCATGGACCCCACAAAAGTCAAGATCATCGAGGACTGGCTGGAACCTCGGAAAGTCAAGGACATACAGTCCTTCCTTGGTTTCGCCAACTTCTATCGTCGTTTCATTCATGGTTATTCTCATATTGTCATGCCACTGACACGACTCACTCACAAGGATACCGCATGGAACTTCACTGACGATTGTAGAGCCTCCTTCAACTTCTTGAAGAAGGCCTTCATCTCCGCACCAGTCCTCATTCCATGGTCCCCCGGCTCCCAGATCATCGTCGAAACCGACGCCTCCAATTACGCCCTTGCGGCCATCCTGTCCATACAGGCTGTTGACGGTGAAGTCCACCCCGTTGCATTCCATTCCCACACATTCAGTAGTACCGAACTCAACTATGATACTCACGACAAGGAACTCCTCGCTATATTCGAGGCTTTCCGCATCTGGCGTCATTACCTTGAAGGTGCTCCTTTGCCGGTTGACGTGGTCACTGATCACAAGAACTTGGAGTATTTCTGCACCACCAAGGTCCTTTCCCGCCGCCAGGTCCGCTGGTCTGAGTATCTTTCTCAGTTCAACCTCATTATCCGCTTCCGCCCTGGTCACCTCGGTACTAAACCTGACGCCCTTACTAGACGTTGGGACGTCTACCTTAAAGAGGGGAATAGGGACTACGCAACGGTCAATCCTCACAATTTCCGTCCAGTCTTTACTCACGAGCAGCTTGTAGCATCTGCTCGCGCCACATCATTATACTCCCCAGTCCTCCGTGCAGCTGTTACCATTGATGTGGAACAGCTTCACAATGACATCCTCGCTGCACTCCCTGCGGACCCGGTCGGCTCTGCACACCTTGCCAGCCCTGAAGGACGCTGGTCAGTTGACAATAAAGGTTTTCTCCTCCTCGACAATCGCATTTATGTCCCCAACTCCGACAATCTCCAACTCCGCGTTCTCCAGTACAAGCATGACCACCCACTTTCTGGCCATTTCGGTCAGAATAAGACACTGGAACTCATTCGCCGGGACTATACATGGCCCGAAATCCGGACATTTGTCAAGGACTTTTGTAAGTCCTGCGTCACTTGCATGAGGTCTAAACCACAGCGCCATCGTCCCTACGGACTACTCAAGCAACTCCCCATCCCCGAGCGACCATGGAATTCCATTTCTATGGATTTCATCGAGAAACTCCCAAAATCCGCTGACTACGATACCATCCTAGTCATCGTCGACAGGCTCACCAAGCAATCCATCTTCATCCCCACCTATGATACCATCACTTCAGCACAGCTAGCCCGCCTCTTTGTCCTCCACGTATTCTCAAAACACGGTGTTCCAGAGCACATCACCTCCGATTGCGGCTCCAAATTCGTATCCCACTTCTTCCGCTCACTCGGAGAAGCCCTCGACATGCGACTTCACTTCACCTCCGGTTACCACCCCGAAGGTGATGGTCAAACTGAACGCACCAATCAGACACTTGAGCAATACCTCCGCATCTACTGCAACTACCAACAGGACAATTGGGCGGAACTCTTACCCCTAGCTGAGTTCGCATACAATAATGCCCCTAGCGCTACCACTGGTATCTCTCTGTTCTTTGCTAACAAGGGATATCATCTGAAGATCACAGTACACCCTGAGCGCGACCTTGCCTCCGCGCAGGCCCGCGATTTCGCTGTCGACCTTGACGACCTCCATACCACCCTGAAGTCCGAGATAGCACTCGCTCAACAGCGCTATCAAACCTCCGCAGATGTCCGCAGATTGCCGGCACCTGATCTCCAAGTTGGTCAGAAGGTATTTGTTAAAGCTCAGTTCTTCCGCACCACCCGTCCCTCCAAAAAACTCTCCGAAAAATTCTTAGGACCATATGAAATCATAGCCCAGCCAGGCTCCCACTCCTTCACCCTCCGCCTTCCTGACTCCATGCGAGCAGTACACCCTGTGTTCCATGTTTCCATGATCGAACCCTCCACTCCCAACATGATACCTAACCGCATAGAACCACCCCCAGCGCCAGTCATCATTGACGGAGAACTTGAATACGAAGTCTCCCGCGTTCTCGACTCCCGCATAGACCGCAGACGCCGACAGGGTTTCCAGCTCCAGTACCTAGTCAAGTGGAAGGGTTACAAAGGAACGCCCGACGAGACTTCTTGGGTCATGGCCCAAGAAGTGGAAAATTCACAGGAACTTGTGGATGACTTCCACACTGCAAACCCCGCTAAGCCTGGCCCCTTGTCCGCACTTTGATTTACACTCACGTCAGAGCCCAAGAAACAAAAAATTATCATTACTAGTTGTCCTACAACTAGTCTACTTCCATCTCACTACCACTCCCCTCCGTCATCTCCGCATCCTCCGCCTCCTGGCTCAATTCCTCACACTCAGCCCGCAACTCACTCTCAAAGCTCCTGCAGCCTTCCTCTTCCCATTCCCCCTCACCTTCGGACTCCTCCTCCTCAAAACTTTCGTCCCCGGTGTACCAATCCAGGAGCTGACCCACGGAGTCCATGATGCACTTCTCCAGTTGAAGCATCCGTTTCTTGGTCTGCTCCTCCACTCCCACAACTGCGGACTTGAGTTCTGGTACAGTCGTCCTTTAGCCCCCCATCACCATTATATAAACCGCACTTACCTTCAAATCGGTCGACGGACATCACTGCCACTGCCCGTTTCTCCGCCGACCCCACTCCACACCTCCGCTTGCCTGCCATGCAGTTCTGGCAGCTTCGGCCATTCCTGGAGTCACAGTCAGCCAAGCCATTGACATTCGAAACTACTTACCCCTCGGCGACCTCACACTCCACACCGGCTTGCTGACATCTATCACAGGGGTTGTCACCCCCGAATTTCCTCCCCTTCCTCCGCAAAATCACCTGCGCCTTGCCCTTGCCCTTACCCTTGCTCTTGTCCTCCACAGCATCTCCGTCTTCTCCGCCCTCAGAGCCCCCTTCCGACGTCGACTCCTCATATTCCGAGGACTCCGCTTCTTCCAGTCGCTCGAGTTCCAGCCTTGCCTCCGTCCGCCTTAGGGATGCCTCGGCTGCGTTTGACATCCCGGTCCCCGACCTCACCACTGCCAAGATCTCAGCATCTAGGCTACGCATCTGCTCGATTAGGGCCCTCTTACATTGCTGCTTGTGAGCCTCGCCCTTCTCCTTCCTTTTCTGCTTCTCGGCCTCCCTCTCTGCCGCCTTCCTCGCCTGGGCCGCCTCCTTCTCCGCTGCCTTCTTCACCTGAGCGGCCTGTCGCGCCTGCTCCACCTTCTCCGCCCTTCTCCTTGCTGCAGCCTCCTTCTTGGCCTTCATCGCGGCCTCCTTCCGCTCCTTCTCCTCAGCTGCCTTCCTCGCCTCCTCCTCGATCTGCTCTGCCTCGAGCCTCCTCAACTCCACCTCCTCCTCCTCCTTGGCCACTTGCTGCTGCCTCTCCAGCTCTTCCCGCGCCCTCCGTTCATTCTCCTCGCGTTCCCGTCGCCTAGCTGCCAGTTGGGCGATACGTTCTTGAGCGGTGGTGTTTTGGGACATGGTGGTGGTTCTGGGTTAGGAAGCTCCTGCCATCAGCGCGCCCTCTTATACCCATCCAAGGGACTCCAAAATGAAGTTTATTAATTATCGGGGTCCTAGGCCTCGTGGGCTCAGCCTTAAGGGGAGGGCACTGTTACATCCGTAACTATTACGTCCTCACCTTTCCGCATTCTCCACTTCGGATCAATCTCCCGTTCCTTTACCTTTCCTTTTCAATCTTTTTGTTCATTCCTGTTTCATGTTTATATTGTTGCAATACCTACAGCCTTCCCGTCTCCATAGTTCCCCGCGTTCCCCGCATTCTCTATTCGCACTGTAGTTACCATTCTATAGACACTTGCATATAAGCTGTAGGTACTCCAGTTTGTAACCTCAGTCTGAATATCAACTTAGTTCTCCCCTCCTACTCTCTGTCCGATCTCCACTCTTCTCCGATAACTTGGTTCCTTGAAATATAGGATCGCGGTAGCACGAGGGCACAACACATACGTTGAGGCCAAAGATCCACTCTGCACCAAGTCCACCACCTCCATCTAGAGTCTGTGCTAACATAGTACACGACCTCCGCATTTAGCCGCCCGTACTCCGCCCCCGCACCATAACTTAACAGCTCCAAATGACACAGTTTACAGGCTAGAATAGCCCTGGACAACTGCACAAAAATCTGATCTCTAAACTGAGTGTAATGTAAGACCCACTTGATTACAACTCCTCTGGACTCTGGGGACAAACTCAAGCTCAAGACCCACTTGGCTTAGTCTGTTCTGTCTCTGATTTAGAATTGAACTTGAAGAAATCTCAAGTCCAAATCCCTCTGCTTTCTAGGCTCTAGGAAATCACACAAAAGTGAGCTCAGGGTGATTCTCCTTTCAAATACTCTTTCTAAACTCTCCTGAAGACTAGTTTCACTTAAACAATTCACACAAAATAGATCTAAACTGTTCTTGATCATGGCTGCGAAGTACTCTGCTGAGAAGTTGGGGTGAAGCCCTTCTTGCTCTTCTCAGAGGCCAGCAGCTGTATTTTTATATTAAGAGAGATACAAACTAAAATAGACGAAACAGAGAGATATGAAATACAGGAAATTCGGTCCATTGTACAACAAAAGAATAGAATATTTTAGAAGGTTCTTCTGCATTGCTGCAAGTGTCTGAAGTGCTTGGAATATGTTTTCGCGTCAATGGCAGTCTGGCTGTTGCTACTAGGTCATCAGGAATGCAGACGTGTGATGACATATGCTTGAGCTCTTGGATCAAAATGTTGATCGTGTCTCGGAGATGGTTTCCATTGTTCCGTGCCTGCTGAACTCTTCCTTGGGGAAGTGATTCCATAGCATTGTGGACCCACAAAGTACACCTAATTAGTGCACAATAACCTGTTTGGAATATTCTGACACTCGGGGTTGCTGTTCCAATGTTAGGAAGTTTGTTCTGTTGTCCATACTCTGTTTCTAAGGGTTTTGCCTGTCTGCATAACCTCGTTTCATGTCTCTGGAATATTCTAAAGTTCTCGCGAGCTGGTTTGGCTCACTCCCAGTCTCTGAGTTTAATTTATCTCATGCACAGCCCTCCCTGATTGTGACCTGGGTTGGTTTGGCAAGCTATGTACAGCCCGGAATCCCCTAGTAGTTGCCCAAAATGCCTGCCCTTTACTGAGTTCTGTCATAAAGACTATCCCTTGCATGAGTTTAGACACTATTAGGCATATGCTAGGGCACAAACACCCTATACACGGTCGAACTGGTGACCTCAGGATAGGTCCCAATCCTCTGAGGTTCATAGATGTATTGCCATTGATTTTATAGTAATAAAATTGGTAAAAATAGTGTATTTTAGGTGTAAACCCAACATTGGCTTATCAGTGGTCCCCAGTTTGTTGTGGAATTCACTAAGAAACTCTACCAACTCCTAGGGATTCAAATTGCATCCTCCACAGCTTGGCACCCCCAATCCAATGGTCAGACAGAATGCATCAACCAGGAGCTAGACCAGTACCTGTGACTATTTGTGAATGAGCGGCAGAACGACTGGGTTGATCTCCTACCCCTTGTGGAGTTCCAGCACAATAATCACATCCATGCATTGACTCAGCACTCCCCATTCATGCTAGATACTGGGCGCGACCCCTGCATGGGATTTGAGCCCCACCAGACAGCTTCACGCCTCAAGACAGTCAACCAGTTCAAGGAGCAAATGCAGGCGTCACTGGAAGAAGCCAAGGTAGCCCTCACAAAGGCCAAGGATGATAAGGCGTGTTTTTACAACCATCATTGCACCCCTGCACCTAAGTACAACCCAGGCAATTGTGGACAATCAGGAAGAGTGGGAAGTCAAGCAGATACTGAACAGCCACTCTTGCCAAGGCTGCCATGAATACCTGGTCAAATGGAAGGATTTTGGTGCTGAGCACAACTCCTGGGAGCACACTGATGATGTGCATACCCCCACACTCATTGCAGAGTTTTACCAAGCCAACCCTGACACCCCGCACTACATTTGCACATTCACCTCCAGCACCCTGCCAGTCCTACCCTTCCATTCATGCACTACCACTGCCATGTCAAGTTGCCAGGCCTTTGAAGGGGGGGTGGATGTAAGGGGACCCTCAAGTCCTCCCTACACTCCTCTCTCTGCTCCTGCTACCCCCCTGGTCCCCCTGAGTCATCCCAGCCCTTGCCACCACCCAGCATTGCCTGCCAATGCCTCCTCAAACTGGTGCACACAAGCGCCTGCTTCCTGCGCTCAGCACATCCCCAAGCATGATCACATGACACACCTTCCTGCCCTCCAGTCACACGTGTGTGCACCTGCTCCCTAGTTCCTGTTTTGGACATTGATCATTTAGTCTGTACAGTAGTTCAGCCACCACTCCTGTAGCTCTTGTAGCAATGCAGGGACTTCCTCATTTGTTTCTCTGAGGATTTCCCTGCATAGGTGTGTAGTAGCTTTGCGCTTTCTCACACTTTCACAATTATTTAATATACTGAGGATTTCCCTGCATAGTCTGAGTGTGAGCAATTGCATTTTGCCCCTCTCTCACTCCAGGTCGCCCTCACAGGCCTGAGATTTCACTGTCAACCTTGACGACCTCCATACCACCTTGAAGTCCAAGATAGCACTGGCTCAACAGCACTATCAGACCTCCACAGATGTCTGCAGATTGCCAGCACCTGATCTCCAAGTCAGTCAGAAGGTATTAGTTAAAGCTCAATTCTTCCACACCACCTGTCTCTCCAAAAAACTCTCCAAAACATTCTTAGGACCATATGGAATCATAGCCCAGCCAGGCTCCCACTCCTTCACCCTCTGCCTTCTTGACTCCATGCAAGCAGTACACCCTATGTTCCATGTTTCCATGATCAAACCCTCCACTCCCAACACAATACCTGACCACATAGAACCTGTTACCTGGGTTAGGGGTCCACTTCTGAGTCACAGAATTGGGATCACAAAGGCGTCTATACAGACTTATTCCCTTGTGTCTTACTATCTGACTTGAAGATGGGCTGACTGAATCTCTGAAGCCCTTTCAGGCAAACTAGGGATTTAGACAGAACAGTGTATAACACTAAGCTAAAGGTACAGGTGAATGTAGCTAGGTTTATATACATGTAGATGTCTGCTATTTATAAGTACCCTGGGTAAGTACTTAGTCAAGGCAAGTCATAAGAAGAGGGACCCAGGTAGATAGAAGGCTTCCTGTGAGAAATAGAAGTTTGGAGTGGGAGAGGAAGCATAAGTGTGTGAGAGTTGTCTGTTACTAAAGGGGAAAAGAAGTATGGTACTGTCCATCAGGAAGGTGGCTAAAACCTAGTTATAGTCCTTCTTAGGGTTCTGATAACAGAACCACCCCCAGCACCAGTCATCATCGATGGAGAACTTGAATATGAAGTCTCTTGTGTTCTTGACTCCTGCATAGACTGCAGATGCCAATGGGGTTTCCAGCTCCAGTACCTAATCAAGTGGAAGGGTTATGAAGGAATGCCCAACAAGACTTTTTGGGTCATCATGGCCCAAGAAGTGGAAAATTCACAAGAACTTGTGGATGACTTCCATACTGCAAACCCCAATAAGCCTGGCCCCTTGTCCATGCTTTGATTTTCACTCATGTCAGAACCCAAGAAACAAAAAATATCATTACTAGTTGTCCTACAACTAGTCTACTTCCATCTCATCACCACTTCCCTCCATCCTCTCCACATCCTCCGTCTCCTGGCTCAACTCCTCACACTCAGCCTACTATTACACCGAAAATCAAAGCATTGCTAAAATAAGCCATTATACCCCTATATACCCATGGCTCAGCAATAGCTATGATGTAATCATCTTGATATACCCATAACACCCCCTACAATGACCCTAACCCAACTGGTATGTCATATAAGGACCTCTATGAGGCTACAAGATGTCCCAGGAGTCAGCCGGTGGCTATTAAATAGCTATTGTATGGCTTTGAGAGTGAACAAAGGGTACAACAGGCAACATCACAGTTGTGCACACTCTGAGATACACCAGGGATCAAGAACATTGTCAATAAAATTCCCTGATCATGAAGGGAGAGCTCACAAGCTATATAATGGCCATTGAGATAACCCAAGGAGACTAAGGGCCCCTAATTCAACTATCTCGAAGGGGACACATATGCCAGTCTAGCACTGACTAAGATCTTTGAGAAGATCATGTGGCAGCCATCAAGAGACTTGGTAGATGAACTTTTCAGATACCTTGATCAGTAATGAACAGTGTTGTCAGGATACCATTTTAGGAAACTCATGGCTATTTTGAGGTTAAGCTTTGCCTTTAAACTTTGGTTGCTCAGTGACAAGTGTTCTTTTTCAATGTTTAACTTTTGATGTTCCATGTTCCCCTTCCATGTTCCCATGTTCCCTTTCCATGTTCCATCATTCCCTTCTATCATTACATATTATCATTTTGATTTAGTGATACATTTTACATAGGACCCACAACCTCTCATGTAGTTAGTTGTCCATGTGTTTCACTACTCTTATTGTTTCATCCCTGACTTCAGTTTTGTATATAAGACTAGCTACAACCATTTGTATTGCCAGTCTAATATCAATCTAGAACTCTGCTTCTCCATTCTGTCAAGTCCTGTCCCAACTGAGTTCCTCAGTTGGCCACTCTCACTATTGTTGGTGATCCCAAGTCAAGGATCACTAATACTATCTCACTCATAACTTGACTGGACTCAACCAACGCCTCAGTTGAGCCCGTATCCCTTATTCCGGGCCAACATCCTTTTGGATTAGTAGCTTTTCCCTTCAAGCCTTCACTTCGTGAAGCCTTCTCATTCTATTGCCCAAGGCACAAATTGGTCACCGGTATCAGAACAGCACAGCACCTAAGCTGAAGCCACAACCTTACCCTTATAACTTGCCCTTTGACCTGACCAAATCCTCGGTCGACCTTGGTCAATCTTTCTTCACATTATATTCCTCGACCGAGCACCGGTTCTTAACAGTATATTAGACTCGAATGTTCCTGATATCATTCTTGTCTTTTCCTTTTCACCAATATGCCCCAATCCACTACAACTTTTTTGACTGCTACAAGTCTTGCTACTTGGGCCCTTCATCGGGCCCAGGGCACCGTGGTGGAAGATATTCCTTTGCCTTCAACTTCACATTTACCTTCTACTTCTAATATTGCTTTTGGTTCCTCTTCCCCTTGGCTTACCACAACCAACAAAGGAAAGGCTCATGCTGTTCCCTTGGCCGGACCCTTGGGTAACCCTTCCCCACTCAATGGTGGTGGTTCGGGCAATCCTGGTGGCTCGGGTGACCCAGACGACCCTGGTAATGAAGACAAAAGAGATGATGATGTTGATGATGATGATACTCACCCTCTGGCTCAGGCTCTCAACTGTATAGCCGACCTTGTCAGCAATTAACCCTCGGCCGCCCCTGGTCCTCACAGGCCTTGGGTCAAGGCTAAGGAACCTGATGAGTTCAATGGTAGTGACCCTTCAAAGCTGAAACCTTTCCTCTTTCAGTGTCGACTATATTTCCATTCAAATGCATCACATTTCCATTTTGACAACTCTCATATCAACTTTGCGTTGACTTATTTGTGTGGTACTGCACAGACCTGGTTTGAAACCCAGTTGGAAGAACAAGACCTGTCTAACAGCCATCTTGATTGGTACAACTACTGGTCTGACTTTGAGGAGGAGTTAAAGACTCAGTTTGGTGGTCTTGATCTCATCACTGAGGTGGCCAAAGAATTGGATACTCTTTGGATGACCTCGGCCAGCACTATCACCAAGTATAATGTCAACTTTGCCTGCCTCGCCTCCATTGTCAAATGGGATGACTCTGTTCTCTGTCACCACTATTATAAAGGCCTTCTGGATCGTGTTCAGGATGCCCTGACCAACCGGCCTGAAGGTAAACCTACCAGACTTGCTGATATGCACACTGTGGCTATGCAAATAGACGCCCGCTATTGGGAACACCAACATGAGAAGAAGCATGCGGCCAACTGTTCAGGTGCCTCCAACAATTCCAATAACCAGCAGCAGTCCAGCAACAAGAAGGGTGGTAACAACAATGGTGGTAACAATTCTTCGCAACAGAACAAGTCAGCCGGTGGCAACAATCAGTCCAACAACAATAAATCATCTTCCAATTCCAACCAACAATCTTCTTCGAACACCAATTCCAACAAGCCCGACCTCTTGGGTAAGCTCAACAGTAATGGCAAGCTTACACAGAAGGAATGTCAATGCCACATTGATAACAATTTGTGTATGTTCTGTGGCAGCTCGGGTCACATTGTTGGTGATTGTCCCCGGAAGCCTGCTTCCTCGACCTCGGCCAGCACCTCGGCCGCAGCATCCTCTTCTTCTTCTAAGCCTAAGGGCTGTAGGTCCAAAGCTCAGAACAAGGATGGTTCTTCCGAGACTCCTAAGGAGTTGGAAAAATGACGGGCGGTCCTCAGGACTCTGCACAGACTGGGGACTGTGTTGAACTCATCTGTACACCAGAGAGTTTCCATATCAATGCATCTGCTCTTTCTGACCCAAATTCATTATTTGTTTCCCTTTCTTCTACTTTTTTCAATGCTTTTACTTCAGCCGATAAAATCTTTACTGCTAAATCTTTGATAGACAGTGGTTCTACTCATTGCTTCATAGATCCAAAGCTAGTCAGAAAATTCTTGTTACCTACAATTCCTGTTGACCCTGTGGAACTCAAATTATTCAATGGCTCCTCCAACTCCTACATTACAGAACTTGTGAAGCTTCCTGTCACATTCCCTACTGGTGAATCTATGACTCTTGACTTCTATGTCACCTTACTGGATCCCTCTTGCTCTATGGTTCTTGGATATAACTGGCTCACCAAACACAATCCGTTGATTGACTGGTCTACAAGCAGTATCTCTTTCTGAAACCCTTTGCTTGACTCATCCTCTTCCCATGTTGCATCTCCCATGGCTTTGGCTGCATTACTTGCAGCAGCCTCGGCTCCTGTTCCTTCCCCAGCTTCTTCCTCAGTATGCCCTCAGATCAGCCTGGTGAACACTGTTGCCTTCTCCCGAGCTGCTTGGCTACCCGGTTCTGCTCCTTTTGCTTTCAACTTGTGCGCTATTATGCTGAAAATAGAAGCATTGCTAAAATAAGCCATTATACCCCTATATACCCATGGCCCAGCAATAGCTATGATGTAATCATCTCAATATACCCATAACACCCCTACAATGACCCTAACCTGACTGATATGTCATGTAAGGACCTCTATGAGGCTACAAAGCACCCCAGGAGTCAGTCAGTGGCTACTAAGTAGCTATTGTATGGCTTCGAGAGTGAACAGAAGGTACAGCAGGCAACATCATGGTTGTACACACTCAGAGATGCACCAGGTATCGAGAATGTTGTCAGTAGGAACTCCCTGATTATGAGGGAGGAGCTCACAGGCCATATAATGACCATCGAGATGACCTGAGAAGACTGAGAGCCCCTAACTCGACTATCTCGAAGGGGACATCAGGTAGCAGTCTAGTGCTGATTGAAACCTTTGAGAAGATCGTGTGACTGGCATCGAGACACTTGGTAGACGGATTTTCGAGATACCTCGATTAGTAATGAACAGTATACCTCACCCGAATAAATGGCATACAATGTACTAAGAGACAATGTACCGACTGCTATATTAAGGGCAGGGATGATGTTCTATCGAGAAGAGAGGGACTATGGCTATTGCCCGAGAAACATAGACAGAAGACATCGGCTGAGGAATTACATCCGAGGCCACGTCAGCTTGTCTGATCGTGATACAACAATCAGAAGGACCACCAATTGTCAGGAGGACCAATAGAGACGAATGAGGAGTAGAACGAATAGAAAACCTATTAAGCTATGGACACGTAAGCCTATCAGCCAGCCCCAAGGGGATAGCTATAACAGACAATACGTGCAATAGCATCTCAATGACCGATCGAGTACCTTGAAAGGCTTTGCAGGGTCCAATAGCGGATCAAAGGACCAATGATGGAGTAGTTGGACTATCTTGGACTATCCGCACAATGCGTAAGCAATGCGCGGCCAGTACAAGATACTTGAAGGGTATACGAACAGTGTACCAGAATGTCGGGTTGGGAGGAGACCGATAGGGTAGATGCGTGGAGGTGGGAAGCTTGCGTATATGGGTAGAGAACCTTCCCGGGCACGCTGAAACAACCGCCGGCTGTTGCAATAACCCATGAAATGACTCCAGCAGTGTCTCAGGTCGAGTGAATGGGACCCATCATACCCCGCACATCCTGCCAGAGCCTCACGCCTCCTCAACATAGCTGAGACATTATCCCTACTAAGAGCCCAACCGGTCTCTCCCCAACCCACCTTCTATCCCAGGGATCAAAACAAATCCTCAACCGTCATCGACCTGGCCTTCTTCCACAACGGCCTGCCCCTCTTGGAATACCACATCCTGCCTAACCTCCGGCTGCCCTCGGACCACGCCCCCTTGGCCTTCACACTCCCTATCCCTTCCAAGATCCCCTTTGGCCATAAAACCGTGATAAAGATCGACTCCGAGGAGGAAACCTCCTTCCTCGACGCAGTCTCACACGGCCTGAGCTCCCTCCCATCCACACACCCCCTCTCCTCTCCGACCGAAGTGGAAGTGTTCGCGGCCTCACTCATGGCTGTGGTATCCGCTGCATGGGCCACCAACTCCAAAGCATCTCTGATCTGTCACCGCTCGAAGCTGTGGTGGAACAAGGACTGTACCTCCCTTCTGGACTCATACCGCTCGTCCCCCTCCAGGGAGTCTTGGGGCTCCTTCTGCTCTGGCTGCCGCCTAGCCAAACGAACTGACTACGACGCCCTGTCCAAAGACATAGCAGTCACAAACAAGAGACCCTGGGACCTGATGTCCTGGGTGGGCCCCCGCTCCCTGCCCGCTATCGACACTGTAATTGACCCCCAAATGTTATCAGAACCCTCAGAAAGGACTATAATTAGGTCTTAGCCACCTTCCTGATGGACAGTAGAATACTTCTTTTCCCTATCTTTAATACTGATACTCCCACACCTACGCTTCCTTTCTCCCATACTTAACTTCTATTTCTCACAGGAAGCCTTCTCTTTACCTGGGTCCACCTTCCAATGACTTGCCTTGACAAGTACTTACCCAGGGTACTTATAAATAGCAGATAGCCAATATGTATATAAACCTAGCTACAGTCACCTGTATCCTTAGCTTAGTGTTATACACTGTTCTGCTTAAATCCCCAGTTCGCCTGAAAGGGCTTCAGAGATTTATCCAGCCCATCTCCAAGTCAAGTAGTAAGACTCAAGGACCAAGTCTGTATAGACATCCTTGTGATCCCAACCTTGCGACTCAGGAGTGGACCCCTAACCCGGGTAACACCGAACCTCCAAACCTTGTGTCACCCAAAAGGAACTCTTTGATGCATTGGGCTCTCACTTCTTCAACGCCAAGGACCGCACAACAGACCTCTCAGGTCTTGACTACCTTCCCGAACAAACCACACACGAGTGGACTCCCTTCACCCCACCTGAACTTGACGAAGCCCTTGCTGGCACCTCTAACCGCTCTGCTGCTGGTCCAGACCACCTTACATGGCGCCACCTCAAAAAACTGACATCCCACCCCTCTTGCCACTCCGCCCTTCTGGCCCTTGCCAACGCCTGTGTCGAACACGGCCACTGGCCTTCCTACTTCAAGGACTCAACCACTGTCGTTATCCCTAAACCCCCTAAACCCTCCCACACTAAGCCGAGCGACTTCCGGCCCATCACACTCCTTAACACCATGGGAAAACTCTTCGAGAAAATGCTGGCCACTCGACTCCAATTTGCGGCTGTCCGCCATGCACTCGTACACCCCGCCAACTGGGTGGGATTGCCGGTCGTTCTACCGAGGATGCCGGCCTCTACCTTTCCCACCTTGTTCGCACTGGATGGGCCAAAGGCCTTGTCACCGGTGTCATCGCCTTTGACGTTGCCCAGTTCTTCCCCTCCCTCCACCATTCCACCCTTGTGGCTATCCTCCGCCACCAGGGTTTCCCCCCTCAGATTCTCTCCTTTTTTGAATCCTACCTTGTTGGCCGCACCACCTCCCTGTCCTGGGGCGCAAACATTGTCTCTGATCCCATGGACTGCTCGGTCGGGGTAGTCCAAGGATCCGCCCTTTCCCCGGTGCTATCCTCCCTCTTCTTAGCCCTGGTCCTATACATCGCGGAACACCTGTTCTCCCTTGATCCCCTCCTCAGAAACATTGATTTTCTATCTTATGTTGATGACAGCCTCCTAGTATCTCGAGGTAAACAGTGGACAGACGTGACTCCCCCACTGATTATAGCATACGGAATAGTCTTCTGGCTTCTGTCTGACTTTGGTCTGGTCCTCGAACACTCCAAGACCGAATCATTTTTCTTCTCAAGGCGACACAACGAAACGTTCCCCTCACTAGACCTGGGCTATGCTCCCTTCACCGGCAGCACCCTTCTCACCCCCTCTCCCACATGGCGTTACCTGGGCTTCTGGTTTGACCCCCGCCTCTCCTTCAAAGACCATGTTACATTCTATGCCAACAAGTCCTTCTCTCTCCTGGGCGCTATGCGCCTACTAGGCAACTCGTCCCAAGGACTCACCCCCTCTCACAAACGCCTCCTCTACCGCTCCTGTGTTATCCCCTTGATGACATATGGATCCTCTCTTTGGTTCCACGATGCAGCCCGCATCAAGGGACTTCTCAAGCAGCTCAGGGCCTCGCAACGGCGTGCCGCCTTGTGGATTACGGGGGCCTTCCGCACCTCCCCATCCCAAGGAGTCAAAGCCATCGCAGGCCTTCTGCCCATACACCTTCACCTCAGGAAGCTTCAAACCCGAAGCGCTATGCGGATAGCCTCCCTCCCTCACACCCACGGGATTAACTCCCTTCTCACCAATGCCTCCACTACCGAGCGCCACCCCCTCTCCCTCCCCTTCCTTACCTCCCGGCAAAAACGGATCTCTGGCTCGGCTCTGGTCCTCATGGACACCGCGCTCCCCTCCGTCGTGGGCGACCCCATCCTCCGTTCACACCCCCTGGCCGAACCCAGCTCTCGCATCCTAGACCGATTCACAAGCCACTTCACCTTCCTCAATCCCCCCTCCCCTTGCTCCAAAAAAGACCTCTCTACCTGGCGCAACTCTGTTCTCGACTCTGCCCTCTCTAGAGCTCTATTCTCTTCTACTGTACTTGTAATTGGTATTGACTCCTCCTCCCCTCCCCCCCGCCTGTCTGGTTTCTCTTCTCGAGTCTCATATGTTGCTTCTGTGAACAATGTTATTGTACGCTTGGACTCTACTGATGCCGGTTCCCTCACAGGTACTGATTCTGAACGTTTGGCCTTTTCCTTTGCTCTCTCTTCATTACTTCCTCTGTTTAATGATAGCATCTCCTCCCTATTTTTCCTTACTGATTCCCCCTCAGCGGTGCGGGCTGCACTCTCTCCCTCCCCCTCCTCCGGTCAGCATACCTCCCTCCAGGTCGCTTCTCTCCTCATCCCATGGTTCCAGGCATCGGAATCACATACGATCACCATTGCACACTCGCTCTCCAAATGGAAACTCTCCGTACACGGGTCAGCTCATACTCTCACTTCTGCGAAACCCCATCCACCCTAGGCTCACAATTTATGCCCCTCGCTCACTGTGGCAAACCTATCCGCCCCTCTTACTTCAAGGATGGCTCCTTCATATCCTCAATAGCAAAAAAGCCCCCCTCACTCACCGCCCGCTTGACGTGCTGCATTCTTAACCACGCACCCACAGGCGAATATCGTTCATGGTTCTTCCCCAATGAACCAACTTCCTGCCCTTGCGGCTTCCCCTTCCAATGGCGAGACCATATACTGTGGTCCTGCCCTCTTTACACTCGCCACTGGACCTGGACACAGGACAGTGGTGCAAACTATTACACTGACCTGGACGACCTCATCTCCTTCCTCCAGAACAACCCCAAAGCCTTCTCATTTCCCCCCGACCCGGGAGGCACTGCTGACCGACACTCTTCCCAACCCCCCCTACCTGCCTAGCCCGCCTGCTGGTACGTACCATCTCCTCCCTCACTCTTTCTAGTCCCCTAGTTAGTTCTTCTCTCTCCACGGGCACTTGAAGCCCTCACTCAGTACATCGGATGATGTTGGACCCCTTCGGGGTCCTTCTGTTAAACTCTCGTATGTAGTAGCTACCTCTCCTGTAGTAGATAGCTGCCGCGGACTGCTACCACGCACCGCGTTATAAATTGTTGATTTAAAAAAAAAAAAAAAAAAGACTCCAGCAGTGTCTCAATGACTCGAAACAGGTCTATAACAGGCAGCCAGGACCAATACCGGGTGGATAAGCATTATTGCACAGGGGAATATCGGACCGATTGTGTATACTAGCATTACTCTCTCTAATATTTCCTTATTTACTCAGGCTGTTTCCTAGCTACCAAAAACACATAAATACAGTGTGGAGGAGAGGTGAAAGGCAAGCAATCGCTGCCCTAGCTTCGAGACCACGAGATTGGGAATTAACGATTTCATATCTTGTGCTATTGTGTGCATTAAGGCAAATTAAGTGAGAGCTTCGGTCCTAGACCACCCAGAAACAGTAGAGACAAACTGTGATCATTGAGAGAACTTGTTGAGACCATTGCTTGAGTCTGGGAGACTCACAGAGAGATAGTGAGACTCAGGGGTAGGTTAGATTCCCCTTAGGTCTAGAGACACAGAGAGACAGAGACTTAGTGGGGTAGTGCAGATTCCCCCAAGTTTTGAGATTAGAGAGATTGAGAACCAGAGACTGTAGCTACAAGCAGAGCCTTGTTACTACTATCACAGAAACCACCCACAGAGTACATTTGGTGCACTTGGGTATATTTTCAAGGAAACACTTTATACACTTTATACACCCCAAAACCCATTTCAAAAGTCGAATCCCTCTCTCGAGAACTGTCTCCGACACCCCAGAATCGCATTTCGAGGTACTGGTTGATATAGGTAGTGGTTATCTGAGCCACACATTACATACCTACCCCATCAATACCATCACAGTGCAGCTGTTGCCGCCCAAGGCTCGGTTGTCCAGTCGGATGAGCCTGTTGATTATCTGCCATTCCCCCTGAATACCATGACTTTGCTGACATCTTCAGTAAAGCTCGGGCAGACTCCTTACCTCCACACTGACCTTTTGACCTCAAGATCAATCTCGAGGATGGTACGGCCCCACCTGTGGGACCAATCTATTCACTATCCCAGACTGAGCTTGAAGCTCTTTGAGAATTTATTGATAAACATCTATCCATTGGTTTTATTCAACCCTCTTCTTCCCCTCACGGGGCTCCTGTTTTCTTTGTCCATAAAAAAGACGGCTCACTTCAACTCTGTGTTGACTTCTGTGGCCTCAATAGGATTTCCAAGAAAGATCGTTATCCACTTCCCCTTACATATTTCTGATCTCCTCGACTCTCCTCACAAAGCAAATGTCTATACAAAAATTGACCTGTGTCATGCATATCACCTGGTATGTATTGCTGAAGGTGATGAATGGAAGATGGCTTTTCAGACCTGTTACAGTTCCTTTGAATGGCTTGTTATGCCTTTTGGGTTAACCAATGCACCTTCTGCCTTCCAGTGCTTCATGAACAAAATCTTTGCTGATATGCTTGATGTCTGTGTCATTGTCTACTTGGATGACATTCTCATCTACTTGGCCGACATGAGCAAGCACAAGGATCATGTTCAGGAGGTTCTTCATAGGCTCTGCAAGCATGGCTTGTATGCACAAGCTGATAAATGTGAGTTCCATTTGGACTCGGTTGAATATCTTGGCTACATCCTCTCTCCGGAAGGTCTCAAAATGTCTCAAGACAAGGTAAAGATTATCCAGGATTGGCTGGAACCTAGAAAGGTTAAGGACATTCAGTCCTTCCTGGGTTTTGCAAACTTCTATTGTCGATTTGTCTATGGCTACTCAGACATAGTAGTCCCACTTACCTGTCTCACCCAAAAAGGTGTAGACTGGAAGTTTGATGATGAGTGTCGCGATTCCTTTAATTCTCTAAAGAAAGCCTTTACTACGGCTCCCGTGCTAACACATTGGATTCCTGATTCACAGATAATTGTCGAGACTGACACTTCTGACTATACATTGGCTGCCATTCTCTCCATTATGGTGCCTGACGGTGAAATTCACCCTGTCGTGTTCCACTCCCACAAGTTCACTCCTCCTGAGTTGAACTATGATACCCACAATAAGGAATTGCTTGCTATCTTTGAGGCATTCTGTATCTGGCATCATTATCTTGAAGGTTCTTCTCTCACTGTTGATGTTGTAACTGATCATAAGAATCTAAAGTATTTCTGTGAGACCAAGCTGCTCACCCAACATCAGGCCCAATGGTCTGAGTATCTGTCCCAGTTCAACCTAGTTATTCGTTTTCAGCTGGGCCATCTTGGTACCAAGCCGGATTCGTTGACTAGATGTTGGGATGTCTATCCAAGGGAGGGAGAGACCAGCTATGCCGCTGTCAATCTGCATAACTTCCGACCTGTCTTTATGCAGGAACAGCTTTCTACTTCTGTCCATGCTACCCAGTTGTATGCACCGATGTTACATGCTGCAGTGGTCGTTGACACTGATCAATTGCACCGTGACATTTTGGCTGTCTTACCACTTGATGTAGAAGCAGCTGAGCACATTTCCAATCCTACTGATCGTTGGTCTATGGGTGCTGATGGTTTCCTCTGCCTAGATAATAGAATTTACATGCCAGACCAAGATAATCTCTGTCTACGAGTTCTACAGTACAAGCATGATCACATCCTTGCTGGCCATCTTGGTCAGAACAAAACTCTAGAACTCATACGACATGAGTATACCTGGCCTAATATCCAGATGGCAGTCAAAGACTTCTGTAAGACTTGTGTGACGTGCAAATGTTCCAAGTCCCAGCATCATTGGCCGTACAGACTCCTCAAGCAACTCCCCATCCCTGACCTTCCATGGAATTCGATCTCTATGGATTTCATTGAAAAGCTTCCCTCTTCCTCTGGATTCGACTCTATCCTCGTAATTGTTGACCACTTCTCCAAGCAATCGATCTTCATTCCCACTCACGACATGATCACCTTGGCCAAGCTCGCCTGGCTCTTTGTTATTCATGTATTCTCCAAACACAGTGTCCCCTCTCATGTCACTTCTGACCGTGGCTCCGAATTTGTCTTGCACTTCTTCAGATCCTTGGGCAAGGCTCTCGATATGAAGTTGCATTTCACTTTGGGCTATCACCTGGAGGGCGATGGTCAGACAGAGAGGACTAACCAAACCTTGGAACAATACTCGTGTGTTTATTGCAACTATCAGCAGGACAATTGGGCTGAACTCCTTCCCCTCACAGAATTTGCATATAATAACGCTCCTAGTGCCACTACAGGTGTATCACCATTCTTTGCCAACAAGGGTTATCACCTGAGTATTGTTGTGCACCCAGAACGAGATCTTGCATCCAAGCAAGCCTGCCAGTTCGCAGTGGACCTCAACAAGTTACATTCAGTGCTCAAGGAAAACATATCAGAGTCTCAGTGTCATTACCAAGTCTTGGCCAATGCTTGACATCTGCCTGCACCTGACTTTTGGGTTGGTGAACAGGCTTTCATCAAGGCTAAGTTCTTCCGCACTACACATCCATCCAAAAAGCTATCAGAGAAATTCCTAGGTCCCTACAAGATCATTGCCCAACCAGGTTCTCATTCATTCACTCTAAAACTCCCCAACTCTATGTGTATGGTTCATCCGGTCTTCCATGTATCAATGCTCGAACCTCATGTCCCTAATACAATTCCCAGCTGAACTGAACCCCCTCTGGCTCCCATCATTATTGATGGTGAACTTGAGTGGGAGGTCAAAGAAATTGTTGACTCCAAGTTCAATCACTGTAGACACAAACTGGAATACCTAGTGGTTTGGAAGGGCTATGAAGGCACTTCTGAATCACACAAATGGGTTGTTGAAGATGATCTGGGTAATGCACAGGAAGCTGTTGCAGACTTCCATGCTGCTTATCCCGATAAGCCTGGTCCCTCTCCTCCTTAGTAGTGATATGCTCATTTTTCTTATTGCCTTAGTTTCTATTCCTTTTCTTATCAGTCCCTCTCCATTCCAAAAAACAAAATCATACATTCAAAAAAAAAAACACCAACAAAAAAAAGACAAGTACAAAGATATTCACAAAATTTTGTAGTATAAATTGTATGGAGGCCTCAGCTGTGCTTTCCCTTTAGACCTCCCTTTCATCATCTCCTTCGCCCAAGGTCCCGGCTGATGTTTCATTACTCTCTTCATTCTCCCCACTCTCCTCTTCCTCCTCTTCACCCAAGGCCTTGGCCGACGGTCCTGCTTCCTCACTTGTTGTCTCTCTTCCCTCCTCCTTCTCCTCTCCTTTCCCCTCATTGCCCGAGGCCTCAGCTGATGGCTCAGCTTGTTTTTCTCCTTCTCTATTCTCCTCCTCTCTCTCTATCTCTCCGCTTATGTCCATAGCCTCTCCCCTATTCTCTTCTACTTCCTTCTCCTTCTCCTTTTCCTTCTCCACTTCACCTGCAACCTGACCCAAACCCTTGCCTGACAATCAACCGATGTTTTCTATCAAGTGGTGGTCTTCAAACCCCCATGGTGGCAATTCTGTGCTGGCTTCCGTGTAGGACATGCCTACCCTCATATTCCTTTGACACTTTCGCCTCTCCTCTGTCTCGGCTGCCCTTTGGATCTCCCTCTATTGCTTCCTCTCCGCATCCTGCACTGCCCACTTCGCCATTCAATCACTTGTGAAGACTTCTAACAACCTGTTGTTAGAAATGGTTTGCTCCTCTGACTGATCACAGAGCCGGTTCACAATTTCCCCCAGTTGAATGAGCCTTGTGCTCATTTCTTGTACCACCTCTGTGGGTGATTGCATTAGCATTGTGATGGTATGGGTGGGGTAGGTGTGTAATATGTGGTTTGGAATACCACTACCTAAATCAACCAATACCTCGAAATGCAATTCTGGGGCGTTGGAGACAGTTCTCAAAACAAGGGATTCAACTTTTGCAAGGGGTTTTATGTGGTGTAAAATTGTATATAGGGTTCTCTCGAAAAATATACCCAAGGGTACCAAGTGTACTCTGTGAATGGTCTCTGTGGTAATAGCAACAAGTCTCCTCTTGCAGCTACAGCCTCTGGCTCTCAATATCTCTGATCTCGAAACTTGGGGGAATCTGCACTATCCCACTAAGTCTCTGTCTCTCTGTGTCTCTAGGCCTAAGGGGAATCTAAACTACCCCTGAGCCTCAATGTCTCTCTCTAGAAGTCCCGTGGACTCAAACAATGGCCTCAATAAGCTCTCTTGACAATCACAGTTCGTCTCTACTGTTTCTGGGTGGTCTATGACCAAAGCTCTCACTTAGTTGCCTTAATGCACACAATAGCACAAGATAATGAAATTGTTAATTCCCAAATCTTGTGGTCTCGAAGCTGGGGCAGCAAGTGCTTGCCTTTCACCTCTCCTCCACACTGTATTTATATGTTTTGGTAGCTAGGAAGCAGCCCAAGTAAATAAGGAAATATTAGAGAGAGTAATGCTAGTATACACAATTGGTCTGACATTCCCCTGCGTAATAATGCTTTTCCACCTGGTATTGGTCCTGGCTGCCTGTTGTAGACTCGTTTTGAGTCATCGAGACGCTGCTGGCATCATTTCGTGGGTCATTGCGATGGTCTGCAGCTGTTTCAGCACGCCTGGGGAGGTTCTCTACCCATATGCATATGATACTGGACTGATTTGATTGTTCCCTGCATGTTACAGTACTATCACTTTGCTTGTAGTGTGTGGAAAAGTGATGAGTCAATTTCTCTCTACGCTCAAGCAAAAGTACAAATCAGCTATAGCAAGGTGGTCAATCATAGCAAGAATTGCTGCCTTGGAGATTCAACTCAAGCATACGGACACACCCAGTGATCTACTAGTAGAGGAGGCGATCAAGACTTTTTGAAAGGCTATCTTGCTCACACCTGATGGTCATGCCGACAAATCAATGTACTTCAACAACCTCGGGAGTTTCCTCCAGATTCAATTTGAGTGTACAGGGATGCTGAATGATCTTGAGGCAGCCATTGAGAATAAACAACATGCTACCTTGCTCACACTATTACGCTGAAAATTGAAGCATTGCTAAAATAAGCCATTATACCCCTATATACCCATGGCCCAGCAATAGCTACAATGTAATCATCTCAATATACCCATAATACCCCTACAATGACCCTAACCCGACTGGTATGTCATGTAAGGACCTCTATGAGGCTACAAAGCACCCCAGGAGTCAGTCAGTGGCTACTAAATAGCTATTGTATGGCTTCGAGAGTGAACAATGGGTACAACAGGCGGCATCGCGGTTGTACACACTCAGAGATGCACCAGGTATCGAGAACATTGTCAATAAAATTCCCTGATCATGAGGGAAGAGCTCACAAGCCATATAGTGGCCATTGAAATGACCTGGGAAGACTGAGGGCCCTTAACTCAGCTATCTCGAAGGGGACATCATGTCGCAGCCTAAGCACTGACTAAACCCCTCGAGAAGATTATGTGGCAGGATCGAGAAACTTGGTAGACAAACTTTCGAGATATCTCGATTAGTAATGAGCAGTGGCCCTCACCCGAATAAATGGCATACAATGTACTAAGAGACAATGTACCAGCTGCTATATTAAGGGCAGGGATGATGTTCTATTGAGAAAGGGGAGACTGTGGCTATTGCCCAAGAGACACAGACAGAAGGCGTCGGCCGAGGAATTACACCCGAAGCCGCGTCAGCTTGTCTGATCACGATCCTACAATCGGGAAGACCGCTGATCGTCCATGGGATTGACAGAAACAAACGAGGAGTGGAACAGTCAGAAACCTAGTAAACTATGGATGCGTAGCCTGTCAGGCAACCCCAAGGGGATAGCTATGACAATACAATACGTGCAATAGCATCTCAATGACCGATCAAGTACCTTGAAAGGCCTTGCAGGGTCCAATAGCAGATCAAAGGACAAATGATGGAGTATTTGGACTATCTCGGACTATCCGCACGACGCATAGGCAATGCACAGCCAGTTCAAGATACTAGAAGGGTATATGAACAGTGTACCAAAATGTCGGGTCGGGAGGAGACCAATAGGGTAGACGCACGGAGGAGGAAAGCATGTGTATATGGGTAGAGAACCTTCCCGGGCATGTTGAAACAGCCGCAAACCGTCACAATGACCCATGGAATGACGCCAACAGTGTCTCGATGACTCAAAACGGGTCTATAACAGGCAGCCAGGACCAATACCGGGTGGAAAAGCATTATTACACAGGGGAATATCGGACCAATTGTGTATACTAGCATTACTCTCTCTAATATTTCCTTATTTACTCAGGCTGTTTCCTAGCTACCAAAAACATATAAATACAGCGTGGAGGAGAGGTGAAAGGCAAGCACTTGCTGCCCTAGCTTCGAGACCACGAGATTTGGGAATTAACAATTTCATTATCTTGTGCTATTGTGTGCAATAAGGCAAATTAAGTGAGAGCTTCAGTCGTAGACCACACAGAAACAGTAGAGACGAACTGTGATTGTCGAGAGAACTTGTTGAGACTATTGTTTGAGTCCAAGGGACTCCCAGAGAGATATTGAGGCTCAGGGGTAGTTTAGATTCCCCTTAGGCCTAGAGACACAGAGAGACAGAGACTTAGTGGGGTAGTGCAGATTCCCCCAAGTTTCGAGATCAGAGATATTGAGATCAGAGACTGTAGCTACAAGCAGAGCCTTGTCACTACTACACCAGAGACCACCCACAGAGTACACTTGGTGCCCTTGGGTATATTTTCGAGAAAACCCTTTATACATTTTCTATACACCCCAAAACCCCTTTTAAAGTTGAATCCCTCTTCTCGAGAACTGTCTCCAACGCCCCAGAATCGCATTTCGAGGTATTGGTTGATATAGGTAGTGGTATTCTGAGCCACACATTACACACCTACCCCACCCATACCATCACAACGCCAGATGGTCATCCTGACAAACCACTGTACTCCAGCAACCTCGGGATTTCCCTTGAGAGTCAGTTTAAGCGCACAGGGGCGCTAAGTGACCTCGAAGCTGCTATCGAGAATAAACAGCAGGCCATCTTGCTCACACCCGATGGTCACCCCAATAAACTAGGGTACTCCAACAACCTGGGGGGTTCCCTTCGGAGTCTATTTGAGTGCACAGGGTGTAGGAAAATGAGAACTCAGCACTCGTACGAACGAGGACTAGATTTATTATGTACCTGTAGGAAAATGAGAACTATGGTACAGTCAGGACATGTAAGATATGATAAGTGTTGAGTAGGCTCACCTCAGCGCTTGTACGAACGAGGACTGAGGGAGCAGTAGGCGACGAAAAGAAATGGTCTATATACTGCGGGGCATGGTCTGCGTGATATGGAGGAGCAGTAACTAACTGTCTAAGTGAAAATGGTGAGTACTGTAAGTGTAGCATCGACGCGTTTATGCCTCGGGCTATCGTGTGCATCCTGAGGTCTTGGGCGCATGTTTGCGAAAAACCCAACACAGGGGTGCTGAGTGACCTCGAAACTGCAATCAAGAATCAACAGCAGGCAGTCTCGCTCACACCAGATAGTCATCTCAACAAACCACTGTACCTCAGCAACCTCGGGTTTTCCCTCGGGATTCAATTTGAGCACACAGGGGTGCTGAGTGACCTCGAAGCTGCCATTGAGAATAACCAGCAAGCAGTCTTGCTCACGCCTGATGGTCATCCCGACAAACCAAATTACTCCAATAACCTCAGTATTTCCCTCGAGAGTCGATTTCGGCACACAGGGGTGCTGAGTGACCTCGAAGCAGCTATTGAGAATAAACAACAGGCAGTCTTGCTCACACCAGATGGTCATCCCAACAAACCATTGTACTACAACAACCTCGGGAATTCCCTCAAGAGTCAGTTTGATCATACTGGATTGCCGTGCAATTTGGCTGATGCGATTTTGAATTTTCGATTAGCTGCTACTTCCAACATTGGTCCAATATGGCCCCAATGTCGTGCGTCCAAAATGTGGGCTCGTTTAGAAGCCACACAGGATCTACCTGAGGCCTTAGCTGCATACCATCATGCAATCAACCTCCTTCCAAAACTTGCTTGGATTGGGGATCCCATTGCTACCCGCTATTCACAACTAACTGACTTCGATGACCTTTCAAGAGAGGCTGCTGCCTTCGCCCTCACTTCTGGTAATCCCGACCTTGCACTTGAGTTGCTTGAGCAAGGACGTTTAGTTGTCTGGAATCAGCTAGTCCAACTCTGACCTTCAGTCAACCATCTCCATCAAGCCCACCCAAATATTTGTGCCGAATTCACACAGATCTCTCGTGAGCTTCGGCATGCAGCCACTTGAAGACACAATCTAACCAAGCCCCATAACATTGGTGATCCCACTTCGCTCAAGGAAGAAACTCAACACCATCATCGTCTTGCAGAGAAATGGGATTCACTTGTCCAGGAGATCCAGTCACTTCCAAACTTTCACGACTTCCTTCTTCCAAAGAAAGTTTCCACTCTCATGAAGGCTGCTAGCTCAGGTCCCATTGTTGTCATCAATGTTCATAAGCACCGCTGTGATGCATTGGTGCTTGAGCAAGGAAGAGACAAAGCACTCCATATCCTGTTACCCAACCTTCACTACAATGACTTAATGAAGATGCATGATTTATTGCAGCAATATCTTGCAAACCCTCACCAGGAGAGGAGATGGGAGGACCGTGCTGGTCGAGTGGCCCAGACTATGGATTATTCACTCTTAGTAGATATTCTTGTGCAAACATATTCAAAGGTCATCTATCCTATCCTCAAAGCTTTGGATATTATGGTAATGGATACTTCCTTTTGCGATATATGTGTGCTGATAATGATTTCAGACGGCTAGATCCGAATCCTCTCACCTTCCTCGCATTTGGTGGTGCCCAACCGGTCCTCTCACATTCTTCCCACTCCATGCTGCCTGTTGTACAACCATAGCTGGGACCAATGGGACATTCAACTACGCTATCTCATCATACACCCCGACAATTAATTCCTTGCTCGAGGCAAGATCTGTAAAATATCGGCCGTTCGACCAACTTCTTGGCATCGCCATGACCAATACACCTGGTCAAAGCAAGCTTCCAGGAGCCAGAAGGGAAATTGCAAAGATACAAACACTATTTTCTGTCGACTCATGGTGGAGTTTTGAAGCACTTCAAAATGAGCAGGCGACTGGAGAACAGGTACTGATGTGCATGACAAACAGTAGCTGGGTTCATTTTGCATGTCACACTATCCAGGATAAGGGTGAGCCTACAAAGAGCGGCTTCTGCCTCCATGATCGCCATCTGACAATCATGGACATTGTGGCCAAGCCGTTTGGTCGTGCTGATTTTGCGTTCTTGTCTGCTTGTCAGACGGCAGCTGGGGACAAGAAGGTGTCAGACGAGGCGGTGCACATTACAGCTGCGATGTTGGGTGCAGGATATCACAATGTGATTGGGACGATGTGGGCAATACCCGATGAGGCGGCTTCACAGGTTGCTGCGAAGGTGTATGGAACACTTTTGTCCAGAGGGGAACCAGATAGTGACCGAGTGGCGCAAGCGCTGCATGAAGCCGTTTGGGAGATGCGGGAATCAGACCACAATTCATTTGGTTTCTGGGTTCCTTTTGTACATTATGGTGCATGATGTTCTGTTTACTACATGACCCCTGCCTGGCTACGTTCATTAACATGCAAATCGAGCTTAAACCCAGGTTCTGGGCTACTCTACACAATAGGCATGCTATGAGAAGGGTTGGACTCCGCGGGTGAGTCGGACAAAGCTTTTGCATAATTGACTCACCGGCAGCTGGGTGGTGTGTGTTCGAGTGACTGAGGGGAGAGGGTGACTAGGAGACTTGCACCACTAGCCTCATCTCCGCTCCAAGTCCGCTGTGGTGACCTTGATGTCTCCATTTTCCAAACTCGGTTTTCTTTCAGTTTGTGAGATTGCATAGTACTTTTGGAGGATATACAGCAGAAATATCAAAACTCAAACCACGCCGTGAAGGATGTGAGTTAGAGTGATTACTTGCATCCTGAGGAAGGCCACACGTTTCGTACACACCCTCATTGCTGTCTGGCACTTTCACCTCCATATCCGCCCACCCGCTGCTCTTTGCTGCCACATGCCTCGGGATCTATCTGATGCTCAGCTCCTGCCCCCTGTTTAATTTCATTGCTTGATAGTCAGCCTGGGCGATCTTGTTGTCTAGTAGGTGTCTGCCTGGTCCTGGCCTAATCATCTCCTAGAGCACTTGGCGCTGATAGCTCCTTGGTTGTCCACTGATCGGTGAAATGTCTCTACCTGCACCTCCCTTGCTAGCATTCTCCACCCCGTCTCCGCCCCGTAGCAACACACACACACTACTGAGCACAACTACAGTGGAAATCCTCTTGCATGGGTGCCAAGTGGTTTGTTAGCCTTCATTGACTGTCTCAACCATTTGACCGCATCCCTCGCAATCTCTGCAGCCAGTATGCTCCCAAGCACGTCACCCGATCGCTGAGTATCAGCAATTGCCAAGTCGAAAAGGTCGCACGGTCCGACACCCTTTGCCATCCGAGAGTGGAGTGTATCCAGGCGGAGACAAAGTGGTGTTCCATTCAGGCATGTTGGAGCTCTTGAATGTAAGGCGTTGACGGTTTGCAAATTCAGGATGGATCCCTGTGTTGGACTCCAGTCAGTTGGTTTATTCTTCTCATCCAAGATGGGATTAACTTCAATTGACGTACATACAGTAAGATACACCTCCAGCACTAGATGCACTCATCGTGGCCTGCAGGTCACAGTCCTGATCAAGATGCACACGGCGGTCACAAGTCCCTGTTCTTCCCATCTACCAGCCAGCCACTATCTTTCTGCCGTCCACGATAAAATCGACGTGGTGACTGATGGATGGTTCGTCAGCCGATAAGTTTGCAGAGTGATGAAGGATCGTCTTGACGCTCTCAGTGTGACACCACAGTGGCAGTTATTGTGCATGTGCCCAGTCGGGGGAAGATGGAGAAATTCGTGGCTAGGGGTGGGGAACATGGGTACCTGGGCTAGAATGTGTGTTTGGGAGATTACGATTATGAGTGGCTGTCGGTTTTCAATTTCATATTGGGTGTATATGCGGGCTTCTGCGGATATGGCGGCAGCATTGATGAGTCTGGGTGGTGTTGTGCCAGGTGCGATGGATGAGTTGATGACGCCCAGTGATATGTTTTTCGGCCTTCTTAGTTTGATTTTGATGAGGACAAGGTCGGGCCTCTTGAGCCAGCCATAGAATGCGGAGTCTTGGCGGAGTCGTTGATTCCATAGGTGTGTCCCGTTGAAGGGGGTATTCCCCTGGGTGCAGATGGCCGCTTACTTGTCCGCGATCTGGTAAGCTGTCTTTTTCTGCATCTCCCTTTCTGGCTCTCTCCACCCCATAGCATGGCACACGCACTGCTGGGTGCCCAACAACTTGTGAGCCCTTGTTGATTATCTCAACCTTTTGACCGCGCCCCCCGCACCCTCCACAGCCAGCCCATCCCCCAGCTCTTCATCTTATCTAACCTAATCAGTACTAGCAACTTCCAAGTCAAACATATTGTGCGGACAGCCGCCGCGGTCCATTGTCCCTACCTCCCGAGGGTTCAGTGTATCCAAGTAGGGATCAAGTAGTGTTTCGTAAGAGCGTGTCAAGATTCTTGGGCATTCTTTCCAAGGTGTGATCAATTTCTTGTTAGGCAACATTCAAAGCAAATATTGAATGATTTTGTTTAGGGTGGCACCGCCTACTCACTGGACTTCCCAATTAATGTATAGGAAGATACGCCTCCAGCACTGGATGTACTCATGGCAGCCTGCGGACCCTAGATCGAGACGCATACGGCAATCGCCAGTCCGTGTTCTTGCTCGCCTACCAGCCAGCTGCTATCTTTCTGCAGTTCACAGTGAGCCCGACATGGTGAGTAATCGGCGGATGGGTTGTCAGTTGTTAAGTCTATAGAGTGAACGCTCTGCGCCACTCATCACGATGCTCCCAGTGTGACATTGGCGGGGTAGTTGTTGTGCATGAGCCCAAGTCAGGGGAAGATGGAGACATTGGCACAGGGATTTGGACTGGAGAGGGGGGAAAAGTTGGAATTCATTTTGAGCCAGTCGTATAATACAAATCCGAGCGAGGTCTTGGCGGAGGTGTTTGATTACGGAGGTGAGCTGCAGAGTGTCCCTCGATGAGAAGGGCCAAGGCTAGTGTATGGACATGGTTACTTAGAAGACAGAGACACATTGTCGTGGCGCGTATCAGTGGTGGTGATGGAGAGGGATTTTTATTTGCAGTGTGCATAAGTGTGCATGGGAGAGATGTGAGGCCAAGAAGCCTAGTGATGCCTGTAAGTGCCTATGTCCCTGACAGCCACATCACGGTGTCACACGTTCCAAGGATTTTTTCGAAGACATCAAGGATAGATAAGTTGGTGCTTGTTCACAGCTAGCTAACGAATGGAGGAAATATTTTACAATTGATTATCAACAAAATGTTAGACAATCGTGGGCGATTGCCGTGGTTGCGGGAGGCTCAGCGGTTTCGAGGAGAAAGCCTTGGCTTTCAAGGAATCACGTGACTCCCAACTGAGATGCCCTCGGAGATGATGAAATCGAGGGGATCTCCGTGCGAGGGGCAGAGTGGAAAATGCCTGCCACCACGCGGGGAGTTTGAAACCGCTGGCCTGAGCAATAGGTAGGGCCTACTGAGCAGTCCAAAAGGATGCCAAGTGGCTGTCCCAAATAGAGGGGAGCTCACAACGGTCAGTCGGCAGCCAAAGGACCAGCCCGACAGACCTACCCCAAAAAGAGCAACACGCAACCAACAAGAGAACAAAAATACATTCATCCAAAGGGGGCACATAATACATGAGAGAGCGTGCAAAGAGTCACCCCAAGTTAGGAACCAGAGGCCAAACCACATCTGGTCCTATACTCGTTCAGGGAGGCAGACAAAGCTGGGAGTCCCGGACGAAGGTATGCATAGGATGTGCTCAAAGGGACGATCTCCTCAATGCGACGCCAGTACAACAGGAACACCAGAGAGGTCCAGCCGCCAGTGGCAGCAACCACTTCTGGAGAGACACCTGCTAAGAGAAGAGCCACTGCACCGCCAATTCGGAAACTGTGACCTGAGATATGGTCACCAGCAGCAAGATTCCAGATACCAGAGACAAAACACAAGAAAACCACTTTGGACATATGTTGCCAGCACCCCCCAACCCCATCCTGGAACCCGAAGATAGAAAGTGTGGGGGGGGCAGACGCATTGATGAGGAGGTGGTTCTCCAGGGCTGTGACGGGGCACAACGCATCAGTCCTGGAGGTAACAATGACAGTCGCCCCAGCATTCTTAGTTGTCTTGGTCCAAGGGATGTGGAAACTGGCCGAGTGCAGACCTGAGGGGAGGGAGCGGAAATTAACTGACACAGCCCTAGTGCAGTGGAAGCCTGGCGAGAAATGCTGCAAGGAGGTAACCGTAGTCTCCCCAAGACGACGGCAGCCAAAGAAGGTGACAAGAGCCGCAGCCCATAAAGCTGCATGGAATGAGTTGGACAAGTTGAGAGCAGCCCGAAGTCGGTGGAGATACTCCAAAGAAACGGGGGCCCGAGGTGGCTTCTTAAAGGAAGTGCCCAAACGCTCTGCAGCCGTGCGAGCATACTTGACAGCCTTATCATCCCCATACCAGGGGGCACCATTGCAGGTGTGCCAGGCCTGAAGACCTGAGAGCCACAGATTGATTGTACTACCACCATAATGGCCCGCATACAGGGACACAAATGCTGCCAGGAGAGCAGCAGAAGCTGGCATGCGAAGCTCCTCATCAATACCCCAAGCGTCGCAGAATTGGGTGAAGCGAAGGAGGCCCGCACCATAGGCAGTCTTTGTGCTGGGGGCCAGAGCCTTATCAATAATCGCCCTTGTGTGGTTGGCAAGCTCAAGCGGGATAGATTCCCTCATATGGACTTTGGCCCTCTCCGCGTAAGGGGAGGACCATGTAGAAACATGTGCTCCTGCATGCACACTGGGGCGGTAGACACTCTCCTTGGCCAAGCGAGGAGCGCGCCGTGAAGCAATAACCATGGGAGAGCCTGAGGTGGGCATGGAAGAGTGGGAGCAAAAGTGCTGATCATTCCTTGTCTCCCTGCAACCCGAGGCTGCAGACAAGATGTTGGGTGCAGTCAGGGAAAGCAAAGGGGGTGGCTGCAATCCCAGGCCAATTGTACCCTCAGAGGCATGACGAACCAAAGGCCGACTAGGGAACATGTAAGCAGATCAATAGTATTCACAAAAGGCGCATACATAGGCTGAGGTGTTACAATTCTGCCTACCGAAGCAAAGGGGTTGAAGCGAAGAGAAGCAAATGAGCGACGTGATGATCTGTCAGACATAATGAAGGAAAGGCGAGAGGTCCTGAGGCAAGCTGAAGTCGAGAGGGATACGAGATGAGATGGGAGGAAGAAAACCTCTGGAAATGGGATCGGCAGGATTAAGCTCGGAAGGGATGTACTCGAAAAGAGGCTGAATGAGCAAAGGGATAAAAATAGAATAAGTGTGACGAATTGATAAGTTCATATGCATGTTAGGGCTCTGCCCCTTCGACATGGCACCAATAGCCGCCTGATTATCGGAGTGCATAATCAATCTGCAGTTGGAGAGTTTGGCCGCGTGAAGGACGTGGACCAGGAGTTCGAGAGCAACGGTTTCAAGCCAAGTAATGTCCCTCCCCACCAGTTTACCAGCAGCCTTCCAATCACCAGAGAGCCTGAAAGCCATCCACTGGTCCTGAAAAACTATGCTGATGCCCCATGAGGTGCTTGCATCCATGAAGATACCCATATCACAAGGTGGACCCAGAGACAGGAGGGGTCGAGAGAAGTTGGTAAGAAGGAGCTTGTTACGCCACCACTTGAGGTCTGTGATAACTGATCGAGGTGGATAGCGGGTTGCATGGAGGGAGCCTCTAAAAGTGGCTGCAAAAGAAGAAAGTGAGGAGAGATATGAGCGACCATCAAGGTAAACAAAGGAAATATAGCAAAGGGAGCCATGAATGCGTTCAATATCACGAAGATGACAGTGGGAACTCGAGAATTGTGCAAGGAATGTCTCTATGCGAAAAAGGAATTTTTTACGTTTAAGCTCAGGAAGCGCAACAGTCCTAAGGACAAAGTCCCATGTAAGACCAATAAAAACTGTTGTACTCAAGAAAAAAAGGGTCCCCTTATCAGGGTGCCAAGGAATTCTAAGGGATTCGATGCGTCTAAGGGCTTCTGCACGGTCATATGCATAATTAAAGTCCCCATCAAGATAAGGGCCATCATCGTTGGGGTACCAAATGATGTTAAAGTCATCTTCATACTTAAGAATGGGGTCTACTCCTTCAGCTCTCCAGATATCTACGAGAGCGTTAGAGATCATGCCAGCATTACTGCTAGCTGAAGCGGCCCCGAATGGATGGCAATGATCGATATAAAAACAGCCTGCTTGGCCGTGCAGGACAAGCCAAGGTTTGTGGTCGGGTCGAACTGGGCATGTGCGATGAAAAGTCTGAATGTCGAGAGTGCAAGCCTGGGTACCCAGAGGGGCAAGGGCAACCTGAGAAGGAGGTTAGCCCAAAAGATAAAGAGCCAAAAAGACAAGTGAGCTCAACGTGGGAGCATATAAAGGCGAGGGAAAGCATCCTCAAAGTGGCTCAAGAGGAGCACATAAAGGCGAGAGAAGATGCTCTCAAGATGACCCAAGGGGGCACGCAAGGCAGGAGAGGAAGCTCCCGAGATGGCCCAAGGGGGGACGTAAAAGGCGAGGAGAGACATCCCCAAAGGCGCCCAAGAGGGCAAATGAAACAAGACTCACAACTTCGGCCACTTTAACAGCCGTGTCGAAACGAGTCGGAAAGTCGTGTTTGTCGATAAAGGAGTTAACCGAAGGAATGTCTTTTATGGATTTTGACAAATGGCGGCAGATGCGGATCTTATCTGGTAATCCCGGGCCCTGGGGCTGGACAGAGGCAACGAGAGGAGAGCATTGAAAAGAGCCCCGAAGAATGGCCTCCACCTCGGCACGAGAGAACGGGCCATCCATCCTGCCCACTGCAACTTCACTGGAGATGTACTCGTCGATGAGCGAGGAATGTGCCAAGACAGAAGGTGGGTTGTGAATGATGTTAGAATGTTGCAGGTTGGGCATCCTACCAAGAGGAAAGCCACGTCTAAGATAATCTATAAGGTCTGGGTAATGCTTTGCGAGATCATGCTTGTCAAGAAGTTGTTCGAAGGCATGAGGATTATATGGGCAAACAATTTTATCAAACAGACTCTGGTGCAAATGGAGGTGAGGGATAAATGAAGGTCGAGGAATCACTGAGAGATTGAGCCGAGCATAAGTGAGGGGTGGTGGGGCCGCCGTCGCCACGAAATCCTCAGTTTGAAGAGGTTCGACATTTCCAGTCGAGTGCCCCATGGTCTGTGGCCCCACAGAACGAACAAACATGGACTCAGTTGGCGTCATGGGAGCAGGGCCTGTTGGCATGGGAGGCAAGGTTGAACTTGATACAGATATCCTTGCCAGAGGGAGTGAGGAACTTCCTGTTGACAACTTTGGACCATGTGGGCTTGCCGTCCGGAAAGGAATCATCATGCTGCGAGTCTTTGTGCATGAAGATGTTATGCCCCTTGACAGCGCAGATGAGACATGTGGGGACCCCTGTGGGTTGGGCCTGGTCACCGCGGCCCTTGACGTTCTGAAAGGACTTGTCCAAAACATTGGTGGTATTGGCCCTATTCTTCGAGCCCGCCCCAGAAGTAACTCGGCGCTGGTCAGCTGCATGTTCACTCTTTGCCAGAAGATAGGCTTGCGAGTACTCAGGGCCTTTAAAACCCTTAAGCATCGTGAGCCGTTCGCGGCGAAAATCGAGTTCATGACGGCGCCAATATGGGAAGAGAGTCGAGGCATCGGGCTTGGATGTGAAGAAATGAAAATGTTTGTACCAGTGCTTACTCCAAGCACCGGTGTTGCCATCTTGATCGCGCGAACTTTGAAATCTGAGATAATTCTCAGACGCGTCGATAAACCGGTCATATGTGAAAGAATCGTCAGTATCACTGCCAAACCTCATTGAGAGCTTCTCAATATCTAGGGTGAAGCGACCTTTGGTCTCACCCAATCGTGGGTTAACGCGACGAAGGGGCACAAGAGCCAGGTTCTTGGCGATATAGTCCAGGCTCGATGAGTGAAAAAAGGGGAGAGGGATATGAACCGCCTCGTCCTCAGTCTCATACATAATGCCGGGAATTGCAATATGCTCGAATAAGTCATCTTCATCCTTATCAAGGACAGAACCATCAATATGCCAGCGTTTGGCCAAAGATGCCTTGGACAGTGTGGAATCCTTTGAGCCTTGGTCAGAATCACGTTTACGCTTCCTCCTGACAAGTTCCTCCTTAACAAAATTAGGAAGAACACTCGCGTAAGACTGGAAAATGGACTGCTCAGCAAGATCATCCCACTGCTCCTCATCGATAGTGATGACCGACTCGTCATCCGATAAAGGCTCCGGGCCCTGGCGTCCAGTGGCCCAAGCCCAACGGGCATCGCGACGAGTTTTGTTCCGGCCCTCGATAGCCAGATTGTGCTGGAGCCTCTCTTCGAGCGTCAAGGCTCCAATAAGAGCGGCCAGTTCTGGGCGATGAGTTTTCGGGACCCAAGCAGGGGGAACAACGGGGATGAGAGGCGCATGGGTGGCGGGAAGGAGGGTAACAGGGGGAATGACAGGAGCATGGGCACCACTGGGAACCCCCCCACCGCTATTCGGTTGTGAGGCGGACTTTGAAGCCACGTTTTCGTGGGGAATGTTCGTATCAGTCATAATGGATTATAGAAAATAAATAAGTTGTAGTGATGCGATGAAAAAGGAGTGAGGTGACAAGACCAAAAAACTGCGAGGGCTACGCTTCGAGCACGCAGTCCGAGCAGAGAAGAATGAAAACTTTTTCACCTGCAAAAACCCTGAGCCTCAGTTTGTACATGTATCAAATGGAGGCGTTAGGTGATCTGCGCACTTCGCCAACTTATCTCTTGATGAGGAAACAAGTTTCCTCATCTGCCAGCTAGAGTGGGAGTGGGCAGCAAGGGGTGGGTGCGTCAGTCATTTCATTTGGAATTGGAATTTTCTGAAGAGTGCCTCAGCCTCAAGAGGCATTCTCAACAGACACAGGATGATGTTTCATACACAGTGCTTGCACTTTCGCCCACATTTGCAGACCAAATCCTTGAAACAATAGACGTCGAGACTCTCACATAGGACTCTGGAGCAAATCCAAAGCCAGAAGCACACGGCAATACCTCAGGTCTGTATTCAGTCTCACTTCAAGGCAGACATATTGCAGGAGCAAGAGATACGCTCCGATACTGGCTCTGTCGCACCCCTTGTTATTTCCACAAGTTTTCCACTCGTGGAGGCACCGGCAGCAACCACGCCATCTGCTGAATCAAATGCTAACGCCTAGAGTGGCGTGGGGATGTTAGAGTCCATAGGAGAACTTCTGTCCACTTCAATTATCACTACTTGGACCCACAAATTGCCTGCACCTGTAGAGAATGTGTCTGCGGACGGTTCACGATTGGTATGCCCCATGGTTGTGCTCATCCCATGCTCCTTGAACCAACGGTTACTCAGTCAGACAAGCTGTTGCGCTCACCTACCATTTCCAAGTCTACAGAAACGCGAACAAAGGCAGAGCTGGGGACTGAAATCAAGACTCTTACTGTCCTATACCTAACGACACTCCCCTGCCTCCTCGAAACAACCCAACTGACCCTACTTGCTTGCTCGAAATACGTCAACGCTGTTCTGCAGCAAGAACGCGATAAACAAATGCGAGAATGACCCAAATCAGGGCGATCCCCCTCTAGGCTTCTCTTTAGCAGATGAAAGGGTATTGAGGATCTTACATCTAGCGCTTTCCTGGGTGACATTTCCAATGTGGTCACCCCCGGAAGAGGTGGAAAATAAATATGTTGCTCTCAGCTGGTGGTTGTCGCATGTTGGGATGTGGATGACCGCATTCGACATGGCAGGAAGAAGTGCTTGAAGGGTTTGTTGATAATCTTGGCTCATCTATTTCATACGTGATGTCAGAAGGCATGTCGAGCACGGAATCGCATTCGGAGGGAACAAGCGCCGAATGAAGTATATATCCTCCCATTTTTTGTTCCCTTCCGATGTTCCACCCTAACACTTCACATCACCTTCCTCCGACCCCAGAAATGATACAACACGTTCTCACTCAAGGCAGCCCCCCAGCATACACCGAAGAATCCTCAGCCGCAAGCACCACCCAAGACAAATTCACAATAGACTCATCGACCTCCCCCTCCTCCCAACTCACTCACTCCAATTATCCTATCCCTGCACTCAAGAATGCCCCTGATCTGCTTGCCTCCCTCATTCACTATTCCGACACTTTCACCTCCACTTCCACACCCGATATCCTCCCAATTCATGGACTGCTCAATCCCTGCCCGCACACAGCTGACTTGCCATTCACGGATTTGGTCAACGAAGCCCGTGAGGTTATATGTTCGTCTGGTTTCACTGCGGTGCTGGAAAATTGTCTTGATAGGGTGACGGAGGTGTTGTTTAATGTGCTGGAGAGCAATGTGCTTGCGGATGGTGAGCAGGGAGTGGGTGTGATGGAGGAGGGGAAGTGAGGATTAGGTTGGCGGGGCTGTGGCTGGACTTGAGTAGCTTGTGTTCGTTGGGGCTAAGAGGAGTTCGTTGTGAATTTGTGGATGTGAGTGCGTTTTTGTTTTTTGGGGGCTGTTTGTGCATGATACTGAGCCTTCTCGCTTTTCTTATAGAATATCTTGGTGGTGGGAGAGGCGCCGCAACTTTCTGTAATTGTGTTTGCCAAGTTTGGGGAGCAGTTTCGATAGATTGGTGTAAAGAGGAAGAAACAGAGAGTGCGTGTGTATAAAACTCGAATTGTGTGATTTGGATTCTTCTTTTTTTTCTGCGGATACATATGTGTAGATCTATCATAAAAACAAGTATATTTCCCTCAATTGATCAGCGCTAACAGCACAGACCATGCACTTGGCTTGCAGCCCGGGACAGCCCATTGCATAGCCACACTGCAGCAGCTACTTGCTTTGCTACCTCCAACTCCTGCTTATCCTGCATATAGTGGTCTTGTTCAATTCACCAAAGGTACCTCATATCTTATTTGAGGATGTTATACTGGACTGACTTGATTGTTCTCCGCACGTTATGGTATTATCACTTTGCTTGTAACGTGTGAAAAAGTGACGAGTCAATTTCTCTCTACACACAAGCAAGAGCGCAAATCAGCTTCAGCGAGGTTGATCAGAGTGAAAATTACTGCCTTGGAGGCTCAAATCAAGCGTACGGGCACACTGTGGTGTTTTGTGAGCGTGCGTTATTACGCCGAAAATCGAAGCATTGCTAAAATAAGCCATTATACCCCTATATACCCATGGCTCAGCAATAGCTACGATGTAATCATCTCGATATACCCATAACACCCCTACAATGACCCTAACCCGACTGGTATGTCATGTAAGGACCTCTACAAGGCTACAAGACACCCCAGGAGTCAGTCAGTGGCTACTAAATAGCTATGGTATGGCTTCGAGAGTGCACAAAGGGTACAACAGGCGACATCGCGGTTGTACACACTCAGAGATGCACCTGTTGGATTTAGGTGAGAAAGGCAAGAATAACAGGGACCCTTTGCAAACGCGCAAAGGGTTTCCTCGTAATATTCATACTTAAATACTATCTATAACAATAGTAAATAAAACAATTATCAGGAAAAAATGTAGAGGGAGGCAACAAGAAAAATATATCTGTGGGTCCGGGCGCCCAGCGCAACGGCACACAATCACGAGCTAGCGCTCGTAATTCCACAGCACCAAGTATCGAGAACGTTGTCAATAAAACTCCCTGAGCATGAGGAAAGGCTCACAAACCATATAATGGCCATCGAGATGACCTGAGAAGACTGAGGGCCCCTAACTCGACTATCTCGAAGGGGACACAGATAGCAGTCTAGCACTGACTAAAACCTTCGAGAGGATTGGGTGACAGGCATCGAGAAACTTGGTAGACGGATTTTCGAGACACCTCGATTAGTAATGAACAGTGTCCCTCACCCGAATAAATGGCATACAATGTACTAAGAAACAATGTACCGACTGCTATATTAGGGGCAGGGATGATGTTCTATCGAGAAGAGGGAGAATATGGCTATGGCCCGATGGACACAGACAGAAGGCGTCGGCCGAGGAATTACACCCGAAGCTGCGTCAGCTTGTCTGATCGCAATACGACGATCGGAAGGACTGCCGATTGTCAGGAGGACCAATAGAGATGAGTGAGGAGTGGAACGAATAGAAAAACCTATTAAGCTACAGACGCGTAAGCCTATCAGCCAGCCCCAAGGGGATAGCTATGGCAATACAATACGTGCAATAGCATCTCGATGACCGATCGAGTACCTTGCAAGGCCTTGCAGGGTCCAGTAGCGGATCAAAGGACAAATGATGGAGTAGTTGGACTATCTCGGACTATCCGCACGACACGTAAGCAACGCGCGACCAGTTCAAGATACTAGAAGGGTATATTAACAGTATACCAAAATGCCGGGTCGGGAGGAGACCAATAGGGTAGACGCACGGCGGTAGAAAGTATGCGTATATGGGTAGAGAACCCCCCCGGGCATGCTGAAACAGCCGCAGGCCGTCGTGATGACCCACGAAATGACGCCAGCAGCGTCTTGATGACTCGAAATGAGTCTACAACAGGTAGCCAGGACCAATACCGGGTGGAAAAGTGTTATTACGCAGGGGAATATCGGACCGATTGTATACACTAGCATTACTCTCTCTATTATTTCCTTATTTACTCGGGCTGTTTCCTAGCTACCAAAAACACATAAATACAGCGTGGAGGAGAGGTGAAAGGCAAGCACTCGCTGCCCTAGCTTCGAGACCACGAGATTGGGAATTAACGATTTCATATCTTGTGTTATTGTGTGCATTCAGGCAAACTAAGTGAGAGCTTCGGTCCTAGACCACCCAGAAATAGTAGAGACGGACTGTGATCGTCGAGAGAACTTGTTGAGACCATTGCTTGAGTCCGGGAGGCTCACAGAGAGATATTGAGACTCAGGGGTAGTTTAGATTCCCCTTAGGTCTAGAGAGATAGAGAGACAGAGACTCAGTGGGGTAGTGCAGATTCCCCCAAGGTTTCGAGATCAGAGATATTGAGAACCAGAGGCTGTAGTTGCAAGAGGAGACTTGTGCTACTACCACAGAAACCATCCCCCAGAGTACACTTGGTGCCCTTGGGTATATTTTCGAGAAAACCCATTATATATTCATATTCCCCCAAAACCCCCTTTATAAAGTTGAATCCCTCTCTTCAAGAACTGTCTCCGACGCCCCAGAATCGCATTTCGAGGTACTGGTTGATATAGGTAGTGGTTATCTGAGCCACACATTACATACCTACCCCACCAATACCATCACAGCGTTGAGGTTCTTGGGTGTGAGGAATTGACGGTTTGCGATTGCAGGGCGAATTCCCGTACTAGATTCCACTCAGTGGGTGTTCTTCCGATCCAAGGTGGGATTGGTTGCCTTTTCTGCAAAACTCGAGGCTGATGTTGGGTAATTCCGTTTAGATTGGCATCGCCTACTCACTGGATTCCCCAACCGACGCACTAGAAGATACACCTCCAGTACTAGACATCCATCATAGCCTGCAGACTACACCAACCCTCGGATCTATATGCATACAGTGATCGCGAGTCCCCCTTCCTCCCGCTCAATCCCCTGCTCTTTTCGGTATCGTCAGCCATCCACTCCTGAATCCGGTGTGTGACAGGTTAATTCCAGGTCCGCCGGCTCGCCACTATGTTTCTGCCATCCCTGGATAAGCTCAAGGTGGTGGTGAATGGTGGACGGGATGGGTTGTCAGCTGATAAGTCCGCGGAATGATAGATGGTCTGTGACGACCATTTGACGCCTACCAACATGACATCGTGGTGGAAGTGGTTATTGCGCATGAATTTGGTCAAGGGGGGAGATGGAGAGGTTTGTAGGTGAGGGCAGGAAGCATGGGGGTTTGGACTAGGTTGCGTTTTTGGGAGATTGTGATTCAGAGGTGAGTCCGGTGCAGAGTGGCTGTTCGGTTGCCAATCTCATATAGGTTGTAGGAGGGCTTTTACCTGTGCGGCGGCGTTGGTGGGTCTAGGGGATGGTGTTGTGCCGAGTGCGATGGATGAGTTGATTATGCCCTGTGATAGGTTTTTTCACCTTGATTTGATGTTGAATGTGTCGAGGAGGACAAAAGTTGGGATTTCCTTTTGAGCCGGTCGTGTAATGCGGATCCGAGGAGGCCGTTGCTGAGTTTTTGATTCCCGGGGTGAGTTGCAAAGTATACCTTATTGACAAGGGGTCAAGGCTGATGCATAGAGGCAGTTTCAAGGCGGTGTGATGGTATGGGTGGGGTAGGTGTGTAATGTGTGGCTTGGAATACCACTACCTAAATCAACCAATACCTCGAAATGCGATTCTGGGGCGTCGGAGACAGTTCTCGAAACGAGGGATTTAACTTTTGAAAGGGGTTTTATGTGGTGTAAAAATGTATAAGGGGTTTTCTCGAAAATATACCCAAGGGCACCAAGTGTACTCTGTGGATGTTCTCTGGTGTAGTAGTGACAAGGCTCTGCTTGTAGCTACAGTCTCTGATATCAATATCTCTGGTCTCGAAACTTGGGGGAATCTGCACTACCCCACTAGGTTTCTGTCTCTCTGTGTCTCTAGGCCTAAGGGGAATCTAAACTACCCCTGAGCCTCAATATCTCTCTGTGAGCCTCCCGGACTCCAAACAATAGTCTCAACAAGCTCTCTTGACAATCACAGTTCGTCTCTACTGTTTTCTGAGTGGTCTAGGACCGAAGCTCTCACTTAGTTGCCTTAATGCACACAATAGCACAAGATAATGAAATCGTTAATTCCCGAATCTCGTGGTCTCGAAGCTGGGGCAGCGAGTGCTTGCCTTTCACCTCTCCTCCACACTGTATTTATATGTTTTTAGTAGCTAGGAAACAGCCTGAGTAAATAAGGAAATATTAGAGAGAGTAATATTAGTATACACAATCGGTCCGACATTTCCCTGCGTAATAACGCTTTTCCACCCAGTATTGGTCCTGGCTGCCTGTTGTAGACTCATTTCGAGTCATCGAGACGCTACTGGCGTCATTTCGTGGGTCATCGCAACGGCCTGCGGCTGTTTCAACATGCCCGGGAATGTTCTCTACCCATATACGCATGCCTTTCGTCTCTGCGCGTCTACCCTATTGGTCTCCTCCCGACCCAGCATTCTGGTACACTGTTCCTATACCCTTCTAGTATCTTGAACTGGCCGCGCGTTGCTTACGCGTCGTGCGGATAGTCCGAGCTAGTCCAACTACTCCATCATTTGTCCTTTGATCCGCTATTGGACCCTGCAAGTCCTTTCAAGGTACTCGATCGGTCATTGAGATGCTATTGCACGTATTGTGTTGTCATAGCTATCCCCTTGGGGCTGCCTGACAGGCTTACGCGTCCATAGCTTAATAGGTTTTCTATCCGTTCCGCTCCTCCCTCGTCTTGATTGGTCCTCCAGACAATCGGCGGTCCTTCCGATCGCGATACGGCGATCGGACAAGCTGACGCGGCTTTGGGTGTACATTCCTCGGCCGACGCTCTCTGTCTGTGTCTCTCGGGCAATAGCCATATTCTCCCCTTTCTCGATGGAACATCATCCCTGCCCTTTGGCTAATATAGCAGCCAGTACATTGTCTCTTAGTACATTGTATGCCATTTATTCGGGTGAGGGACACTGTTCATTATTAATCGAGGTATCTCAGAAATCCGTCTACCAAGTGTCTCGATGCCAGTCACACGATCTTCTCAAAGGTTGCAATCAGCACTAGTCTGCTACATGATGTCCCCTTCGAGATAGTCGAGTTAGGGGCCCTCAGTCTTCTCAGGTCGTCTCGATGGCCATTATATGGTTGTGAGCGCTTCCCTCATGATCAGGGAGTTCTATTGACAACGTTCTCGATACTTGGTGCATCTCTGAGTGTACACAACCGCGATGTTGCTTGTTGTACCTTTTGTTCACTCTCGAAGCCATACAATAGCTATTTAGTAGCCACTGACTGACTCCTGGGGTGCCTTGTAGCCTCATAGAGGTCCTTACATGACATACCAGTCGGGTTAGGGTCATTGTAGGGGTGTTATGGGTATATCGAGATGATTACATCGTAGCTATTGCTGGGCCATGGGTATATAGGGGTATAATGGCCTATTTTAGCAATGCTTCGATTTTCGGCGTAATAGCGGAGATGGATTATTGTGGCGGGTTGTTACGATGCCCTCTTCCTCCACGCTGGCTTGTCTTCCGGATACAGCCCACGCCCTCATCCTCACCCTCGCGGCTGTCACGGACAAAGCCTGGCCAAGGTCTCAAAGTTCTCCGCAACTGCAATGTTCCAAACATCACCCACTATCGTTCGCCAGGGAGCCATTGTCACAAAAGCTACCCCATCTCCCTGTCTCCACGGATGACGTGAAGGACCAGTTCCGGAAAAGAAATCGAATGTCTCGCAGTGATGATACCGCTTTTGCCCGCACGACGCGCTGGCCTGTCATCTCTTTTCTTCCCTCTGCAACCCCTTTGTCAGCCAAGCCAGAAACTACTACCTCACACCCTCCACTATCGGCTCTGCATTGCCCGGCAGCGACTTTAAATTCATGTCGACCATCAATGCCGTCATTGATTTCTGCCAAATGCCACATGCACATCACTCCCTTTCAGAGTCACCTTTTGCTGATTGGTGAAGTGTACCCGCCCTGTACCCTGCATTCACCCCTACAATGGTATTGGGATGATCCCTAGCTACTACTACTATGGCGCCATCAAGTGATATGCATATGGCTGGGATCTTGTCAATCTCAAACTCGAAGACGTGGACATACTGGAAGTCCCCTGGAAGCGAAACCAACAGCCTCTGGAATGCCCCCAGGAGTCAATTTGAGCGCATGGGGATGCTGAGTGACCTTGAGGAGGCCATTGCGAATTAGCAGCAGGCTATATCTCACTCCTGACGGTCATGAGGGGGAGGTCAGGTGCGCCATATCCCATTGAACAAACTTTCCTGCGATAATTCGACGAAGGTGCAAGACCTTTTGTGGCAGTATTTTGCAAATCCTCATTAAACTCGGGGATGAGAGGGCTGTGCTGGTCGACTGGATCAGGCAGTGGAATGGTGTTGGTTTGCTTGTAAAGGAGACTCTCGAGCCAATCTATTCAAAGGTTGTGTATTTATCCTGCAAACCTTGGACACGAAGGTAACGAACACTTGTTTTTACAAGACATACATATGTGCTGAGTCCCGATATTTCTAGACAGTTAGATCCAAATCTCACCTCCGCACTTGGTAGTGTCCAACCAGTCCTCTCACACTCTTTCCACTGCATGCCGCCTGTCGTACAACTGGAGCCATAGATGGGTCATTTGACCACGTTGTATCATCACATACTTCAATGCTTAACACCTTGCCTGAGGCAAGATCGGTGAAACATCAGCCATCCAACTGACCTGTCGGCATTGCCATGACCAAGACACCTAGGGAAAGTTCGCTTCTAGGGGTGCGTGGGGTGCTGCTATTTGGAGGAGTGATCGAGCGGCGCAAGTACCGCACGAAGCTGTGAGGGAGGCACGAGAGTCAAACCACAAAGCGGTTCCATGGCGCATGGTATATTATATGCTACATGACGCCTGCTGTAAAACTGTTGCTGCTCAATATGTAATGTCAAATCTAGATATTTCCACTGTTACTCATCGCCCTACGTTCACATTATATACCGCCCATTTTATGCCTAACTGCGCTGACAATCTCCAGGTTGAAAAGGTCGTGCGGACGTTGCCCTCCGCCTTCCGAGGGTGCAGTAGGGATGAAGTGGTGTTTCGTGAGGACGCATTGAGTCTCTTGGGTGTAAAGAATCAACAGTTTCCAATTACGGGACAGATCATTGTGTCGGATTCGAATCAGTTCATGTTGTTCTTCTGATCTAAGGTGAGATTATTTCCTTTTCTACGAAATACAGTCAACATTGAGTACTTTTGTTTAGAGTAGTATCACCCACTCACTGGATCACTGGGCGTGCCCATTGCAACTTGCGGACCACACCAAACCTCTGATCTAGACACATGGTGATCGTGAGTCCCTATGTCTTCCCACATACCAGCTAGCAACTACCCGTCCGTCGTTCGTGATAAGTCTGAGGTGGCGGTGGGTAGTAAGCGGATAGGTCATTAGCCAGTAAGCATGCAGAATGAGGGACGGTCTGCGTTGCTCATCGTGACGCTCCCAGTGCGACATCAGCAGGGTGGTCATTGTGCATCAATTTCAGTCCAATGGAATTTGTCGGGCCCCTACCCTGGCATCAAGGCAGGACCTGTTCTTGTATGGGTTTCTTAGATGACCGAAGTGGTCGACAGGGCTGGCTCGTAAACCCTGATGCAGTAATAAATGCTGCCAATCAAAGTCGTGGTATAATGCGGAGTACAGCAGCTGCGCTACTGGTGGCGCAAGAGAATGGGTCAAATGCAGCTGTGACTGCAAATGTGAATGGGATGACCAATAATTGACGACGCCATGCCTTGAGACTCTGTTGCGCTCGGACACCTCGTTAGATCCTCATGTTTGGCATTGTTTCCTTGGAAACATCCGAGTGTAGCGACTGGGCTGGGAAGCTCAGTGCAGTGTGAGTGATGCAGTGACACCTCAACGCTGAGCGTGTCTTGTTTGGCTGCCCACCGAAGCAGTCACAAAACCCCAACACCAGCATACCAGTTCTCCCATCCTTTCCCCCTTCAATACATATGTTGCTGAGCACAAGCAGGGCCTCTCGATGGTCATGGGCTTTGTCAGTGGTATATACTCTACCAACAGGTACATCAGTTGTAGCCTCGAGGATGTTATCAGAACCCTAAGAAGGACTATACATAGGTCTTAGCCACCTTCCTGATGGACAGTAGTATACTTCTTTTTCCCCTTTAATACTGACACTCTCACACTCACGCTTCCTTTCTCTCACACACAACTTCTATTTCACACAGGAAGCCTTCTTTTACCTGGGTCCACCTTCTTATGACTCGCCTTGACAAGTACTTACCCAGGGTACTTATAAATAGCAGACAACCAATATGTATATAAACCTAGCTACAACCACCTGTACCTTTAGCTTAGTGTTATACACTGTTCTGCTTAAATCCCCAGTTCGCCTGAAAGGGCTTCAGAGATTTATCCAGCCCGCCTCTAAGTCAAGTAGTAAGACACTTGGACCAAGTCTGTATAGACATCCTTGTGATCCCAACCTTGCGACTCAAGAGCGGACCCCTAACCCGGGTAACAGAGGATGTCAAGGACAAGCTAGAGCGGGAGCAGGCGGCGAGGGATGTCTACATGAGTTATTTCATTCAGAATTGACTTTCCGTTTTTCTGAAGAGCACCTCAGCTTCAGGAGGCGCTTTTAGCAGACGCAGGATGACGTTTCATACACAATCCTAGCGCTTTTGCCCACACTCGCAGACCAAGTTCTCAAAACAATGGACGTTGAGGCCCTCACCCAGGAACTCCAGACCAGATCCAAATCCAGAAGCGCCCGTCAACTCCTCAGGCCACCATCCGGTCTCACTTCGAGTGTAGACATGCTGCAGGAGCAGGAGGTACCCTCCAATACTGACTCTGTCACTCCCTCTGTTGCTTCTACAAGCTTTCCACTCGCTCAGGCACCAGCAACAACCACCCCATCTGCTAAACAAACGTTAACACTCAGAGTGGCGTGGGCATGTCAGAGTCTACAAGGGGTCTTTTGTCCACTTCGGTTATCACGACTGGAATGCGCGAGTCGCCTGTAACCGTAGAGAATGTGTCTACAGACAGTTCACAACTGGTACGTCCCACAGCAGTGCTCATCCTATGTTCCTTCTTGAACCAACGGTTATTCAGTCAGACAATCCAATAAGCTCATCCATTGTTTTCGAGTCTACAGACATGCGAACAAAGGCAGAGCTGTGGGTTGAAGTCAAGATGTTAAGTATGTCATTGTCTCCCTAGCACCCCGTTCACTCTTTCACCCACCTCTCTTTTATAGCCTTTACCCAAACTCTTACCATCCTATACTCGACGACGCTCCTCTACCCCCTCAAAATAATCTAATTCGCCCTACTCGCTTGCTCGAAATACGTCAACGCTGTACTCCAACAAGAACGCGATAAACAAATGCAAGAGCGACTCGAATCAGAGCTATCTCTCTCCAGACTCCTCTTCGGTGGAGGAAGAGGCATCGAGGATCTCATATCCGGTGACCTGAGTGCCCTCCTGGATGACATCCCCGACGATGTAGTTATTCCAGAGGAGGTGGAGAATAAATATCTCACTCTTAGTTGGTGGCTGTGGCATGTTGGGTGGAAAGACGTAGGTGAACGCATTTGATGAGGTGTAGAAGAAGGGTTTGAAGGGTTTGTTGTTATTCTTTGGCTCCCCGCCTATGTTTAATAACCGGGCTTTGCTAGTGTTGTGTTGAAAACCAAGCTTAGTGTCACGGACCTTCGTCGTCTCATAAACAACGTTAGAAGACGCGTCGAACACGAAATCATATTCGAAGGAAATGAGCGCCGAACCAAGTATGCCCCTTCCTGTTTTTTCTTCGTCTCCGATGTCCCACCCTAACACCTCGCACCACAGTCTCCTCTCAACACTCCTCCCTCCAACCCCCGAAATGACTCAACATGTTCTTACTAAGGTGGCTCCCCAGCATATGCTGAGGAGTCCTCAGCTGCAAGCACCACACAAGACAAACTCACAATGGGCTCATCCACCTCACTCTCCCCCCAACTCTCCTACTCCAACTATCTTATCCCTGCATTCAACAACACCCCCGATCCGCTTGCCACCCTCATCCATCATCCTGACACATTCACCTCCGCCTCCATATCTGATATCCTCCCAACCCGTCCACTACCCAATCCCAATCCGCATGCTGCCGACCTGCAGTTGATGAACTCACTCAACAAGACCCAGGGGATTATATGTTCGTCTGATTTTGCCGCGGTGCTAGAAAATTGTTTTGATAAGGCGACGGAAGTGTTGTTTAATGGGTTGGAGAAGAATGTGTTTGTGGATAGTGAGCAAAAGGAAAGGGAGGGGGACGTGAGGATTCGGTTGGCAGGACTGTTACCAGGCTTGAGTAGGTGGAGTTTGTTGGCACTTAGAGAGGTTCCTTGTGAGTCTATGGATGTAAGTTTGCTTCGTTTTTTGTTTGAGGATATTTGTGCGTGATACTAAGTCTTCTCTCTTTTTATAGAATATCTTGGCAGCGAGAGAGGTGCCACGATTTTCTACGATTGTATTTGCCAAGTTTGAGGAGCGGTTTTGATAGGTTGGTTGAGGTGAAAGAGATCATGTGTGTGTAAAATGCTAATGCTGTGATTTAAACTTCTTTTTTCTGCAGATACGTTTGTGTAGCCTACATCTATCATAAATACAAGTATATTTCGCTCGATTGATCAGCACTAATCATACAAGACCACGACTTGTGTCCAGGGCGCCTCACTGCACTGCCATTCTACAGCAGTTACTCACCTCGCTACTTCCAACTCCTGCCCATCCTGCACTTAGTTGTCTTGTTCTATTCACCATAGGTACCTCAAATTTTATTTTATCTGTTATACCAGACTGATTCGATTGGTCTCCGCAAGTTATGATATTACCACCTTGCTTGTAACACTGTTAAAAAGCAATGGGTCATTCTCTCTCTACGCCCGGGGAAAAGGACAAAGTGGAGTCAGCTAGAGTAAGGAGATTAATCAGAGGGAGAATTGCTGCCTTGGGTGCTCAACTGGAGCGTATGGACGCAGCCAGTGCTCTAGAGGAGGTGATCGAGACACTCCAACGGGCCATCTTGCACATATCTGATAGGCATCCCGACAAACCAATGTACTTTGGCGCCCTTGGATGTTCTCTCAAGAGTCGATTCGAGCTTACAGGGGTGCTTAGTGACCTTGAAACTGCCATCGAGAATTTCCAGCAGGCTGTCTCGCTCACGCCCGACGGTCATCCCGACAAACCATGGTACTCCAGCAACCTCGGGATTTCCCTATCAAGTCAATTTCAGCGCACAGGTCATTCTTTCTCTATGCCCAAGGAAAGGCAGAAATTGACTGGTGTGGGGGAATTAATCAGAGAGACAATCAATGCCTTGGGTGCTCAGCTGGAGGGTTTGGATGAAGCCAGCGCTCTAGAAAAAATAATCGAGACGCTCCACTGGGCCACCTCACTCACGCCTGATGGGCATCCTGGCAAACTGGTGCTCCTCAGTTTCCTCGGAGTTTCCTTCCAGAGTCGATTTCAGTACACAGGGGTGCTGAGTGACCTCGATGCGGCCATCAAGAATCAACAGCAGGCCGTCTCCCTCACACCCAATGGTCATTCCAACAAACCAGGGTACTCTAACAGCCTCGGGAATTCCTTCTTGAGTCGATTTCTGCGCACAGGCATGCTGAGTGACCTCGAAGCTGCCATCGAATATCAACAGCAGGCTGTCTCGCTCACACCCGACGGTCATCCCGACAAACTAGAGTACTCCAACAACCTCGGGATTTCCCTTTCGAGTCGATTTGAGCGCACAGGGGTGCTGAGTGACCTCGAAGCCACCATCGAATATCAACACCAGGCTGTCTCGCTCACGCCTGATGGCCATCCCGATAGACCAATGTACTTCAGCAACCTTGGGGGTTCCCTCTGGAGTCGATTTCAGCACACAGGGTTGCTGGGTAACCTCAAAGCCGCCATTGAATGTCAACGGCAGGCTATCTCGCTCACGCCCGACGGTCATCCCAACAAACCAGCGTACTTCACAAACCTTGGGATTTCCCTCGAGAGTCAATTTCAGCGCACAGGGTTGCTGGGTAACCTCGATGCGGCCATTGAGAATAAACAACAGGCTGTCTCGCTCACACCCGATGGTCATCCCGACAAACCAAGGTACTCCAACAACCTTGGGAATTCCCTCCGGAGTCGATTTGAGCGCACAGGGATCCGGGGTGACCTCGAAGCCGCCATCGATTATCAACAACAGGCTGTCTCGCTCACTCCTGATGGTCATCCCGCCAGACCAATGTACTACAGCAACCTCGGGATTTCCGTCGAGAGTCAATTTCTGCGCACAGGTATACTGAGCGACCTCGAAGCTGCCATCAATAATCTCCAGCACGCTGTCTCGCTCATGCCAGATGGTCATCCTGACAAACCAAAGTACTCCAACAACCTTGGGAGCTGTCTCCAGAGTCGATTTGAGCGCACAGGGAGGCTGAATGATCTTGAGGTAGTCATCGAGAACCTCCAGCAGGCTGTCTCGCTTACGCCCAATGGCCATCTCAACAAACCAATGTACTCCAACAACCTGGGGAGTATCCTTTGGAATCGATTTGAGCGCACAGGGACACCGAGTGACCTTGAGGCAGCCATTGACAATCTCCAGCAGGCTGTCTCCCTCACACCCAGTGGTCATCTCAACAAACCAATGTACTCCAACAACCTTGGGAGTTCCCTTGAGAGTCGATTTCAGCGCACAGGGGTGCTGATTGACCTCGAAGCCGCCATCAAATATCAACAGCAGGCCGTCTTACTCACGCCCGACGATCATCCCAACAAAACAAAGTACTCTAACGGCCTCAGGAATTCCCTCTTGAGTCGATTTCTGTGCACAGGTATACTGAGTGACCTCGAAGCGGCTATCAACAATCTCCAGCACGCTGTCCCGCTCACACCCGACGATGACCCCAACAAACCAAAGTACTCCAACAGCCTCGGGAATTCCCTCTTGAGTCGATTTTGGCGTACAGGTACACTGAGCGACCTCGAAGCGGCCATCAGCAATCTCCAGCATGCTGTCTCGCTCACGCCAGATGGTCATCCCAACAAAGCAATATACTACAACAGCCTCGGGGGTTCTCTCTTGACTCAATCTCAGCAGACAGGGATCCTGGGTGACCTTGAAGCTGCCATCAACAATCTCCAGCACGCTGTCTCGCTCACGCCAGATGGCCATCCCAGCAAACCAATGTACTCCAACAACCTTGGGAGTTCCCTTGAGAGTCGATTTAAGCTCACAGGAGTACTGAACGACCTCAAAGTGGCCATCGAGACTCAAAAGCAGGCTGTCTTGCTCACACCTGATGCTCATCCTAGCAAATCAAAGTACTCCTACAGCCTCGGGGAGTCCCTCTTGAGTCAGTTTCTGCGCACAGGCATACTGAGTGACCTCGAAGCCGCCATCAACAATCTCCAGCACGCTGTCTCGCTCATGCCAGATGGTCATCCCAACAAACCAGGGTACTCTAACAGCCTCGGGAATTCCCTTCGGAGTCGATTTCAGCGCACAGGAGTGCTGAGTGACCTTGAAGCGGCCATCGAGAATCAACAGCAGGCTGTCTCGTTCACGCCCGATGATCACCCCAACAAACCAACATACTTTGACAGCCTCGGGAGTTCCCTCTGGAGTCGATTTGAGTACACAGGGATGTTCAGTGACCTCGACGCGGCCATCAACAATATTCATCAGGCGGCCTCGCTCACGCCCAATGGTCATTTCAACAAACCAAAATACTCCTCCAACCTCGGAAATGCTCTCGAGAGTCGATTTGCGCACACAGGGGTGCTGAGTGACCTCGATGCGGCCATCGAGAATAAACAGCGGGCTGTCTTGCTCACAGCCGATGGTCATCCCGACAAACCAATGTACTCCAACAACCTTGGGAGCTCCCTTGAGAGTCGATTTAAGCGCACAGGGGTGCTGAGTGACCTCGAAGCCGCCATTGAGAATCTCCAGTACGCTGTCTTGTTCACGCCTGGTGGGCATCCCAACAGACCAAAGTACTTCAACAACCTCGGGATTTTCCTCCAGAGCCGATTTCTGCACACAGAGGTGCTGAGTGACCTTGAAACGGCCATCGACAATCTCCGGCAGGCTGTCTCGCTCACACCCGATGATCATCCTGACAAACCAAGGTACTTCAATAACCTTGGACATTCCCTTGAGGGTCGGTTTCATCATACTGGGTTAACACACAATTTGGCCGAGGCCATTTCAAATTTTCGATCAGCTGCCACCTCCAATATTGGCCCAATTTTGCGCCAATGTCATGCATCTAAAATGTGGGCTCGTTTGGAAGCTACATGGGATCCACCTGAAGCTTTAGTTGCATACAGTCACACCATCAATCTCCTTCCAAAACTCGCTTGGATTGGAGATCCCATTACTACCCGCCATTCACAGCTCACTGCACTCGATGATCTTTCGAGAGAGGCTGCTGCCTTTGCCCTCGATGCTGGCCATCCTAATCTTGCACTTGAGTTACTTGAACAAGGACGTTCAGTTGTCTGGAATCAACTGGTCCAACTCCGACCTTCAGTCGACCATCTCCATCAGGCCCACCCAGATCTTTGTACCAAATTCACACGAATCTCTCGTGAGCTTCAAAGCACAGCCACTCGAGGACACAATCTAATCACACCCCATGACCTCGAAGGTCCAACTTTGCTTGAGGAAGAAACTTGACACCATCATCGTCTCACAGAGAAGTGGGATTCGCTCGTGCAGGACATCCGGTTGCTTCCGAAATTTCATGACTTCCTTCTTCCGAAGAAAGTTCCCGCTCTCATGGAGGCTGCTGGCTCAGGCCCCATTGTTGTCATCAATGTGCATAAGCGCCGTTGTGATGCATTGGTGCTTGAGCAAGGAAGAGACAAAGTGCTCCATATCAGGGACCGAAGCAGGTCGTTTGAACGGTTCACTTTGCTTATAAAGAGGAACCGTTCATGAAAATGCTTTAATATCAAGGCCAAACAGTTTGCAAGAAACAGTTTGGAACCGTTCAAACTAAATAGTTACTGTAGTACATATATGACAAAGAACTGTTTCAACTGTTCAATCCATTCAAACAGTTTCGACAAACCGTTAGATTGGTTTAAACTGTTTACGATACACAGACACTAAAAGGGTTTGTTTAAACTATTCAACAAACCTGTTCAAATGGTTTTGAAATAAGCCGTTACAACATACAAGCATTAACAGGCAGTATCAGTAAGATCTCCGTTTGTGAGCTTCCAGGCCATACGACAATTATATCCAAAGCGGTGATACATGGCCGCTTGGCGGTAGGCATAAGCATGATAGCCAGCTTTCATTTGCTTCACCTTGTCACCCATACGTTCCCAAACTGTAGCCATCTTGTCGAAAGCAATGTTTGTCCTGCGGTGTTCCTCCTTAAGAATCTCAACCTCTTCATGTACCCGGTCCAAGGCTGCCCGAGTCCTGAACCATCTCACTCGATCCACTGAGGGGAATGAGCAAACATACATGTATCCAAGGCTCAACAAACTCACATTCTAATTTCCAACAGTCCTGAGATAGATCGGGTGGTTTTCCAACAGTCCAAAACCATGGCTCTTTCTTCTTCGAGTCGCCTAAACCCCTAGGTTCCATCATATTATTACCCCATAGCTCGTCATCTTTGAGGTCCTGCAGCTCTGAGCTCGGTGGGAGATCTAGATTGTTTAATGCACGATAGGCTGTGCGGTAGATCTCTGCATGGTCATGCTTGTCTTCCTGTAAGGATCTAAGAAAGGCATTTGCATGAGTCATCTTCTGCTGCCCAGATACCTGTCGTTTTTTAATCATCTTGTACATATTGAAGACATGAATAGCCCTCCTAAGATTTTCAATTGCGTCGTAAGCTTGTCTCTGGCGTAGTTCATGCTTGATTGATTGTAGGTCTTGAAGACCTAGGTTATGACACTGTAAATCATTAAAGCATGAAGGTAGTCGAAGGTTCCTCTTTTCGGGCTCTTTGGATGTATCAGGCTCCTCTGGGTTGTCGCCCATGACCAAGAGTGGGCATATCTTGTATTGTGCCTTCAACCATTGACTGAGACGGCATCGTAGGTTTGCTCGAGCAGATTCTATATCAATCTCTTCATCCTTCACCTTCAAGAGTCGCTGAAGGCGCAGCCTAGCGTAGAATAGTCACGAAATGACAAGAGGAAAGGGCATAGATGTACATACTGTGTTATTTCAATCTGAATACCTTCTTCGAGCAGGTGGATTGCATCCAGATCTGTGATTTTACTCTTGACTATGTACGTCTGATTATTGAGACGTGTATCGATGATTTTCTTCTTGGAAGGGACTTGTGGAAAATCAGGCATTGTCTCTTGTAATGTAGTGTACATACCATGATCCATAGAAGCCTGGTACATGCTCATAATCCTTCCTGGGCCACTTTCTTTTGGTGTTGAGTCTAAGCCTTCCCACTCCCTAATTTGACTTTCTGGGAACTGTCTTGATAGTTCGTCAAACAACTGTTGTCGTTCTTGAAGTTCAATAGAATATTTCCGGTACTGTGTAGCAAGAAATTCCCCTTGGCAATATAAAGTCGATTCTTAGACTATGAACTGTCAGCTAAACCGATTGATGTACCAATCTTCTGGAGCTTTGACCAATTCCAGTAACCATTATAGTCATCCAGCATATCGTGACGGTGTCCCGCATTAAGCTCCCTCGTGCTCGAAGTGGCATGGTTCTGGACAGACCATGCACTCTCAATTCCTTCACCACATGTCCTGCCAGAGAATGGCTTATATGCAAAGGCGTGCATGACCTGACATTTTTCATGATGGGAGTGAACGTGCATAGCCGGAATAGCACCTCGAATACGTTCAACTAGATTGGTATATTCAGGCAGGTTTTCTTCAATACGGTCTTTGAGATTGACGGAATACTGGCACCAGATATCGTAGCTCAGTGCAATCCACCGCTGATGTAACCCCTCCTTCCCTAATGCATGCACTAGTGCATAATCTGTCCGCGCATAACTGGTATTATCAGAAAGAATGTAGTATATTTAGTTAGAATTGCACTTACGCTTCCCCTTTGTTCAGATCTACCACTCCTTGAGGCAAGTAAAAGCCGTGGCGGGCACACTGAACTGCAATCACGCCACTAACGCTGGTATTTTTAAACTTGATCATATCTTGTGTGTGGACTGCTGCTAACTTAGCACAAGTCGATGCCTAGAAACGCAGATAATACTATATTCTAAATCATCTAAATGAAAATCTGTTACTTACATTGGCACCTGGCTTCACCTTGTCGAGATATTCTTTGTATGGGGTAACGTCATTAAAATAGCCATTTCCTTGATTCAATGGTTTATCATTGGGGTCATTATTCTTGACTTTTGACTGGAGACGAAAGTTGCCATCGGCAGATACGAATAGTGTATACAAATGACTAGAGATGATGAGATTGTCATTAATTTGAAAAAGAATGTGACTGACGTCTGAGTAGGTGAAGCTGCTGAGAGTGCCACATGGTCGACATTAAACCCAGGCTCAGGACAAGAGAAGCAGTGGAGGGCCAGAGAGTGGCGGCAGCGGTGAGGCAGTTCTTCGTCGATACCATGGAGCTGACCGGCACGCCTACACTGAGCCAGATAACGCCACATTCGCATAACATTGAGAAATTGCCGATATCGGTCCTATTTTAGAATCAACTACCCAGAACTCCACATAGGCGTAAATAGTTTCTTACCTCAACTGTATGAGGCAAAATAGCATCAGAATAATGCCTCAAAACGTCATAGTAATGATAAGCAGTGACCTTCGAGACCAAGCTGAGACAGTGAAAGCTCTCTAACACATGAAATGTGAAGGCTGACTTAGGCTCTCTCCACAAGGCAGGGAACAATCTTGCCTGTAGCAATTGGTGGGAGTCGGGTGTATCTGCAGCTGAGCACCAGCAAAATATTACATTATGTTGGTGTATTCCGTTGGAATGTATAATGGTCATTTCCTTGGGTGGTTGGGCTTGAGAGGAAGGACACGCATCGCCACCATGTCCGAGATAAAGTCTGAAGCCGAGAGAGCTCAGCGAAACACGGTGAAAATAGGCTCCTGTCCAGTATTGGATATAATGGAAAGGATGAGACTTGTGCTGTATGAGGATGCAGTTCTGGCAATAAACGCAGCCATCAAAGCACTCTACACATCGGTAGAGTGCACATGCCTGGGGATTGCAACACCCCCGACATCCTTGCCCACACTGTACGTCTGTCTCTAGCTGGAGGATGTAGTCCTGGATAACATCCTCGTGTGCACGAAAATCAGCGATTTTTGCTGAGGTTCCCTTTGGGGATTCAGATAAAACAAAATGTACTTTGGAACGAATGAACCTCACTTGGTTCCGGGTTTGCTTGTCGGGACTACCCGCTGGTATTTCAATATTTGAGTGCGAATCTTCCGGTTCCTCGAAAAAATGGGGAATGTCGGAAGTTTCATCGAGAGGCATTACATCGTCGAGTGGGATATCAAGTAGAGGAGGTTCTGGTCCGGGCAGTGACGCAACCTTGGTTCTGGTGTGTTTGACATGTATGCGGGGTCGGTTTTTCGAGCTGCCCATGACAAAAGTGGCTACACGAGCGACCACTCTAGTACTCTTTTTTGAGGGACTCGTGCGGATGTCTGGGGAGCCAGGGCGACATTTATACATGGACCGCACCAGAGGAACGAGTGAGGAAAGAGATGTGCAAGACAAAGTGTGAGAAAGTACCAAATGCGCAGGCAGGGAGGATGGACATACCCGTATTTGATTTCTTGTGGACATGAACTGGATCAGGACCTAATTACTGTGGGTGAGCTGTGGCTTAACAATGGTGGGGCCACGTTGTATGATTCTATTCATTGAAAAATCGCGACAGATCCTAATTCCTGACTCGCCAATGCTGGTTGGATATAATCAGGCCAAAAAGATCAAAATACCACAAGAATGAATGGCACAATGTAATATTACTGTTGTCTAAATCTGCATAGACGGCTAGTTTTGATCAACTGCCGCTCTTCCCACCGGTATTTGCCCGTCCACGGTCCAGTGTAACAGTCTTGTTGGTTTTTCATGATGTCGACAACATTCTGGTGCTCCCCAAAGTCGGGACCATCTTCAATAATATATGCTCCTTGTCCGCGAAATGTCAGCAGGGCAGGCTCAATATATTGATAGGGGATAGGGACCGTGTTTCCCGCACCCCCCTGTCCTAACTGAAAACACACATCAACTGCCGCTCCCGAGATCCCATGGAATGAGCCCTCCATCCCTGCAAGCAAACTTAGCAGAGGATTGTTTGACTTAGTGATGCGCAATATGAGGATGTTGTCCCCTTTGACGTAGGGGCGTAGTTTCACTAGCCAATGATCAGGAGCTGAAATAAGAGATCAGCTACATAAGGAGGGTGAAAGTACATTACACTCACGAAGTTGATGAGTACCCTGTGTCTGTGGCTCCCGATCTTCAATATCTGGGGTCCAGGGATCATCTGCAAGCGTACTCATATGGGTTGGGGTTGGTGCCGGCGTTTGTCCACCAGATGACGAGGAAGCAGGTTCAGGGATGTTAACGGGGGTGTAAGGGACTTGCGGAGTGAATTTGAATCGAATGACTTCATTCACAGTGTGCCACCCTTTCTGATTCGGTCTGGCCAAATATTAGAAGAAAAGTCCAGATATAACTATCTAAATCTTACAGTTCATATAGCATGTGCGCTACGGGAACATCCACTAGCTGAATGCCCTGTGTCGTGATGGTATGTAACTCAACCTTGGCGATGCCATGAATATTGACCGATTTGACTTGTCCGCGGTGTAGTTTTAGGCCCCCTTTGGAAATTTGGACATATAATCGCAGAAGCTTATCATATGTCCGGTCTTGCATGTCTACCTTGGTGTGTTGAGATGTGGAGACGTTGGGGTTGATTAGGGGACCATATTGTAAACCCTGGTCCACGAACTCAACATCATGAATAGATACCGATGTTTCCAATGGTTCCGATGACTAAACGAACATGAACAGCTATAGGTGGGGAGGTACTATCCTCGTACCTCAATATGCAGCATTATGCAGTAGGCCTCATCATTTACAGCTAGGACCCACCCCACCAGGCCCTTCCTATCACCAGATTTGACGCGAACATGATCACCAATGCGGAACGAACGACAGATGGAAGAAAGCGAGACCTCCACCAGATTGTCTTGGTAGGGTACATCCAGCATAGCCGTCAAATCCTTGATTTCGTAAATGGTGGCTACGACCCCCAGGTATTCTGGGTCTGAGATCTTGACCTGATCGCCTTCTTGGAGAGTTCTGGTCTCGTATTTCAGTTGTGCCAGGTTCTTGGCAGCTTGATCGATCGAAACACATGGTTTGAAAGCAATTATTTCTTCAAGGGTTGGCGCAGCAGGTGTATGATAATAGCGGGAGGATGGGAGCTCATCCAGGATAAGGAAACCACTGACGTCAAAGTACTTGCCACCAAAGCGATATCCTTCGACCGTCTCCCCATCCTCTTTGAATACTGTCAAGACACCCGAGGTGCCATGTTGTTTTCTTGCCTTTTTTGGGTCAAATGGTGCTGGTGCGGGTGGGTCATGTTTGTCTGGTACGAGCAGGCCAAAGCGTGCCGGTTTGGGCGGCGGATCAGGGATTCTTGGTATGAGGACGACTTTAAGGCGAAAATCCCGCGGGTTGACACTGAGGACAAAGGCGATGTCCTTGTGGTACGGCTTGGATTTGAGACGAACCCATGATTGCGCTTTTGGTGTATACACTGGGCTGGTGTGACTGAGATAAGATATCCCGTCTTGATGAGAGGTGATTTTGATCTGTGATATTTTGACTTTCTTCATTCCTTCGCATAAATGTTGAATGTCCAATTTGGTTTTTGCCTCGATGAAGACACGACCAGGAATGCCTCCTGCAGAGAATGCACTCCGTAGCAGTGTGTGTTCCCCTGACATGCCCTCGAGCGATCTGTGAAGGATTCGATGTAGAACCACAGCTTCATATCCGACCTGTTGCGAATTTAGTAAAACTCCGTTTCAGGTGATGGGGATCATACCACAACTGGCAGCTCCCACAAAGGAAAGTCACCCGGGGAGGGAGGGGCCCGCAACAAGTTATATCGAGAATATTCTGGGGCCGGGACATTCAGTGGCGGAGAAAGTTGAGAGTCGCAGCCAGGTGTCGGAAGTGTGCGGGCAACTGGTCGAACGTATTTCTCGACGAGATCCGAGAGCAAGGTTTCATTTGACCGGACCTCCTGTTCTAGGTGCATCCGACTTTGGTAGATGGCATGGTTGTCGTCAGGGAGTTCAGAATCGTCCACAAAGTTGACTAGGACCTATGTCAGCAAAAAGGCCTGTAGAAAATAGAAACAAAACTTGCGGTCTGGTTCGTCGGAGCCTTCGTCCTCGCTACCCGAATAATGTTGAGCTTCCAGGTCTAGAAAGGGGTTTTCAGTCCTACGCTTCTTGCGCGGGGGGCGAGAACGAGAAGGCCCCGCCTGTACGTTCAAATAAAAACAAATCAATTAAGGTATCTAAAACATACCATCACAGGGGGTGGGAGCGGCGTATCATCATCGGGATCATTGAACCATGTAATCTCACTTGCATCCTTGAGGGTGCCGTCGGCGTTGATAGCTTCCCCCTCCTGCGGAGCAAGACGTTGGGGCAGTAGTGGCATATCGTCATCAGGGTCATTGTACCAAATAATCTCATCTGCATCCTTGAGGGTGCCGTCTGCGTTGACCGCTTCACCCTCCTGCGGATGAAGGTGTTACTATCTAGTATACTGAACATAGAACCAAGTGTTTACTTACTCGGAAGACATCGCCAGCCTTCATCAGATGGCATGGGTTTGAAGGGGGGAAAGACAATCAGCCGGTTTATTCTCAACATGCCCATCCCCCTTTACAACATACCGAGCTCCTGATATCGGTAGGTGCCATCGCATCATGTTTAGTGTTGGATGCGTACGTGGTTTCGCCCAGTTGTGCATTCATTAGTTTGTACTTGGCGTAGGGGGCGCGTTCGTCAGCTGGGTAGACGGGTATGTTCTGGCCATTTCGTACGTTATGTCGGTGTATGTCGTAGTACTAGGGGCTGTATCGTTTATTATTCCACTAAGTAGGCTATCTATTCTATCGTTATCTATAGTAAATGTATTCTAAAGGGGAAGGATGGAGAAAGAAGGAAAGTTGTTGCGAGGGGGCAGGCACCGTATTTGTTGTCGTTGTGTTCAGGGCCGGCGAGCCTCACATGACCTTGCCGGGCCGAAGCACTAAGGTACCAAACAAGTTTTTATTTGTCTCTTGTTTGTCTCCTATTTGGCTGAGGGGCATCAGACAAACCTATGTGTGCATGTTTGTACGACAAGTTGTAATGGCCAAACATTGGCCAAACAATCAATGTTTGGCCGTTTCAAACAAGTCTTTATTTGTCTCTTGTTTGTCTCCTATTTGGCTGAGGGGCGTCAGACAAACCTATATGTGCATGTTTGTACAACAAGTTGTAATGGCCAAACATTGGCCAAATTGTTTGGCCGTTGTTTGGGTAGATAAATCATAGTCATCAGTGATTGCGATATGATAATCGTGCAATCGCTTCTGCGATCTAATCATCACATGGTCATGTGACTGCCGGCCCTAAACATGATCAACACAAATACGGTGTCTGCCCCCTTGCAGCACCTTTCTTTTCTTCCACATCCTTCCCCTTTAGTATATAGACCTTTTATAGATAGTGATAAAATAGGTTATGAAATTGGTCATTTATTTTAGTGAGGTAATAGATGATACAGAGTCCTGGTGCCACAACATACGCGGATACAACATACGGAATGGCCAGGACAGAATCCTATAGCCACCAACGAATGCCCAACCGGACGAAGCAAGGTGTGCGCCAAACGCTATGCGTGCTGGGACGACAATATATACTGACCTAATATACGAAACGGATGTTGCCAGGAGAATGACACCCACAACATAGAAAACATTATTACTGTAAAATCTACGGCAGAGACAATGATAAGTGCATACTACATGCATCCGGTGTAATACTAGTCATCCACCCCTGTCAGATCTATCACCTCCTGTGGCGCCGTCCTCTTGCGGATAATTCTCGCAATCATCTTTATTTCCATCTCAAAACCACTATTACCAGGTACGCCATAGTGTCTCCGCGCCGTGTACGTTGATGCCTGCATGTCTCTATGCTGCTCTCGAGGGTGTCGCATCCCAGGGTACATAGGAGGGACGACGGGCACATAGCAAGGTATGTTCTGCTTGACTGCGGTGTATTGTAATCCAGTGAGCTCCACAATACCAGGACATACACTATCAGAGAAATCACGCCTCCGGACAACGAGCCATGGATGCAGATGTGGTCTCACTCCCATGACCCAGAATTCAGGAATGGCCGCGAATCCCCCTGAATGTACGTCGTAAACACTGTACTGGACAATGGGGAAATCCAAAGGTTCATAAAACTCTGGTGTATCCCGAAAGTTGAGCTGACCGCCTTCAAGTGGAACCCTTAAGAAATGCGGTTGAGTATTCGGCTAAGAGGTCCCGTGAGTACCAGGTGTTTTCAAGTTGGCTAAGGTGGACTTACAGAGGTGAAGGCGAATACAAAAATGTGAGCGACACCAGGATCCACTTGAGTGAGGGACATGAAAGTCAACGGGGATGCGAAACAATGACCCAGAACACAAGCGTTGCGTCATACATATATTATACGTAAGTTCAAGCTTCATCATGTTTTTTTGTTGTGTCGCGCTATTACGCCGAAAATCGAAGCATTGCTAAAATAAGCCATTATACCCCTATATACCCATGGCTCAGCAATAGCTACGATGTAATCATCTCGATATACCCATAACACCCCTACAATGACCCTAACCCGACTGGTATGTCATGTAAGGACCTCTACAAGGCTACAAGACACCCCAGGAGTCAGTCAGTGGCTACTAAATAGCTATGGTATGGCTTCGAGAGTGCACAAAGGGTACAACAGGCGACATCGCGGTTGTACACACTCAGAGATGCACCAAGTATCGAGAACGTTGTCAATAAAACTCCCTGAGCATGAGGAAAGGCTCACAAACCATATAATGGCCATCGAGATGACCTGAGAAGACTGAGGGCCCCTAACTCGACTATCTCGAAGGGGACACAGATAGCAGTCTAGCACTGACTAAAACCTTCGAGAGGATTGGGTGACAGGCATCGAGAAACTTGGTAGACGGATTTTCGAGACACCTCGATTAGTAATGAACAGTGTCCCTCACCCGAATAAATGGCATACAATGTACTAAGAAACAATGTACCGACTGCTATATTAGGGGCAGGGATGATGTTCTATCGAGAAGAGGGAGAATATGGCTATGGCCCGATGGACACAGACAGAAGGCGTCGGCCGAGGAATTACACCCGAAGCTGCGTCAGCTTGTCTGATCGCAATACGACGATCGGAAGGACCGCCGATTGTCAGGAGGACCAATAGAGATGAGTGAGGAGTGGAACGAATAGAAAAACCTATTAAGCTACGGACGCGTAAGCCTATCAGCCAGCCCCAAGGGGATAGCTATGGCAATACAATACGTGCAATAGCATCTCGATGACCAATCGAGTACCTTGCAAGGCCTTGCAGGGTCCAGTAGCGGATCAAAGGACAAATGATGGAGTAGTTGGACTATCTCGGACTATCCGCACGACGCGTAAGCAACGCGCGGCCAGTTCAAGATACTAGAAGGGTATATTAACAGTATACCAAAATGCCGGGTCGGGAGGAGACCAATAGGGTAGACGCACGGCGGTAGAAAGTATGCGTATATGGGTAGAGAACCCCCCCGGGCATGCTGAAACAGCCGCAGGCCGTCGCGATGACCCACAAAATGACGCCAGCAGCGTCTCGATGACTCGAAATGAGTCTACAACAGGTAGCCAGGACCAATACCGGGTGGAAAAGCATTATTACGCAGGGGAATATCGGACCGATTGTGTACACTAGCATTACTCTCTCTATTATTTCCTTATTTACTCAGGCTGTTTCCTAGCTACCAAAAACACATAAATACAGCGTGGAGGAGAGGTGAAAGGCAAGCACTCGCTGCCCTAGCTTCGAGACCACGAGATTGGGAATTACGATTTCATTATCTTGTGCTATCGTGTGCATTAAGGCAAATTAAGTGAGAGCTTCGGTCCTAGACCATCCAGAAACAGTAGAGACGAACTGTGATCGTCGAGAGAATTGTTGAGACCATTGTTTGAGTCCGAGGGACTTCTAGAGAGATATTGAGGCTCAGGGGTAGTTTAGATTCCCCTTAGGCCTAGAGACACAGAGAGATAGAGACTCAGTGGGGTAGTGCAGATTCCCCCAAGGTTTCGAGATCAGAGATATTGAGAACAGAGGCTGTAGCTGCAAGAGGAGACTTGTGCTACTACCACAGAGACCATCCCCAAAGTACACTTGGTGCCCTTGGGTATAATTTCGAGAAAACCCATTATATATTCTTATTCCCCCAAAACCCCTTTATAAAGTTGAATCCCTCTCTTCGAGAACTGTCTCCGACGCCCCAGAATCGCATTTCGAGGTACTGGTTGATATAGGTAGTGGTTATCCGAGCCACACATTACATACCTACCCCACCAATACCATCACAGCGCCGTACTTGGATTGGTGGTCTTGATCCAGCTGACATTTTTCCCTGGCCTATCCAGCTATGGGCCACATTTTTTCTATAAATGCTTCAAACAAGTGATTCAAATATCAGGCCGCATTGGTTACGATAACCCACCAAAAATGGACCCTTACTCTTTATCAGATCACTCTGCTGCAAGCCGTGCCAGGGCACTTAGGCAAACCGAGGACGCGATATGTGACATTGTGTTGGTCCTTGCTGAGCCTCAACCAGCTCAGCCGTTCGTCTGCCCAAACCAGCACGTTGTTCAATATAGCCTTTGCACCAGCAAAAAAAATATAGGCAATATTGGTCGGTGGTATGCTTTGGTATGCGGTTACCCTGCTATATTTCGTCGTTGTCTAACACCAAATGATATTAGTGTACTCAATGCAAGCCTGCCAAGTGGCATTTTGCTCCCACTTCCAGCAACATTCTTCTACGACCCAAAGCCGAGCCTCTGAGGGATCTTTTGCAAGAGAGGGACAAGTTGAAGGAACAGGGGTCCACAAAGGGCAGAGCAGGATTCTGCCATACTATGCCCCGCACGCCAACACCTCGTCGGCACCACCCCCCCACCCAGAGGTCCAGGCCGCTCGACTGGGAGTCACCATTGACCTCGGGATCCAGTCCGCTTCGAAGAGACACTCGTAGCTTTGACCTCTTTCAGACCCCCCGAAAAATTTCCAACCCATTTGTTATCTTGGTTGTTTGGACTAAGGTGAGTAGGCTATGGGCATTTATCTGCTCAAATATTTACCCCGACTTAGATCGACCACTATAAATCAATTGTATTCAAATGCCCGGACTCAAACACAATCACCCTTTCGGGTCTCAAAGTTCAACTTGGAGAGTTTGAGATAGAATATCAGCAACATCTACAACGGTATGATATAGTTACAGGTCAATGGCGAAATGTAGCTTGGAGTGAGGAGATTTCCTGTAAAGGGGGTGATCTACTGCTAACGCGATTAGAAGGAGTACACCAACACATAAATATAGATAAATTCCTGGCTTAGAATTTATGTACTTAATGGTCGTTGATAGCTATTCTTCCTTTCACCCGAGATGATATACCCTTGGAGTGTGCACCAATAGTAGTCTGTTACGGCGACAGGTGAGTAATGTGGACACATCAACAAAAAATTCTTGCCCAGTTGACGTTGCGTTGCCAGCATCTGTGGAATTATCCGGTCAACACGGTGTCCCATTGTCCACAGGGTACATCAACTGGACGCATGCCCACAACAGGAATCTGTTAAACGCGAACAATGAAGATTCCACGCAAAATTCAAGTCCGGTGTCTACAAACAAACGAAAGGCGCGTCCTTGTCCCATCTCACCTTGTCCGCCTACCCATCCGATACTTTGACCCCGTCCGCACAATCCTAATGACTACACTTGCTACACACCGTCTTCATCCTATCCCTCCACCACCCTTTGATAATAAGGAGCTAACCGATGCCTGTAAGGGTTACCTTGAAAAACAACATTATGAGGCGTATTGCGCGATGTGCAATGAGATCCTAGCAGGAGTGAAGGTCAAGCAGAAGAAGTGGGTCGTCAAACATGTTATAGGGCCCTTCAACGACCACTTCCAAGTCAAAGCTAACAAGGATCAGGTAGAGGTGTGTCTTCCTTTGGTTATGACGAATCTATCTGATATGGACTGCACAGCAAATTAACGACTGGCTGAGGAACAAGTACTATCGAGAAACCACGACTGGAAAACCAAAAAGAGTAGATACAAATGTCTTGAGCACAAGTGCGGTCTCCTGGAAAGCAATGTATGCGAGGGAGCACGTTCAAGATATCACAGCGTACATGGCAGAGACTCGTCTGGCACAAGGGCAAACTCCACAACAGGGGAATCTCACTTCTTACTACGAGGGCCGGAGGAAACTCACTAGCCAAGTAACAGATGAGGAACACGCTAGATGGGAGAAGATTGCTCAAGAGGAAAATGCCCGACGGAAGTCGCCACCTACACCAGAGGAACTTGCAATGTGAGTTACTCCGTATCCTATACTATGCATACTAATCACTGTTGATTCCCAGTATCCAACCGTCAATTGCAGCTATCACACATGGAATATTGAGCAAGGGCTTCGGAAGATATAGGATCGGCAATGTTGCATGCCACTTTTCCGTTGCATTCCAGCTTGAAGATGGCGAGATTGACGTTCATCAGTTTGTTGCTATTACAAGTTCAATTGCTGTTACTTAGACAATTTGTAGGGGGCTTGTGACGCACAAGCATGGGCAAAGTCCGATAGCAAACAATGAGCACCAGCAGCATGCGAATGCTTTGTATGATCAGTACTTGGCAATGGTCATGCCAATCTTCAAAGAGTGGTCCCGTTTTGAACTAAATGGTATATCTTATACCTATCACTCCCTCGCCTGCTAATATACGACGCAGAGTCCATGGATCAAGGCCTATCACCCAAATTTCCAATGCTAGACCTCGAAAATATGACTCCCAGTCAAATAAAGAAAGCTATTGAAGCCTACATCACCGATGCATGGAGTTAGTTTTTCGTTTATGCTACCTTTGCTCCTCATTATTTTGGCTACTACAGGAACGAGTGGAACAGCACGCGATGATGGCAATCTGCCATGGGCCGAGTTGAGCATAGCTGAAGAACGCGAATATCTTTTGGAGCAAGGTATCAAAATCCTCTTGCCTTTCCCCAACCTTGACCTCTCCAAGCTGGGTGCAGCCCAATTGTTTGCTCTGGCGGATGCCCTCCTCAAATCACCAAACGGATTGGTTTTCAAGACACCAAGCCGTGACATACCCTCTATGCCTCAGCCAACTTCACCAGATAGCAACAATACTCATTGCCCACCCCCACTGGCTGATGCTCTACCACCTACAAACACCTCCCCAAGCCCCCCGCCCCCCGAAACCCAGGATATCCCACACACACAGGCAGACCATGCTTTACCTGATGGCAGCGCAATCACTCCAACCTCAGTATCATCCAGTCCCCCACCCCCCAAAACCCAGGATATTCCACCCTCACAGGCAGACCACACTCCATCCAACGACAGCGAAATGGCTCCAGCGCCAGTACCCATAATTAGCCCAACTCCGATTCAACCTCAACGCAAGAAAAGGGGAAGGCCATCTAAACAAGCACCTCAAGGTAATGTAATGGATACATTTTAGATACCATACCTAACCCCGAGACTGTTGTTGCCCCACCAGCTGAGGCTCCAAGCGAGCCCCGGTCAAAACGCAGTCACAAAGATACCGTACCTAACCCTGAGGCTGCTGCCCAACCAGCTGAGACCCCAAGCGAGTCCCAGCCAAAACGCAACCGCAAACCACCAACTCAGATTGGCGTTCTTACGGACCCACATGCTCCTCCACCACCCAAGTATGTGATTAGTCTAGATAAGTCTAACATTGCTTACTCCGTTTAGAATTGCCCCTGGTGACTGTTGGGTTATGGAGGAGGTTCCCTGAAGCCGTAACATATATAGTTCCTAACCACTATTTTCAAATGTTGAATAGAAATATTGAAACCGTTCAAACAAGCCAAACAGTTTGAACCGTTCACCTTAACCCCATCAGGTGACTTTGCAGAGACCTAAGCCTGACAGTTCTGATTAGATTCTTATAAGTTGTTTAAACTGTTTATTTACTTTGTTCAGAACTGTTTGAACAGATTGAACAGTTCAAACGGTTCTTTGCGGTGTATATACTACAGTGGCTATATAAAAACTGTACTTTAAACGGTTCCAAACAGTTCGATGTGAACCGTTTGCTCTTAATATTAAAGCGTTTTGGTGAACGGTTCCCCTTTATAAGCAAAACAAACCGTTCGAACGACCTGCTTCGACTCATGTCCATATCCTGCTACCCAACCTTCACTACAATGAATTAACGAAGATGCATGATTTATTGCGGCAATATCTTGCAAATTCTCACCGTGCTTGGAGATGGCAGGGCCGTGCTGGTCGAGTGGCCCAGACAATGGATAATTCGCTCATAGTAGATATTCTCACGCAAACCTATACAAAGGTCGTCTATCCTATCCTCAAAGGGTTGGGCTTTATGGTAATCAGCATTTGCTCTTGTGGGGTGTGTATACTGATAAAGATTTTAGACAGCCCGATCTGGGACATCTCACCTTCCTCGCATTTGGTGGTGTCCGACTGGCCCTCTCACATTCTTTCCACTCCATGCTGCCTGTCGTACCACCGGAACCGAGATAGATGGAACGTTTAATCACGTTATCTTGTCACATACACCAACAATCAATGCCTTGCTTGAGGCAAGATCGACGGAGCGTCGGCCGTTCGACCAACTTCTTGGGATCGCCATGACCGATACACCTGGTCAAAGTTCTCTTCCAGGGACCGGGAGGGAAATCGCGAGGATACAAAAGCTGTTTTCTGTCGACCCTCGGTGGAACTTCGAGATGCTTCAAAATGAGCAGGCGACGGGAGAACAGGTACTGACGCACATGGCAAACAGCAGCTGGGTTCACTTTGCGTGTCATGCCATCCAAGATAAGAATGTACCTACACGGAGTGGTTTCTGTCTCCACGATCGGCGTCTGACCATTATGGACATTGTCGCTAAGCCATTTGGTCATGCTGATTTTGCATTCTTGTCTGCTTGTCAAACGGCAGCTGGGGATGAGAAGGCATCAGACGAGGCGGTGCATATTACTGCTGCAATGTTGGGCGCGGGATATCGCAATGTGGTTGGGACAATGTGGACTATACCGGATGAGGCGGCTTCACGGGTTGCCACGAAAGTGTACGGAGTGCTTTTGTCTGGAGGAGAACCGGATAGTGATCGAGCAGCACAAGCGCTGCATGAAGCTGTGAGGGAGATGCGAGAGTCAGACCACAATTCATTTAGTTTCTGGGTTCCTTTTGTACATTATGGTGTGTAGTGTACTGTATATTACATGACTCTTGCCTATCTGTGTTTACTAACATGCGAATCAATCTTATAAGCTATACCCAGGTTTTGGGCTGCTCTACACAGTAGACGTGCCATGAGAGGGGTTGAACTCAGCGAGCGAGTTGTATAAGGCTCTTTGCATAATTTGACTCTTCAGCAGCTGAGTGGTGGGTGTTCGAGTGGTCAGGGGGGAGACCCCTACTAGTAGCCAAATCGTCTTGGCTCCGAGTCCGCTGTGACGACCCCAGATGTCTTCATTTGCCACACTCAGTTTTCTTTCAGTTTGTGAAATTGCATAGTATTATTGGAAGACATGCAGCAGATAAATCAAAATCCAAAACACGCCGCGAAGGATGTAGTGCCAGTTGCTTGGCGGACGTGAGCAATAATCGCGTCCCGTTGCCAAGGGGCCTGTGCCACTCTCTCCCTCTCACCGCACACTCGTTGCCATCCCCCTCTGTTGTTGTCTAGCCTCTTCACTCGTCGCCCTCGACTGCTGTATGCCTTGGGTCTCATCTGACAGTCAGTTCCAGTTTGCTTTCAATGCTAGACACCCGGCCTTGTCTAGTAGGTGTCTCCCTGGTCCTGGCATATAAATATTCAACACATCGTCCACGGTCGCTGATCAGGGAGCCATTGTCACAAGCATTACCCCATCCCACCTAACTCCACGGATGGCGCAGAGCATCAGTTCTGGAGAAATTCTTGCAGTAGAGTGAAACTCCTTCACATGGCCGTGGTAGAATACAGGAAAGCGATACAGGCACGACCCATTAAAGGGCATTTTGAGATCTATTTTGGCTCCCTCCTACATAGTAAATAGATTCGCCAGAGAACTGTACAGGTCCGTTCTGTATTCTCTGCTGCCACCATTCAGACACTTGAAACACGTAGGTTAGGGTATCTTCTCTTCATAGGCCTCAAACGAACCACGCGTTTGGGGCTCCAAGGTTAGCGCCTGCGCACATGACTGCCACGCCATACTCTCAGAATTTGAAAGCAAGGTGATCGTTACTCAAGTATCTATCCTCCCCGTCTCTCTGAATTTCCGCAGCTCCCAGATGTTGATGTGTTTTCCGTCAATGCACAAAGCAGAGGGCCGCATCCTCGTTTTATATGAGCCCCGCACAGAACCCAGCTCCACCCTCCAAAAATCCTCGACTGGCACTGATACCGTGCTTGGCGGCCCATTAGTCTTTGCAGCATACTTTTTGGGACCAGCCTTTCCACACTAAGCTGTGAATCGGACCTCTTCAGCAAATATGTTGCTGAGTTATTCAGTTGCTGCACTGGCGAATAAAGCATTGAAGTGGGTTGGAGGATGATTGTGAGGATTAGTGGGGACCGCCGGTCGAGGAGGGTCGCTCAGGTTGGTAGAGACATCCGTAGGCAGAGCAGAGAGCAAGGGGATTTGGACTGGAGAGGGGGGAAAAGTTGAGATTCACCCGAGCCTGCCGTACAATACAGATTTGAGCGATGCTTTGGGTAATGATAGAGAAGGATGTTTATTTAGGTGTGTAAGCGCGCATAGAGTTTGGGAGAGGTGGGATTCGAGCCTCGAGGAGGATTTGCAAAAATGCCAAGTCACGAGGCCAAGGGGGGAGCACAGACGGGTCACCCCAATACACGCTTGCCTATCAGCTCACTGCGCGATTACAATAGAAGTGGAATACTGCATAGATAGTAGATCAGTGCTCCAGGTGACCAGTGTAACTGTGTCGACATCTAAAATGCCCGAGATGAGGGGGAGCGTGTGCCAAGAAAGAGTAGAAGAGTGAAATAAATCAGGGAAGCGATGGGTGTAAATATTGAAGGAGAGATGAAAGCAAGACTGGAGGCCGACGCCGCGGAGGCCATGCCCGTGATAGTAACATCACAGTGTCACGGCCCTGAACGCTGACGCGTTTTGCGTTACGATTCAGTTCCGGGTGAGCCAGCAACTCAACAGCAGCAACCGCTTGGGTCTCCAAGCCTCAGCTCGCTGGAGTACTGAAACCCTGGCCCCCGCAGCATGCCGATTCTCCTTCAAAACATATGTAGCTAAGCACAAGCGAGGCCTCACAACGGCCGCGGGTTTTGTCAGTGGCATATACTGTGCAAACAAGTACATCAAAGGCCATTTCGGGGACGTCAAAAAAAGACTAGAACAGGAGCAAGCAGGGAAGGGTGTGTGCGTTTACCATTTCATTCGGAACCAACTTTCTGTTTTTCTGAAGAGTGCCTCAGCCTCAAGAGGCGCTTTCAACAGACACAGGATGACGTAGCATACACGGTACTCGCACTTTTACCCACACTTGCCGACCAAATTCTTGAAACAATGAAGGTCGAGGCTCTCATTCAGAACTGCAGACGAGATTTAAAGCCAGAAGCACCCGGCAGCACCTCAGACCACCATCCAGTCTCGCTTTGAGGGTGGATATGCTGCAGGCGCAGGAGATACACTCCGACACTGGTTCTGTCGGACCTTCAGTTGCTTCCACGAGCTTTTCGCTCGCCAAAGCACTGGCAACAACCACCCCGTCTACTGGATCAACTGCTAACGCCCAGAGTAGTGTGGCGATGTCAGAGTCCACAAGAGACCTTTTATCCACTTCGGTTGTCATGGCCGGAACACCCAAGTCCCCCGTATGTGTAGAGAGTATATCTGCAGATAGTTCGCGATTGGTGTGTCCCACAACTGTGTTCATAATGCATTCCTAACGGTTACCCAGCCAAACAACCTGACAAGCTCATCAATCATTTCCAAGTCCACAGACACGCGAACAAGGGCAGAGCTGTGAACAGAAGCCAGGATACTAAATAAGCTGCCGTCTCCCTTGCATCCCATTGGCTTTTTACCCATCCATCTCACAGCCTCTACTTGAACTCTTACCGTCATCTACTTGACGACACCTCTCTGCCTCCTCAGAACAATCCAACTGACCTTCCTTGGCACTTGCTCACTTGAGATATGCCAACGCCGTTCTGCAACAAGAACGCGATGAAAAAATGCGAGAACGACTCGAATCAGAGCTATCACTCTCCAGGCTTCTCTTTAGCGGAGGCAAGGGCATCGAGGATCTTATATCTGGCGATCCAAGTGCCTTCCTGGATGGCATTCCCGATGATGTAGCCATTCCGGAAGAGGTGGAAAATAAATATCTCACTCTTAGCTGGTGTTGTTGCATGTTGGGCGGAAGATGGGTTGAAGACTGAGCTTAGCATTACAGACCTTCATCGTCTCATCAACGATGTCAGAAGACATGTCGAACACGAAATCACACTCAAAGGGAACGAGCGCTGAATCAAGTATATATCTTCCTATTTTTTGCTCACCTCCGATATCTCAACCTAATGCCTCACGTCACAGTCTCCTCTCAACACCGCGACACCCGAAATGATCCAACACGTTCTCACTCAAGGCGGCTTCCCCACATACACCGAAGAGTTGTCAGCAGCAAACATCACACAAGACAAGCTCGCAACAGACCCATCCACCCCTCTCCTCCCAACTCTCGCACTCCAATCATCCTATCCCCACACTCAACAATGCCCTGAGCTGCTCGCCACACTCATCCACGAACTTGTTCAACGCGACTCATGAGATTATATGTTTGTTTCATTCTGCTGCGGTGCTAAAAAATTGTCTCGATAGGACGACGGAGGGTTGTTTAATGGGCTGGAGAAGATATTGAGCGTTGGGAGGGTGGTGGTGGTGGTGGTGGGGAAGTGAGGATTAGTTTGGCGGGGCCGTTGCCTGGGTTGAGCAGGTGGAGTTCATTGGCACTTAGAGGAGTTCCTTGTGACTCCGTGCATGTGAATATCTTTTTATTTTGTTTTTTTGAGATGTTTGTGCGCGATACTGAGCCTTCTTTTTATAGAAAATTTTGGCGGTAGGAGAGGTGTCGCAGCTTTCTGCGGTTGTGTTTGCCAAATTCGAGGAGCGGTTCCGGTAGACTGGTATGAGGCGAAGGAGATAGAATGTGTAAGCTAATTGTGTGATTTGGACTTGTCCTTTTTTTCTGTGGATACATACGTGTAGATCTATCATAAATACAAGTTACTTTGCGCCCATACCATCACGGGAAGCGTTGATGAATTGCCTCTAGTCGCGTGCTGATGGGTAGTGTCAGTAAACTGATGTAAGAATGGTTTCTGCGTAATCAAGATTGAAAAATCTCTTCCTTACGTTTGCACCCTCAGTCATTGGCACCCCATATGTGCAGGCTCCAAAACTCCTCCGCCGGCATTGACACCATGCCCGGTGGCCCATTCGTCCCAGATTAGCGCGATCACAGCAGCATCTCACAATGGTGGCACCGCACATCCCCATACAACACGCCGGCCCGCCGTCTCTTCCTTCCCTCCGCAACCCCTTTGTAAACTGAGTAAGAAAACGTCACCTCACTCCCTCCACCACTGATCCTACATCTCCCGGAAGCGACTTTCAAGGTCGTGTCAACCACCAATGATGCCGCCAATTTCTACCAAATACCACATGCACAAGGTCACTTTTTCTTCGGTTTGGTGAAGCATAGATCGACAAGGTGCTTTAGCGCAGTGCAACTACCGGTGACGGATTGCATCCACCATTATTTTCACCACAATACCAGCAGCACCGATTCCTGCACATGAAATCCCCACACACGGCTCTACACTCAAGCCTACCGTTGATCATTGATACATAGCTTATCCGAGTCGTCCTTTGACTAGGTGTCCCTAAATCAGCTTCTTTTGTATGGTCACCTACTTGATCACGAATATTAAACACTGTAACTTGACCTCTTTTTATGAATTTGGTACAATCTTGCAGTATGTGCTCTATGAGGGTGGTTCGGGTGGTTGCTTGCGTCCTATTGGGGGGCATGTGCTGTCCCTCACCGCCACTCCCTGTGCCTTCTTCCCTTTTCTATGTGCCTTCCTCTCCACCTCACTGCTCCCTCCTCTCTGGCTCTTTGGTCTCTGCCCACTCGTTGCCTTTTACTGCCGCATGCCCTGGAGCCCATCTGATAGTCAGCTCCTGCCCTGTCTGCTTCATTTCCAGATGGTCGGCCTTACTAATAGGTGCCTGCCTGGTCTCGACCTATCATTTCCTAGGGCATGGATGGCCGCTTCCGAGTCCACGATTTGGTAAACTTTTTTTTCCTGCATCTCCCTTGCTGGCTCTCTCCGCCCCATAGCATGACATGCACAACACCTGTGGCGGAAATCTTTCTTGCACGTAATACCCAGTAAATTATGAGTCCTTGTTGATTATTTGGCCTAACCACTCGATACCAGCGATTTCCAAGTTAAAAAAATCGTGCGGTCACCCACCATGGCCCATCGTCTCTGCTCCCCGAGGGTTCGGTGTGGGGCGTTGACGGTTTGTGATTATAGGACAGATCCCTGTGCCGGATTCCAGTCAGTTGACGTTGTTCCTCCCAAGGTATGATCGGCTGCCTGTTAGACAACGTTCAAAGCAAATGTTGAATGGTTTTATTCAGAGAGGCATCGCCTACTCACTGGACCTCCCAATTGGTGTATAGGAAAATACACCTCCAGCGCTAGATGTGCCCATCACGGCTTGCAGACCCAACCCGACCCCTGATCGAGACGCATGCAGTGATCGCCAGTCCCTGTTCTCTCTCCCTAACAGCCAGCCGCTATATTTCTACCATCTACTATAAACCTGATCTGGTGAGTGATCGGCGGATGAGTCGTCAGCTGTTAAGTCTGTAGAATGATGAACGATCTGTGTTACTCATCATGATGCTCCCGGTGCGACATCGATGGGGCAATTTTTGCGTATGAGACCCAGTCAGGGGGTGATGGAGACAGGGAAAAGGTTGAGATTCATTTCAAATCAGATCTGAGCGAGGTCTTAGGGGAGGCGCTTAATTCCAGAGATGAGCTGCAGAGCGTCCCTCAATAAAAAAGGCCAAGGTTGATACGTAGACGTAGTTGGAAGACAGAGACATATTGCTGTGGAAAACCCCCATGCTGGCGGTGACGATAGGGAGGGATGCTTACTCGGTGTGTAAGCGCACATAAAGTATGGGAGAGGGTGGGGTTCGAGACTCGAAGAGGACGTGAAGAACCGCCAGATAGTGAAGCTGAGAGGGGAGCGCAGACGGGTCACCCCAGTACACGCTTGCTTAACAATACAAGCATAGCACTTACTGCATGGATAGTAGACTAGCGTTCCAAGTGGATGGTGTAATTGAGTTGACGCTCGAAATAAGGGGGAGCGAGTTATGCAGCGGCACTTATGTCATGCTGAGCATGTGTTGTTTGGCTGCCTGTCAGCGCATCACGATACCCTAGCCCCAGCAGCGCGTCAGTACTCCCATCCTTTCGGCTGAGCGCAAGCAAGGCCTCACAACGGTCGCGGGCTTTCTCGGTGGCATATAATTTTGCGAACAGGTACATCAAAGGCTGCCTCGAGGACATCAAGGACCGTAGGCTAGAGCGGGAGCAGGCGGTGAGGGATGTGCATGTGTGTGACTTCATTTGGAATTGACTTGCCGTTTGTCTGACAAGCACCCAGCCTCAAGAGGCGCTTTCAGCGGATGCAGGACAATATTTCATACACAGCACTCGCGCTTTTTCCCACACCTGCAGTCTAAATTCTTGAAACAACAGGTGTCGAGGCTCTCACAGGAAATTCACAGTAGATCCAAAGTCAGAGACACACAGCAACACCTCAGACCTCTATCCAGTCTCACTTCGAGCTTGGGCATATTACATGATCAGGAGATACGCCTCAATACTGGTTTTATAGCTCCTTCAGTCGCTTCTACAAGCCTTTCACTCGCGGAGGCACCGGCAGCATGCACCCTGTCTCGGGCCTCCAGGAGAAATTCTGTCTACTTTGACTATCACCACCGGAACACGCGAGTCCCCTGTACCTGTAGAGAGTGTGTCTGCGGATGGTCCATGATCGGTATGTCCCACTGCTGTGACTATGATACGTTCCTTTCCAAACCAACGGTCGCTCAGTCAGACAATCTAATAAGCTCAGCCATCATTTCCGAGTCTACAGACACGCGAACAAAGGCCGAGTTATGGACCAAAGTCAAGATGCTAAGTAGGTCGCTGTCTCCCATGCTTCCCCTCGTACTTTGTTTTACTCATCTCTATTGCAGCCTTTACTCAAACTCTTACCGTCCTATACTCAACGATACTCCCTTACTTCCTTGAAACAATCCAATTAACCCTACTCACCTGCTCGAAATACGTCAATGCCATACTACAACAAGAACATGATGAACAAATGCGAGAACAACTCGAATTAGACCTGTCTCTCTCCAGACCTTGGGCAGAAGGAATGGCAGGCATCGAGGGTATTGTATCTGGCAATTCAAATGTCTTCCCAGATGACGTGCCCGACAATGTGGCTATTCTGGACGAGGCGGAAAATAAACATCTCACGCTTGGCTGGTGGTTGTTGCATGTTAGGTGGGAAGGTGTAGGAGAACGCGTTTGGCGGGCCATAAAAGAAGCGCTCGAAAGGTTTATCGTCGTTCTTTGACTCCCAGCATATTTCTAATAACTGGGCTTTGCTAGTGTTGCATTGACGACCAAGCTTAGTATCACGGACCTCTATCGTCTTGCAAACGATGTCAGAAGACGTCGAGCACACAATCACGTTCGAAGGGACAAGGACCGAATTAAGTATGTATATCCCTATTTTTTGTTCGCTTCCGATATTCCACTCTAACACCTCACGTCACAGTTTCCTCTCGCCACTCCTCCCTCCATCCCCAGAAGTGATTCAACATATTCTTGCTCAGGGCGGCTTCCCAGCATACACTGGGGTGCTGAGTGACCTCGAAGCTGCCATCAAGAATCTCCATCGGGCTGTCTTGCTCACGCCTGATGGTCATCCCGACAAACCGATGTACTTCAGCAACCTTGGACTTACCCTCAAGAGTCGATTTCAGCGCACAGGGGAGCTGAGTGACCTCGAAGCCGCCATCGATCGACCAACTTCTTGACATTGCCATGACCAATACACCTGGTCAAAGCTCGCTTCCAGGTGCCGGGAGGGAAATCGCGAGGATACAAAAGCTGTTTTCTATTGAAACTCGGTGGAACTTTAAGATGCTCCGAAACGAGAAGGCGGTGGGAGAAGAGGTGCTGACGTGTATGGCAAACAGCAGCTGTGTTCACTTTACATGTCACGCTATTCAAGATAAGAATGAGCCTACAAAGAGTGGTTTCTGCCTTCACGATCGCTGTCTAACCATCCTGGACATTGTCGCTAAGCCGTTTGGTCATGCCGATTTTGCGATCTTGTCTGCTTGTCAGACGGCGGCTGGGGACGAGAAGGCGTCAGACGAGGCGGTGCATATTACTGCTGCGATGTTGGGTGCGGGATATCGCAATGTAATTGGGACGATGTGGGCAATCCCGGACGAAGCGGCTTCGAGGGTTGCCACCAAAGTGTATGGAACACTTCTGTCCGGAGGAGGACTGGATAGCGATCGAGCGGCGCAAGCGCTGCATGAAGCTGTCATGGAGATGCGAGAGTCGGAACATGATTCGTATAGTTTCTGGGTTCCTTTTGTACACTATGGCACGTAATGTACTGTATACTATAAAATTCCTGCTTATCTACGTTCACTAACATGCGAATCGGCCTTATGCTTAGGTTTGGGGCTACTCTGCACAGTAGACATGCCATGGGAGGGATTGGACTAGCGGACGAGTTGGATAGGGCTCTCGCATAAACTGACTCCTCAGCAGCTAGGTGCTCGAGGGGAGACTCATACTGGTAGCCTTATCTCGGCTTGGAGTCCATCATGACAACCCCAATGTCTTCGAACAAAAAGACAAGCAAGCTCGGAAAACGAAGACATTGGGGTTGTCATGATGGACTCAATTGTATAGTATTTCTGGGAGATATGCAGGAGACTGATCGAAATCTAAACTATGTATCCTGCGAGGGTGTAGTCTGCCGGGTTTGGGACCACTTTAAGCACCCTAAGAGCATTTCAGATTAGGGTCTAGCTCACGTACTAGGGTGTCCCACTGAAGGACACGTGCTCTATCTCTCTCTTTTCCTCTTCTCGTTGTGCTGCTGGCCCCGTCGCTCATTGCCCTTTACTGCCGCGTGCCCTGGAATCCATCTGATTGTCAGTTCCTGCCTCCCGTTTGTTTTCATTGCAGTTGGCCTCAACGATTTTGTCTAATAGGTATCCGCCTGGTCTTGGCCTAGGACGTCTATGGCTGCCTGCTTATGCACTGATAGGTAAGTGGTCTTTGCCTGTATCTCTTCCCTGCTACTATTCTAAGCCCCATCTCCCCCGTAGCAAGACACGCCCTGCTGAGCACAACTGCGCCGGAAATCTTTCTTGCACGGGGTGCCAAGCAACTTGTTAGTCCTTGTTGATTATCTCAGCCTTTTGACCGCGTCCCCTGCGTTCTCTGCAGCCGGCCCATTCCTAAGCACTTCACCTTATCTAGCCCGATCGTCGAGTACCCGCGATGTCCAAACCAAAAAGGTGGTGTGGCCCGTCACATTCTTTGTCCCCGAGGCTTTAGTGTATCCGAGTAGGGATCAAGTATTGTTTCGTGAGGCCGTGTCAAGATTCTTAGGTGTGGGGAGCTGACAGTTTGTGACCAGAGGGTGGATTGCTGTGCCAGACTCCGGTCAATTGGTGTTGCTATTTCCAAGGTATGATTGGTTTCCTGTTAGAGAACGTTCAAAGGAAATATTGAGTGGCTTCGTTTAGGGGGGCATCGCCTACTCACCGGATTTCCCAATTCATGTGCAGGAAAATACGCCTCCAGCACTAGATGTGCTCATCACGGCTCGCAGACCAGACCAAACCCCTGGTCGAGACCCGTACGGCGATCACATTCCAATTCCACCCACCAGTCAGCCATTTTCTTTCTGTCATCCATGGTAAAAGTCGACGGATGGGTCGTCAGCTGCTAAGCCTGTGGAATGACGGTCGGTCTGCAGCAATTGCCGTGACGCTCTAGGTGCAACACCCCAGTTGGGCAGTTATTTTGTATGAGCACAGTTGGGGGAAATGAAGACGTTCATGGGCAGGGACGAGGAGCACGGGGATTTGGACCGGAGAGGGGGAAAGAGATGAACTGCAGAGTGTCCCTCAATGAAAAAGGTCAAGACTGATGCGTAGATATAGTTGGAAGACGGAGACATTACTGTGGAAAACCCTCGTGCTGGCGGTGACGATAGGGAGATGTTCATGTGGGTATAGGCGCGCATAGAGTATGGGAGAGGTGGGGTTTGAGCTTTGAAGAGGGCGCGAAGAAATGCCCAGGTCGTGAGGCCGAGAGGAGGGCGTGGACGGGTCACCCTGCTTGCTAACAACTCACGGCATAATTATGATATAAGTGTAATATTGCATAGATTAGTCTTCCAAGTGAACAGTGTAGCTGAGTTGACATCGAGAATGCCTGAAATCAGAGGGAGTATGCGTCAAAAATAGTAAAATAGTACGATGATGCTACAGACCTACTTGTGAGACGCTGAGCGTGTGTTGTTTGGTACAAAACCCTAACCCCCGCCGCAAGCCCGTTCTCTCAGAATCTCGCGTGCTTTCCCCCTTCAAAACATATGTCACTGAGCGCAAGTGGGGCCTCACAACGGCCGCGGGGTTTGTCGGTGGCATATATTTTGCAAACAGGTACATCAAGGGGTACCTCGAGGATGTCAAGGATAGGCTAGAGCGAGAGCAGGCAGCAAGGGATGTGTGCGTCATTTTATTCGGAACCGACTTGTCCATTTTTCTGAAGAGTACTTCAGCCTTAAGAGGTGTTTCCAACAGATGCAGGACGACATTTCATACACAATTCTTGTGCTTTTGCCCACACTTGCCGACCAACTTCTTGAAACAATGGATGTCTAGGCTCGCACCCAGGAACTCCAGATCAGGTCCAAAGCCAGGAGCGCACGGCAACACCTTAGGCCTCCGTCCAATCTTGCTTCAAGCATAGACATGCTACAGGAGCAGGAGATACGCTCCGATACTGGCTCTGTCGCTCCCTCTGTTGCTTCTACGAGCTTTTCGCTCGCGGAGGCACCGGCAACAACCACCCCGTCTGCTGAATCAAATGCTAACGCCCGGAGTGGCGTGGGGATGTCAGAGTCTGCAGGAGAACTTTTGTCCACCTCGGTCATCACCACTGGAACACGCGAGTCGCCTGTACCTGTAGAGAGTATGTCTGCAGATGGTTCGCGACTGGTATGTCCCACAGCTGTAGTCATGATGTGTTCCTAACGGTTACCCAGTCAGACAATCTGATGAGCTCATCCATCATTTCCGAGTCTACGGATACGAGAACAAAGGCTGAGCTGTGGACTGAAGTCAAGATGCTAAGTAAGTTGTTTTCCCCTTTGCATCCCATCGTCTTTTTTGCCCGTACCTATTACAGCCTTTACCCGAACTCTTACCGTCCTGTACTCAATGACACTCCTCTGCCTCCTTGAAACAATTCAGCTGACCTTGCTTGCTCGCTCGAAATATGTCAACGCCATACTGCAACAAGAACGCGACGAACAAATGCGAGAACGACTCGAATCAGAGCTATCTCTCTCCAGGCTTCTCTTCAGCGGAGGCAAAGGCATCGAAGATCTTATATCTGGTGACCCTAGCGCCTTCTTGGATGACATTCCTGACGACGTGGTTATTCCGGAAGAAGTGGAAAATAAATATCTCACGCTTAGCTGGTGGTTGTTGCATGTTGGGTGGAAAGATGTAGGCGAACGTGTTCGACGAGGTGTGGAAGAAGTATTTGAAGGGTTTGTTGTCATTCATGACTCCTTGTCGATCTCTAATAACCTGGACTTTGCTAGCGTTGCGTTGAAGACCAAGCTTAGTATTACAGACCTTCATCGTCTCATCAACGATGTTGGAAGACGTGTCGAGCACGAAATCACATTCGAAGGAAACGAGCGCCGAACCAAGTATGCCTCTTCCTATGTCTTCGCTTCTGATATTCCACTCTAACACCTCCCCACTTTTTCTAAAAACAGTTTCCTTTCAACACTCCTCCCTCCGACCCCCGAAATGACCCAACATGTTCTTACCCAAGGTGGCTTCCCAGCATACGCCGAGGAACCCTCAGCTGCAAGCACCATACAAGACAAACTCACAATGGACTCATCCACCTCACTCTCCTCCTCCCAACTCTCGCACTCCAACTATCTTATTCCCGCACTGAACAATGCCCCTGATCCTCTCGCCACCCTGATCCACCATCCCGATACATACACCTCCGCCTCTACATCCGATATCCTTCCAACTCGTCCACTACCCAACCCCCATCCGCACACAGCCGACCTGCCATTCACAAATTTGCTCAATGAGACTCGTGAGATTATATGTTCATCTGATTTTGCCGCAGTGCTGGAGAACTGTCTCGATAAGGCGACGGAGGTGTTATTTAACGGATTGGAGAGGAATGTGTTTGTGGATAGTGAGCAAAAGGAAGGGGAGGGGGATGTGAGGATTAGATTGGCGGGACTGTTGCCTGGCCTGAGTAGGTGGAGTTCGTTGGCACTCAGAGGAGTTCCTTGTGAGTCTGTGGATGTAAGTTTGCCTTATTTTTTGTCTGGATATGTTTGTGCGCGCTACTGAGTCTTCTCTCTGTTCATAGAATGTTTTGGCAGTGAGAGAGGTACCGCGACTTTCTGCGATTGTGTTTGCCAAGTTTGAGGAGCGGTTTCGGTAGACTGGTGTAAGGAGGTGGAAGATATAAATAATGTGTGTGTGTGAAATGCTAATGCTGTGATTCGGACTCTCCTTTTTTCTGCAGATACGTATGTGTAGATCTATGATAAATATAAGTATATTTCGCTCAATTGATCGGCGCTAATTGTACAAGGTCGTGCATGACTCGTGATCCAGGACGCCTCATTGCATAGCCGTTCTACAGCAGCCACTCACCTCGCTACCTCGAACTCCTGCCGATCTTGTGCTTAGTTGTCTTGCTCTATTCACCATAGGTACCCCAACTTTTATTTCATCTGCATACCGAACTGATGTGATTGTTCTCTGTATGTTGCAGTATTCCCACTTCACTTGTAACGTGTTAAAAAGCAATGGGTCATTCTCTCTCTACGCCGGAGAAAAAGGACAACATAGAATCAGCTAGAGTGAGGAGATTAATCAGAGGGAGAATTGCTGCGTTGGGTGGTCAGCTGGAGCGTATGGATGCAGCCAGTGCTCTAGAGGAGGTGATCGAGACAGTCCAACAGGCGATGTTGCTCATATCTGATGGGCATCCCGACAAACCAATGTACTTTGGCACCCTCGGATGTTCTCTCAAGAATCGATTCGAGCGTACAGGGGTGCTGAGTGACCTCGAGACTGCGATCGGAAATTTCCAGCAGGCTGTCTCGCTCACGCCCGATGGTCATCCCGACAAATCATGGTACTCTCGCAACCTCGGAATTTCCGTCTCGAGTCGATTGGAGCGCACAGGGGTGCTGAGTGACCTCGAAGCTGCCATCGAGAATTTACAACGGGCGGTCTCGCTCACACCCGATGGTCATCCCAATAAACCAGTGTGCTCCAGCAACCTCGGAAGTTCCCTCTCACGTCGATTTGAGCGCACAGGGGTGCTGAGCGACCTCGAAGCCGCCATCGAGAATTTCCAACGGGCGGTCTCGCTCACGCCCGATGGTCATCCCGATAAACCAATGTACTCCAGCAACCTCGGGAATTGCCTCTTACGTCGATTTGAGCGCACAGGGGTGCTGAGCGACCTCGAAGCCGCCATCGAGAATAAACAACGGGCGGTCTCGCTCACGCCCGATGGTCATCCCAATAAACCAGCGTACTCCAGCAACCTCGGGAGTTCCCTCTCACGTCGATTTGAGCGCACAGGGGTGCTGAGTGACCTTGAAGCCGCCATCGAGAATTTCCAACAGGCGGTCTCGCTCACGCCCGATGGTCATCCCGATAAACCAATATACTTCAGCCACCTCGGGAGTTCCCTCTTGAGTCGATTTGAGCGCACAGGGGTGTTGAGTGACCTCGAAGCTGCCATCGAGAATTTACTACGGGCGGTCTCGCTCACGCCCGATGGCCATCCCAATAAACCAATGTACTCCAGCAACCTCGGGAGTTCCCTCTTACGTCGATTTGAGCGCACAGGGGTGCTGAGTGACCTCGAAGCTGCCATCGAGAATTTCCAACGGGCGGTCTCGCTCACGCCCGATGGTCATCCCGATAAACCAATGTACTCCAGCAACCTCGGGAATTCCCTCCAGAGTCGATTTGAGCACACAGGGGTGCTGAGCGACCTCGAAGCCGCCATCGAGAATTTCCAACGGGCGGTCTCGCTCACGCCCGATGGTCATCCCAGTAAACCAGCGTACTCCAGCAACCTCGGGAGTTCCCTCTCACGTCGATTTGAGCGCACAGGGGTGCTGAGCGACCTCGAAGCCGCCATCGAGAATTTCCAACGGGCGGTCTCGCTCACGCCCGATGGTCATCCCGATAAACCAATGTACTCCAGCAACCTCGGGAATTCCCTCCAGAGTCGATTTGAGCGCACAGGGGTGCTGAGCGACCTCGAAGACGCCATCGAAAATTTACAATGGGCGGTCTCGCTCACGCCCAATGGTCATCCCAGTAAACCAGCGTGCTCCAGCAACCTCGGGAATTCCCTCCAGAGTCGATTTGAGCGCACAGGGGTGCTGAGTGACCTTGAAGCCGCCATCGAGAATTTACAAGGGGCGGTCTCGCTCACACCCGATGGTCATCCCAATAAACCAGCATACTCTACCAACCTCGGGAATTCCCTCAACAGTCGGTTTGGTCGTACTGGGTTGCAATCCGATTTGGCAGACGCCATTTTTAATTTTCGATCAGCCGCCACTTCCAATGTTGGCCCAATATTGCCCCAATGTCGTGCATCCACAACGTGGGCTCGTTTACAAGCCGTCCAGGATCCACCCGAGGCCTTAGCTGCATACCGTCACGCTATCAGCCTCATTCCAAAACTTGCTTGGATCGGAGATCCTATTGCTACCCGCCACTCACAACTAACTGACCTTGATGACATTTCAAGGGAGGCTGCTGCCTTTGCCCTCGATGCTGGCCATCCCGATCTTGCGCTCGAGTTACTTGAGCAAGGACGTTCCGTCGTCTGGAATCAGTTAGTCCAACTCCGACCTTCAGTTGACCACCTCCACCAAGCCCACCCAGATATCTGTGCCGAATTCACACGAATCTCTCGTGAGCTTCAACATGCGGCCACTCGAGGACACAAGGTAATCAATCCCCATGACATCGATAACCCCATTTCGCTTGAGGAAGAAACTCGACGCCACCATCGCCTTGCAGAGGAGTGGGATTCGCTTGTGCAGGACATCCGGTCGCTCCCAGACTTTCATGACTTCCTTCTTCCCAAGAAAGTTTCCGCTCTCATGGAAGCTGCCAGCTCGGGTCCCATTGTTGTTATCAATGTTCATAAGCGCCGTTGTGATGCATTGGTGCTTGACCAAGGAAGGGATCAAGTGCTCCATATCAGGTTACCTAACCTTCACTACGATGAATTAACGAAAATCCATGATTCATTGCGACAATATCTTGCAAATCCTCACCGGGCTCGGAGACAGTGGGCGGGCCGTGCTGGTCGAGTGGCCCAGATAACGGATGATTCGCTCATAGTAGATATTCTCGCACAAACTTATTCAAAGGTCGTCTATCCTATCCTGAAGGGGTTGGGTGTTATGGTAATCAGCACTTGTCCTCGTAAGATGTGTATGCTGACAATAATTTTAGACAGCTCGACCTAGGACCTCTGACCTTCCTCGCATTTGGTGGTGTCCAACTGGTCCTCTCACGTTCTTTCCACTTCATGCTGCCTTTTGTACGACCGAAACCGGGATAGATGGGACATTCGACTACGTGGTGTCGTCATACACACCGACAATTAATGCCTTGCTCGAAGCAAGATCAGCGACACGTCGGCCATTTGACCAACTTCTTGGCATCGCCATGACAAAAACACCTGGTCAAAAGCCCCTTCCAGGAGCCGGGATGGAAATTGCGAAGATACAGAAGTTGTTTTCTGTCGACTCTCGGCGGAGCTTTGAGATACTCCGAAATGAGCAGGCGACGGGAGAAGCAGTGCTGACGCGCATGGCAAGTAGTAGCTGGGTTCATTTTGCATGCCACGCTATCCAGGACAAGGGTGAACCCACGAAGAGTGGTTTCTGCCTCCACGATGGCCGTCTGACTATCATGGACATTGTTGCTAAGCCGTTTGGTCATGCCGATTTTGCATTCTTGTCTGCTTGTCAAACGGCGGCTGGGGACGAGAAGGCGTCAGACGAGGCGGTGCACATTACTGCTGCGATGTTGGGTGCGGGATATCGCAATGTGATTGGGACGATGTGGGCAATACCGGATGTGGCGGCTTCACGGGTTGCCACAAAGGTGTATGAAGCACTTCTGTCTGGAGGAGAACCGGATAGCGATCGAGCGGCACAAGCACTGCATAAAGCTGTTCAGGAGATGCGAGAGTCGGACCATGATTCATACAGTTTCTGGGTTCCGTTTGTACACTATGGCGCATGATATGCTGTGTATACTAGCTGACTCTTGCTTATCTACGTTCATTAATACGCGGACCGAACTTATTGTTCTGGGCTACTCTGTGCAGTAAACATGCCATGAGAGGGACTGAACTCAGCGGGCGAGTTGGACGGAGTTCTCGCATAAATTGACTCCTCAGCAACTGAGTGGTGGGTGTTCGAGTGTCAGGGGGGCGGCTCGTACTGGTAGCCTCGTCTCGGCTCCGAGTCCGCTGCGACGACCCTATTAAATGTCTCCATTTTCCGAACTCGGTTTTCTTTCCAGTCAGTGAGATTGTACAGTACTATTGGAAGATACAGCAGAACCATCAAAATCCAAACCACGCTGCGAGGATGCAGTGTGCCAGATTTGGGTGGTTGCTCACGTTCCATTGAAGTGCTCTCTTCCTCTCCCTGCGCCGTTTGCTTGTCACTGTTGCCCCTTGTCCTTTACTGCCGCATGCCTTGGAACCCATCCTAGAGTCAGCCTCCACCCTCACGCATACTGCTAAGCATAATGACGCCAGAACATCTTTCTTGCACGGGGTAGCAAACAACTCGTAAGTCTTCATTGGTTACCTCAACCTTTTGATTGTATCTCCCACTCTCTATGGGGTGTATATGAGGGCTTTTGCGGATAGGGCGGCGTTGGTGGGTCCGGGGGCTGGTGCCATACCGAGTGCGATAAATGGGTTGTATGCCCAGTGACAAGTTTTTGACCTCCTTAGTCCTGGAGCCACTCATATAATGCAGATGTGAGTGAGTTCCAGGCTGATGTAGCCAAAGGCCAGAGACGCTTTCATGACGTCATTGTCATCTTCTTCCGGGCACAGCCGACCTTTGTGTCACAAACAAGCTTGACGCTCTCAAAGTCCCGCAGCCGCATGTTCAACATCACCCGTCGTCACAGAGTAGCCCATCCCTGCTCTCTTCCACGATGCAGAGGATGAGCTCCTGAGAACCTTAAGTGGCAGAGCAAAAACCCTTCGCGCAACCATGGCAGAATGCAGGAGGGCCTCCAGAGGACTTTGGCGAGTGGTGGGGGATTGCAGGGCAGCACGACTGCAAGATCAACAAGTCTGATGGGCTTATGGGCGACAGAGCTTGGTTTTGGCTCCTTCCTGGTGAAGGAATTCACCGGAAAACGTCCCGGTCCGCTCTATGTTCTCTGCTACCGCCGCTCAGATCCTTGAAACTTTCGCGTCCAAGTTGGGTGTCTCCCTTCCATACACCTTGTCCGCATTTGCGATGGCAAATCCTCATCATTTGATCTTCAAAATAAATCATGTATTGAAGACTCTGATGTTGGTGCTCTTTCTCATGACTTTGGCGTCATGCGCTCAATTCAAAAACAAGGTGATTCCTATTCAAATACCTCTTCTGTCCGTCTCTCTGACTTTCTGCAGCTCCCGGATCCGGAATTTTCTATCAATCCTCAGACAGCGCGCTGCATCCTCGTTTCCTATGAGCACCGCATAGGACCCAGCTCCACCCTCCAAAATTCCCTGGCCAGCATCAACGCCATGCCCCGCGGTCCATTCGTCTCAGATTGGGGCTATCACGGCAATAGCGAGCAGTGATGGCACTGCACATACCCACATAGTGTGCCGGCGCGTCATCACTTCTCTTCCCCCCGCGATCCCTTTGCCAACCAAGCCAGAAACTATTACCTCACCCTCAATCATCGATCCCACACCTCCCAGAAGCGACTTTACATTGATGTTGACCACCAGTGATGTCATTGATTTCTACCACACGCGATATGTACATCGTTTTCAGGCTCACTTCTTCTCTGATTGGTGAAGCATACATGCCCTGTGCTCCGTATTCACCTCTACGACAGCACGGGGTTTCATCGACATCAAGATCCCTAGCCATCGCTACCACGGTTCCACCAGGCGATACATGTATTGCTGGGACCCTGTTAACATTGAACTCAAAGACGCAGACGCAATGGAAGTACCTTGGAAGCAGAAGACCACATGTTTTGGCCCGGCGCAACAACAGCAGGCGGGACCCATTCATTAGGATTTTTACCTCCAATACCGGCGACACCATTTCCTGCGCGTATCATCCACAGTGCCCGGCTCCACCTCAACCGCACCGTCACATTCGAAGACCCGACCAACTCGGGCTGGTATATCAACACACGCGTATCAGCAACAGGCCTCAATGACAAAGTGGTGGTGGATATGGCATTTGTTAAGCCTGTGGCGGGGGGATGTGTTGAGGCGTGATCATCACTTTGGGGATGCGCTGCCGCTTGGGGAACCTCGGCGGAATAGATAGTAGGCGGTTGTTAGTGCTTCAAGCGGGTGTGAGGATCAGTACGTTGATTAAGGCGATGGTTTACAAGGAGTGGTTTTCGGATTGAATTGGGCTTTGGTATGTAGTCCCTCTTGTTCTTTTTTCGCCTGCTTACCAAGTGATCCAGTGCACATTCTATTCTGTTCTTACCGACATATTAAGCAATTTATAACATTGTAGCATGCTTTTGGGGCCTAACATATTCGACACTGCTTGCTGCGAATTGGACCTCCTCAGCAAATGCGTTGTCGAGCTATTCAGTCGCTGCATTGGCGAATGAGTCATTGAGGAGTAGGGAGGATCGGAGAACGATGGTAGTGATTGATAGGGATTGTCCGTTGCGGAGGATTGGACGGGGAAGCAGCGGAAGAAGAGGATGGGGGGGAGGGTGGACATGGAGAGTGAGTGGTGTTTTTGCTTTTTGCTTTTGATGCTCGGGGCTGACTTATTTATGCTTTAGTTTATATTTACTGGTTATGTCCGGAGCGGGTGCAATTGCGGGCGGATGATCGGGATTCAATATGAGTTTTGAACTTGAGCTTATGGGTGCTTGGACTGGAATGCGTATTTGAGAGATTGTGATTATGAGTGGCAGTCGGTTTTCAATTCCGTATAGGGTGTATATGCGGGTTTCTGCGGATACGGCGGCATTAATGGGTCTGGGTGGTGTTGTGCCAGGTGTGATGGATGGGTTGATGACGCCCAGTGATATGTTTTTCGGCCACTTTAGTCTGTTCTGACGGGGACAAGGTCGGGGGCTCTTTTTGAGCCCGCCGTAGAATGCGGAGTCTTGGCGGAGTCGTTGATTCCGGAGGTGTGTCCTGAAGGGGGTAAGCTTCAATGACGTCATCATCTTCCTCCTCCGGGGTCAGAGACACCGTGGCTTGACCTGGTACGGTCCTGTGGTATGTGCTCTGAGGGTGTAGTCTGCGAGGTTCAGGATCGCCTTGAGCACCCTGAGAGCATTGCGAACTCATGTAACCAGAGAGGTCCCACTGAAGAGCACGTGCTCTGACCCCTTCATTTGCTCCCTTCCTCTATTACTTCTGGCCCTTTGGCCTTCACATCCACCCGCTCGTTGCTTTTCACTGCTGCATGCCCTGGCATCCATTTGATGCCAGCTTCTGTTCTCTGTTTGTGAGGTTGCAGAGTCGTTAATTCTACAGGTGAGTTGCAGAGTACTCTTCAATGACAGGGGGTTGAGGCTGACACGCAGCGGCAGTCTAAAGGTGGAGACGGATCGCTGTGGCGGGCTTTCAAGACGTCCTCCTCTTCCTCTACGCCAGCTTTTCTTCCAGATAAAACACACACTCTCATCCCCACCCTTGTGACCGTCACGAACAAAGCTCAAATGAGCTCTCAAAGTCTCCCATAACTGCATGTTCAAATCACGGCCCATTGTTGTTCACCAGGGAGCCATTGTCATCAGAGCTACCCCCATTCCCCCATCGTCACAGAAAACGCAACAGATCAGTTCCGGAGAAAATTCGAATAGCAGAGTAGAATCTCTTCACGCGGCTGTGGCGGAATACAGGAAGGCAATACAGGCGCAGTCTTCCAGAATGGATTTCAGCGACTGGTGGGAGATTGCAAAGCAGCGTGACTTTGTCCGAGTCTATGGCCGTGCGAACAAAGACAGCTGTGGACCGAAGTCAAGGTGCTAAGTAGGTCGTTGTCCCCCTCGCACCCTGTTTACTTTTTTTACCCACCCTTTTTTGCAGTCTTTACTCGAACGCTTACAAGCCTATACTCGACAATGCTGCTTCATCTCCTCGCGAAGATCCGACTGACCCGACTCGCTCACTCGAAATACATCGACACCATACTGCAACAAGAACGTAGTGAACAAATACGAGAGTGACTTGAAACAGAGCTATCCTTCTCCAGACTTCTCTTTAGCGGAGGAAAAGGCATCGAGGATCTCATGTCTGGTGACCCCAGGTGCCTTCCTGGATGGCATTCCGGGCGATGTAGTTATTCCAGAAAGGGGTGAAAAATAAATATCTCCCTCTTCGTCGGTTGTTACATGTTGGGTAAAAATCCGGAGGTGAAGGCGTTTGACGAGGTGTCAAAGGTCAAGCTTAGGATCACGGACCTCCATTGTCTCGCGAATGATATCAGAAGATGTGTCGAGCACGAAATCATATTTGAAGGCGACGAATGCCGAACCAAGTATATATCTTCCCATTTTTTCTTTGCTTCCGATATTTCACTCTAGTGTACTCTACGTTACATGGCCGCTGTTCATCCACGTTCAATAACATGCAAATCGGGTTTGTGCCCAGGTTTTGGGCTACTCTACACAATAGACAGGCCACAAAAGGGGTTGGACTTAATGGGCGAGTTGGACAGAGCTCTCATATAAATGGACTCCTCAGCAGCTGAGTAATAGATGTCTGAGTGACCCAGGGGAAGAATCGCCTCACCTCAGCTCCGCCATGACAACGTCATTTTCCAAACTCGCTTGCCTTTCAGTTCGTATTACTTATGAGGAGATGCACAGCAGCCAGATCAAAATCCAAATCACGCTGCGAGGACGCAAAGGGGGTGTTATTCTGGTTGGACTAACAGCCCGCGTCGCTTCGTAGTTCACCACATACCACGATTTCCTTGGGATATCTGAGACAGCAGACACATGTGCTGCTGGGTACGACTCTGGCGGATCCTGCGTAGGGTGTTACACAGATTGTTAGCAGATGCCGGTTATTTCAACCTCCTGGCCAGCACGTTCTAGACATACGCACCCGTAGTATGATAACCTCTCCTCATTGATAATCCATCTCTTGCACACTAAATCCACCTAATCTAGCCCAATCGCCCAGTACCAGCAATTACCAAGTTAAAGAATCGTGTGGACACCTGCCGCTGCCCATCGTCTCTGCCCCTCGAGGGTTCAGTGTATCCAAGTAGGGATCAAGTAGTGTTTAGCGAGAGCGTGTCGAGATTCTTGGGTGCGGGGAATCGACAGTTTGTGATTATAGGACGGATCCCTGTGCCGGACTCTGGTTAATTGGGTTTGTTCTTTCCAAGGTGTGATTGGTTTCCTGTTAGACAACGTTCAAAGGAAATGTTGAATGTTTTTATTTAGGGTGGCATCGCTTACTCACTGGACTTCTCAATCAAGATACGTGTCCAGCACTAGATGTGCTCGTCGCGACCCGCAGACCAATCAACACGCATACGGCGATCGCCAGTCCCAGTTCTGTTCCCCCTACCGGCCGGCCGCTATCTTTCTGCTGTCTACCATAAATCCGACGTGGTGAGTGATCGGCGGATGGGTCGTCAGTCGTTAAGTCTGTAGAATGATGAATGATCTGCGTCACTCATTATGATGCTCCTAGTGTGATATCGGCAGGGCGTTTATTGTGTACAAGCCCAGTCGGGGGAAGATGAAAACGTTTGTGGGACAGTTGGGGAGCACGGGGATTTGGACTGGAGGGAGGAAAGGTTGAGATTCACCCTGAGCCAGCCGTGCAATACAGATCCGGATGATGTTTTGGTGGAGATGTTTGATTCCAGAGGTGAGCGCTGAGCTGCAGAGTGTCCCTTGACGAAAAGGATCGTTTCTTGATGCATAGATATGCAGTTGGAAGATGGAGACGCGTTGTTGTAGCAAGCCCCGGTGCCGGCGATGATGATAGGGAGGGTTATTTATTTTGGTGTGGGTAGGTGCACATAGAGTATGGAGAGGTGGCTCAAAGAGGACGCGAAGAAACGCCAGATATATAGTGAACTTGCTGGGAGGGTGTGCAGACGGGTCAAGTACACACTTGACTACAATACAAGTGGAATACTGCGTAGATTAGCTCCAGATCTGCGGTGTAGCCGAGTTGACATCTAGAATGCCTGAATTAAGGGGGAGGATGCATCAAAGAGAGTACGACGATGCTCCTAAATGGCCGAGCGTGTGTTGTTTGGTTACCCCATCGGAATATTACGAAACTCTAACCCCAGCAGCATGCCAGCTCTCGCATCCATTCCCCCTTCAAAACATATGTCGCTGGGCGCAAACGAGACCTCGTAATGGCCACGGGCTTTGTTGGTGGCATATAAATTACAAACAGGTACATCAAGGGCTGTCTCGAGGACGTCGAGGGCAGGCTAAAGCGGGAGCAGGCAGCAAGGGATGTGTATGTGTGCCCGAGGACAAGCTAGAGCGGGAGCAGGCGGCGAGGGATGTGTACGTGTGTCATTTCTTTTGGAATTGACCTTCTGTTTATCCGAAGAGCACCTCAGCCTCAAGAGGCACTTTCAACAGACACAGGATGACGTATCATACACAACTCTTGCGGACCAAATTCTCACAACAATGGACGTCGAGGCTCTCACCCAGGAACTCCAGACCAGATCCAAAGCCAGAAGTGCACGGCAACACCTCAGGCCTCCGTCCAGTCTCGCTTCGAGGGTAGACATGCTACCAGAGCAGGAGATACGCTCCGATACTGGCTCTGTCGCTCCCTCTGTTGCTTCTGCGAGCTTTTCGCTCACGGAGGCACCGGCAACAACCACCCCGTCTGCTGAATCAAATGCCAACGCCCGGAGTGGCATGGGGGTGTCAGAGTCTGCAGGAGAACTTCTGTCCACTTCAGTTATCACCACTGGAACACACGAGTCGCCTGTACCTGTAGAGAGTATGTCTGCAGACGGTTCGCGACTGGTATGTCCCACAGCGCCGTAGTCACGATGTGTTCCTAACGGTTACCCAGTCAGACAATCTGATGAGCTCATCCATCATTTCCGAGTCTACAGATACGAGAACAAAGGCTGAGCTGTGGACTGAAGTCAAGATGCTAAGTAAGTTGTTTTCCCCCTTGCATCCCATCGTCCTTTTTACCCGTACCTATTACAGCCTTTACCCGAACTCTTACCGTCCTGTACTCAACGACACTCCTCTGCCTCCTCGAAACAGTTCAACTGACCTTGCTCGCTCGCTCGAAATACGTCAACGCCATACTGCAACAAGAACGCGACGAGCAAATGCGAGAACAACTCGAATCAGAACTATCTCTCTCCAGACTTCTCTTCAGCGGAGGCAAAGGCATCGAGGATCTCATATCTGGTGACCCGAGCGCCTTCTTGGATGACATTCTGACGACGTGGCTATTCCGGAAGAAGTGGAAAATAAATATAATATCTCACGCTTAGCTGGTGGTTGTTGCATGTTGGGTGGAAAGATGTAGGCAAACGCATTCGACGAGGTGTGGAAGAAGTATTTGAAGGGTTTGTTGTCATTCATGACTCCTCGTCGATTTCTAATAACCTGGACTTTGCTAGCGTTGCGTTGAAGACCAAGCTTAGTATTACAGACCTTCATCGCCTCATCAACGATGTTAGAAGACGTGTCGAGCACGAAATCACATTCGAAGGAAACGAGGGCCGAACCAAGTATGCCTCTTCCTATTTCTTCGCTTCCGATATTCCACTCTAACACCTCACTTTTTCTAAAAACAGTTTCCTTTCAACACTCCTCCCTCCTCCCCCCGAAATGACCCAACATGTTCTTACCCAAGGCGGCTTCCCAGCATATGCCGAGGAACCCTCAGCTGCAAGCACCACACAAGACAAACTCATAATGGACTCATCCACCTCACTCTCCTCCTCCCAACTCTCGCACTCCAACTATCTTATTCCCGCACTGAACAATGCCCCTGATCCTCTCGCCACCCTGATCCACCATCCCGATACATACACCTCCGCCTCTACATCCGATATCCTTCTAACCCGTCCACTACCCAACCCCCATCCACACACGGCCGATCTGCCACTCACGAATTTGCTCAATGAGACTCGTGAGATTATATGTTCATCTGATTTTGCCGCAGTGCTGGAGAACTGTCTTGATAAAGCGACGGAAGTGTTGTTTAACGGGTTGGAGAAGAATGTGTTCGTGGATAGTGAGCAAAATGAAGGGGAGGGGGACGTGAGGATTAGATTGGTGGGACTGTTGCCTGGCCTGAGTAGGTGGAGTTCGTTGGCACTTAGAGGAGTTCCTTGTGAGTCTGTGGATGTAAGTTTGCCTTGTTTTTTGTCTGGGGATGTTTGTGCGCGCTACTGAGTCTTCTCTTTGTTCATAGAATGTTTTGGCAGTGAGAGAGGTACCGCGACTTTCTGCGATTGTATTTGCCAAATTTGAGGAGCGGTTTCGGTAGACTGGTGTAAGGAGGTGGAAGAGATAAATAATGTGTGTGTGTGTGTGAAATGCTAATGCTGTGATTCGGACTCTCCTTTTTTCTGCAGATACGTACGTGTAGATCTATGATAAATATAAGTATATTTCGCTCAATTGATCAGCGCTAATCGTACAAGGCCGTGCACGACTCGTGATCCAGGACGCCTCGTTGCATAGCCGCTCTACAGCAGTCACTCACTTCGCTACTTCCAACTTCTGCCTACCTTGCGCTTAGCTGTCTTGTTCTCTTCATCATAGGTATATCAAATGTTATATTATCTGTTATACCGAACTGATTTAATTGTTCTCTGTATGTTGCAGTATTCCCACTTCACTTGTAACGTGTTAAAAAGCAATGGGTCATTCTCTCTCTACGCCGGAGAAAAAGGACAACATAGAATCAGCTAGAGTGAGGAGATTAATCAGAGGGAGAATTGCTGCGTTGGGTGCTCCGCTGGAGCGTATGGACGCAGCCAGTGCTCTAGAGGAGGTGATCGAAACAGTCCAACGGGCGATCTTGCTCATATCTGATGGGCATCCCGACAAACCAATGTACTTCGGCACCCTCGGATGTTCTCTCAAGAATCGATTCGAGCGTACAGGGGTGCTGAGTGACCTCGAGACTGCGATCGGGAATTTCCAGCAGGCTGTCTCGCTCACGCCCGATGGTCATCCCGATAAACCAATGTACTCCAGCAACCTCGCGAATTCCCTCCAGAGTCGATTTGAGCGCACAGGGGTGCTGAGTGGCCTCGAAGCCGCCATCGCGAATTCACAATGGGCGGTCTCGCTCGATGGTCATCCCAATAAACTAGCGTACTCCAGCAAGCTCGCGAATTCCCTCTTACGTCGATTTCAGCGCACAGGGGTGCTGAGTGACCTCGATGCGGCCATCGAGAATTTACAACGGGCGGTCTCGCTCATGCCCGATGGTCATCCTGACAAACTAATGTACTGCAGCAACCTCGGGAGTTCCCTCCAGAGTCGATTTGAGCGCACAGGGGTGCTGGGTGACCTCGAAGCCGCCATCGAGAATTTACAACGGGCGGTCTCGTTCACGCCCAATGGTCATCCCAATAAACCAATGTACTCCAGCAACCTCGGGGCTTCCCTCGGCAATCGATTTTGGCGCACAGGGGTGCTGAGTGACCTCGAAGCTGCCATCGAGAATTTACAACGGGCGGTCTCGCTCACGCCCGATGGTCATCCCGATAAACCAGCGTACTCCAGCAACCTCGGAACTTCCCTCAGCACTCGATTTGAGTGCACAGGGGTGCTGAGTGACCTCGAAGCTGCCATCGAGAATTTACAACGGGCGGTCTCGCTCACGCCCGATGGTCATCCCGATAAACCAGCGTCCTCCAGCAACCTCGGGAATTCCCTCGGCAATCGATTTGAGCGCACAGGGGTGCTGAGTGACCTCGAAGCCGCCATCGAGAATAAACAACGGGCAGTCTCGCTCACGCCCGATGGCCATCCCGATAAACCAATGTACTGTACCAACCTCGGGAATTCCCTCTTACGTAGATTTGAGCGCACAGGGGTGCTGAGTGACCTCGAAGCCGCCATCGAGAATGAACAACGGGCGGTCTCGCTCACGCCCGATGGTCATCCCAATAAACCAATGTACTCCACCAACCTCGGGAGTTCCCTCTTACGTCGATTTGAGCGCACAGGGGTGCTGAGTGACCTCGAAGCCGCCATCGAGAATTTACAACGGGCGGTCTCGCTCATGCCCAATGGTCATCCCAATAAACCAATGTACTCCAGCAACCTCGGGGGTTCCCTCTTATGTCGATTTGAGCGCACAGGGGTGCTGAGTGACCTCGAAGCTGCCATCGAGAATTTACAACGGGCGGTCTCGCTCACGCCCGATGGTCATCCCTCCAAACCAATGTACTCCAGCAACCTCGGGAGTTCCCTCCGGAGTCGATTTGAGCGCACAGGGGTGCTGAGTGACCTCGAAGCTGCCATCGAGAATTTACAACGGGCGGTCTCGCTCACGCCCGATGGTCATCCCTCCAAACCAATGTACTCCAGCAACCTCGGGAATTCCCTCAAGAGTCGGTTTGGTCGTACTGGGTTGCAATCCGATTTGGCCGACGCCATTTTTAATTTTCGCTCAGCCGCCACTTCCAATGTTGGCCCAATATTGCCCCAATGTCGTGCATCCACAGCGTGGGCTCGTTTACAAGCCGTCCAGGATCCACCCGAGGCCTTAGCTGCATACCGTCACGCTATCAGTCTCCTTCCAAAACTTGCTTGGATCGGGGATCCCATTGTTACCCGCCATTCACAGCTCACTGACCTCGATGACCTTTCAAGAGAGGCTGCTGCCTTTGCCCTCGATGCTGGCCATCCCGATCTTGCGCTCGAGTTACTTGAGCAAGGACGTTCCGTCGTCTGGAATCAGTTAGTCCAACTCCGACCTTCAGTTGACCACCTCCACCAAGCCCACCCAGATATCTGTGCCGAATTCACACGAATCTCTCGTGAGCTTCAACATGCGGCCACTCGAGGACACAAGGTAATCAATCCCCATGACATCGATAACCCCATTTCGCTCGAGGAAGAAACTCGACGCCACCATCGCCTTGCAGAGGAGTGGGATTCGCTCGTGCAGGACATATGGTCGCTCCCAGACTTTCATGACTTCCTTCTTCCCAAGAAAGTTTCCGCTCTCATGGAAGCTGCTAGCTCGGGTCCCATCGTTGTTATCAATGTTCATAAGCGCCGTTGTGATGCATTGGTGCTTGACCAAGGAAGGGATCAAGTGCTCCATATCAGGTTACCTAACCTTCACTACGATGAATTAACGAAAATCCATGATTCATTGCGACAATATCTTGCAAATCCTCACCGGGCTCGGAGACAGTGGGTGGGCCGTGCTGGTCGAGTGGCCCAGATAACGGATGATTCGCTCATAGTAGATATTCTCGCACAAACTTATTCAAAGGTCGTCTATCCTATCCTGAAGGGGTTGGGTGTTATGGTAATCGGCACTCGCTCTCGTGAGATGTGTATGCTGACAATAAATTTAGACAGCTGGACCTGGGACCCCTGACCTTCCTCGCATTTGGTGGTGTCCAACCGGTCCTCTCACGTTCTTTCCACTTCATGCTGCCTTCTGCACAACTGAGACTGGGATAGATGGGACATTCGACTACGTGGTGTCGTCATACACACCGACAATTAATGCCTTGCTCAAAGCAAGATCGGCGACACGTCGGCCATTTGACCAACTTCTTGGCATCGCCATGACAAAAACACCTGGTCAAAAGCCCCTTCCAGGAGCCGGGATGGAAATTGCGAAGATACAGAAGTTGTTTTCTGTCGACTCTCGGCGGAGCTTTGAGATACTCCGAAATGAGCAGGCGACGGGAGAAGCAGTGCTGACGCGCATGGCAAGTAGTAGCTGGGTTCATTTTGCATGTCACGCTATCCAGGACAAGGGTGAACCCACGAAGAGTGGTTTCTGCCTCCACGATGGCCGTCTGACTATCATGGACATTGTTGCTAAACCATTTGGTCATGCCGATTTTGCATTCTTGTCTGCTTGTCAAACGGCGGCTGGGGACGAGAAGACGTCAGACGAGGCGGTGCACATTACTGCTGCGATGTTGGGTGCGGGATATCGCAATGTGATTGGGACGATGTGGGCAATACCGGATGTGGCGGCTTCACGGGTTGCCACAAAGGTGTATGAAGCACTTTTGTCTGAAGGAGAACCGGATAGTGATCGAGCGGCGCAAGCACTGCATAAAGCTGTTCAGGAGATGCGAGAGTCAGATCATGATTCGTATAGTTTCTGGGTCCCTTTTGTATACTATGGCGCATGATATACTGTGTATACTACATGGCTCCTGCCTATCTATGTTCACTAGTATGCGGACCGAACTTATCCCCAGGTTCTCGGCTACTCTGTGCAGTAAACATACCGTGAGAGGGATTGAACTCAAGTTACTCAGCGCGCAAGTTGGACAGCCTAGTTCTCGCATAATTTGAGTCCTCAGCGGCTGAGTGGTGGGTGTTTGAGTGACAGGGGGCGGCTCGTACTGGTAGCCTCGTCTCGGCTTCGAGTCCACTGTGACAACCCTATTAAATGTCTCCATTTTCCAAAGTCGGTTTTCTTTCTAGTCAGTGAGATTGTACAGTACTATTGGAAGATACAGCAGAACATCAAAATCCAAACCACGCTGCGAGGGTGCAGTGCGCCAGATTTGGGTGGTTGCTCATGTTCCATTGAAGTGCTCTCTTCCTCTCCCTGCGCCGTTTGCTCGTCACTGTTGCCCCTCTGGCCCCTTTGCTCATTGTCCTTTACTGCCGCATGCCTTGGAACCCATCCTACAGTCAGCTTCCGCCCTCACGTGCCCTGCTGAGCAAAATGACACTGGCACATCTTTCCTGCACGGGGGTAGCAAACAATTTGTAAGTCTTCGTTGATTACCTCAACCTTTTGGCCGTATCTCCCACACTCTCTATGAAGTGTATATGAGGGCTTTTGCGGATAGGGCGGCATTGGTGTGTCCGGGGGCTGGTGCCATACCGAGTGCGATAAATGGGTTGTATGCCCAGTGACAAGTTTTTGACCTCCTTAGTCCTGGAACCGCTCGTATAACGCGGATGTGAGTCCCAGGCTAACGACGGAGATGCTTTCATGACGTCATCGTTATCTTCTTCCGGACACAGCCGACCTTTGCGTCACAAACAAACTTGACGTTCTCCAAGTCCCGCAGCTGCATGTTCAACATTATCGCGTTGTCACAGAGCAGCCCATCCCTGTTCTCTTCGACGATGCAAAGGATGAGTTCCTGAGAAATTCAAGTGGGAGAGCAACAACCCTTCACGCAACCATGGCAGAATGCAGGAGGGCCTCCAGCTCGGCGAGTGGTGGGAGATTGCAGGGCAGCACGACTGCAAGATGGACAAGTCTGATGAGCTTATGGGCGACAGAGATTGGTTTTGGCTCCTTCCTGGCGAAGAAATTCACCGGAAAACGTCCAGGTCCGCTCCATGTTCTCTGCTACCACCGCTCAGGTCTTTGGGACTTTCGTGTCCAAGTTGGGCGTCTCCCTTCCATACACTTCGTCCACATTCGCGATGGCAAATCCTCAACGTTCGACCTTCGAAACAAATCACGTACTCAATTCTCTGATGTTGGCGTTCTTTCTCATAGCTTCGGCGTCACGCTCTCAATTCGAAAGCAAGGTGATTCCTATTCAAATACCTCCTCCGCCCATCTCTCTGATTTTCTGCAGCTCCCAGATACAGACTTTTCTACCAATCCTCAGGCAGAGCGCTGTATTCTCGTTTCCTATGAGCACCATATCAGACCCAGCTCCACCCTCCGAAATTCCTTGGCCAGCAACAACACCATTCCCCGTGGTCCATTCACCTCAGATTAGGGCTGTTGTGGCGACAGCAAGCAGTGATGGCGCTGCACATGCCCACACAGCGCGTCGGCGCTTTATCACTTCTCTTCCCCCCGCGACCCCTTTGCCAACCAAGCCAGAAACTATTCATGCCCTCGACCGTCGATCCCCAGGTCCTCCAGAAGTGACTTTACATTGATGTTGACCACCAGCGACGTCATCAATTTCTGCCAAACTGCCAAACGCAATATACACCAGGGTTACTTCTTCTCTGATTGGTGAAGTACACCTGCCCGGTACCCCATATCCACCCCTGCGACAGCACAGGGACTCATAGACATCAAGATCCCTAGCTATCGCTACCATGGTTCCACCAGGCGATACATGTATTACTGGGACCCTGTTAACCTCAAACCCAAAGACGCAGACGCAATGGAAGTACCCTGGAAGTGAACGATTAACAAGATATTTTTGGCACGGCACAACGGCAGGGGGCAGGTCCCATCCGCCGGAATTTTCACCCCCAATACTGGCGACACCGTTTCCTGCGTATATCATTCACAGCGCCCAACTCCACCCCCGACCGCACCATCACATCCAAAGATCCGCCCAGCTCGGGCCAGTATATCAGCACATGTGTATTGGCGACCGACCCAATGACGAAGTGGTGGATACTGCATTTGTTAAGGCTATGGCAGGAGGATTGAGCTCTGGTATTGTTGCCTATTTTGTTCTTTTATTTGCCTGCTTACCAAGTGGCCCAGAGTATATTTCATTCCGCTCTTATCGACATATGAAGCAATATATAACACCGTGGTATATTTTCGGGTCCAACATATTCGGGGCATTGAGGAGTGAAGAGGGTCGGAGAACGATGGTGGTGGTTGATAGGCATTGTCAGTTGCAGAAGATTGGGTGGGGAAGCAATGGAAGAGGATGACGGAGAGGAAGGTGGACATGGAGGGTGAGTGGCGTTTTCGCTTTTTGGTTTTGATGCTCGGGGCTGACTTACTCTCGCTTTAGTCGATATTTATAGGTTATGCCTGGAGTGGGTGCAGTTGTGGGCGGATGATCGGGATTCGATGAGGTTTGAATGTAAGCTTCGATGGACTTATGTTTTAGATAAACACTTTACTCGATCTCTTAAGGCCCTATACTCGACGACGCTACTTCGCCACCTCGCACAAATCCAACTGACCCTACTCACTTGCTCGGAATACATCGACACCGCACGGCAACAAGAGTGTGACGAATAAATACAAGAGCGACTCAAATCAGAACTATCATTCTCCAGACTTCTCTTTAGCGGAGGAAAATATCTCACTCTTGGCTGGTGGCTGTTGCATGTTGGACGGAAGACGTAGGTGAACGTGTTCAACGAAGCGGTAGGGACCAGGGAGACCTCCATCGTTTCGTTAACGATGTCAGAGGACGTGCCGAGCACAAAATCACGATTGAGGGCAATGAACGCCAACTCAGGTATATATCTTCCCATTTTTCTTCGCTTCTCATATTCCACTCTAACACCTCACATCAGTTTCCTCTCAATGCTCTTCCTCCCGACTTCCAAAACGATCCAACACGTTCTCACTCAAGGTTGCTTCTCTGCATACACCGAAGGTTCTCAGCAACAAGCACCACACAAGACAAACTCACAATGGACTCATCCACCTCGCCCTCTTTCTCTTAACTCTCGCACTCCAATTATCCTATTCCCGCACTCACCAACCCTCCTGATCCGCTCGCCACGCTCATCCACCACCACTACCACCGTCTTCTATCTTCCCCCAACCTGTCCACTATCCCAGCTCCCATCCACGTGCTGCCGACCCGTCATCCACGAACTTGCTCAACGAGACCCGTAGGATTATATGCTCCTCTGAGCTTGCTGGAGTTTTGAAGGACTGCCCCGATAATGCGATGAATGTGTTGTTTAACGGGTTGGAGAAGAATGTGTTTGTGGATAGTGAGGATGGGGGAGCGTGATGCAGGGGAAGTGAGGATTAGGTTGGCGGGGTTCCTTGTGAGTCTGTAGATGTGAGTCTGTTTTGTGGATTATTGTGTCTAAGGCAACACGATACTGAGTCTTCTTTTTTAGTTCTGGGTGTAGAATATTTTGGCGGTGAGAGAGGTACGAGGCAAGATCGGCGAAACGTTGGCCATTCAACCAACTTGTTGGTATTGCCATGACCAACACACCTGGTCAAAAGCCCCGGCCACTCTGCACAGTAGATGTGCTATGAGAGAGGTTGGACTCAACAGGCAAGCTAGACAAAGCCATCGCACAAATTGACTCCTTGGCAGCTGGGTGGTGTGTGTTCGAGTGACTGAGGGGAGAGGACAACTGGGAGACTTGTACTACTAGCCTCATCTTGGCTCCGAGTCCGCCGTGATGACTTTGATGCCTCCATTTTCCAAACTTGGTTTTCTTTCTATTTGTGAGATTGCATAGTATTATTGGAAGATATGCAGCAGAAAGATCAAAATGCAAACCACGCTGCAAAGGATGTGGGTTCGGGTGATTGCTCGCATCCTATGGAAGGGAACATGCTTCGTACATACCCTCTGTTGTTGTCTGGCCCTTTGGCCTCCATGTCCGCCCCCTCGCTGCTCTTTGCTGCCACACGCCCGGAATTTACCTGATACTCAGCTCCTGCACCTCCCTTGCTAGCGTTTTGAGCCCCATCTCCGCCCTGGAACAAGACACACGCACTGCTGAGCACTACTACGGCGGAAATACTCTTGCAGTGTGCCAAGCAGCTTGTTAGCCTTCGTTGGCTGTCTCAACCTCTTGACCGCACCCCCACAATCTCTGCAGCCAGTACGCTCCCAAGCATGTCACCCGATTGCCGAGTACCAACGATTTCCAAGTCGAAACGGTCGCGCCGTCCGACACCCTTTGCTATCCGAGGGTGGAGTGTATCCAGGTGGAGGCAAAGTGGTGTTCCATTCAGCCGTGTCGAAGCTCTTGGATGTAAGGTATTGACGGTTTGTAAATGCAGGGTGGATCCCCGTGCTAGGTTCCTTCTCATCCAAGGCGAGATTGGTTTCCTTTTATACTAAAACTCAAGGTTGATGGTGAGTGATTTGATTTAGGGTAGCATCATCCACTTACTAGCTTTCCCAATCAATATACTGTAAGAACACCTCCAACACTAGAGCCCTGATCAAGATACATAAAGCGGTCACAAGTCCTTGTTCTTCCCACTACCAGCCAGCCACTATCTTTCTGCCGTCTACGATAAACTCGACGTGGTGACCGATCGGTGGATGGGTCGTCAGTTGATAAGTCTGCAACATGACGAACAATCATTGCGACGCTCCCAGCGCGACACCACAGCTAGAATGCATGTTTGGGAGATTGTGATTATGGGTGGCTGTCAGTTTTCATTTTCGTATAGGGTGTACTAATATGCGGGCTTCTGCAGATAACGGCAGGCATTGATGGGTCTGAGTGGTGTTGTGCCAGGTGCGACGGATGGACTCATGACACCCACTGATATGTTTTTCGGCCTCCTTAGTCCGATTTTGAAGGGGACAAGGTTGGGGGCCCTTTTTGAGCCAGCCGTAGAATGCGGTCGTGTGTCCCATTGAGGTAAGCCCCAATGATGTCATCGTCTTCCTCCTCCCGAGCTGGAGACACCATGGCTTGACCTGGTACGGTCTTGTAGTATGTGCTCTGAGGATGTGGTCTGCCAGGTTCAGGGTGTCGCGCCTCCCCACAATACACCGGGCCGGCGTCTCTTTACTTCCCTCCGCAATCCCTTTGTCAACCAAGTGAGAAAATATAACCTTACTCCCTCCACCATCGACCCCATATCCCCCGGAAACGACTTTAAGTTTGTGTCGACCACCAACGACGTGGATTTCTGCCAAAGGCTATATGCACAGGGGTGTGCCAACGATCTTGCAGTATATGCTCTGTGGGGTGGATCGGGCGGTTGCTTGCGTTCTATTGGGGGCATGTACTGTCCCTCTCCGCCTCCAATTCGGCTCCCTGTGCCCTCTTTTGCTTGTCCCCTGTCCTATGCCACTTCCTCTCCACCTCACTGCTCCCTCTCTGGCCCTTTGGTCTCCGCGCCGTCCGCTCGTTGCCCTTTACTGCTGCACGCCCTGGAGCCCATCCGATACGCAACTCCTGCTTTCTGTTTGCTTCTTTGCCGGGCGGTCGGCCTTTCTAATAGGTGTCTGCCCGTCCTGGCCTATCGTCTCCTAGGGTGTGGATGGCAGCTTACTTGTCCACGATTTGGTAAACTGTCTTTTCCTGCATCTCCCTTGCTGGCTCTCTCCACCCCATAGCACGACGCGCGCACCGCTGGGCACACCTATGGCGGAAATATTTCTTGCACGGAGTGCCCAACAGCCTGTGAGTCCTTGTTGATTATCTCAACCTCTTGATCACGCCTCCCACATTCTCCGCAGCCCGGCACCGGCAGCAACCACTCCGTCTGCTGAATCAAATGCTAACGCCCAGAGTAGCGCGGGGATGTCAGAGTCCGCAGGAGAACTCTTGTTCACTTCAATTATCACTACTTGAACCCGCAAATCTCCTGTACCTGTAGAGAATATGTCTGTGGACGATTCACGATTGGTATGTCCCATAGTTGCGCCCATCCCGTGCTCCTTCCTGAACCAACGGTTACTAAGCCAGACAATCTGATGCGCTCGTCCATCATTTCCAAGTCTACAGACGCATGAACAAAGGCAGAGTTGTGGACCGAAGTCAAGACTCTTACCGTCCTATACTCAACAACGGTCCTCTGCCTCCTCGAAACAATCCAACTGGCCCTACTCGCTTGCTCAAAATACATCAACGCGGCATCGTGGCAGGAGTGGTTATTGCACATGAATCTGGTCAAGAGGGGAGATGGAGAGGTTTGTGAGTAGGGGTGGGAAGCATGGGGGTTTGGACTAGGTTACGTTTTTGTGAGATTGTAATTCTGAGGTGAGTTCGGTGCGGAGTGGCTGTTCGGTTGCCAATCTCATATAGGTTATACGAGGGCTTTTACCACTGGTAAAAGTATGGCGGCATTGGTGGGTCTGGGGGATGGTTTTGTGCCGAGTGCGACAGGTGAGTTGATTACGCCCTGTGATAAGTTTTTTCACCTCGATTCGATGTTGAATGTATCGAGGAGGACAAAAGTTGGGATTTCCTTTTGAGCCGGTCGTGTAATGCGCATCCGAGGAGGCCATTGCTGAGTTTTTGATTCCCGAGGTGAGTTGCGAAGTATACCTTATTGACAAGGGGTCGAGGCTGATGCATAGAGGCAGTTTCAAGGTGGAGATGGATTATTGTGGCAAGTTGTTAAGATGTCCCCTTCCTCCACGCCGGCTTCTCTTCCGGATACAGCCCACGCCCACGCCCTCATCCTCACGGCTATCACAGACAAAGCTTGGCCAAGCTCTCAAAGTTCTCTGCAACTGCAATGTTCCAAACATCGCCCACTATCGTTCACCAGGGAGCCATTGTCACAAAAGCTACCCCATCCCCCCTGTCTCCACAGATGGTGCGGAGGACCAGTTCTGGAAAAGAAATTGAGCAGCAGAGCAGAACTCCTTCACATCGGTGTGGCAGAATACAGGAAGACAACACGGGCGTGGCCCTCTAAAGAACATTTGGGGACTGGTGCAAGACTACAAAACAACACGACTTTGAAGATGGTCGACCAGTTCGGTGGCCTCCTGAGTGACTTCGATCTGTTTTGACCCCTTTTGAGCGGAGAAATCTGCCGGAGGACTGTTCAGGTGTGTTCGATATTCTCTACTGCCACCAATCAGATGCTTGAACACACATAGCTTAGTCCATCTTCCCTCTGTAGACCCCGTCCGCATTTACAATGGCAAACCCTCAGCCATCCAAATAAATCGCGTATTTGGGCCTCCGATGTTAGCGTCTGCCCCCAGAATTAAAGTGATCATTATCACACTCTCATCCTCAACCTCGTAACCCTCGCGGACAAAGCTTGAACAAGCCCTCAAAGTCCTCCACAACTGCAATGTTCAAAGTAGCAAACTTTACTAGCGAGCCTTTGTCACAAGAGCTACCTCAATCTCCTCCATCTCCGCGGACTCGGAGGACACAGGGGGCCAGTTCTGGAGAAAATTCGAGAGGCAGAGTCAATCCCTTCACAAGGCTGTGGTAGAATATAGGGAGGCAAGATAGGTGCGACCCTCCAAAGAGCATTTTAGTGACTGGTGAGTTTACGGAGCAGGACAACCTTGAAGATGGCTGACTAGTTTTGTGGTGATCACGGCAATATCTAGCAGTGATGATGCCGCACTTGTCCGCCAGATGTACCGGCCTACCATCTCTTTTCTTCCCTCCCCAACCTTTTGTCAATCAAGCCAGAAACCGCTACCTCACACTCTCCACTATCGACTCTGCATTTCCCGGAAGCGATTTTAATCGACCACCAGCATCGTCATTGAATGCTGCCAAACACCGTGTGCACATTACACTCTTTAAGGTCACTTTTTGCTGATTGGTGAGGCATATTTGCCCTGTATTTCGTATTCACCCCTACAGTGGCACCGAGATTCATGGATATCAAGGTCCCTAGCCACTACTACTACTATGGCTGGGATCCTGTCAATCTCAAACTTAACGACATGGACCCACTGAAAGTCCTCTGGGAACAGAAGACGAGTATTCCACCAGCCTCGGAAACGCCCTCAGGAGTTGATTTGAGCGCACGGGGATGCTGAGTGACCCCGAGGAGGCCGTCACTCAGCGGCGGGCTGTACTCCTCACTTCTGACGATCATCAGGAAGAAACCAGGTGCCCCGTATTCCATTGAACAAACTTCACTAAGACAGTTTAACGGAGGTGCAAGACTTATTACCGTAGTATCTTGCAAGTCTTCATTGGACCCGGGGATGGGAGGGCAGTCAACTGGGTCAGGCAGCGGGATGTTCACTCATTGAGGAGATTCTCGAGGCAAACTACCCAAAGGTCGTGTATCCTATCCTGCAAACCTTGGACATGAAGGTAACAAACACTTGTTCTTGTGAGACATACGTATGCGCTGAACTCTGATGTTGCATTTCTAGACAGCTAGATCCGAATCTCACCTCCGCATTCGGTAGTGTCCAACCAGTCCTCTCACGTCATATGCATACTTCGACAATTAACACCTCGTTCGAGGCAAGATCGGTGAAGCACTAGCCATTCAACCAACTCGTCAGCATCGCTATGACCAACACACCTGGTCAAAGTTCGCTTCCAAAGGTACATGGGGTGCTGCTGTTTGGAGGAGTGATCGAGCGGCACAAGTACAGCACGAAGCTGTGAGGGGGGTACGAGAGTCAAACCACAAAGCATGCACTTTCCGGGTTCCATGGCGTATGGTATACTGTGTGCTACATGATGCCTGCTGTAACACTGTTACCGCTAGATATGTAATGTCAAATCTTGATATTTTCACTGTTACTCGTCACCCTACGTTCACATTATATGCTACCCATTTTATACCTAACTGCGCCAACAATCTCCAGGTTGAAAAGGTGCGGATGTCGCCCTCCGCCTTCTGGGGGTGCAGTGTACCCAAGTAGGGATGAAGTGGTGTTTTGCAAGGGCATGTCAAGTCTCTTGGGCGTAAAGAATCGACAGTTTGCAATTTATGGGCTGGATTATTGTGTGTCGAATTCAAACCAGTTCGTATTGTACAAGGTGAGATTTATTTATTTTTCTACGAAATGCAGTCGACATTAAGTACTCTTGTTTAGAGTAGTATTACCCACACATTAGATTCCCCAATCAACATATTGGACGATAACCTCAACACTGGACGTGCCCATTGTGACTTGCAGACCATACCAAATCTCCGATCTAGACACATGGCGATCGCGAGTCCCTGTTTCTTCCCGCGTATCAGCTAGTAACTATCCATCCACCATTCGTGATAAGCCCAAGGTTGCGGTGAGTGGTGAACGGATAGGTCATTAGTCGGTAGACCTGCAGAATGAAGGATGGTCCGCGTCGCTCATCGTGTGCGACATCGGCGGGGCGGTCATTGTGCGTCGATTCAAGTCCAACAGAATTTGTCGGGCATTTACCTTGGCATCAAGGCAGAACCTATTCTCGTATGGGTTTCTTAGATGGCCCAAGTGGTTGACAGGCTGGCTCGTGAACTCTGATGCGGCAATAAGCCAAGCTGCCTATGGAAGTCGTGGTGTGATCCAGAGCACAGCGGCTGCGCTACTGGCGGGGTGCCAAACTTGTGAGTCCTTATTGATTATCTCAGCCTCTTGGCCACATCTCTCACTCTCTCTGCAGTCGGTAACTATGCTCTCCAGCACTTCGCGTTATCCAGCCCGGTCGCCATGTGCCAGTGATTTCCAAGTCGAAAAAATCGCGTGGTCGGATGCAACTGCCCCCTGAGGATGCAGGGTATCCCAGTGGTGGCAGAGTGATATTTCGTGAGCGCGTGTTGCGTTGCTTGAATGTGGGGGATCGACGGTTTGCGATTGCGGGATGGATCCTTCCACTTTTTTTATGTACAACTTCTGACGTGCCTGCCCGCAACAGCAACATTACGGTGTCATAACCCCAAAGCACCGACGCGTTTCGCGCTGTTTCGCGTTACGATTCAGTTCTGGATGAGCTGGCGGCAACTCAACAGCAGCCACCTGGCTCTCCAAGCCTCGACCCGCTGGAGCATCGCGAAACCCTAGCCCCAGCAACATGCTGGCCTCGAAGACGTCAAGGACAGGCTAGAGCGGGAGTAGGCAACGAGGTGCGTCTGTCATCTCATTCGGAATTGGCTTTTCTGAAGCGCAGCTCAGCCTCAAAAGGCGCTTTCAACAGACACAGGATAATGTTTCGTACACAGTACTCGCACTTTTGCCCACATTCGCAGACCAAATCCTCGAAACAATAGACGTCGAAGTTCTCACACAGGACTCCGGAGCAGATCCAAGGCCAGAAGCACTTAGCAACACCTCAGACCTCTATTCGGTCTCGCTTCAGACATGTTGCAGGAGCAGGAGATACGTTCCGATACTGGCCCCCTCACTTCTTCAGCCGCCTCTACGAGCTTTTCACTCGCAGAGGCACTGGCACCGACCGCCCCGTCTGTTGAATCAAACGTTAACGCCCAGAGTGGCGTGGGCATGTCAGATTCCACAGGGACCTTTTATCCACTTTGACTATCACTACAGGGACGCACGAATCGCCTGCCAAGCTGTACCCGTAGAGAGTATATCTGCGGACAGTTCACGGTTGGTATGTCCCACAGCTGTGCTCATCCCGTGTTCCTTCCTAAACCAACGGCTACCCCACTCAGACAATTTGACGAGTTCATCATCATTCCGAAGTCTACAGGCGCGCGACCAGAGGTAGAGCTGTGGACAGAAGTCAAGATGCTAAGTAGGCCGCTGTCCCCCTCGCACCCCGTTTACTTTTTTTACCGACCCCTATTACAGTCTTTACCTGAATGCTTACCATCCTATACTTGACAACACTCCTCCCGAAACAATCCAATTGACCCTACTCACTCGCTCGAAATGCGAGGGCAGCTCGAATCAGAGCTACCGCTGTCTAAACTTCTCTTCAGTGTAGGAAAGGACATCGAGGATCTCATATCCGACCACCCGAGTGCTTTCCTGGATGACATTCCAGAGGAGACAGAAAATAAATACTTAACTCTGAGCTGGTGGTGGTTGCGTGTTGGACGGAAGGATGTAGGCGAACGAGGAGGCTTGGAACAAGTGTTTGAAGGGTTTGTTGCCATTCTCGACTCCCCGTCTATTTCTACTGACCTGGACTTTTTTAGTGTTGCATCGAAGACCAAGCTTAGTATCACAGACCTTCATTGTTTCATCAATGATGTCGGAAGACATGTCGGGCATGAAATCGCATTTGAAGGGAACGAGCGCCGAATCAAGTATATATCTTCCCATTTTTTGTCCACTTCCAATAGTCCGCCCCAACACCTCACATCGCACAGTTTCCTCTTAATGCTCCTCTCTCCTCTTCCCGAAATGATCCAACACGTTCCCACTCAAGTCAGCTTCCCAGCATATACCAAAGAATCCTCAGCAACAAGCACTACAAAAGTCAAACTCACAACAGATTCATCCACCTCATTCTCCTCCCTACTCTCCCACTCCAACTGCCTTATCCCCGCACTTAAAGCCCCTAATCTACATGGCACCCTGGTCCGCCTCCATATCCAACATCCTCCCAACCTGTTCACCACCCAATCCAAATCCACACACTGTCGACTTATCATTCATGAACTTGCTCAACGAAACCCTGGGATTATTTGTTTGCCTGATTTTGCTATGGTATTGGAGGATTGTCTTGACAGAGCGACAGAGATGTTGTTTAATAGGTTCGAGAGGAATGTGTTTGAGGATAGTGAGCAAAAGGAAGGGGAGGGGGATGCGAGGATCAGGTTGGCGGGGTTGTCATTGGGTTTGAGCAGGTAGAGTTTGTTGGCGCTTAGCGGTGTTCCCTGTGAGTCTGGAGGTGAGTGTCTTTTTGTTTTTTTGGGAGATGGTGGTGTGCGATACTGAGTCTTCTCTCTTGTTTTATAGAACATTTCAGCGGTGAGAGGTGCCATGACTTTCTACGGTTGTGTTTGCCAAGTCCAAGTCTAAGGAGCGGTTTCAATAAACCAGTATGAAAAGGTGAAAGAGATAGAAAGAACATGGGTAAAGTGTTAATTGTGTGATTTGGACTCTTCTTTTGTTTTCCGCAGATATGTATGTGTAGACCTACCATACATACAAGTATATTTCGCTCAATTGATCGGCGCTATTAGTACATGACCATGCCCTCAACTCATGGTCCGGAGCGCCCCATGGCATAGCCGCACTTCAGCAGTTACTCACCTCGCTACTTCGAACGCCTGCCTATCCTGCACCTACTGGTCTTGTTCCATTCATCATAGGTACCTCAAATCTTATATGGTTTGTTATACCAGACTGATTCAATTGTTCCCTGTTGCTACGGTGCTACTTGCCACATCACATGTAATGCGTGGAAAAGCTATGAATCATCCTCTCTCCACGCTCAAGCAAGAACACGAATCGGCTAAAACGAGATTTATTGGAGACAGAATTGCTGTTTTGGATGTTTTTGAGCGTAAGGGCACACCTGATGGTCTAGAGGAGGCGATTGAGACTATCGAGCAGGCCATCTTGCTCATGCCCGATGATCATCCTGACAAACCAAGGCACTCTTGCAACCTCGGGAATTCCCTTGGGAGGCGCTTTCGGCGCACAGGCATGCTGAGTGACCTCAAGGTGGCCATCGACAATCAACAGCGGGCTGTCTCGCTTACGCCCGATGGTCATCCCAACAAACCGATGTACTCCAACAACCTCGGGACTTCCCTTCAGGGTCGATTTCAGCGCACAGGGATGCTGAGTGACCTCGAGATGGCCATCGACAATCAACGGCAGGCTGTCTCGCTCACCCCCAACAATCATCCCAAAAAACCCATGTACTCCCATAACCTCGGGATTTTCCTCCGGAGCCGATTTCAGCACACAGGGATGCTGAGTGACCTCGAAGTGGCCGTCGAGAATCAACAGCACGCTGTCTCGCTCACACTTGATAGTCATCCCGACAAACCACGGTACTTGAATAACCTCGGGATTTCCCTCGAGAGCCGATTCGAGCGCACAGGGGCCCTCGGCGACCTCGAAGCAGCCATCGAGAATCAACAGCACGCTGTCTTGCTCACGCCGGGTGGTCACCCCGACAAACCAATGTACTTCAACCACCTCGGAAATTCCCTCGAGACTCGATTTCGGCGCACAGGGGTGCAGAGTGACCTTGAAGCAGCAATTGAGAATCAGCAGCAGGCTGTCTCGCTCACGCCCGATGGTCATCCCAATAAACCAGCGTACTCCAACAACCTCAATATTTCTCTTGCGAGTCGGTTCCGGTGCACAGGGATGCTGTGTGATCTCGAAGCGGCCATCGAAAACCAACAGCAGGCTGTCTCACTCGTGCCCGATGATCATCCCGACAAACCAAAGTACTCCAACAACCTCGGGGGCTTCCTCGCCAGTCGATTCGAGCGCACAGGGGTGCTGAGCGACCTCGAAACCGCCATCGAGAATCAACAGCAGGCTATCTTGCTCACACCTGATGGTCATCCCAATAAACCAGCGTATTCAAACAGCCTTGGGAGGTCCCTCGAGCGTCGATTTCAGTCCACAGGAATGCTGCGTGACCTCGAGGCAGCTATCGAGAATCAACAACAGGCCATCTCGCTCATGCCCGATGGCCATCCCAACAAACCAAAGTATTTCAACAGCCTCGGGATTTCTCTCGAGAATCGATTTCGGCGCACAGGGGTACCGACTGACCTCGAGGCAGCCATCAAAAATCTCCGGCAGGCTGTCTCGCTCATGCCAAATGGTTGTCCTGACAAGCCATCGTACTCCAACAACCTCGGGATTTCCTTTGAGAGTCGATTTCGGCACACAGGGATGCTGAGTGACCTCGAAGCAGCCATTGATTATCAGCAGCAAGCTGTCTCGCTCACGCCTGATAGCCATCCTGACAAACCAATATACTCCAACAACCTTGCGACTTCCCTCGTGAGTCGATTTCAGCAAACAGGGATGCTGAGTGACCTCGAAGTGGCAGTGGAGAGTTTTCAGCAAGCTGTCTTGCTCACGCCCGGTGGTCATCCCAACAAACCAATGTACTTGAATAACCTCGGGAATTCCCTCAAGAGTCAGTTTGATCATACCGAGTTGTCATGCAATTTGGCCGGGGCCGTTTTTAATTTTCGATTAGCCGCCACTTCGAACATTGGCCCAATATTGCCCCAATGTCGTGCAGCCACAATGTGGGCTCGTTTAGAAGCTACACGGGATCCACCTGAGGCCTTACTTGCATACCGTCACGTTATCAACCTCCTTCCAAAACTTGCTTGGATTGGAGATCCCATTGCTACCCGCCATACAAAGCTCGCTGAGCTCGGTGATCTTTCCAGAGAAGCTGCTGCCTTCGCCCTTGATGTTGGCCGTCCCGAGCTTGCACTTGAGTTACTTGAGCAAGGACGCTCAGTCGTATGGAACCAGTTAGTCCAACTACGACCTTCAGTTGACGACCTTCATCAAGCCCACCCGGATCTTTGTGCCGAATTCGCACGAATCTCTCGTGAACTTCAACATGCGGCCACCCGAGGACACGGTCTACTCATGTCCTATAATGTTGATAATCCCATTTCGCTCGAGGAAGAAACTCGGCACCATCATCGCCTTGCAGAGAAGTGGGATTTACTTCTGCAGGAGATCCGGTCACTTCCAAAATTTCATAGCTTCCTTCTTCCCAAGAAAGTTCCCGCTCTCATGGAAGCTGCTAGTTCAGGTCCTGTGGTTGTCATCAACGTTCACAAGCGCCGTTGTGACGCACTAGTGCTTGACCGAGGACGAGACAAAGTGCTCCATACCCCATTAAACAACCTTCACTATGACAATTTAAGGACAATGTGCTCCTCACTGCGACTATATCTTGCAAACACTGATCGGGCTCGGAGATGGGAGAATCGTACTGGTGGAATGCGACGGCCAGGCCGTTTCCTCTTAGTGAAGGTTCTCGAGCAAATTTATTCAAAGGTCGTCTACCCTATCCTGCAAGGCTTGGACATAACGGTAATGGATACCCACTCTTGCGAGATATATACGCTGATATTGATTCCAGACAGCTACATCTGACCCTTCTCACCTCCCTCGCATTTGGTGGTGTCCGACTGGCCCTCTCACTTTCCTTCCACTCCATGCTGCTTGTTGTACAACTGGGACCAAGACCGTTGGGACATTTAACTACGTTATCTCCTCATATACACCGACAATTAATGCCTTGCTTGAAGCACGATTGGCGAAAACTCGGCCATTTAGGCAGCTTCTTGGGATCGGCGTTGCAAACACGCCTGGTCTGGCCCCACTTCCAGGAGTTAAGACGGAAATGATGGAGATGGAGGAGCTGTTTGCTGCCGGCTCGGGGTGGAACTTCGAGATACTTCGAAACGAGCAAGCGACGCGAGACCAGGTGCTGGCTCGTATGGAAAACAGCAGCTGGGTTCACTTTGCATGTCACGCTTCCCAGGACAAGAAAGAGGCCACGCGGAGTGGTTTCGGCCTCTACGACCAACGTCTGACCATCATGGACATTGTTGCCAAGCCATCCAGTCATGCTGAATTTGCATTCTTGTCTGCTTGTCAAACAGCGGCTGGGGACGAGAAGGCATCGGATGAGGCAGTGCATATCACTGGCGCGATGTTAGGGGCAGGATATCGCAATGTGATTGGGACAATGTGGGCAATACCCGATGAGGCGGCTTCAATGGTTGCCACAAAGGTGTATAAGATGCTTTTGTCTGGAGGGGAACCGGACAGCGATCGAGCGGCGCAAGCGCTGCATGAGACCGTGGAGGAGATGCGAGAGGCGCACCACAATTCATACACTTTCTGGGTTCCTTTTGTACATTATGGCGTGTAGTATAGTGTACGCTACAGTGACTCCTGCGTACCTACGTTTACTAACATGCGTTCAAAGGAAATGTTGAATGGTTTTATTTAGTGGCATCGCTTACTCACTGGACTTCTCAATCAAGATACGCGTCCAGCACTAGATGTGCTCATCGCGACCTGCAGACCAATCAAGACACATACGGCGATCGCCAGTCCCAGTTCTGTTCCCCCTACCGGCCGGCCGCTATCTTTCTGCCGTCTATCATTACGGTGCTCCTAGTGTGATATCGGCAGGGCGTTTATTGTGTATAAGCCCAGTCTGGGGAAGATGAAAACATTTGTGGGATAGTTGGGGAGCACGGGGATTTGGACTGGAGGGGGGAAAGGTTGAGATTAACCCCGAGCCAGCTGTGCAATACAGATCTGAACAATGTTTTGGTGGAGATGTTTGATTCCAGAGGTGAGCTGCAGAGTGTCCCTTGACGAAAAGGATCGTTTCTTGATGCATAGATATGCAATTGGAAGATGGAGACGCATTGTTGTAGTAAGTCCCGGTGCCGGCGATGATGATAGGAAGGGTTGTTTATTTTGGTGTGGGTAGGTGCACATAGAGTGTGGAGAGATGGCTCGAAGAGGACGCAAAGAAACGCCAGATAGTGAAGCTGGGAGGGAGTGCAGATGGGTCAAGTACACGCTTGCCTAACACACAAGTGGAATACTGTATAGATTAGCTCCAGGTCAGCAATGTAGCCGAGTTGACGTCTAGAATGCCTGACAAGAGGGGCTCCCCTTGCTCGTTTACCTCCCATACCTCCCCGTACACACGCTTTGTCCCCCGTTTTCAAGTCCGTCCAACATAATCTTGTGCCGGCAGTGACATAGGGGAACATATGGTATGTGAGTGATTGTGCATGAGTGCGGGAGTGGTGGGCAGGAAAAAAGTAAGCTGAAAGTGAAGGCCAAACTTGACACAAGAGGGGGGGAGCGGACAGCGGACATTGAGCTACGCTGCACCTACGCCATGCCCATGACAGTCACGGCATGGCATGACACAAGAGAACATGCCTAAGCTCGTACCTCGCTAGGCGCTTCACGTATGGTGCTATGCGGGACCATGACTCGTGATCCAGGGCGCCTTATTGCATAGCCATACTACAGCAGCTACTTACCGTGCTACTTCGAACTCCTGCGTATCCTGCACTTATTTTTCCTATTCCATTCGCCATAGGTACCTCAAATTTCATCAGCAAATTCCCCGTTTGGTTGCACGACATTGCAATTGGCCAAATGCCTTGCAATGTCCAAATATATTTCAGACCATTGCCCACAACTTGAAATGTTGCAATGGCTTGCAATCTTGGCAATATATTTCGAAATGAGCGATATATTTACGGCCATTGTGACCTACTGCAATATCTTCTTGGTATTACAGGACATTGCTGAATATTTCAGGGCATTGCCGAGTTGGCAATATATTCCTAGTATTTCACTTGGTTACAATCTCTGCAATGTATCATAATAGATAGTTCGTCATTGTAATCAGGTTTCGAGCATTGCAGGACGTTGCAATATGTTGCCACTTATTTTCAACAAAAAAAATAATTAATTCCTGGCAGTTTTATGCCTTTCATACAGCATTGCTACAAAACTACGAACGTTTACGCGACAATCTACATCTTACGTTGACTCCTCCGAACCGGACGTGGCATAGGCTTTGGCCTTTTAACTCCTGGTTCACCTGGCAAATTGCTCTCGGCAGCCCGCTTGCCCTTTCTAGTGACGCTTGTGGCCGACGTGGCGCGTTTCGGATTCAGCTTGATAGAAAGCATCAAGGGCGCAGCATTTTCATCTGATAAGCAGCGTTTGATCAGCTCATTCGCTTGGCAGATCATGATTTGGCACGCTCACCAGTCCTGCTAAAACCAGCCACTGAAGTTGAGGTTGTGCGTGTCACAATTGTTGGCACGGAGAGCGCTGTGGGTGCCTTTGACATAACACCAGCTAATGATGTTGTTTCATTTACCCAGTGATGGGCGGCCTTGATACTAACAATGCACATACCTTTACCAGGAGTGGATCTCATTGACATGGCACGTTGAGTATTTGTTCGGGAGGGGCGCGCTATAGGTGCCTCAGCCATTATTCTATCTAAATAAAGGAAATTAGTAGGCTTGGGTGTCCGGTGGAATGTGATCAGCGGTGCACTTGCCATTTTCTAACCAAGACTTTTGTTTTCTTTGCCTGGGGGGCACCGTGAAGCCGTTGTTGTCTCCTGGCAAGTTAAAATACCTAAGTTAGCCTATTCACCTGGTGGATTATATTTGGTGATGGACTTACCAACGCCAGCGACGACTGCCGTCTCGATTGAGTATCTCGGATTCGTCTGAGTAGAAGGTGACATGGCTCCATAGTCTTCCCATGATTCAAAGGGCCTCTTCAAAGAGTGGACTCGCTCCGGCTCGGGGGATTCGAGATTGCTTTCCTGGCTTAGTGAGTTGGCACCCTCAGGTCCCTCCTCATCGGTCAGTAACCCAACGCTACTTCCAGAGTCAACATGCCATCCCTCATTGTGTGTTGCTTCACGTTTTGCACGTTCAGCTCGCTGTCGCACTATTCGCTCGACCGGGTCTTCTCTTGAACCTAACGCGCCCAAAGGCCTCGGATCCTTTCTATACTCCCTCAGTTTGTGATATACGCTATTTGACCAAATTGTCAGTGCTAGGAATGCTATAAACGTAAAGTTTACAGGTTCCAGTGCTCCAAGAGCCGTTTTGTCCACGGATCCTTTGGGTGCTTCTCTATGAGGTTAACAGTGTGGTCAAAAAACCTCTTGTAGTTAAATGCCCGATCTGAGGGAGACCAGGGGCGGGCACTTATAGCCATCCTCGCCTATGAAGATGAGAGTAAAGCAATGAAATAAAATAAAATAATACCATAACACAACTTGCCGCAATCATTTGCGGAGTGATTATATTCATACCCTGAGATGCGGCCATACAATTTGTGCGCCTGACGGTGTCATTGCTTGCATTTGACAATGGTCCTAAATAGATATGTTGGAACACCTAGTGAAAGGTTAGCAAGGGCATTCAGTTAACAAGGTAAAACGTACATGGTGAACCAACGATCCGCGGAGTAGTCCCTTCTGCTCATCCCTGCAACGGTATTCACCTCCAAGTTCTTCATACATAAATGCCGGCCATTCAGTATCAGTGATCAGTCGGCCGCCGGTCTGAACCTCTGCACAGAAGCGCCTTCAAGGTGTGGGAGAATCAGCAGAGTTGTAGCAAATACAGGGACAATGAACTCACGCAGGGTTCCGATTGTATTCCTTCAGGGCGATTGCAGGGCAGAGCAAACGCCCATAGGTGCGACTAGACCAACCTCAGCCATCTTTCTCTACATTAATAGGAGCCTCGTCGCTGTACTTTAACCTTCCTGGTAAATAGAGGGTTACAGTAGGGGACAAAACTGTTCCAATGTTTTTTCACATTGGATTAATTCACAAATAACTAGTCAATGACTAAAGGTATGAACTTCATATTTAAATTGTAGATGGTGTGCAAACATAGCTACAAACAGATATCAACAGCATTACATAATGTCCCGATTTGGGTATGCTATGAATTATTTAATAATTTCCACTCATTGGAACAGTTTTGTCCCTCTGATAATTATTATATGAAATCAGGATTTTAGTACTTAGTATAGCCCCCCTTTGCCTTCAGCACTGCCTGAACCCTATCAGGCATGCTCCTGATCAAATTCTGACACACCTGTGGTGGAATCTTATCCCACACTACCTCCACTCTATCCCACAACTCCTCTACTCCATCAGGAGGAGTATCATACTCCCCCAGCTTCTTCTTGAGGTAAGTCCAAAGATGTTCAATAGGATTGAGGTCTAGGGACTGTGGGGGCCATATCATAACCTCCACTCCAGCATCTCTGAACCAGTTTTGGGCTTTCCTGCTCCTATGTTTGGGATCATTGTCTTGTTGAAAGACAATATCCTCTACCTCTTTGTCATACCACTCCAAACTCCTGTTGAGTTCATCCTCCAAAATGGTAACAAAAAGGTCAGCATTTATCTTCCCATTGATCTTGCATGATAACCCAGGCCCTTCCCACAACATACAGCCCCAGACCATGATAGAACCTCCTCCAAACTTTTGAGTTTCCTGTACCAGCCTATCATTGAGCCCTTCTCCAGCTTTTTTCCAGACCCAAACTCTCCCATCTGACCCCAACCTATTCACTTTGGACTCATCTGACCAAACAACCATTTTCCAGTCTGCCATTGTCCACTCTGCATGTGCCTCTGCCCACTCCATCCTTTTCCTCCTGTGTACAGAGGTAAATCTAGGCCTTTTCTTCTTCACTACAGCCTTCATTCCTGCTATTTTGAGTGCCCTACAAACAGTTTTGGAAGATAGAGACTGGCCAGTCATGTGTTGGAGTGATTTGGTAACTTGGACAGCATTATCGGCCTTGTGAGATGTGATGAGACATACAGCATATTTGGTATCAGAGGTAGAAAGCTTGGATGGGCAGCCACCAGCTGACTTGGAGAGTGATGCTTGGTGTTTGGAGCAAAGTCTGGAGATGGTACTGACCCCCAGACCAGTAATAGAGAAGATAGAGTGAGCAGATTCTCCTTTATCCAAAGGAGAGAGAATGCAGTTCACTTGGGTAGAAGAGAGAGATCTCATAGGAGTCAGAGGTAAGCTGGGGGGTTGATATTTGGCAGGAAGTAAGCCCTTGTACTTATACACTATTCTATCTGGTCACATGATTTTTATTTGCACTTGTTTGATTGCAATAACCAAAGTCATGTGATTGATTATCAGAGGGACAAAACTGTTCCAATGAGTGGAAATTATTAAATAATTCATAGCATACCCAAATCGGGACATTATGTAATGCTGTTGATATCTGTTTGTAGCTATGTTTGAGCACCATCTACAATTTAAATATGAAGTTCATACCTTTAGTCATTGACTAGTTATTTGTGAATTAATCCAATGTGAAAAAACATTGGAACAGTTTTGTCCCCTACTGTATTTGATTGTTCAGCCTATGAAAAATGTTCGTGCGGCCAGCATTTGCGAATGACTGAATCTACAAATGAGGAGATACGGAATTTAGGCAGTTGGAGATGTAAAATAACAATAAGGCTTACCGCATCACACAGGGCAAGCAGCCTGTTCTTGGATCGCTTCTTTGTTGACTTGGGCATTCCGGCGTCAGGCATTGAGGCACACGCCAGAAGGAGCTCCTCCCAGATTGGGTTCCACTTCGTTACTTGAGGGTACCAGTGAAGGTAGTTGTCGAGACTTGGCTACGTTAGTAGGTGTATGCTTGGTAACAAGTGCATATACCCACTCATCTTCTGGAACTGCAGCATTGAGGTCATTTCTAAGGGCCTGGTCCAACGCTCCGTGATAAAGCACCTCTCTCAGAGGCATAAAGAGGTGAAACTTGAAGAGTGCCACATATGCCTTGACTAATACGGGCTGGATCTTTGAACCTTCTCTGCAAACAGCGAATGAGGCCAGCATGTGGTATGTGGAATGATACGCACCCAAATCGATTGTTCTTGATGTCGTCTATATACACCTTGCGGACCTCTGGGTCGATGGCTGGCATGCTCGTCTGTGGTTGGTCGTCGAGGGCAGAGGCAAACCCGGGCGCTGGCCAAATTGGGTCAGGTGATTGTGCCGACTTGTGTTCACGTGCCTAGGTGTGAGGGCGTCGCCCCCTTATGTTGGTACCAGGGATCCGAGAAATCGACAGGTATATCAGATCACAGATAGCCAGGGCCCATATGGCATCTTCGGATGATGCGAACCGAAGCTAATACAATCAGTACAGCCAAAGTACAGCACAAAAAGGCAGAATATACTCAGCCTTGCATAGGGCAACCAAAAGACGGTGTCGCCTGGAGGGAAGAGGGCACTCTGCGTCAGTCTCCGCATTGCCCAAGTCCACGAGCACTTCTTTGGCATGACAAAGGGCCTGAACAGTGGGATCTTGGCTATCACTACTGTTACCAGAAACATCGGGTTCGTCATACCCTGGACGTACCCTGGAGGTAGGGCGTTCTCGTAAAGAGTCTGCTCAGTCCGCGGTGGCCTCACAGCTGAAGAATTTACATGCCTAGAACCGAGTCCGGAGCTGCCAGTGTCTGCATATCCAGGGACCTGGGTAGGCCGGAGACAACATAGAGGGAAGTGAGGGGTAGAGCCGGCATGTGAGAACCAACAACGGAAGCATCACATACAGAACGCGTCAAGATGATGTAGTTGCGAGCAGAAGCTCAAAAGGGGAATGAACGGTCATTGTGGTAGCAGCGAGGGGTGTTCGTGAGGGGGCAGGGGAGGCAGATGCGGCGGTAGGTGCCACAGGTAGAGTCGGAATTGCACAAGCGGCGGGGGTGAGGGGGATGTGGGCGGGGGATGTGAGCGCTGGTGTGGGTGTAGCTGAGTGCATGGACAGTCTTCTCCTGGAGGGCCATTGATAAGAATCATCTTGAGCTGGATCCTCGGTGTGGGTGTAGAACGTCGAATTCGCGATATGATGGGCACTGGCATGCAAGCATGAGTTGGTAGGTGAGAGTGATGAATTAGGCCTTGAGATATTAGCGCCCAAGGCCAGATTGGGAGTATCAGCTACATAATCAGTAACTCAGCAAGAGTTCGTGCAATGGGACAGACCAAATGCTGGGAAGCGTTGATGAAACGGAGGATAGAAGCTTGAGAAGGGAGTCTGGTGATCACCATGTGATGATCGTGGGTGTGCACACCAAGGAACACATGTCAAGGTTGAAACTGCAACATACTAGTAAGATATAGCTGTGAGCAATAAACCTCTTTCGACTTATGAAGCTGTGTGTTTAATTGTATGCCACCCATGGTAAGTGCCTGAGATTTATCCTGGTCTCAACTACCACCTCGCAATCTCCTCGCAATCTCTATGGCCCTCAGAAATGATGATCAACAGGGTTCAATATCTTGTCCAGGATGCAGGAAGCGATTTGTGCCAGGCAGAAGTTACAGTGGGCACATAGCAAAGTGCTCTGCATACGAGGAATGGCAGGAACAAGTAATTGTTCGAGCACGTAGCAGACCCAGCCCGTTGGAACATCTGGGCAGACGAGGGGAACTAGAGGAGCAACTCGAGTTTGAGGTAATTAATTATGTGAGCCTTTTGGATGTTTTGATGACTTGCCAATAGGCCACTAGTGCTGCAAGAGCTGAATCAGCTTTTGACTCTCCCCGGGGGCTTCAAGCTGTACCTCCTCCTGTACCTCGCTCGACCAGTACACCAATAGAACAAATTTCGGCATCTCCAACACCTTCCCCTTTGCCAATCAGAAGGCTCCCTCACTACCGTGTTGATTCCCCAGTCAGTGAGGCTGAGAATAATCCCGGCACCCACACAAGTACAACCCGGTCAATTATGATATCCCCAAGCTCCTCACAAGCCGAAAGCAGTGATTTCCAGGAGTACTGTACCGAGCCAGATGCTTTTGGTATACAGCGGGTTTATCCATTTGGTCTGCCAAGTCACATACCTGGGAACCTTCTGCCTACGATAGCTGAAAGGCCCTCAGGTGATCATCCTCCTTATCACCCATTTCCCAATATGACGACTTCTCTCCTGATGGAGTGGCAATACACTGGAAGCCGAACAAAATCAGTTGCGGAGCTACAACGTTTGGCCAAGGTATTAACCCACCCCCATTTTAACCTCGAGGATATGGCTAGCTTCAATGTAAACAAAGAACTGAGGCGGCTGGATGAACACATCAGTGAAACACAGTTTTCAGCCGAGAAGGGTTGGAGAAAAGGAAGCATCAAAATCAAGCTTCCTTGCGAAAATGTTGGATTTTCCTCAGAGAAAGAAGTGCCGACGTACAACATGGATGGGATTTTGTACAGAAAGCCACTCGACGTTATCAAGTTGGCATTTCATGAACAAAAGGCCAAAGATTTCCATCTTGCACCATACAAGGCCTTTTGGAAGCCATCTGAGGATGCACCGGATGAACGAATATACAATGAAATTTTCACAGCTGATGGATTCTTGGAGGAGCATAGGAGGGCAGAAATGAGAACGCCTGAAGGAGAGGAAACTGTGGTAGCTGGTATCACCTTATATTCGGATTCAACCCAGCTTGCACACTTTGGAGGAGCATCTGCATGGCCAATCTATATGTTTATTGGAAACGAACCAAAGGATATTCGCTCACAAACAAATAAAATGGGCGCAAATCACCTAGCATATATACCAAAGGTATTTTGAGACTTGTACAATATATTGTGCTAGTACTAACTATCTGGAAAGCTTGGCAATAACATTCAGGAATATTATCTGGAGTGTTATGGGAAGCCTGCATCAAAAGATGTCCTGACATTCATTCGTCGGGAGCTGGTGCAGGCAGTATGGGAGCTACTGCTAGATGATGATCTAGTAAATGCATATATCTATGGCCTCCCTACAGCATTTGCAGACCAGGTCATCCGTCGTCTGTTCCCCTGATTTATTATATATTGCTGTGACTATCCAGAAAAGTGACGGTATATTTACTATTGCTTCTGGGCATAAACTGCTAACTAGGCCTTCATAGAATGCTTATGGCATGTCTCAAGTTCCTTGGAACTTATCTCTGCCCACGTTGCCTCGTTTTAAAAGAGAAGGTTCCAAAAGTTGGGACATTGAGTGATGAACAGTTTCATACTAGAAACCTGCGAGTGGACTCACAGCTCAAACGTGACAGAGTTGAGTCGGCAAGGAAGTTAATCTTCGAAAAGGGAATTCCTGTTGGTAGTAGCAGGGTAGAGGCTGCACTGGGAACCGGCTCATTAGTTCCTATCCAAGTCAGTACTTGTTCATCTGGTGTTGTAGCTATTATTGACCGCAAATTCTTATTAGAGTGCATTCTCAAAAAAGCTGGGCAGTGATCTCAATCACTTCCAGATGTTTGCACCTGATTTACTACATGAGTTTGAGCTTGGTATCTGGAAGACAGTGTTCAATCATCTAGTAAAGATATTGTATTTCAAAGGAGGTGATGGCATCCAAAAATTGAATCAACGGTATGTGGTTACTAAAAATCTGTAAATACAATAACAATATCATCCAACTGATTTTATACTTGATTAGCTATCGATACATTGCACCATTTGGTCGGGCTACAATCTGGAGGTTCAGAAATAATGTGACAGGAACAAAACGATTAGCTGCAAGGGATTATGAGGATCTTTTGCAGGTATAATCATTTTCACTTAGTGAGAGAAAATAGACTCATCTAGTCATATTTTAGTGTGCTATTCCATGTTTCGAAGGTCTCTTCAAGACTGACCAGGATAAGTCTGATGAGAAAATTATCAAAAAGCTCATCTTTGAACTATGTACATGGCACTCACTCACCAAGCTCCGATTGCACACCGAGACAACAATTATTGACCAAGAAAACTCTACCACTCGCTTGGGACACCTGTTACGCCAATTTCAAACCAAGGTTTGCCCAAAATTCAAAACAACAGCATTGCCCTCCGATGAGACTGCCCGACGAAAGACACATGCTGCAAAAGCATTGTCACCAGCCTTGGCAACAGGAGAGACTCATAAATCAAGTTTCAAGATGAATACATACAAGTTCCATGCCCTCTCTGATTATGCGGCCTCTATACGGCAACATGGGACTACAGATAATACCTCAACCCAATCAGTGAGTGTTGTGTCTTGAATCAAGTTACGGAGACAGCTTACACATAGGTAGGGGGAACTTGAGCATAAACGTATCAAGTGGTTCTACAGCACCTCAAACAAAGCAAAGCCCGAGGAAGGAATATTCAAGCAAATTTTGCGACAACGTCAGATCTTCAACATGCAGGAGAAAGACAATGAAATCGTGTCTGGTAATGTTTATATTATTGTAGAGACAATATTGTTACAGCACTAATGGTACATTTAATTAGATGTCGGGTATCATATTGCAGGTGGTGATTATCACACACGTGCAAATATCTATGAGTTTCAGGAAAGACACCAGGATGATCCTGCAATGAAGGTATGTGTCCTGCCTAGCAGCATATCTGATATGGAGAGACTCACAGGGTGGGTTCTCACTGTATTAGGAATTTGCACCCAATCTACACCACTACATTATCTCTCGCATTCTTGGTCAAGATTATACCGGCATCAACCACAAATTCAAGCCTCAGCAGGTATCCTCAGTATCAATCCGAAATGATACAATCTATCTGCACAAAACACTACGCATTCGGTACAGAACATATGATTTGCATTGTGAGGAAGATGTCTTGAACCCGGATAGTCGTCCAGATATTATGGTTCTATCACACAATGAAGCATCAAAGCACAATCACCCCTATTGGTATGCACGGATACTTATGATCTTCCATGCACTAGTCTTGTTTGAGAAAAAGGCACCCCAGTGAATGGACATTGTGTTTGTGCATTGGATGGGACTGTCAGAAGGCAGCAGGCCTGCATGGAATTCGAAAACACTTCATCGGCTCGCTTTTCAAGACACTAGTGCAAGGGATGCTTTTGGATTTATTGATCCGGCTCAAATCCTTCGTGCGGTGCATTTAATGCCTGACTTTGAAGAGGGACCAAATACTTCCATCACTCATGGCACAATTGCACGACCAAGATCTGAGAAAACTCTCTGGAAAGCATATTATATTGGAATGTAAGTAGTGGTACAGGCTCTAGGTAGGCTATACACTAATACAAGATACAGGTTTGCAGATCGAGATATGTTCATGCGATATCGTGGGGGAGGGGTTGGGCACATGGCTATACGACATGCAACTAATGTGTTTAAGAATGATAGAGATGCCCTCGACCACCGCCGTCACTGGCCTCTTGATCCCGGTTCCACCGATGAGGACTCCAGTTGTGGTGGTGAGGCTTCAGAGAATATCGGCATGGATGTTGGGGACAGTGACCATGGAAGTAGTGAACAGGAATCTGAGAACAGCTCAGATGAAGGGGAGAATGATAACGAACTGGGGGACAGCTCGGATGAAGGGGGAAATGATGAGGATGAGGAGGGGAATGGGAGTGATGAAGATGAAGACAGCGTGGAGAGCGAGAACAGCCTGAGTGAAGGCCAGGATGATACAGAACATGAGTTTGAGGACATGAATGACCTCAATGCCTGGCTTGGATACGAAGATTTCTAGTTTGGTACAACAGCAAAGAAATTTGAATAATATAATACTTATGACCCCTGGATCACAAAACTAATTGATATTTGCCATCCTTGAGACAGAGGGAACGAGCATAAAACCACATCATGCGAGGTAGATCACCATGGAAAGACCATGTGAGACTATGTCATACTAGGTATGGGGAAAGCGCGAAACTGTGTCATGTTTAGCAAGCAAATGTTCAAAAGAATTGGCACTATACGGAGTGACGTGTACCTGTAGGTTTGGGGGTTCCAGTGAACTTGTAGCACCAAATGCTTCGGGATTTTCCTCACAGCCAGTAGCAGCCTTGACCCGGTGGCAGAACAGAGCACGGGTGGGTACAACGTGTGCCTGCTTCTGGCCACGGAGCCAGCTGATCAATACATGTCAAGATCGAGAGAGGCAGAGGATATTTGTCATCAGCCCCAATAACAATGCAATCGGCGATTGCGAGAGGCCGGAATATATTTCGCCAGTATTGCAATCAGCTGCAATTTGATAGAATATACTTCTTGGATATTGCAGTTGATTGCAGTTCACCGGAAATATATTTTGCCAATATTGCAATCGGTGGCAATTGGCCGGAATGTATTTCTTTGATATTGTAGCCAGTTGCAGCGGGCCTGAAATATATTTCACAAGTATTTCAATCACTTGCGATGATATGGAACAATGGATAATCTATTTACATATATTACAACTCATTTCTCATTGGTTGTAATGTATCGCAATGTGGTGGCAACATATTTGTCGCGCTTTGCAATGCCTTGCAATGTTGCGCAATATGCGACTGCTCATTTCAATGTCACATGATAAATTCAGCAGGATTGCAAGGTGATTGTAAGGGGTCGTTATGGAAATAATATATTGCACCAGATTGCATGGCCTTGAAACCTCCGATAATGGCTTGCAACCAAACGGGGATTTTGTAGATGTTGTTTGGGCTGTTATATCGGACTGATTTGATTGTTCGTTTGCACGCCACGGCATTACCATTTTTGCTTGTAATACGTGAAAAAGTAATGGGTCATTCTCTCTCTACGCTCAAGCAAAAGTACAAATCGGCTAGAGCACGGAGGTTAATCAGAGCAAGAATTGCCGCCTTGATTGCTCAGCTCGAGCATACGGGTGCACTCAGTGATCCAGAGGAGATGATCGAAACTCTCCAACAGGCAATCTTGCTCACGCCTGATGGTCATCCCTCTAAACCAATGTGCTTCAACGACCTCGGGGGATTACTCGGGAGTAGATTTCAGCGGACAGGACTGCTGAGTGATCTTGAGGCGGCCATTGATTATCAACAGCAGGCTTTCTTGCTCACGCCTGATGATCATCCTGACAAACCAATGTACACCAACAATCTCGGTATTTCCCTCCATAGTCGATTTCAGCACACAGGGGTGCTGAGTGACCTCGAAGCCGCCATCAATTATCAACAGCAAGCTGTCTCGCCCACGTCTGACGTTCATCCCAACAAACCAAGGTACTGCAACAGCCTTGGGATTTCTCTCTGGAGCCGATTCGAGCACACAGGGGTGCTTAGTGACCTTGAAGCAGCTATCGGGAATCAACGACAGGCCATCTCACTTACACCCGATGATCATCCCTCCAAACCAAAGTACTCCACCAACCTCGGAAATTCCCTTGAGAGTCGATTTCAGCACACAGGGATGCTGGGTAACCTCGAAGCCGCCATCGAAAATAAACAGCAGGCTGTTTTGCTCACGCCCAATGGTCATCCCGACAAACCAATGTACACCAACAACCTCGGTATTTCCCTCCAGAGTCGATTTCAGCGCACAGGGGTGCTCAGAGACCTCGAGGTCGCTATTGAAAATAAACAGCAGGCTGTTTTGCTCACGCCCGATGGTCATCCCGACAAACCAATGTACACCAACAACCTCGGTATTTCCCTCCAGAGTCAATTTCAGCGCACAGGGGTGCTCAGAGACCTTGAGGTTGCCATCGAGAATCTCCAACAGGCTGTCTTGCTCACGCCTGATGGACATCCCGACAAACCAAGGTACTCCAATAACCTCGGTATTTCCTTCGAGAGTCGATTTCAGTACACAGGGATGCTGAGTGATCTCAAAGCAGCCATCGAGAATCAACAACGGGCCGCCTCCCTCACACCCGACAACCATCCTTCCAAACCAAGGTATTCCAACAACCTTGGAAATTCCCTCTTGAGTCGATTCGAGTGCACAGGGGTGCTGAGTGACCTCGAGGTAGCCATCAAGAATCAACAGCAGGCCGTCTTGCTCACGCCTGATAGTCATCCTGACAAACCACAGTACTCCAATAACCTCGGGACGTCCCTCGAGAGTCGATTTGAGCGCACGGGGATGCTGAGTGACCTTGAAGCTGCCATCAATTATCAACAGCAGGCTGTCCTGCTCATGCCTGATGGTCATCTTGATCAGCCAATGTACTTCAATAACCTTGGGAGTTTCCTCCAGCGTCGGTTTCAGCACACAGGGGTGCTGAGTAACCTCGAAGCAGCCATCGAGAATCAACAGCGGGCGATCTCGCTCACACCTGATGGTCACCCCGACAAACCAAAATTCTTCAACAACCTCGGGGTTTCCCTCGAGAGTCGATTTCAGCGCACAGGGATGCTGAGCGACCTCGAAGCGGCCATCAGAAATCAGCAGCAGGCTGTCTCGCTCATGCCCAATGGTATTCTCTCCCAACCAATGTACTTCAACAACCTTGGTGTTTCCTTTGCAAGTCGATTTCGGTGTGCTGGGGTGTCGAGTGACCTGGACACTGCCATCGAGAATCTCCAGCAGGCTGTTTCACTCACGCCCGATGGTCATCCTGACAAACCAGGGTACTCCATCAACCTCGGGAATTCCTTCCAGAGTCGATTTCAGCACACAGGAATACTGAGTGATCTCGAGGCAGCTATCAAAAATAAACAGCAGACTGTCTCGCTCATGCCCGATGGTCATCCCAACAAGCCAGGGTACTCTAACGACCTCGGGATTTCTCTCTTGAGCTGATTCCAGTGCACAGGAATACTCAGCAATCTCGAGGCTGCCATCGAAAATCAATGGCAGGCTATCTCACTCATGCCTGATGGTCATCCTGACAAACCATCGTACTTCAAGAACCTTGGGATCTACCTCGAGAGTCAGTTTGATCACACTGGATTGTCATGTGATTTGGCCGAGGCCATTTCAAATTTTCGATTAGCCGCCACTTCTGGCATTGGCCCAATATTACCCCGATGTCGTGCATCCAAAAGGTGGGCTCATTTAGAAGCCAAGCGGGATCCACCTTCTGCCTTAGTTGCATACCGTCACACTATCAACCTCCTTCCAAAACTCGCTTGGATTGGAGATCCCATTGCTACCCGCCATTCACTCCTCGCTGATCTCGACAATGTTTCGAGAGAAGCTGCTGCTTTTGCCCTCAATGCTGGCCATCCTGATCTTGCACTTGAGTTACTTGAGCAAGGACATTCAGTTGTCTGGAATCAGCTAGTCCAGCTCCGACCTTCAGTTGATCACCTCCATCAAGCCCACCCAGACATCTGTGCTGAGTTCACTAAAATCTCTCGTGAGCTTCAGCATGCGGCTACGCGAGGACACGATCTAATCAACCCCCATAACATCAATCATTCCATTTCGCTTGAGGAAGAAACTCGACAGCATCATCGTCTTGCAGAGAAGTGGGATACACTGGTCCAGGAGATCCGGTCGCTTCCAAACTTCCATGACTTCATTCTTCCAAAGAATGTTTCTGCTCTCATGGGGGCTGCCAGCCAAGGTCCCATCATTGTCATCAACGTTCATAAGCACCATTGTGACGCCTTGGTGCTTGAGCGAGGAAGAGACAAAGTGCTCCATATCCCGTTACCCAACCTTCACTACGATGACTTAACAAAGATGCATGATTTATTGCGGCAATATCTTGCAAACCCTCACCGGGCTCGGAGGTGGGAGGGCCGTGCTGGTCGAGTGGCTCAGACAATGGATCATTCGCTCATAGTAGATATTCTCGCGCAAACATATTCAAAGGTCGTCTATCCTATCCTGAAAGCCTTGGGCATCACGGTAATCGATACTTCCTCTTGCAAAATATGTATGCTGATAATGATTTCAGACAGTGAGATCTGACACCTCTCACCTTCCTCGCATTTGGTGGTGTCCGACCGGTCCTCTCACATTCTTTCCACTCCATGCTGCCTGTTGCACAAATGGAACTGAGATAGATGGAATATTCAACTATGTTGTCTCATCATACACACCGACAATCAATGCCTTGCTCGAGGCAAGATCTGCAAAACGTCGGCCGTTTGACCAGCTTGTCGGTATTGCCATGACCAACACACCTGGTCAAAGCTCGCTTCCAGGTGCCGGGAGGGAAATTGCGAGGATACAAAATCTATTTTCTGTCAACTCTCGATGGGGCTTCGAGACGCTTCGAAATGAGCAGGCGACGGGAGACGAGGTGTTGACGCGCATGGCAAACAGCAGCTGGGTTCACTTCGCGTGTCATGCTATCCAAGATAAGAATGAGCCTACACGGAGTGGTTTCTGCCTCCACGATCGCCGTCTGACCATCATGGACATTGTCGCTAAACCGTTTGATCATGCCGATTTTGCATTCCTGTCTGCTTGTCAAACGGCAGCTGGAGATGAGAAGGCATCAGACGAGGCGGTGCATATTACCGCTGCAATGTTGGGTGCGGGATATTGCAATGTGATTGGAATGATGTGGACTATACCAGATGAGGCGGCTTCACGGGCTGCCACAAAGGTGTATGGAGTGCTTTTGTCTGGAGGGGAACCGGACAGCGATCGGGTGGTGCAAGCACTGCACGAGGCCGTGAAGGAGATGCGAGAGGCAGATCACAATTCATATAGTTTCTGGGTTCCTTTTGTACATTATGGCGTGTAGTGTACTATATGCTACAGTGACTCCTACGTTTACGAATGTGCAAATCAGGTTTATTTTCAGCTTTTGGATTAATCTGTATAGTAAATGTGCCACAAAAGAGGCAAGACTCGGCGGAGGAGTTGGATAGAGCTTTCACATACATCGACCCCTCAGCAGTTGGGTATTAGGTGTTTGAGTAACCGAGGTAGCCTCATTTCGCCAGCTCCGCTGTGGCAGCCCCAGTGTCTTCATTTCACAAATATGCTTGCCTTCCAGTTCGTGCACTAGGTTCGGGGCTGCCTTGAGCACCCTGAGAGCATTTCGGACCAGAGTCTAGCTCAGGGCGTCCCATCGAGTTGGCACATGTTCTGTCCCTCTCTTCCTCCACTCCTAGTCCTGGCACATGGTCCCTTAGGGCGCCGATAGCTGCCTGCTTATCCACTGATATGTAAGTTGTGTTTGCCTGCATGTTCCTTCCTGGAATTCTGAGCCCCATCTCTGCCACCTGTAGCAAGACACGCACTGCTGAGCGCGACTATGCCAGAAAACCTTTCTTGCACAGGTGCCGAACACTTGTTGGTTATCTCAACCACCGCATCCCCCACACTCTCTGCAGCTGGTACACTCCCCAGCACTTCACCTTATCTAGCCCGGTCGCCAAGTACCGGCAATTTATTTCCGAGTCGAAAAAATCACGCGGTTCGACACGACTGCCCCTAAGGGTGCAGGATATCCCGGTGCGGGCTGAGTGGTGCTTTTTGAGCGCTTGTCGAGATGCTTAGATGTGAGGAATTGACTGTTTGCGATTGCAGGACAGACCCTCATGCTAGATTCCACTCAGCGGGTGTTGTTGTTCTCCCGATCCAGGTGAGGTTGGTTTCCTTTTACGTACAACTCAAGTCTGACATGGAGTGATTTTGTTTAGAGCAGCATCACCCACTTGTTGGATCTCCCAATGAATGTACCAGAAGATACACCTCCAGCACAAGACGTGGTCATCATAGCCTGAAGACCACACCAAACCTTCAGTCTAGACGCACACAACAATCGCGAGTCTCTCATCTCACCCACCCCCCTGCTCACTACCTCCTTCAAGATTGCTAACGATCCGATGCCGAATTTAGCGTGCAATATATTGGTTCCACGCTTACCAGCTGGTCACTGTCTTTCTAACATCCATGACCATTGTGAGCAGGAGCAGGAAGCATGGAGATTTGGTTTCGGTTGCATTTTGGGGGGGATTGTAATTGTGAGGCGGATTTGGTGCAGAGTGGGTGGCGGTTGTCAGTTTTGTATGGGGTGCATACGAGGGATTTTGCGGATGCAGCGGCGTTGGTGGGTCTGGCAGTGGTGTTATGCTAGGCGTGATGGATGGGTTAATTACGCCCAATAACAGGTTTTTTGACCTCAATCCGATTTTGAATGCATCAAAGGGGGAAAGTGTGGGGGTTCTCTTCGAGTTGCTCGTATAATGTGGATACAAGTAAGGCCGTTGCGGTATAATGCGGATACGAGTAAGGCCGTCGCGGAGTTGTTGATGCCAGAGGTGAGTCGCGGAGTACCTCTCAATGATGCGGAGGTGAGGTTGATGTACAGAGGCAGTTTAAAGGTGAAGACGGGTTGTTGTGGCGGGCTTTCAGGACGTCGTCCTCTTCTTCACCCCTGGCTTCCTTTCCTGATACACCTCACACTCTTACCCTCACCCTCGCAAACGTCACAAACAAAGCTTGAACAAGCTCTCAAAGTCCCCCGCAATAGCAATGTTTGAAGCAGCGAGCTTTACCAGGGAGTCTTTGTTGCGAGAGCTGCCCCGATCCCCCCTGTCTCCACAGAGGACGCAGAGGACCAATTCCGGAGAAAATCCGAGCGGCAGAATAAATCCCTTCACACAGTGGTGGTAGAATATAGGATGGCAACACGGATGCGACCTTCCAAAGGGCATCTTGGCAAATGGCGTGAATTTGTGGAGCAGGACGACTTTGAAGATGGTTGACTACTTTGGTGGCGATTGCGGCAATATCTGGCAGTGATGATGCCGCACTTGTCCGCACAGCATGTCGGCCTGCCATCTCTTTTCTTCCTTCCACAACCTCTTTGCCAACCTTGCCAAAAAATACTACTTCACACCCTCCACTATCGACCCCGCACCACCCGGAAACGACTTTAAATTCATGTCGACCACCAACATCGTCATCAATTTCTGCCAAATGCCACATGCACATCACATTCTTCAAGGTTACCTTTTGCTGATCGGCAACGCATACCTGCCCTGTACCCCGTATTCACCCCTACAATGGCACTGGGATTCATGGACATCAAGACCCCGAGCTACTACTACTACGGCTCCACCAAGTGATACACGTATGGCTGGGGTCCTGTCAATCTCAAACTCGAAGACGTGGACCCACTGGAAGTCCCCTGGGAGCAGAAGATGAGTACACCAACAGCCTTGGGAATATTCTCAAGAGTTGATTTGAGCATACGGGGATGCTGAGTAACCTCGAGGGGACCATCATGACTCAGCAGCGGGCTGTATTCCTCACTCCTGACATTCATCAGGAGGAGACCAGATGCCCCATATCCCTTAAGTAAACTCCACCGCGACAGTTTGATGAGTACGCAAGACTTATTGCGGCAATATCTTGCAAATCCTCATTGGACCTGGGGACAGGAGGGTGGTCAACTGTGGGTCGGGCAGCAGGATGTTCGCTTATAAAGGAGATTCTCGAGCCAATTGATTCAAAAGTTGTGTATTATATCCTGCAAGCCTTGGATATGAAGGCAACGAATACTTGTTCTTACAAGACATATATATGCTGAATTCCAATATCGTGTTTGTAGACAGCTAGATCCGAATCTCACCTTGTCCGCATTGGTAGGTCGAGCCGGTCCTCTCACCTTTTGACTGCATGCCGCCTGTCATACAGCCGGAATCAAGATAGATGGGATATTTACTTTCGTTGTCTCGTCATATACGCGCTTCAACAATTAACACCTTGTTCGAGGCAAGATCAGCAAAAAGTCAACCATCCAACCACATATCCTAGGCCTCAACCCACCGGAGCACCACGAAAACAAGCAGTACGTCAGTTCTCCCATACTTTCCTCCCTCAACACACATATCGCTGAGCACAAGCGAGGTGCCATGCCGCAGCCTTTGTTGGTGGCGTATACTTTGCAAACAGGTACATCAAGGGCCGCCTTGAGGACATCAAGGACGGGCTAGGGTGAGAACAGGCAGCAAGGGATGGGTGCATCTGTCATTTTGTTCAGAATTGATTTTTTCCTGAAGAGTAGCTCAGCTTCGAGAGGCGTTTTCAACGGGCACAGGATCAATGACGTTTCATGCACAGTATTCCTGCTTTTACCCACATCCACAGACCAAATTTTCGAAACAATGACGTCGAGACGGTCACATAGGAACTCCAGACCAGATCCAAGGCCGGAAACACCCGGCAACATCTCAGGCCACCATCCAGTCTTGCCTCGAGCATAGACATGTCATAGTAGTAAGAGATATGCTCCAATACCGGCTCTGTCAGTTGCTCCTACGAGCTTTTTGCTCGTGGAGGCACTGGCAGCAACCACCCCGTCCGCTGAATCAAATCCTAACACTCAGAGCGGCGTGGGGATACCAGACTCTACAGGAAAACTTTTGTCCACTTCAATTATCACTACTTGGACCCGCAAATCTCTTGTACCTGTAGAGAATGTGTCTGCGGACAGTTCACAATTAGTATGTCCCACAGTTGTGCTCACCCCGTGCTCTTTCCTGAACCAACGGTTACTAAGCCAGATGATCCAATGCGCTCGTCCATCATTCCAAGTCTACAGATGCACAAAAAAAGGCAGACTTGTGGACCAAAGTCAAGACTCTTACTGCCTATACTCAATGACAGTCCTCTGCCTCCTTGAAACAATCCAGCTAACCCTACTCGCTCATTCGAAATACATCAATTCTGTTCTGCAACAAGGAGGCGTCGAACAAATGCGAGAACAATTCGACTCGGAGCTACCTCTCCTCAGACTTCTCTTTAGTGGAGGGGAGGGTGTCATCTCACACTTAGCTGGTGGTTGTTGCTGTTGGGTGGAAAGCTGTGGATGAACGCATTTGACATGGTGTGAAGGGTTTGTTGATAATCTCGACTCCCCGCCTATTTCTACTGAACTTTACTAGTTGCACTGAAGACCAGTTGCACTGAAAACCAAGCTTAGTGTCACAGATCTCGATCATCTCACCAACGATGTCAAAAGGCGTTTATATTTGAAGGCAACGAGCGCCAAACCAATTATATATCTTCCTATTTTCTGTTTGCTTCTGATATTCCACCCTAGCACCTCACATTACCTTTCTCCAACCCGGAAGTGACAAATCAACAACAGGCTCATCCACCTCACTCTCCCCCTCCCAACTCTTGCACTCCAATATATGATCTTATCCCCACACTCAACAACGCCCCTGATCTGCTTGCCACCCTCACCTACCATCCCAACACATTCACCTCCACCTCCACATCCAATATTGGAGTTTTATGTGTCGTCTGATTTCGCTGCGGTACTGGAAAATTGTCTTGATAGGGCAACGGAGATGTTGTTCAAGGGGTCGGAGAGGAATGTGTTTGGGATGGTGGGCCGGGGAAGGGTGTGGTGGAGGGGAAGTGAGGATCAGGTTGGCAGGGTTGTTGCCAAACTTGAGTAGGTGGAGTTTGGGATTCCCTTGTAAATCTGTGGAGGTGTGTAATTTTGTTTTTTTCGGGCTATTTTGCGCGATGATAAGCCGATTTTGGGTCTACACCTAAAATACACCATTTTTACCGATTTTATTACTATAAAATCAATGGCAATACATCTATGAACCTCAGAGAGGATTGGGACCTATCCCGAGGTCGCCAGTTCGACCGTGTATAGGGTGTTTGTGCCCTAGCGTATGTCTAATAGTGTCTAAACTCACGCAAGGGATAGTCTTTATGACAGAACTCAGTAAAGGGCGGGCATTTCGGGCAACTACTAGGGGATTCCGGGCTGTACATAGCTTGCCAAACCAACCCAGGTCGCAATCAGGGAGGACTATGCATGAGATAAATTAAACTCAGAGACCGGGAGTGAGCCAAACCAGCTCGCGAGAACTGTAGAATATTCCAGAGATCTGAAACGAGGTTATGCAGCCAGGCAAAACCCTTAGAAACAGAGCATGGACAACGGAACGAACTTCCTAGCATCGGAACGGCACCCCCGAGCGTCAGAATATTCCAAACGGATTATTGTGCACTAATTAGGCATACTTTGTGGGTCCACGATGCTACAGAATCACTTCCCGAAGGAGAGTTCAGCAGGCACGGGACAATGGGAACCATCTCCGAGACACGATCAGCATTTTGATCCGAGAGCTCAGGCATACGTCATCGAACGTCTGCATTCCCGATGACCTAGTAGCAACGGCCGGACTGCCGTTGACTCGAAAACATATTCCGAGTACTTCGGACACTTGCAGCAATGCAGAAGAACTTTCTAAAATATTCTATCCTTTTGTTTTATCACGGACCGAATTTCCTATATTTCAAATCTCTCTGTTTCGTCTATTTTAGTTTTGTATCTCTCTCAATATAAAAATACGGCTGCAGGCCTCTGAGAAGAGCAAGAAGGGCTTCACCCCAACTTCTCAGCAGAGTACTTCGCAGCCGTGATCAAGAACGGTTTAGATCTATTTTGTGTGAATTGTTTAAGTGAAACTAGTCTTCAGGAGAGTTCAGTCAGAGTTATTAAGAGGAGAATCACCTTGAGTTCGCTTTTGTGTGATTTCCTAGAGCCTAGAGAGCAGAGGGATTGGAACTTGAGATTTCTTCGAGTTCAATTCAAATTTAGAGACAGAATAGACTAAGCCAAGTGGGTCTTGAGCTTGAGTCTGTCCCCCAGAGTCCAGAGGAGTTGTAATCAAGTTAGTCTTGTATTACACTCAAGTTAGAGGTCAGATTGTGTACAGTTGTCCAGGACTATCTTAGTCAATAACTGTGTCATTTTGGAGCTCTATAAAATCGGTTTCTTCGATTCTGTCTGTCAGATCCGCACCCCCTTGAACTTGCCTTGGCAAACGATTACTCTTTGACATATCCTACCCCATACCTTTGCCCTAAGCTCCCACATGAGTTTAGTGATTGTGTTTGAATTTTGAGAGTTTGAGTGTTGGGTTTAGTGTGAAAGCTTCCCATCCTTGTTCCCTCAGTGTTGTGCTTCCCCACTCTTGCCATCGAGTCCGTTTTCCAGTGTTTCAGCGATACTGAGCCTTCTCTTTTTTTGTTTTGTTTGTAGAATATTTTGGCGGCGAGAGAGGTGTCACAGCTTTGTGTGATTTTGTTCACCAAGTTCGAGGAGCAGTTTCGATGGGCTGGTGTGAGGAGGTGAAAGAGATAGTGTGTGTATGTAAAACTCTAATTGTGTGATTTGGACTCTTCTTTTGTCTGCGGAAATGTATGTGTAAATCTATCATAAATATAAGTATATTGATTGGTTGGCGCTAATCATGCAGGACTTGGGATCCCAGGGCGCCTCATTGCATAGCAACGCTACAGCAGTTACTCACTTCGCTACCTCCAACTCCCGTTTATCTTGCACATAGTGGTCTTATTCCATTCACCATAGGTACCCCAAATTTTTTGGGTCCGTTATACCAGACTGATTTGATTGTTTCTTGCATATTGCAGTATCATCACTGTACATACTTGTAACGTGTGAAAAAGTGATGGGTCAATTTCTCTCTATGCTCAAGCCCGAGTACGTATCAGCTATGGCGAGGTGGTTGGTCAGAGTAAGAATTGCTGTCTTGAAGAGTCAACTTAGGCATACGAGTGCACCCAGTGATCTACTAGAAGAGCAGATGACCGAGACTTTCCAACAGGCTATTTTGTTCACGCCTGATGGGCATTCCGACAAGCTAACGTATCTCATTTACCTCGGGGTTTCCTTCCGGAGTCAATTTAAACGCACAGGGGTGCTCAGTCACCTCGATGGGGCCATCGAGAATTTCCAGCAGGCGGTCTCCCTCACACCTGATGGTCATCCCGAGGCACCAATGTATTCTAACGACCTCGGTAATTCCCTCGTGAGTCGATTTCAGCACACAGGGGTGCTGAGCGACCTCGAAGCTGCCATTGATTATCACCAGCAGGCAGTCTCACTCACACCTGATGGCCATCCAGACAAACCAATGTACTCCAACAATCTCGGAGGTTCCCTCCTGAGCCTATTTGAGCGCACAGGGGTACTGAGCGACCTCGAAGCCGCCATTGACAATAAGCAACAGGCAGTCTCGCTCACACCTGATGCCCATCCCGACAAACCAATGTACTCCAATAACCTCGGCAATTCCCTCTCCACCCGATTTCAGCGCACAGGGGTGCTGAGTGACCTCGAAGCCGCCATCGATTATCAACAGCAGGCTGTCTTGCTCACACCCGATGATCATCCCAACAAACCGGGTTACTCCAGCAACCTCGGGCTTTCCCTCGAGAGTCGATTCCAGTGCACAGGGGTACTGAGTGACCTCGAAGCAGCCATCAATTATCAACAGCAGGCGGTCTCACTCACACCTGATGGTCATCCTGACAAATCAACGTACTCCAGTAACCTCGGGCTTTCCCTCGAGAGCCGATTTCAGTGCACAGGGGTGCTGAGCGACCTTGAAACGGCCATCGACAATAAACAGCAGGCGGTCTCACTCATGCCCGATGGCCATCCTGACAAACCAATATACTTCAGCAACCTCGGTAATTCCCTCCGGAGTCGATTTCAACGCACAGGGGTGCTGAGTAACCTTGAAGCTGCCATCGAGAATCAACAGCAGGCTGTCTCGCTCACGCCCGATGGCCATCCCGACAAACCAATATACTTCAGCAACCTCGGGGATTCCCTCGAGAATCGATTTCAGCGCACAGGCGTGCTGAGAGACCTTGAGGCAGCCATCGATTATCAACAGCAGGCGGTCTCGCTCACGCCTGATGGCCATCCTGACAAACCAGCATATTCCAGCAACCTTGGGACTTCTCTCCGGATCCGCTTTCAGCGCACAAGAGTGCTGAGTGACATTGAAGCGGCCATCAAGAATCTCCAGCAGGCAGTCTTGCTTATACCTGATGGTCATCCCTCCAAACCTACATACTACAACAATCTCGGCAGTTCCCTTCAGATTCGATTTGAACGCACAGGGGTACTGACTGACCTAGAGGCGGCCATTGATTATCAACAGCAGCTGGTCTCGCTCAGACCTGATGGTCATCCCGACAAACCAATGTGCTTCAATAACCTTGGGCTTTCCCTCTCAAGTCGATTTCAGCACACAGGGGTGCTGAGTGACCTTGAAGCCGCCATCGGGAATTTCCAACAGGCGGTCTCGCTCATGCCCGATGGCCATCCTGACACACCAATGTACTTTGGCAACCTCGGTAATTCCCTCGAGAGACGATTTAAGCGCACAGGGGCGCTGGGTGACCTCGAAGCCGCCATCGAGAATCAACAGCAGGCTGTCTTGCTCACACCCGATGGTCATCCCTCCAAACCGACATACTTCAACAACCTCGGGATTTCCCTCGCGCGTCAGTTTGATCATACTGGCCTGCCATGCAATTTGACCGACGCCATCCTTAACTTTCGATTAGCCACCACTTCTAACGTTGGCCCAATATTTCCCCAATGTCACGCATCCAAAATGTGGGCTTGTTTAGAAGCCACACGAGATCCACCTGAGGCCTTGGTCGCATACTGTCATGCTATCAACCTCCTTCCGAAACTTGCTTGGATCGGGGATCCCATTGCTACCCGCCATTCACATCTCGCTGACCTTGATGATCTTTCGAGAGAGGCTGCTGCCTTCGCCCTCACTTCTGGTAATCCTGACCTTGCACTTGAGTTGCTTGAGCAAGGACGTTCAGTCGTCTGGAATCAGCTAGTCCAACTCTGACCTTCAGTCGACCATCTCCATCAGTCCTACCCAGATCTTTGTGCTGAATTCACAGCGAATCTCTAGTGAGCTTCAAAGTGCAGCCACTCGAGGACACAATCTAATCACACCCCATGACGTTGACAATCCCATTTCGCTTGAGGAAGAAACTCGACGCCATCACCGTCTCGCAGAGAAGTGGGATTCGCTCGTGCAGGACATCCGGTCGCTTCCAGACTTTCATGACTTCCTTCTTCCTGAAGAAAGTCTCTGATCTCATGGAAGCTGCTAGTTCAGGCCCTGTGGTTGTCATCAATGCCCATGAGCTCCGTTGTGATGCATTGGTACTTGACCGAGGAAGAGACCAAGTGCTCCATATCCCACTACCCAAACTTCGTTACAAAGATTTAACGAAGATGCATGATTTACTGCAGCAATATCTTGCAAATCCTCATCGAGCTCGGAGATGGGGGGGTCGTGCTGGTCGAGTGGCCCAGCCACCAGATGATTTGCTCATGGGAGATATTCTCAAGAAAATCTACTTGAAAGTTGTCTATCCTATCCTGAAAGCCTTGAGGATGACGGTAATCAATACTTGCTTCTGTGACATATTTATGCTGATATTAATTTTAGACGGCCAGATCTAAATCCTCTGGGCTTCCTCGCATTTGGTGGTGTCCAACTGGTCCCCTTACATTCTTTCCACTCATGCTGCCTGCTGTACGACCAGGACCGGGATTAACGGGATATTTAACTACTGCTGTCTCCTCGTATACACCAACAATCAATGCCTTGCTCGAGGCAAGATCAGTGAAACGTCGGCCGTTTGACCAACTTCTTGGCATCGCCATGACCGATACACCTGATCAAAGCAAGCTTCCAGGTGCCAGGAGAGAAATTGCGGAGGATCCAAGATCTATTTTCTGTCGACCCTCGGTGGAACTTCGAGACACTTCAAAATGAGCAGGCAACAGGAGAAGAAGGTCTTGACACGCATGGAAAACAGTAGCTGGGTTCACTTTGCATGTCATGCTACCCAAGATAAGACAGAGCCTACAGCGGAGTGGTTTCTGCCTCCATGATGGCCGTCTGATCATCATGGACATTGTTGCTAAGCCAGTTTCGTCATGCTGATTTCGCAGTTCCTAGTCTGCTTGTCAAACGGCAGCTGGGGATGAGAAAGCATCAGACGAGGCAGTGCATATTACTGCTGCGATGTTGGGTGCGGGATATCGCAATGTAATTGGGACGATGTGGGCAATCCCGGATGAGGCGGCTTCCAGAGTCGCCTACGAAGGTGTATGAGGTGCTTTTGTCTGGAGGAGAACCAGACAGCGATCGAGCGGCGCAAGCGCTGCATGACTGCTGTGATGGAAATGCGAGAGTTGGACCAGCGATTCATATAGTTTCTGGGTTCCTTTTGTACACTATGGTGCATGATGTTCTATATACTATATGACTCCTGCCTTATCCACATTCATTACCATGCGAATCAAGCTCATGTCCAGGTTTGGGGACTACTTTGCACAGTAGACATGCCATGGGAGGGATTGGACTTAGCGGGGGAGTAGGGACAGAGCTCTCGCATATATTAACTCAGCAACTGGATGGTGGCCGGGAGGAAACTCGTACTAGTAAGAGCATTTTGAAAGGCAGAGACGCTTTCGTGACGTCATCGCCTTCCTCTTCCGGGCACAACCGACCTCGCCTTCAGTGTTCACGCCTGTCACAAACAAGCTTGATGCTTTCAAAGTACCGCAGCTGCATGCTCAACATCACCACGTCGTGACAGAGTAGCCCGTCCCCATTCTCTTTGACAATCCAAAGGACCAGTTCCTGAGAAACCTAAGCGGCAAAGCACACAACCCTTCATGCAACCAGGCAGAATACCGAGGGCCTCCAGAGGGCTTTGACGACTGGTGGGAGATTACAGGGCGGCACGACTGCAGGATCGACGGGTCTGATGGGCTGATGGGCAACCCCGATTGGTTTTGGCCCTTTCTTGGCGAAGAAATTCACCGGAGAACATCCGGGTCCGTTCCGTGTTCTCTCCTTCCGCCACTCAGGTTCTTGGAACACAGGGTTTTCCTATCGAGGTTGAACATATCCCCTCCATACGCTTCGTCCGCATTTGTGATGGCAGATCCTTAACTGTCAAAATGAACCATGTTGAAGACTTTGGGATTTAGCGCCCGTGCTCATGGCTATCGTGTCATGCTCCCAAAATTGGACGGCAAGGTGATAGGTCCTTAAATACCCCTTCGCCTCCCGTCTCTCTGACTATCTGCAACTCCGAGATACAGACTTCTCCACCAACCCATAAACAACGCCCTCGTTTCATATGAGCACCGTACAGAACCCGACTCTATCCTCCGAAATTCCTCGGCTGGCATCGGCGCTGTACTCGGTGGCCCATTCGTCTCAGATTGGGGAGGTCCACGGCAACATTTGGTAGTCATGACCTTGTACAGCTGTCCACACAACATGATGGCCGGCCGTCTCCTTCCCTCCCTTTGCAACCCCATTGTCAACCAGGCCAGAAACTATTACCTTACTCCCTCCACCATCAGCCCTGCATCGCCAGGAAGCAACTTTGAATTCATGTCGACCACCGATGCCATTGATTTCTGCTAAACACCATATGCACAAGACCACTTGTTTTCCGATTGACGAACCATACCTACCCCGCGCCCCGCGTCCACCCTCGCAACGGCACGGGGATTCATGGATATCAAGATCCCCGGCCATCACCATCATGGTTCCACCAAGCGATACGCGTATTGTAGGGCTCCGTCGACCTCGAACTCAAAGACGCGGACACAATGGAAGTACTCTAGGAAGCAGACGATCGACAAGGTGTTTTGGCCAGGCGCAACGATCAGGAGGCGGGTTTCATCCACTGGGATTTTCACCTCCAATATCGGTGACATCATTTCCCTGCGCATGGCATCCACGGCGCCCGACTCAACCCTCAACCGCACTATCACATTCGAAGACCCGCCCAACTCGGGCTGGTATAGCAAACACACACGTGTCGGCGACAGACCTCAATGACGAAGTGGTGATGCAGCATTTGTTAAGACTACAGCAGGGGGGCCTGTACCTTGGTGATGAGGGTGCGTTAAAGCACTGATCATCAGTTTGGGAATGCGGTGGGGCTTGAGGAACATTGGTGGGATAGGCATCTTGTGGGTTTGGATGGGATGAGTTACAGTGTGCGGTTTTGAGGCTTTCGGCAAGTGATGGTGTGTTGATCAAGGCGACGGTTTACAAAGAGTGGATTTTGGATTGGGTTGAGCTTTGGTATGTGGTTTCTTTTATTCTTTTTTTCGCCTGCTTACCAGGCAATCTAGAGTACATTTCATTCCACTCTCATCGACATATCAAGAGATGTATAGCATCCTTGCATACTTTACAGGCCCAACGTATTTGACACTGCTTGCTGCGAATTGGATCTCAGCAAATGGGTTGTCAAGTTATTCAGCGGTCGTATTGGCAAATGAAGAGGCATTAAAGAGTGAAGAGGGTCGGAAGATGATGGTGGGGATTGATGTGGATCACTAGTTGAGGATTGCGAGGACTGGGAAACAGTGAAAGAAAACGAATGGGAACAAAGGTGGATATGGAGAGTGAGTCATATTGTTTTTAGTTCTGGTGCCTGAGGCTGGTTTGTTGTCGCTTTTGTTTATAGCCTATGTCTATCAGTTGTGTCTGGAGTGGGTGCGATTGTGGGGCGAACGATCATCGAGCAGGGGTTTGATTAGACAGACAGCACCCTTTTTTTGTTGCTGACACCGCCCATTATGTCCATACCATTGCGTCTGGCTTTGCTATCTGTTATGACCTAATATATTATGCTTGTGTGGAGAACTTTGTGAACGTTGCTGAAAGCAATTCCTCGAAAGACTTATTTGGTAGAGGGGCTAAATATTTTAATTGATATCTACTTCATTGAGCTTCTCAAGAATGGCTTCTGGTATGTTTCTGTGCCCCGGTGTCGATGACTGGGCCATGCAGCGGGCACTGAGCTGTCATGCATGCCATGCTCGATCACCTAACGAATTACACATGATTGTGGGATTAGGCGCTTGAATGCCACATTAGTCGAATCGCGGAGTTCTGGCTTACCGGAATTGATTGAGCGGCGTTAGTGGCACAAGACGCCCGACTTGTGGTCCAGGGCGGCCCTTCGCATAGCCACACTACAGCAGTTACTCACTTCGCTACCCCAAGCCCCTGCTTATCCTGCACTTAAATCTCTTGTGCCACTCGTCATAGGTACCTCAAAGCTTGGTTGGTCTGTTGTATTGGACTGATTTGGTTGTTCCCTGCATGTTACAGACCGCCTCACTTGTAACGTGTGAAAAAGTTATGGGTCATTCTCCCTCTACGCTCAGGCAAAAGCGCAAATCAGCTAAAGCAGGGAAATTAATCGAAAAGAGGATTGCTGCCTTGAATGCTCGAATCGACCGCACGAGTGGATCCAGCGATCCAGAGCTGATCGAGATTCTACAAGAGCTTATATTGGTCTTACCCGATGATCACCCCGACAAACTAAGATGCTTCAATAATCTCGGGCTTTCTCTCCACAAACGATTTCGACGCACAGGGAGACTGAGTGACCTCGAGGCGGCCATCGAGAATACCAAACAGGCTGTCTCACTCATTCCTGATGATCATTCCGACAAACCAAAGTACCTCGATAGGCTCGGGAGGTCCCTCCAGAGCCGATTTGAGCACACAGAGATGTTGAGTGACCTCGAGGAGGCCATCAAGAATCGACAGCAGGCAATCTCACTCACTCCCGACGATCATCCCTCTAAACCAAAGTACCTCAACAACCTCCGTAAATCCCTCGAGAGTCGATTTGAGCACACAGGAATGCTGAACGACCTCGAGGTGGTCATCGAGAGTATCCAGCAGGCGGTCTCGCTCACACCTGATGGTCACTCCGACAAACCAACGTACCTCAATAGGCTCGGGAGATCCCTCGAGAGTCGATTTGAGGAGACAGGAATGCTGAGTGACCTCGGAGAGGCCATCAAGAATCGACAGCAGGCTGTCTCACTCACCCCCGACGGTCATCCCTCTAAACCAAAGTACCTCGATAGCCTCGGCGATTCGTTCGAGAGTCGATTCGAGCAGACAGAAATGCTGAGTGACCTCGAGGCGGCCATCGAAAACCGAAAGCAGGCTGTCTCGCTCACACCTGATGATCATCCTTCCAAACCGTCGTACCTCAATGGCCTCGGTGGTTCCCTCGAGAGTCGATTTCAACGCACAGGGCTGCTGAGTGACCTCGAGGCGGCTATCGAAAATATCCAGCAAGCTCTCTGCCTCACACCTCATGATCATTCTGACAAACCAACGTACCTCTATAGCCTCGGGAATTCTCTTGGGGCTCGTTCTGAGCTCACAGGAATGTCGAGTGACCTCGAGGCGGCTACCAAACATCTCGAGCAGGCTGTCTCGCTCACGCCTGATGATCATTCCTACAAATCAACGTACCTCATTGCCCTCGGGAACTCTCTTCGGGCTCGATTTGAGCGGACGGGAATGCTGAGCGATCTCGAGGCGGCCATCGAGAATATCCAGCAGGCTGTCTCGCTCACTCCCGATGGTCATGCTGACAAACCATCATATTTCAATGGGCTCGGGAATTCCCTCAATCGTCGATTTGAGCACACAAGAATGCTGGGCGACCTCGAAGCGGCTATCGAGAATGTCCAGCAGGCTGTCGAGCTCACGCCTGATGGCCATCCCGACAAATTAATATATGCCAGCAACCTCGGGAGTTTCCTCGAGAGTCGATTTCAGCGCACAGGAATATTCAGTGACCCTGAGGTGGCCATCGGACGTCTCCGACAGACTATCTCGCTCACGCCTGATGGTCATCCTGACAAACCAATGTACTTCATCAGCCTCGGGAATTCTCTCGAGAGTCGATTTCAGCGCACAGGGGTGCTGAGTGACCTCGAGGCGGCCATCGAGAATATCCAGCAGGCTATCTCGCTCACACCTGACGGTCATCCCGACAAACCAGGCTACTTCAGCAACCTCGGAGATTCCCTTGAGAGGCGATTTCAATGCACGGAGATGCTGAGTGACCTTGAGGCGGCCATCGAGACTTTCCAGCAGGCTGTCTCGCTCGCGCCTGATGGTCATCCCGACAAACCAAACTACTTCGACAGCCTTGGGTCTTCCCTCCGGCATCGATTTCAGCACACAGAGATACTGGGTGACCTTGAGGCGGCTATCAAGAATCTGCAGCAGGCTGTCTCGCTCACGCCTGATGGCCATACCCACAAACCGCTCTACTTGAATAACCTTGGGGCTTGCTTCGAGAGCCGATTTCAGCGTACAGAGATATTGAGTGACCTCGACGCACTCATCGAGAATCTTCAGCAGGCTATCTCGCTCACTCCCGATGGTCACCCTGATAAACTCATTTACTTAGGCAACCTTGGGGATTCCCTCGCGAGTAGATTTCGTCGTACTGGATCGCCGAACAATTTAGCTGAGGCCATTTCAAACTTTCGATTGGCAGCCACTGCTAAAGCTGGTCCAACGGTGTCTCAATGTCGTGCATCCAGGGTGTGGGCTCACCTAGAAGCCGAACGGGACCCCCCTTCTGCTCTAGTTGCATACCGTCACGCTATCAACCTCCTTCCAAAACTTGCTTGGCTTGGAGATCCCATTACTACCCGCCATTCACAGCTCAGTGAACTCGATGATCTTTCGAGAGAGGCTGCTGCCTTTGCCCTTCATACTGGCCATCCCGATATTGCACTTGAGTTGCTGGAGCAAGGACGTTCAGTCGTCTGGAATCAGCTAATTCATCTCCGATCATCGATCGACCAGCTCAGTAAAGACCACCCAGATCTTTGTGCCGAATTCACACGAATCTCTCATGAGCTCCAATATGCGGCCACTCGAGGTCAAAATCTAATCAAACCCCGTAATATCAACAATCCCGTTTCGCTTGAGGAAGAAGCTCAGCGCCACCATCGCCTCGCAGGGAAATGGGATTCGCTCGTGCAAGACATCCGGTCGCTTCCAGACTTTCATGACTTCCTTCTTCCGAAGAAAGTTTCCGCTCTCATGGAAGCTGCTAGTTCAGGCCCTGTGGTTGTCATCAATGCCCATGAGCTCCGTTGTGACGCATTGGTGCTTGGCCAAGGAAGAGACCAAGTGCTCCATATCCCGTTACCCAAACTTCGCTACAAAGATTTAACGAAGATGCATGATTTACTGCAGCAATATCTTGCAAATCCTCATCGAGCTCGGAGATGGGGGGGTCGTGCCGGTCGAGTGGCCCAGCCACTGGATGATTCGCTCATGGGAGATATTCTCGAGAAAATCTATTTGAAAGTTGTCTATCCTATCCTGAAAGCCTTGAGGATGACGGTAATCGATACTTGCTTCTGTGAGATATTTATGCTGATATTGATTTTAGACGGCCAGATCTAAATCCTCTGGGCTTCCTCGCATTTGGTGGTGCCCAACCGGTCCCATCACATTCTTTCCACTCCATGCTGCCTGCTGTACGACCGGAACCAAGACTGACGGGACATTTAACTACGTTGTCTCCTCATACACACCAACAATCAATGCCTTGCTCGAGGCAAGATCTGTGACACGTCGGCCACTCGACAAACTTATTGGCATCGCCATGACAAAAACACCCGGGCAAAAGCCCCTTCCAGGTGCCGAGATGGAAATTACGAAGATACAAAAGTTGTTTTCTGTCGACTCTCGGTGGAGCCTGGAGATACTTCGAAATGAGCAGGCGACAGGAGATGCGGTGCTGACGCACATGGCCAGCAGCAGCTGGGTTCACTTTGCATGTCATGCTATTCAGGATAAGAATGAACCTACAAAGAGTGGGTTCTGCCTCCACGATGGCCGTCTGACCATCATGGACATTGTCGCAAAGCCATTTGGTCATGCCGATTTTGCGTTCTTGTCCGCTTGTCAAACGGCGGCTGGGGACGAGAAAGCATCGGACGAGGCGGTGCATATTACTGCTGCGATGTTGGGTGCGGGATATCGCAATGTAATTGGGACGATGTGGGCAATACCGGATGAGGCGGCTTCGAGGGTTGCCACGAAGGTGTATGGAAAACTTCTGTCTGGAGGAGAACCGGATAGCGATCGAGCGGCGCAAGCGTTGCATGAAGCTGTGAGAGAGATGCGAGAGTTGGACCATGATTCATATAGTTTCTGGGTTCCTTTTGTACACTATGGCGCATGATGTACTGTATGGCTACATGGCACCTGCTTATCTACGTTCACCAACATGTGAAATCAAGTTTAATGCCCAGTTCGTGAGTTAATCTGCACAGTAGACATGTCACAACAGGGATCGGACCCAGCGCCGCGGAGCCCTCACATAAATTGACTCTTCAGCAGTACGGGAGTAGCCGCTTGGCCACACATGGACACTTGCGCTTAGACTTGCTTAGACTCATAGCTCAGACATAGCTTTCTTCCTTCGACACCTCCTTTCTCATTCTCATATGTAAACTACTTGTATTCGCGTAGGCAGACATCGAAATGGATATCCTCTCCCTTACGCAGCAAATCCCCTAGGCCTCTGACCTACTGAACTCGCATACCTTCCCACAACAACTGGGTAATACATATTTGAATGACCAGGCGAGACTTGTACTACAGTCACCTTTGTCATAACCCTTATCTATATCAACCCATACTCGGACGCCGGACAGAGAGTCTCTCTGTGTTACGAACAAGTTCTCCAAGTCTCGCAACAGTATCCTCAAAATCGCCACAACACTCACCAGGAGTGTCGCCACAGAATATCCCATCTCCCGCCTATGGAAAATACAGAGGACCGGTTCCGGAGACAATCCAGACGGCGGAGCAGAAGCAATCCCTGAATGCGGTACAGGCGTGACCCTCCGAAAGGCTTTGGCACTTGGTAGGGGTTTACAAAGCAGCACGACTTGAAGACGGTCGGCGAAGTTCGATGGGTTTATGAGCGACTTATATCGGTCTTGGCTCCTTGGGCTGCGGCGCTGTCCAGATCCGTTTCATATTCTCTGCTGCCGCCACTCAGACCCTCGGAACTTTCTTGTGTAGGTTGCGTATCTTCCCTCCATATAGCTCGTCTGCATTTGCGATAGCAAGTCCTCAGCCGTCAAAATAATTCAATAATTTGAAGATTCCGAGGTTAGCGCCTGCGCCTATGGCTTCCGCGCCGTGCCCTTCAAAATTCGAAAGCAAACGGCCACGCTTGGCAGCCCCTTCATCCCAGATTGGGGCGATTACAGCAACATCTGGCAGTTGTGTCGCTGCACCTCTCTCCACAACACAATGGCCCGCCATCCCATTTCTTGCCCCCGCAACCCCTTTTGTCAACCAAGCCAGCAACTAATACCTCCCATCGACTACCAACACCATCATCAATTACTGCCAAACGCCATATGCACATCGTGTTCAAGGTTCCCTTTTTCTCTGATTGGCAAATCATATCTATACCCCATGCTCATCCTTGCAACGGCACAGGGATTCAGACACCACAATCTCTCGCCACCACTACTGCGACTCCACCAACCCACACATTGGGACTAGAGTGTGTGTTGGGGAGATTGCGAACTATGAGTGGGGGTCAGTTGTCAATTTAATATAGGGTGTATATGAGGGCTTCCGCGGATACAGCGGTATTGGAGGATCTGGGTGGTGTTGTGCCGGGCTGGATCGATGAGTCGATGACGTCCAGTGATATGTTTTTCGACTTCCCTAGTCCGACGGTGGCGGGGAAAAGGGTTGAGGGTTCTTTTTGAGCCACTCGTATAATACGAGGCCTTGGCAGAATCCTTTACTCTAGAGGTGTATCCCTCGGTGAAAAGGGTCCAGGCTGACGCGCGGATGTAGTTAAAAGGAGTAAGCTATAGCTATCAATTTCAAATTTCAAATTTTCATGACATCATCTTCCTCCGCCGGACACAGATGGGTTGTCTCGTGCCAGAGGTGGTCAGCAGGGTAATTATATGTTCACTCAGGTGTGTGTAAAGCTTAAGCGTACGTAGAGTGTGTGGTGGGTCCGAGCCTCGCAGAGAGCTCGAAACACTAGGCCGTGAGAACCCAAGGGGGACGTGTCAGACTGGTCACTCAATGCAATTATACTACCAGATGAGCAACAGGACGACTCCAGACTTTGTGTAGATACTTTTACACCTGGTGCCTAAGATAAGAGGGAGCTATACGGGTAAAGTAAATTTGAGCAAGCAGGTAGACTCGAGCCCGACACTGGTGATGGGAGAGAGGAGGGACGGCTGGTTGTGCCTGTGACGGTCACGTCTCGGCCATTGGTCACTTATGGTGGGCTTTCAAGACGCCCTCCTCTTCCTCTATATCGGCTTCTCTTACAGCCCGCACTCTGACCTCATCCTCGCGACCGTCACAAACAAACCTCGAACAAGCGCTTAAATTCCTCCCCAACTGCACGTTCAAAGCATCGCCCACTATTGCTCACCAGGGAGCCATTGTCACAAGAGCCACCTTCCGGAGAAAGTTCGAGCGGCAGAGGCAGGACCCCTTCATATGGCCATGGCAGAATGTAGGAAGGCGGTACAGGCGTGACCTTCTGAAGAACATTTTGGCGGCTGGTGGGAGCTTGTAAAACGGCAGGGAATATGTTCTGATACCAGTCCCGTCACTCCTTCTATCGCTTCCACGAGGTTTTCACTCGCGGAGACACCAGCAGCAACCACCTCGTCCGCTGAATCAAATACTAACGCCCAGAGTGGCGTGGGGATGTCAGAGTCCGCGGGAGCCCTTTTGTCCGCTCCGACCATCACCACTGAAACATGGCGATCGTCTGTACCTGTAGAGAATATATCTGCAGACAGTTTACGATTGGTGTGTCCCACAGCTGTGGCCGTGATATGCTCCTTCCTGAACCAACGGTTACTCAGTCAGATGACCTGATGAGCCCATCCATCATTAATGCATTATTTCCGAGTACACAGACGCGCGTACAAAGGCCGAGCTGTGCAAGTCACCATGTTAACTAGGTCATTATCTCGCTTACATCCCTTTTATTTTTTCATCCACCCTATTTACAGCCTTTACTTGAGCTCTTACCGTCGTCCTATATACAGCACTACTTGGCCTCCTCGCAATAATCCAACTGACTCTACTCGCTCGTTTGAAACGGGCAACTAGTTTTTGGCGTGAAGCAAGCGTGATGGAGCGTGATGGAGCGTGATGAGCGTGAACCCCGATTGCCGAGCGTGAATCGGAGCGTGAGTGGGCGTGAATTGAGCGTGATTGGGCTGGGTTAAGCCTGAGTCAGTGTGATTTGAGCGTGATCGAGTGTGAATTTGGCGTGATGAGCGTGAGTAGAGCGTGATGAGCGTGATGTTGAGCGTGAAAAGGCGTGAAGTGAGTGTGGAGGCGTGATGAAGCGTGGCGAAGCGTGAGGAAGCGTGATACCGAGCGTGAAGTCGAGCGTGGCTTGACAGTTTCCAGTTGCTAACTCTTTATCTCTTAAATTTACTAGTACCAAGATCAATATGTTTGTGCCATTAATTTTGCTGATCTTAATTACAGTAATTGTGCGATTAAAGCTTTAATGTAGATCCAAATATTTTTACAGCTGCCTAATGAGTAGATTGTGCTATCGAGACGTGAGCGCGCTGATTAGATCATCTTGAAGCTTATCACTCTGAGCGTGAAATAGGCCATCAAGCGTGAATGGACCCTTCACGCTCCGTGGAGTCGTCACGCCAAAAACACGTCGCCCCGTTTGAAACACGTCAATGCCGTACTGCACGCAATTAGTTTATGACACATCCGTGTTCCTCATATCAATCTACCGAAATCATTCCTCAAACTTGGCAAACACAATTGCGGAAGGCCGCAGCATCCCTCTCACCGCCAAGATATCTAAAAGAAAAAACAGGGCAGAAAAGACTCAGTACCGCGGCTGCCTCACGCATAGCCAGCCAAAAAAAAAACAAAAAACGTACTCACACTTAGACTCACAAGAAATCCTTCTAAGCGCCAACAAACTCCACCCATTCAGCCCAGGCACCAAATTCTGCCAGCCTAATCCTCACTTCCCACCCTCATCCTCGCTACCCACAAACACTTGTTAAACCACGTAGGAAGACGTGTATTTGATTCGGCACTCGTCTTCGAATGTGATTTCATGCTCGACACGTCTTGTGACATCGCCGATAAGACAATGGAGGTCTGCGATACTAAGCTTGATCTTTAACGCCTCATCTAACACATTTAACCACGTCTTTCTCCACAGCAGGCAAACGCGAGTTGGTTACCTGATCTAAATGCGAGGAAGTCTTGGAGTTCCACAGCGCCTCCCGTGAACTCTAAGTGTTCCAAAGCGAGGTGGACAACTGGTGATGATGAGGGCACCGCCTCGGGGTTCGAAACATTCTGAGGTCGATCTCGAGGTGATTCACAGAAGTCAGACGATTTAGGGCTTCAGAAAGGGGAATTGTCTAGCAGACATCTTCCAGAGTACTTGATATATTTCAACCCTAACCCACGAGGCTTCAGCGATCTAAATAACATCAGTATGGCGTCCAAAATGAGCGATTTATGGGTTATCGTGAGGGTCGTCAACATAAGGCAAGAGAGGGCGATCATGCTGGCGAGGAGAAGGAAGAGAGGAATACACGTCCCTCCCCATCTCAGGTCGAGGTGTCACAGGCTTGGGGAGGAGGGGCCCATCGTTACTGAAACACAATGAGGATAAACCGTGGGGTCCTGCTGTGCCCTATTTTTTAAGATAGATGATTCGTATTCGATCCAAATTTTCTTGCACGCACGAATGCACTACACTATTTTCAACTGGCATCCGCACCTCCTATGAAGGTTTGTTATCAGATAAAAAGAATACCTTGAAGGTCAAGGAACGCACCCAATACCACCCTGAGTTTGACACCTGGCCCCTATCCGCAAACTTCACTTTTGGTTCCCGGAGAGGATGCAAAGGAGTTTACAAGTTTTGCTACAGATGACTTCATTCCCATTCATAATGTGCCCTGGGCAACAGCTGTTAGTGCTCGAGAAAGGAGTACTATGCTAACCTTTAATTGCGTATTTTGCCCCTTGAGTCAGACGTGACATCATATCGGAAGTATTCGAGCACTTCATGCCAAATACCAAGAGCACAGTGTTGTAGGCTACAACTCGTATCGGATGTGACCGTCCTGCGAAAGGTGTGATCATGTGATCATTCTGGGATACGAGACATGCTATGGTTGGAACTTGGCGTATGGATGCATATATTGCGTAAACTAAAGTTTCGACTGTTCCCAGCGGCCTGTCCTCCCAGTCATATATCTTCTCTCATGTCACAAAATATTTGTAAGCGCAGCTGGCCTGTGCGGACTGGGCATTGGGGGCCATCAAGAGTTTACATCTGGCCGAATCGATAAATGGAAACTATTGAGTGCAACTATGAGTGTCTGTAGATCAGCGATTCCATCGCTTTCTTCGGGGTCATAAAACAAAGCTCTAAGTCTTGGAAATAGGACCAGAAGGTTTTGAGCTAACGTAGCTTTCCCCTCCAGTGTTGCAGGAAAGGATTTAGGGTTATAAATGTGGAGCTTCTCCAATCCGCTTCGCGAGGGATATACAGTGCGAGGGAGAGGGGTGAGAAGAGTACCGAAATCCAGCTGAATGTTGAGTCTAGACAAATGGGGCTGTTGAGATAGGGATACCAGAATGGAGGCGTCGAAAACTGGTGAGTCTCGTGCCTCTTCGCCCTCATCCGTCTCATTTCCCTCCCGTTCCTGGGCTTGCTGCCGTCCTGAAGAATAAGGGATAATGTATAAGCCACGGAGGCTCTCCAACCTCTCAGATATCATAGTAATATCGTCTGGGATCAACCTGTGGAATACCGACTGTAACTCCAATTTTATAAGCGGCTTCGATAGGATGGGAAGGAGGTCCTGTATTAATAACGGAGGACCGTCTTCGGACGTGGTTGACTTGAGAGTGAAAGAGCGAAGACATAGGAAGTTATGAGCAGCCCGTTCACAAAGGGAGATGCCACGAAAGGCTGCTCTTTCCACGAACTTCTAATGTGAGAGCAAGAAGAAAAGGCGATGTGATTTGACTGGAGGAGAAAGTCCTGCAAATCCACGGCATCTCCTTTGAGGTAGAGCACTGCTAGAAAGGGATAAACTGTGGAAGTAGTTGGTGGTGTTGCCCAACCCCTTGGAAATATTCCAAGATTGAGCCGAAGAATTTTCAGAGAAGTGAAATGTTGCAGGAATGTAGCAGGACAAGTAGAACCTTCTGGGTGTGCGGGGATGACTCTCCTCCCTTGTTAAATACAAAGATCTCAAGTTTTTGAAGGACGTTATCAGGATTGGGAGGATCCTCGATGAGAAACACCCATAGTAAGCGATCATCTCTACCGGGCACCGCCGGGACTTGAGTAAGTTGAGTATCATCGACGACCGTGATTCATCGTCAGTGGTCTCATCACATATCGTGAGGCTGGCCAATATAGGGGACAGAATAAGGGTGACAGCAGAGATCTGGGATAAGGCCTACCTTCCCAAAGCTCAAGAAAAGGTGCTGCAAGTTAGGAAGGAGGGTATTGTCACACCCGAGGCACCCTGCGAGTATAAGCCAGAGGGAAGTGTTCCACGGGTTTAATTCGCTGAAGCAGTAAAACGTTCGTATTCGACGTAGGTATCCCCGTACACGATGGCGCATTGTGCTATCTTCGAATTGGTCTCCGCAGCTCCTTTGGAAGCTCTTAATCAGCTCAAAAGATACTAAGAAGGAGTAGGTATCTCACCCAATGCCACTCCGTGCTCTGGTCGTCGATCCTCACCCCTACGTGCAAGAAATACACCTTCCTCAGGGAAGCAAAGGAATTTATCAGCTTTGCTACTGGCTCCAACGAATTCATCCTGGCCCAGAGTACGTTCAGCGTGTGATTTTTCAGCGATCGGGAAAGGAGCGCTATGTTGAGGATAATCTTTCTTTGCTCGCGTATTTCCCCATCGGAATCGACGAAGAGCCGACATTGAAAATAGCTGAGTACTTCAAGCCAAATGTCGCGATGGACCTGGTTTGGGGACATCAATACGGACGCTTCTTTCAGGATGAGAGGGCAAAAGTTGACTGTGATTGAGATTTGATAAGGGAGTGATGATGTATCAACTTTTGATCGAAGCTGTTTCTTTGAGCGAATATATTTCAGTGAACACGTGCACGATCACTTGTGGATGTATACCTTATGGCTATCTAGCACATGGTTCATGGCAGCTAGTGGTGACTGGTGGCCAATTAGCCCTCTACACCACCCTGCCACCAATAAACGCAGATTCAGCGACCTGTGCTAATTGCCGTGGGTGACACAACAGAAGCCGGATCATCAATAGCATGGGTCTTGCGCGTTTGGTGTTTAAAGCACAATACACTACTCCCCTAGCTGTTGTGGCCGCAGAGGTTGGGTACTGGTGCAGCTCATGTACGGTTGCATAAATCGATGTTTATACTATATGTTTATTTAGATGAGGAAAGGCGGAACCGATAAAAGCACGTGGAAGCGAATAATAACCTCATAGCTCATAACCAGACTTTGAACAACTCGTAAAAATACACAACGGGAAAGAGTAATGCCACATATTTCACCATCCCCAGCTCCTCTTGAAGTTTTCAGCCATTTATTTTGTCCTCATTTCGCAGTTGCCTATCCGTAGATCTTCAGCCACTGGAAGTCGAAGTATGCATTCTTGAATGCGGAAGGGTTACTGTCGACGTAGCCTGGCAAAGAAAGGTCAAGCCAGCCCTAAGTGTAGAGTTGGCCTAGCTCACTATTGCAAGTTGAAGGGCAGCCAGATGAACCATATACAGACCCAGCCCAGTCACCACCTAAAGGCATCCAAGTTCACCAAAGTTATATACAAACCGGATCAGACGAAACTCACAGAATGTTACTACGTTAATTTCATAAGATGTATATCATCAGCACTGCTGAGCAAAAAGGGCTGCATGGAAAATCACTCACGGTTGATTATGATATTGTGAGGGCCGAAATGAGAAGAAATCGAACAAGAGGTACTCGGGAAATATGCGGAAGGAGTACCCCAGTTATCAGTATTAACGGTATTGGCCCCGTTGCGGACGTCGGAAGGGACATTTGTCGCTGTTCTAGACCAGAACCATATTTTGATGTAGGAGTTCGTCCGCTCCAGGGCATACCTGAGGGACACAAAGTAGTCATGTCAGCCTTCCTGGCATTGAGACAATAGAATTTGGGTCATACCATCCACCACCATTTCGGTTAAATGTGGGACCGTAGCTGCGCGTGTCGGAGAGCTTCACCCCACAGCCCACATTCTTGGTCGCAACTACATCGCAGTTGTTCTCAATAGGTTTTCTAGTACCAGTTATTTCATATATGTAAAACTATTGTGAAACCACCGGAAACTTACCCCGTTTGCGAACGCGAAGCCGGCATGGTACAACCTGGGATAATATGGTACGCTCAAATTGAACAGATAGGCAGAGAATATCGGGCTACCCACCGGCATTGGTGTGTAATGTAGACTGATTTGGGCTTTGATCGTTCACACCCTCGAGGATATCAATTTCTCCCTATGCCAAAAATTGTTAGAGACTAAGGCTTTGGTGCCTTGAATCAAAAGTTAAGCTAACCTGACTAGGCCAATTTCCACCAACAGTCCAGACGGCAGGCCATGTGCTGCATTAATATATTTATCAGAGCGTTTGATAAACGATACTTCGGTTGCACCCACCCGCAGCCTTCGGGCATATGGCGCATGTTGAAACTATGGGAGAAATGATTATCAGGGCCGGAGCAAAAAGATTCTGCTTCAATTTGGACTTACACCATGACAGATGTGCCGTATTGTCTGTTTGAACGAAGCCGAACTGAATTCCTGCCGGGACCGTTGCTGCTGAGAGTCTTTTGAAAGTCTGCACGAACCACGAAATGATCGCCCTTTGCAAAGGTAAGATTTTGGCTTGCGGCGGTTTTGGCATCCACATAATTACTACAATGATTATGAAAGTCAGGATTCAATATTCAACGTCCGGCGTCACTTCATGAAAGGCCTTACACTCGTCCATGGGTGGGATCAGAAATGGTATCGAAGGAAAATGATTTGAGGAAATCCGGGCCACTATGACTCTCTTTTTGAGAGTAAGTAGCTCCAAAGACGAGCACGGCACAAAAGCCTATTGAGATAGCGCGAAGCAGGAAGGAAAAAGCCAACATGATGTTGTAGTAATGGGATTTGATTTGAAGGGTAGTAATGCTTATGAATTGAGAACTTTCGCAGCACCTTTATATATACCTATAGCGCCCCAGCTTTTCTTGTCTTCCCTCGAACTCGTCTCAGGCACTCAACGAATCATCTTTATTTTCATGATGGTTGATTGTCTTCTGGCTTAGAGCCACCGAGCGGGATGGCGATTAGTGTTTTCCTACGAATGTTTCCGCATGACCGGGAGCGTTTTGGGGTAGCCTGGAAGGATGGATTAGTGCAAACGCAACTTACCACTGCGCGGTGCTAGACTAGTGGCAATGATTGTGTGACCAACTTACCCTATTAGGGCTATCTAACCTATGGCGTTCACTATCTAAGGCGGCCTACAGCAAGGACTCAAAGACTTTCCCTCTTGCTAAGGGTTGCGGTTTAGCTAGGTTGGCTCACCATTACTCGGCCAGCGTTGCCGCTGTGATTGAGGTTCGTACCACAGGGTTCACTTGACATTTGTAGAACATAGTGCTCAGATGGAGCAGGAACAAACGGGCTAGAGGGTATTTGGTACCAGATAGCTTTGCCCAGGTTTGTGTAGTACAGAGCTTGAGCTCTGTATGTACCCCAGTGAAATAAGAATAAGCCAGTATTTAAGAGAGGGGAGGATGGCTCATTGGCTGAACGAATAAACTAACAGCTTTTTTGGCAAAGGCGGACTTGTATGCTATATGAGCACCTCATGGCTCCACATTCTTCAGTTCTGTTGACGATTGAGGGCAATATCTAGCTAGAACCGCAAATCATCGGGGAGCCTGACCACAGGTTCCATCCCTCTCTCCCCCCCAGACTCTACTGCTGAATATCTCGTCGAACACTCGGGAGTATGAAGGCCAATAGGAATATATGGGAGAGTAGCGAGTAGTTCAGTCAGCTAGAGTACACACTTAGCTAGAGTAGCAGGCGGTGACTCTACCTGTTGTGACCAACAAGAATCGCGCAAACTAAAACCCGGTCAATAGCTATGATTTTGAAAGCAGTAATAATATTCTGTATGCACATAGTTCCGTTCACATTGGGAAAGCTCCATGGGTATCCCTAGGCCTCGACAGAAGAGTGAGAGTATTCTGGGCGAGAAAGGCGAGTCAATCTATGGAAAACAAAAGGTCTGCTCTCGGCCCCGCAAGCAGCTACCCCTCGACGAGGGTGCAACTGTTCAACCGTTCGGCGCCGGTACTGAGAACCGCCGAGTCACTGAAATTGAGCGCCCGAGTGGGATCAATGGGCGCCTATGCATCATCTCTCGGACTTAGGCGATTTCGCTTCACTCTCCAACGGCCCGATACCCGCTATTGCGCAAGTGTAAAATGATTTCTATTCATTCGGTATGGGGATGATGTATTGAGGCTACTCTACAATTGCGTGAAATATCGCCGACGATGCGGCAGTATCCAAGATGACCGGTATACATAATAATCATGAAATGGGGTATGAAGTGATTGGCCTGAGCAACATCCCGAACGAAAGACATAATCAACGAAATAAATCAAATCATCGTCGCCCAGTAAAAAGAAACGAAAGAGTGAGGCATAGAGAGAGTCTAGTCACTCTCCCACTCACCACCCCTCGCCAAGTCTCTAAACACACCGCCCTTCCTCTCCATCAACTCGGCATAGGTGCCCTGCTCAGCAACCTCGCCCTCCTTGACAACCACTACGCGATCACACATCTTCATCAACTCCGTCTTGTGCGTCACCACCACCATGGTCTTCCTTAGGCCCTCCTCCCTCTTCACATTAGCGATCGCATGCATCACCTTGCGCTGATTCTCAGGATCTAGAGCACTCGTACACTCATCCAAAATCAACACCTCCACTCTCCTCCTCGCAAGTGCACGCGCGATCTGCACGCGCTGCCCTTGTCCACCCGACACTTCGCCTAGCAGACTCTTGTAGCCCTCCGGCATCCCCTCCACAAACTCGCGCACATTCGCCAAATGCGCTGCATGGCCCACGACTTTCCTCCCTCTCCTTCTCACTGCCGAACGCATTCGGAGGTGTGCCATAGAGAATGTTGTCCTCCACGCTCGCATCCGCGAATAGCTGTGCCGACTGCGATACGACACCCATCCGCCTCCTCAGCCACTCCACGTCGGTTTCTGCGATGTCGATTTCACCGAAGCAAATGCGGCCTTCGAGAGGCTCGTACAACCGCTGCAGAAGTCCAGCAACGGTCGACTTGCCCGAGCCCGAGGCACCGACGAGGGCAATGCATTCACCCTGGTTGACCTGGAGATTAAAGTTCCTAAGGACGAGTGTGTTCGGACGGGTGGGGTAGGCGAAGGAGACGTTTTCGAATGAGATGGAACCAGAGGCGACGAGATGATCGGCGGGTTTAAGAAGACCACGAGATTCGGATGTGTTGTTGGTGGAAAGCTCAGTCAAAGTCATGAGGTCGGCTGTCGCTTGTGCTGACTTGGCGATTCTTTCAGGCTGCGAAGAGATATTCATCAGCGACTTAGAGTCAGAACTAACCAGGCAAAATACTCACTGAATGACATCAACTGACTGCCAATGGTGACGGAAAACACCACCAGATTCAACACTTCCACCATCTGCAAATAGCTATACCTCTCCCTCGCAATAAGCACGGCGCCAACGTAGAACAAAGCAGCCTCCGCAGCATAAATTAGTCCACTCGCAACACCATGTGTTCCACCCTCGACCCACGCGCCTCTCACCCCCGTCTCGAGCGCGTAGTCAACTGCAGTATCATACGCCTCAAGGAACGGCCTGTCGATACCCATCGCACGTATCCCTTTGATATTGCACAGAGCATCGTACCAGCCCCTCGCAACTTCTTCGCGTGCGCGTTTGTTCCGCACCTCGCATTGACCAACGAGCTTGGTCTGAATAGCCATCAACCCCGCAAACACTGGGGCAATGCCCAAACCGACCAAGGTAAGCTCCCATCCGCGGATCATGGCCCAGAGAAGTCCAACGGAGAGCATGGCGACCACGACAAGGCATTGACCGATGACGACCGAGATAAGGTCTCGCGCATCATCGCCGTCTTTGACGATAGATTGGATAAGTCGTGCAGGCGCGTGGGCAGGGGAATCGAACCATGACTTGTCTTGTTTAAGAACCTTGGTATATGCCTTCGTTCCGGAGTTTGGTGACCCAGCGCATGCCGACCGTTTCCATGATGTAGTATTTGGTGCCAATGAGGATTCCATCGAGAGCTGCGATGCTCAACACGATACCACCAAACATGTTGATAATCCGTACATTCTGAGCGCCGATCGAGACTTCAAATAGCAGCCGAGAAAGGAGGAACGAGAAGATGGGGGTGATACTTCCCGACACGAGGCATACGATCAGGCCAAAAGCAAGCAACTGGCTTGCCAGGAATCTGAGGGAGAATCCTCTTCATAAGAGCCCAGAATTTCGGCGGTTGTTCCTCCTAGAACCTTCCTGTTCGTCGTAGACCTGAGGCTGACTGGGAGACGGAACGTGTACGCTGAGCATGGGCCTCGCCGTGCGCTTCTTCTCCCGAACAGCAACCGCAATCACGCCTGCACCTCGAACCGCTTCCTTCTGCACTCCAAACTCCCTCTCCTCATCCTCCTCCAGCTCCAGCTCCTTCTCCTTGTGCAGGGTCCAGTTGGGCGAGAAAAGGGTAGATGTGGGGGAAGTAGGCGTGAACTGCAAACTCATGCGGCGGGTGACGACGCTCGCAACAGGAGTCGGGCTCGTAGGCCCAAAGAAAGCACTTGAGGGCCTCCTCAATCGGGGAGTACCTAACGCCTCCCCAAATTCCTCCTCTTCTTCCACTGTTGCGACCGTTGGTACAAACCGGGTCAATGGGCGATCGGCGCGAGCGGCAACAATAGCTGCTTGGGGTTCCTCTGTCGAACGTTGGCCCGTAGACATTTGCGAAGTGAGATCCGCGACGACGTCGAACATCCAGTTACCAAATGTCAGAGGTCGGATGACACTCAGACGCTCCTTCATCACCCTCACCTCCTCCTGCTCCTCCCTCGCCTCATCAGCCTCTTCCACACTATCGAGAACAAGTTCATCGCGCGGCGGAACATCGATATCTTTCTCGGGGAGGTACCCGCCCATCTCCCGTTGCGATTGCATCATATTCCGGAACTCGCCTTTGCCCTCGTCGTTATTAGGACTCGAGCTCAAGGTCGGCGCGGTAACCTTGTTCGACGGCCCGGCCGCCCTTCAAAACGTAAACAAAATCATCGGGTTGAATTTGGGATAGGTCGTGCGTAATGACGATGGTCGTCTTGTTCTTCCTCCATCGTTTAATAGCTTCGAATACGAGAATACGAGAAGTAGCGTCCAGCGCTGAGGTTGCTTCATCTACAAGTAGCCGATGCCTCAGTCAACATGTCCATCGAAGGGTAAGAAAAAGACATACCAAGAACTAAAACAGTTGGGTCCCTAACTCTCGCGCGTGCCAGGGCCAGCCTTTGCCTCTGGCCACCGCTCAGTGCAACACCCTGAGCAGAAGAAGATCCAAGCACGGTATCGTATCCATCTGGCAACTCCTTCACAAATTCGTGTACCATCGCCATCCGACACGCTTCCTGAACTTCCGCCTCCGTCACCTCCCAAGGTCCCTCAATACGGCCAAATACGCCGACAGCGACATTCTCATAGAGCGTCTTGTTGTCAATAACGACAACTCCGCCAAATCCTTGGCTTACGCCTGCTACGTGCCCACGAACCCACTTCTCATCGAGGAACCGCGCATCTTGATTGTCGAGCATGACACAACCTGACGAGGGCTCGTACATCCGCATAAGCAATCCCGCAATGGTAGATTTACCGCTTCCGGAAGCACCGACGATGAAGGTGGTCTCGTTGGCGGGAAGGAAGAGTGAGACATTAGAAAGGACTTGAACTGTGGGTTTGGAAGGATAGGAGAATGAGACGTTGTGAAGGGCAAATTCACCACAACATTTCTGAGGGGTGATTTTCTTCAGTGTCTGTGAACGACGCGACTTGTGGAACGGCGACAGGGGGAAAGAGTTGCGGGATGGAGTGGGTATAGGAAGTGGGGTTGTGGGGAGGGACGAAGATCCAGAAGGGTTGTTATCCATCATTTGCATGAGCGCCACCATAGCGAATTTGCCCTTGGCGAGGGTGATGAATTGAGGGATGCACATCTGAAGATTGGAAGTGGCAATGAGGCAAGCCCAGAATGTAGCCATGACGTCTCCTGCTGAGACTTTTCCATCCCTTACGAGCTTCGAGCCGAACCAGAAGCCCTGGACGAACATCGCCATCATGACGAATTGTGCAGCCGCGGAGGAGACACCCCAGACTTTGTTCAGGGAGCGTGCGGCAGATCTGAGTTGCGCAAAAGCCTTGTTGGCACGGTCGGCTTCGAAGAACTGAGCGTTGAAAGCTTTGACGGTCGGGATAGCGGAAAGGGCGCGATCGATGAGTGTTGCTGTGTTTCGCTGTCTGGGTGCGCTCATGGAAAAGAAGGGGGGAGGCGATTGCTTGTGAGAAGGATTGTATGAGGGTGAGGAGGGGAACAGCAGAGAGGATAACGAGGGTGAGTGCCCATGAGCGGAATGAAAGCCAGGAGTAGACAAGTGATGGTTGTAGTGAGGTATTGAACGAGGTAGCCAGAGGCAAGTGAGGTGGCCATTCTCACATCATCCGTTTCCCTACAGGAAGATCAGAACGAAAACTTGGTATAAAAAAAACATCGCAGTTACATACCGGGTAAACTTGGCCATTAGCCCACCGGCGTCTTGCTCGCCGAGGTGGGTGTCAAACCAAACCATGTCCTTCTTTGTCACGGAACGGTAGACAGCCCGGCGGAGCGCCATTGTGTTGCGCTCGCCTGTCCATATCCAGAGGGCGCTGGTGACACTGCCGAGTGCCAGAGACCCGACAGCAAGGCCGACAAGTTCAACAGCAGTGAGGCCGACTGAGCGAAGAAGTTCGTCCTTGGCTGCCTGAGGTGGGTTGGCGGTGAGAGGGAATTGTGCAAAGGCGTCAAAGGCCTGGCCAATGACATGTGTCATGAAAGGGGCGACCCCGCCCGCGAGGACAGATGAGCAAACAGCCGGGAGGAGGAGACAGAGGATGTGTCGCTGCGAGAGGAGAGAAAAGAGGAGTCGGATAGAGGGTTGAGGCGCTGGTGTGGTTATCGCAGGCGGCTGTGGGGATGGTGGCTCAGGGACTTTGGGTGCGGATTTGAGGCCAACTGTAGACTTTGTGGATACAGAACAAATAGAAGTGCGTGGAGAGAGATCGAGGTCGTAGTGAAGTTCATCGTGGAGGTCGTTGGAAATGGAGGTGTTGACCTCGAGGGTCGGTGTGCGACGCATCGCGGAGGGTAGCAAAGAGAGAAGGTACGGTGGGCTGCCATGGCTCTTTGCTTTTTCTTTTGTCTGCGCAATGTTCACCAAGAACAATTGGGTGGTTGTTGTCCTTTGTTTGGCTCCCAAAGACAATAAGCTGTTACGCGCGTGATCTACAGACAATAACCATTCGCTTGATTCTCACGTTCCGTCCATGCCGTGGTCCCCGCTTCCTGTTCTCGGCGGTGCCACCGCCTGCAACAGCACCTCAGTGGTGTTTTTAGATACGCTGAACGACAGCACGAGGCGATACTGTGAGCAAACTCGTCTATTTGTACATATTTGAAATTCAAACCCCCATTGTCTGCTAAATTTGGCGCCAAACAAACAAATACTTTGATGCTCTTTGTTTGGTCCAAACCTGCCAAGAATGGAAGTTTCGAGTCATTGTTGTGTATGTACCGTTCTGTTATGGAAGCCGCCCGTCGCACGTGCTGTAAAAGATAAAATATGCCCATGCCTACCTCAGAGATCGACGCAGACACCTCCTGTAGTGAGAATACAGACCTAGTTAACTATAATATTATTGGACTAGCTGACTCCCCCTCGAGACCGGAGAGGCGACAGCTGAAATCACATGGACCGAGTGAGATACCCACGGATATTCAACAGAATTCACACGCTATGACATCACCCTGGCTTGATCAAAGAAGATACAATATTTTCAGGACAATTACTAGCGTCGGAATTAATCAACGTCTCCCACCGCTCTAAGTCCGCTATCTTATCTCATCTTATCTCCCCCTACCGAAGCCACAGTCCTTTAAAACGCTCTCAAAGACATCGGCCAATACTATGCGAAATGTGACTACAAACTTTGGTTTCGAATAGGGCTGATAACATGATTTTGATCATTATTCCCGTGGCAGACACCTGGGCTGGTGACTGAGCCACGAGTGAGCCAGGGAAGTTTGCCACACTAGTATTTAATGTATTTTGGGGGTGAGGCAAAAGTGGCGAAGATACAGCGGAAAGACAAAAGGAAAAATAAAATCATAGGAATAATAAATAGTGGCCTGACAAATGAATGCGGAAATGGTGCGGTGAGGTGCGGATATGCATATTTGAGTATACAACGAAATGAAAACTGTTAGAGGCAAAGGAACCAATCCTCTCCCTTACCTGCCCAACAGATGTGATCCGATGGCTCACCAGTTGCTTCTAGTGTTTCATGGGTGCCTACTGCAAGAGGTTTACTAGTGCTGCTGTAGCATGGGCCGGTTGTCAGGAAGCAACAGCGACACCATTAAATTTCTAACTAAGTAATGTTATCAATTCATGACATCTTGAATCCCCAGACGCGTTGAGAATGTGGCTAGAAAAAATTGACCACAGAAAAATCTTGCAGGAATTATTCCTAAAACAGCGTATCTCGATGCACTATGACTCACCGAAGTCTGTTTCTAGAATTACACTGGGCCCACAGTTTCTCAAAGCACAAGATGTCAAATTCGTCTTGTTCGGCCGTCTGTAGCCGTATATTGACAGATATTGACACGGCATTGGAGGGTGACCAGGGGAGAATTAAATTACATCATGACAAATGGTCCCATCACGGACTCAAATATAGAACGAAGCCGCAGCCTCGATAGGCTGTGATGATATGCAATTGTGAACACTGCCAGCACCACAGGTGGGATGTGCAGTGCGCCGAACCATCGGACCTCGCCAAAACAAACCCTTTCAGCGTATCGTTTTATATATGCTATCACTGCGCGACCTCGGAGCGATTTGGTGTATCACACTTCACCTGAGCTTCCCATACCATAATACAGTCCACCTAAAAATATCCTTCAACTGCATGTTAACATTCGCACATGCTCTGTTGAGTTGATTGGTTATTATCTTGGCAGTGGGTAAGAACGTTATATTTTTACCTTCTCATTGGCATTTTCCAGGAGCATCAGGTGTCACTATAATATAAAGAATGGCTCCTCCAAGGCTGATCGAACAGTCTAGGACCCCTTGAAATATCACTAATACTCCCCCGCACTTTTGCCAAAAATCCTGCACTCCTCTGTTTTGCTTAACCGATAATACTAGAGTCCTTGAGGATCCTTGTCAAATGGTCATCACTGCCACTGGCCTTAACCTCCGGGCGTTTATGTATTGAGACTTGATGACGCGATTAAGAGCTGCAATTTGATGAAGCCAAGAATAACTCACACTATGACCCCTGTTGGGAAGTTATACATTGCCACGGCTAACTGCATACCGCTCGTATTCCAATTCCAGGCGAAGATAAAAATAGGTCAGCAATAACGGTTGCCCTTATGATGCATTTCAGGAAGGCGCCTTTGCTCCACTTGGGTCTGATGATCAAAAATCGGTATACAGCAAATGTTTTCAAAAATGGACGGAGTAAAGAAGTTGGCATCCCCCTTCTTGACCCTGCAAACACGATGAGTAGTCTCCTCGACCCGACTCTCGGTACCTGGCTCATTATCCTGTTCCTCCAGTCGGTGTGAGCGGTGGTCTTTCCGTCCTTCGTTCCGACGGACTAGTTGGTGTTTTTTTTACCTTTGAAGACTCTATGGCTGTGGGCTCCTTCAGGCATGGTTGTACTTCTACTGGTACACGGAAGATCATTGGGGTATCAAGTCAATGGTGAGTAGGTTGGATTGGCTAGAGGAGTCTCCTTGTTCTTAAGCATTGATTATACAGGTCATCAGTGTACTGTAGGCGCCTCATTCTATGCGCAAAGCTTTGAGCTAAGACAATTAATGATGGACATATAGCATCTTCGAAACTATCCAGTCAATATGTTATCTTGCACCGCTTTATAACTATGTGGTAACGAACTTTGGGGATTTCAGTGCACTCATCGTTTCCACCTGGTAAGTCTTAAAGCTCTAAGAATCCACCACTTTTCAAAGTCACCAATTTATTCGCACCAGGATGGATGCAGTGAGCGCCTTATAGATTTACAGTTCTTCCTGCGTCTCACAATGTGATGGCAGATTATGCTGTTAACTGGAGTATGTTTAGCTATAATGATACTCTCATATAGAATATATCTCACCTTCCGCTACAGTATCTTTCGGCATTTACTGTCCAGATGTGAGCTGTTCCGCCGCTGGGCCCCATTCTCATTGTGTGCATGCTGCCAACACCTGCTCGTAGGTACTTTGTATACTGTATCTATGTCTGTAGGTGTCACCCCTTTTCAGCTCTCACAACTACTCTAGCTTATGGAACCTAAATCCAGTGAACAGGAGAAATTTATTTGCACCTATTTCTATTGTAACTTCGCCCCCTAAGTAGCTGATATTATCCTGCATCCTAACTTGAAACTATTCCTAGGTGTTGTTGGCAATGACCGAAATTGGTGAGATCAGCTTGTCTCCTGACATAATCTTTGATCCTCAAGTGGGTTTTATATGCACTGTAGGGGCGGCAATCGGTATGATTTCCTTGATTATGGGTATTCAATAGCTGGACTTTACTAAACCTCGAATATAGCCCTCACGATATTATCGTTCGTCATCATCTTAGCCTTGTCAAAGGGGCGTCAATTGATGCGCATGTATTCCCAGGACGAAATTCGAGTCCTTCAGGAATCTCGAGCACACGAAGGTAGATCGCATTTAACTAGACCAAGATTTTTATTTATCTTTATTCTTGCAAAGAATACCTACACGATTATGGGGGCTGCAGCGTTTTTCTGTGACGTTGCAATCACGATATCCCTTCTGCGGACACTGAACGCATGTAAAACTGGCGTAAGGGCGTAAGTGAATACCTATAATAATCGAATTTGACCTAGTGTTGAAGCATCGGACTTTCCCCCAGTACAAATTCCATACTGAATAGGCTCATGGTTTACGCTGTAAATCGTGGGGTATTGACAGCGGCTGCAGCAGCCGTAAATCTGATATTGGTAAGTCTCGAATTGCAGATAAGGTCTCATCCTGGTGAACTTTGTGGGGCTGTTCCAGTACCTCGCAAAACCTGGCACATTATATTTTGGCTATGGCCTTATCCTGAGTAGCAGTTAGTATGTTCCTCATGTGACTTCGCAGTGCTAGTTGACGTAGATCCTGGCCAGTTTATATGAACACTGCACTTGCAACGTAAGTTTATGCTTTCGCTACTCAAATTATTTCTCTTGATGAATTCCACCTACAGATTGAATAGCCGCCAGCACACAGCCAGGGCTTCTGTCCCCGCATCAGGCGATTGGCATTCCATATTGCTGTCAACAAGGGACCATGCATCACATCGCGGTTTTGGAAGTATAGCAGCCAATGGCTATCTCCAGGTCAATGTGCATACAGAAACCCTCAAGTCGCCTTCGGGCTCCGAGGCAAGTGAATTAGGAATTACATCCCTGAAATTTACACTGATTCTGGTAGACCCACGAAACACGGGGGTTCACTGATGGAATGATTTAGCAAATGATGATCCAGAGCGGCCGGTTCCAACCAATCAATGCGTCCCCACATCGCTCATAATAGGCCGCGGTCGCTGCCGACACACAGCAATATTAGCACGGGAGAAATTTTTTGATATGTGTTTGAGAGTTATCCGGATAGAAGATGTATTTATTTTGGACTTTCGGTACATATCATCCTGCGATCCGGGTTTCTAGTTCATCTTCCCTTGGTGATGCAGTATGCTATGTTCGTCTACATCCCTTTGGATCCTGGCGGTTCACGTGGGAGGGCAGCGACTTATTAGTTCTACGTTTGACCATATTCGAACGCTACCTTTAATGGTGGGGGGCGTCGGTGTATCACCTTATCAATCGATGTGCACCGGAATCACGTACCCCAGAATATACGCTCCGACCATAATACTAACACGTGATTCTACGACAACTGCCCTCCGGTATATAAACTCGAAACTCTTGTTGGTCCACACGAACAAGGAAATATCTAGCAAGCCGAGTCTGCCCGGCAGCCTCGAAACGCTGGCGACGCGACGTGAATTTACAAGGCGAATAGCAGGTAAACGTTTGGACGTGCAAGAAACATCAGATGGCACATAGAGTGCTGCTTGCGACGGCCTCGGATTATACAAGACCGCTACCGCCTGCGTACATGTACCGCCCGTTGATATATACATGCATGCATGCATGCATCTGGGGGTCCTACTGACGACGATGTACCAGCACCCACCGCCTAGGCTGGTACAGAGCGTCTAGAATGTCTCCCTTGCCCGAAGTCCGCTCTTCTGATCAACTTGTCCGACGCCACATTGGTTTCACGTATTTTTATGACTGCATCCCCAGCGAGAATATGCCAGAAGTATTGATATCTGACGTGAGGAAGCCGGGTTGTAGTAACGTCGACACACGAAAGGCTGGACTATACAAATAATATGGAAGCTGCATGTCTGCGTTGCGATTGTGCAAGGCATTGCGAGATGATTATAAGTGTCGGGTCCTTCGGCGTAGTACCACTGCGATTTGTTCCCTATTCAACAGGATACCCGTTCAATGTTACAACTCCAGTTCCGTTCCAGTTCCTGATTAGACTGGTAGGTAACCAGACGTGACGATAGCGTAGGTGCTCCTCATCACCTTGAATTACAGCAGTACTTCTCAACCTCAACCTATCAGAACAATGAGTACCCCCGGATCGGGAAAATCATAAGTGATATTGGTGACCTTGTAGACGCAGTTGATACTAGAATCCTATTAAGTTGCACTTTATTAAACTTCTCACGTACATTATCATTCCCCCCTTCGAACTCGCGCATTCGTTATATAGAAGTCATATTGTTATTAACACTTTTCGGGCTGGCCAGTGGGTGTACTTGTGGGGAATGAGACTTACTCTGCTGGACACACATTAGGGGGCGAGGTCTTTCCATCCAGACACAATACATGAGCCTCACTTCACTAGAGGCTAGAGCGGAGTGGGTAGCCATTACATATTTGTATCCGTATTCCGTTCTTAAAACTTGAGTACTTGACCGGTCATTCTTAAATATCAATTGGCCATTGCAAGGGAAGGGCAAGTTGAATGTACAGGGTCTAGATGTTGCAGGGAGGCGCGAAATGGATGACGTGCAGGCGTCACTGGTTCACACGCTGTTGTGTAAATATCCTCAGTTGGGGGCTGGCTGGTTGCAGTTGAAGGTATGGGAAAACGATGTTCAATCAGGGGAACAAAAGGATCTCTAGATCATGTCCAACATGAAACCCTCGTCAGGGGATGCTCATACGTGGCTGTACCTTCCAATGTTCGCGCCTTGAGCTCTTGAATGCCGCATCCGACCGCTATCCTTTGCTCCCTACCTCATATCCCAACCAACACTAACCTGCACACCGTATACCTCAGCACTGAGATTGCGTACATCCTACAAATGCACACATACATTCTCAATACCATGTCATCCGACACTCTTGCCATCTTCAAGATCCAAAGTTGCTGCACCCCCAGCTCTCCACATCACATTATGCATCCCAAGTCATACCATACCCCCGATTATCTTCATCAAAGCCCGCACCCCTTATTCACCAGCCCATTTACCACGCATTTTCCCTCTCAACATTAACATGATAAAAAACCTCGCAAAGGTCCATAGCAGAGGGGTAACTACTGGGAATGAGGACGGTCGTCATGTTTTAGACACATATTATGAAATAGAACGGGTAGGTGGGCCCAATCCGGCTGGAAGAGACCAGAGAGCAGGGTGTGAGCGCAACCTGAGAGGTGTGTAGATATGAGGCGACAAGGGCGTAGACAAGAGTTGGGAGCTTGGCTACCAAATCAATTGTTGAGCTCGAGAAGAGGTGAAGTTCGTCCCTGGGGTTATTGATGAGATTTCTGTGACAGAGGGCAGCAGTAAATGCTAGTATTTTCAATGCCACAGAAGCTGCAGCGCGAACTCTCAGACTCACACTACTAATTTTTCTACTGGCTTATCCACCGTTTAACAAACAAATCCTGTGACCCAAATCACCCAGCTCTCAGTCTCGTTACTTGTTTAATGAACATCAATCCACCGTCATGTGATTGAGGCCGGGGAGGTGGCTAACATTACCGTGTGTCATGAACTGAGTGATGGGAAAGCCTTGCTTGATTGTGGCTGTTCAGATATCGAAAGATGATGTCAAAGTATATAAAATATCAACGCATTTAAATAAAGCTCCCAAGTTGGCGGTAGGTCAAAGACTGGCGGCATGCGTGTCAATCACTGTTATCTGTTGCGGGTTTTTTGCTATGGTATTGCATATGTATCACGCTGTTTTTGGAATATCAACTGTTCAACTTTGTGTCGGCGACACATGGGTGATATCACTGGACTTCTCTCGAGTCTTCGGGGTGATGAACATGTCCATTGGTGCTTAGGAGGGGCTCTTTTCCCATATTGCCTGAAATAAACTGTCCCACTTTGGTATATAAGCACAGACATTCAAAGGCAAACCTCATTCCTTCAATGTGGAATAATACTACTCTCCTTAACCCTGACATTTATCTTAATCATCTGCCACCAGACCAGGCAGCTCAATTTGAGGTTGTCAGGAACTTTGGCTTAGCATCCCTCGGGGTGAGTACAGTATTTGATAAGTCAGTAAGCTCAGACTGCTCACTGACATAAAGGCTGCGATATGGGATGTGCTCGTATACATTCCAGAGGACATCAAAATTGTACGCAGATGCGCTGGACTTGCTACCGTCGGGTGCTTTATCTTTTCCAGGTGATTTTGAAAGCTGGCCAAGCTTGGGACGTATCAGCTTAACTTAGCTCACAGGGTCTTCGCCATCACATATCTGCTATTCTGGGTCATCGTGGAAAGTACGCATTGTTTTAGCTATGATTGTCACGAAATAACTAATTGGTCTGTTAGCACATTCTGTTTCAGATTGCAATGCATTCCGAATAGCTGCGGAAGGCTTTCTATGCTTCTTTACAATGGCGACAGCGTCTTTTCTGTTTCTGAAGCGAATTCAGGCAGTGTATATGGGTAATCGATGGGTATACTGGGTCTCCTGGTTCCTGTGGGCTGGCACGAGTGGGGCTGCTAGCGCATTGGCGGTTGGCGCTCGCCTATCTCATATTCCGGGAACCCAGTATTGCGCAGCATATGAGGTTGCAAACTACGTTTCTGGAACCACTCTTGCGCCAGCAGTCTTTGATACCCTCGTTTTCTTTGCAATTTCGTATAAGCTTGCTGCTACCCACAATGACATCCATGGGTCCGGAATCGGTCCGGATACCTTTATATTTGGAAAAGCTCTCCCCAGGCTTCAGCGAGCGGTTCTACGGGGGGGTCAACAATATTATCTGTCAGTAAGCTTGCCTCGACTTGTAATCCAACTATTTTTCTGATGCTATCATGCTATTCGGATTCGTAGTATCGCCTTTCTGGCTCACCTCCTCGCCGCTGTCTTTCTATTTGCTCCGGGAATACCTCCATTGTACCGCACTATGTTTGCAATCCCTAGCTCGGCTGTAACAGCGTCTATGGCTTGCCGTGTGCATCGACAGCTTGCAAAGGCCTTTGATGATGATTGTACTGGCGATATGGCTGTATCAAATCTCCGTTTCGCTAGTGGCGCTCATCACCCTGAGAAGACTGCCGTGAATGACCTGCATCAGAGTCGATTGGAGGGTATAAGAACCATACCTGTTTGAGAGGACGCTGAGTTGGGGAAAGATGAATGGGTTGGCTCTGAACACCGTTGGGTGACAGGTTCTAGCAGCCTTGCACTGGCCTATGCAGCTCAGTGGCATTCACCTTAGTATGCGATAGGATTTTGAAATCAACTATTTATTTGAATAGGTCTACGGCTAGTGAATTTCATATATATGTAACTTTATAAGTCTGTAAAGGTATCTTACATGTTATCCGTGAATCGGTACCGCAGAAGCACCCATTAGTGGGACGCTCGGATCAGAGCCCCTCGGGGCGCGCGCGACATGATGAGTCCCTGCGTCTATGAGTTGCTAAAGATTCAGGTAGTACGCGCTGCACGTCCTCAGTTGGATTGTAAAATTCCTCCGATATGTTCTCTCCCATTCCTTTTACAGCTTACTCTACTTATTGAAAATTTATCTACCCATTATGCAGAATGGAATTCGGCTGTACGCAAAAACCGTTCCCCATACCATAATCTGAACATGTTTTACCTTATGTCGCTTATTTGCTAATGGCCAATAGTAAAAATTTAGCACACAATTTTGATAGTTTCTTTGCCTTGAATGTACTTAAATATGACTGCTCACTCATTTCTCTGTCTTCGCTCTACCCCATGCAATGGCACACATGAACTCCCTTTCCGGCCCTCACTCTTTCCCCTTATCCAGACCCTTGTGCTCATTGTGGGAGTGCGCACGGCCTGTCCCAGTCCCGAAGTCTAGCAATTGTCGGAGATGATCACACCCGCATTCAGGCTGGGAGTCTATTGTAGGACAGGTAATCAGGCTACAAAAATCTGTAGGCGCGAGTGCAATTGGACTCGCTTCGCGATTGTGCGGCGACCTTCGCCTCGACCTCTAGAGAGAGAAAGAGAGAGAGCCTGGGAAAAGACATTGGTCTTTGAGGCTTTTGGAATCGTCACACCAGCCATACGAGGTCTTAACATCCTCGTGGTGAGGAGCTGAGTATTTAAGTACAGAAGTAACTACTTAAATACTCTAGAGTGTGTGAAATAAATAACACGTTAGGGAGAGCGAATTTCGCGTACTGCCGAAATCCATTCTCCACACCCTTCCGCGGCTTTCGCCCACCTCCGTACATTCTAGTAGTCTAGCAGTCCTTCTCACACATGTAATAGTTTGAGTTGGCGCTGCTGTTCATATCTATGGCAGATGTTCTCCGCCTTCTTTGCACAGCCGGACGACTTACAAAAGACAAAGAGCAGCATTTTCAATGGCACAGAAGATCCAGCACGGGTTATTAGACTCAAGCTAGTCATAATTGATTAATAGTGATAACATCACATGATTAAAATCAAAATGGTGAATCGTGTTGCCACACGCCGTGACGCTCAGAATGGATTGCATACAAGCAAGCATACCTAACAAGAAAGCTATAAGCCACGGCCTAGTGGTAGACACATGGAAAGGGCTAATTGAAAAAGAAAATGAGTATGACTCCCCATGGACACAAGAAGCTTGGGTTTTAGTGGGTAAACATCCGTTCTGGATAGAAGTCCAGGACACCCAGTCCTAGGATTTCGGATGAACTAGATGGAGTACCACACTGGCCAGTGCGGAACGCATTCCCCCAGTCGGTGGATGATATCTTTATTCCTTCGACCGTGAGGAAACCCAGCCGGGGAAGGGACCTGACCCCTATCAGGAACTTCTTGGCCAACCGTAGCTGTTGAAATATCAAAAGATGATGGATATCACAGTATGTAAAGTATCAACGCATATAGTTAACTGTCAGGTCGGCAGTGGGCCAAAGACCGGTGGCACGCGTGCCGACCATTGTTATCTGTTGCACGCATTTTCTGCTATGGTATATATGTATCACGTCGACCTTAGAATGTCAAAGGCTCGACATTGCGTCTGCGACACATGGGGGATACCAATGAGCTTCTCCCGAGTCTTCGGGCTGATGAACATTTCCACTTGAACTTAAAGGGGCTCCTTTTCCGATGTTGCTTGAAATAAACTCTCCTGCTAGAGTATATAACCCCAGATATTCAAAGTAGAATCTCATTCTTTCGATGTGGAATACTACTACTCTCCCTAACCCGGACACCTATCTTAATCACCTGCCACCAGACCAGGCAGCTCAATTTGAGGTTGTCAGGAACTTTGGCTTGGCAGCTCTCGGGGTGAGTATAGTATTTCATAAGTCAGTAAGCTCAGACTGCTCACCAACGTGAAGGCTGCGGTATGGGACGTTCTTGTATACATTCCAGAGGACATCAAAATTGTACGCAGATGCGCTGGACTCGCCACCGTCGGGTGCTTTATCTTTTCTAGGTGATTGTAAAAGCTGACCAGTCCTGGGATCTACCAGCTCAACTTAGCTCACAGGGTCTTTGCCATCACGTACCTACTACTCTGGGTCATCATGACAAGTACTCATTATTCTAGTTTTGATTGTCGCAAAATGGGTAATTGGTCCATCAGCGCATCCTGTTTCAGATTGCAATGCATTCCGGATAGCTGCACAGGGCTTTCTATGCTTCTTTACAATGGCAACGACGTCTTTTCTATTTCTCAGACGAGTTCAGGCAGTGTATATGGACAGCCGATTGGTTTTCTGGGTCTTCTGGGTCCTGTGGGCTGGCGTGAGCGGGACTGCTGCGGCATTGGCCATTGGCACTCGCCTATCTCATATTCCTGGAACGCAATACTGCATGGTGTATGAAGTAGCAGGCTATGTTTCCGGGACCACCGTTATGCCAGCGGCCTTCGATACCCTTGTTTTCTTTGCAATTTCATACAAGCTTGCCGCCACACATAAGGACATCCACGGGTCCGGAATCAGTCGCGATACCTTTATTTTTGGAAAAGCTCTCCCTAGACTTCAACGAGCTGTTCTACGGGGGGGTCAGCAATACTATCTGTCAGTAAGCTTACCTCAACTTGTATCCAACTATTTCTCTGATATTATCATGCCATCTAAATCTCCAGTATCACCTTTTTGGTTAACATCCTTGCCGCTGTCTTGCTATTTGCCCCAGGAATACCTCCATTGTACCGAACCATGCTTGCAATCCCGAGCTCGGCTATAGTGGCGTCCATGGCTTGTCGAGTGCATCGACATCTTGCAAACTTCGATGACGATAGTCACACTGGGGATGTGGCTGTATCCAATCTTCGGTTCGCTAGTGGTGCTCCTCACCCTGAGAAGACCACCATGAATAACCTGCATCAGAGTCGATTGGCGGATATAAGTGCCCACCTGTCCTAGAGGATGTTGAATTGAGGAAAGATGCTGGACACCGTTTGGTGACCTTATGCCGGTCTATGTAGTTTGATGATGCTCCCTTCAGTGTTTTACAGGATTCGAGAACCACCATTTATTTAGATGGGTCTGCGGCCAGTAAATATCATGTATGCAATGATATATTTCATAATTATCAATCAACCTGACCGATAATCATTAAATATGTTTTGAGTGTGGTCTGAATGAGATATTAGGTGCGACGCCGGACCAATAGGCGGCGCGTAGGGTGAGTGGGCATCTGACGACAGTAGCAAACCCTCGCAGTTCACTTCGAAGGCTGAAGCTATGCAACCGAGAGCCATCTTCTAAGTCGTAGAGATCTCACATCGATTTTTGATTAAATTTGTTTAGAGGATCACCAAACAGGTATCATCATTGGATGGGCAATGGAAGCGCTACAGGGCCAACAAGGGGGTGATCATGATGCATCTACATCAGCGCGGACCGTGCTCTTCGGCCTCCAAGGCCATGATCATTGACAGCACAGGTTGCACATACCCGTCCATACATCAGAGTGAGCTATAGCAAATTTGCTAGTGATTGATAGCAGGCAATCGGGTAGTCCGGGCGAGTTTCAGTGTTCGCAATGATATCGAGGCAAGATGACTGCGGTTCGATTATAATTGATGCCGGCGCCTTCCGTGTTGTCATATTTCTGTAGACATAAGTGAGGAAGTGCACTGGTATAGACTAGCGTAGACATCTGATCAAGTAGCTCTCCGAGCTAGGCTTCTGGCAGGTGGGAGGTAGATGTTATCATTTTCTGTCACTAATTGATGATGCGATATACGGAAAGGCGGGTGCAAAGAACTAACGTATCTGGCTGAATAGCGCGTGTTGGCAGATCTGTGTAAATGCTAGAAGTGTCCACAACTCCGCAAGTGAGTAGTCACGTGATTATCCTGTGCATCACCGCTCGCGCAGGTTTGAGCAGATTTGAGCAGTCTTTCTCTGCATTCCATCATTCACAGGACAGTGTGATCACCCCAAACCTCCTTTATTTGCTCCCAGGACCAGGTTGGTGCTGACAGAGAGCCTCTCGAAACCCTGGGAAACCCACATACAAGAATTGCAGAGCTCGGGAGTATCGAAGTACCGAGCTATTGTGCAGCTCGATGTCCCTTTTCTTCTTGCTTTTTCATGTGTTTCTCCTATTTCATATCTTACATGGACACCGTAGGTACATGATATGGACTTTTAGTTGTGCACCTATAGTAACAATGATTGGCTAAATTACCTGATAAATAATCGTACATAGTGCCATAGTACTTAGGTCGTGGCTTGACCACCCTAGGATCCAGTTTTCCTATCTGGATCCTAGGTGCGTATGTATCCCGTTTGTATCGCCTACTTAACTGACAGTTTTCCTATCCGGATCCTAGTGATCCATAGTAAATATAATATTCGATTGACTCGAGATACACTGTGCAATCACCCTACGCGATCTCTCGTTAGGGAGTAAAAATGGTCAATGCTGAAAGATGGAATAATTAATGTCTACTAAACGCAATAGCGATGTATCAGAACAAAGAAACAAATGATTAATAACGAAACACCACAAATTCATCTTAAGAGCTCGATAACCCCATCGTGAGGCCTTGAGGCCTGACCTTTTCGCTCCTTTTCGTCTATCATCTTCCCTTGACCAGAAGTAAACGTTGCGCTGCTCCAAATCCTTACCTCCCTCCCACACGAAGTGCTTGGCTAAGCCCTGAAGAGAATTAGTTTAAGCTCCCTAGAAAGGTGAAAGGTGGAGGGATTGATGAGAGTGTGCCTAAGAACTTCTACGCAGCTTCGAGAGGTCTAAAGTGACACTCGGTAACAAGCAAATGCAAAGGATCGAATTGACGAAAGAACAGATCGTGACCATACATATGTATAACACTAAGTGGTTACATAGTTCCCCAGTTTAAAATTTAGCCGCTTTATTTGCCTCCTCGACTAGGGGGCTGCAAACCGCTGACGTCAATCAAGTAATGTTCAAGAATAATCCGTGAATTCTGAATGTCGAATAAGTTCCTCCGCCGCCTTGGAGCGTGGGGTGATCCTGCAGGAGAATGGGACAGGGTATCTGTGGCGATGCAACTTCAGCAACGGAAATGAAATGAAATGCCGACGACCACCTACGTTATCACCCCATTTGTAACGTCTGCCTCGATCTTCACCTCCTTGCCATTCTCGTCCACTCCGGGTCTGATATCATACACTGATAACACATGTGCAATAATCGCGAATAGCGTGTTATCGCTGAAGAATCGGCCAGGACAGATTCTCCTTCCGTATCCGAATGCAGCAACAGATGGGTCACGAATGTCAGGATTGATCTTGCCGTCCTTGAGATAGCGTTCCGGCATGAATTTCGACGGTTTGTCAAATACTTCAGGATCATGCAGGATAGTCCTATCCGCAAGTTAGGGTCAGGCTCGAGCATGAAATATAAAGTGTCTCTACATACCAGGTATTTCCCATTACAAGAGTACCCTTTGGGATATAATATCCGTCATACTCATCGGCGTTTGTTGTTGTGTGTGCCACCGCTGGCAGCGCAATGTCAGTAAAGCGACTTTAACAGAACGGGGAACATACCAAGCGGCGTAACAGGCTGCCATCGCATTATCTCTTTCACAATAGCATTGATATACGGGAGAGAAGACCGATCACCGAATTCTGGGAGGCGGCCTTGGCAGACGGAATCAAGCTCAGCCTGAGCATTCTTCTGGGCCTCCGGATACATGCACATAGCCATAAAGAACGATTGCACAGATGAAACAGTCTAGCAATAGAGTGAGTAGTGAGGCCAAGAGGCGAGAAGATGACCTTTACCGTATCAGCACCACCTTGAATTTGCGAATGAGTTATATAATCTGACGAAAACCTGACGAGCTACTCACCCACGTAGGCCACCGCACAAACGTCCTTGGCGATTATTTCAGCCTCGGTTCGTTCAGGAGAATTTTCAGCTGGTAATGCTTCAATCATCGAAGTAGCAATGCACGGAACAGCTGTTCCCTCTTTCTATGACCGGGTAAGGCGCTGAACGGCTCGCAGTATTGGGAAATATATTTACCATTTGTTGTTTCACGAACTCGAACGGTTTTGTGTGAACGTCTTGATTGATCTTATGCCATCGATCAGCTTTCCGCCTCCATTCTGCGCCAGGGAACCAGCTCGGAATGTATCTCATGATGGGGAACATATCCACAAGGAATCTTCCAGGCATAGCGGCCTCTGCGAATCCTCGCATAGACTCCTCGATATTCGAAACATATGGATCGTCCATACTTTCTACCTTAATACCATAGATGACCTTCATTATGGTTGCGGCGAAGGATCTGACATCATACTTAGCGCAGTTCAAAGGTAGGTATTCGGATCGAGACTAGACTTACAGGCGGATTAAATGCCGAAAGTCTTCTGGTGCTTTGAGAAGATCCCGGACGAAAGCGCGAGCGGTGGCCACCTGATAAGGCTGGTATTTGCTCACTATACCTGCATGGAAGAATTCGTGGAAGCTGCGACGGTGACGACGCCACCAACTCCCATAAGGGATCAATCCAATATTGTAATCCCATCCCATCCTGTTAATGGTACATATCAGGATGAAGAACCGCACAGAATTTATACCACTGACAATTCGAGCATGTGCATGCGAGGGCGGTCTGCGTAATTGGTTGAGCGTTTCTCGAAAAGATCATTTGCCCGCTCTAGAGTTCGAAGGATTAAGAAGCCTTGACCTAGGACGTTGAAATAAACCATGTCTCCTACGAACAAGTTAATATGACCTCATCCCAGATATCAAGCCACCCACCATAAATCTGGAACCAATCCTCATACACAAGCCATGGCTTGACTAGGGGAAAGTCGAAAAAATTTTGAATAATCGGATATCCTTTCGGTCCGGGTGGTAGGGGTAATCCATTAGGATTTGCCCTCCGTTGTTGAATGTACGAGTTCAACCAACAAACGGCAACGAGACCGATCGCAAAGAGAGCAGGATGTGGAAGCGACTCCATGGGTGGCTACTGCTCCAAAACCAGACCAAGCCCGGGTTTTATACGAGGAGTGCATTTCCAAAGGAGGAAGTTAGGACTAGGGCCAAGGTCCAGTCGTTAAGCGTCTATTCCCATCCTTGGGTTGAAGGGTTGGCCACGCCAGACCTTGAACACTGGCTAGTTTGAACAACATAATTCCTTCACAATGTAATCCAGTACATATCGGGTTGGACTTTGAATCAACGGACGGGTCCTTATAGATGCTTATTGTTGAGAGAACACCAGACGAGCCACGAATTTAAGAATGGGCGGATCAGACAGATTCTGATGGACTCGCGCCCGAAACCCAGAAGTCCTGGCTCGTGAAGATCAGTAACTAAAAGATTGAGCGTCGTCTCGACTTACACTCCTGCACACCGTTTGTCAAACCGCCTTCGCGTTCGTCCTACTGATGTCCAGCTGTTGCCGAGTGTGAAAAATTGTGTACTACCTCCGAATCGGCTTGTCTTGACAGTCCGGGTGGAGCATTGTCATTCGATCGGGAGACAATTAGAGGACACGATTGGACCACACAGGAACAGGAGCGCTGGCTCGAGCGCGCTCGTTCACGTCAAGCCCGATTTGTGACACGTGATGTTTCTATATTCAGACATTGATAAACAAAAAGGCTCGGACAAGAGTACCGGAATACCGGGGATGACCAGCAAAGTGAAGTGGGGAATGCCGGAAGCGTCTCAAAGTCCGGGCTTGGTGTCGTTAGAACAATTTGGCCGTAGACAATAAGCATGTGTCGATCCGGAACATGGCGTCGCCTGACGTACACCTTGACCGACAAAGCGTTCATGAAATCTCGCTAGTAAATATGATTCCTGTCAAGATTTTCCCAATAACGTGTTGATGTTGCACAGATCTTTGAATATTCTATACTAAGGGATTCGAAGTTTGACCGTACGAAACTACGGATGATGCTCATCGTATGATCAACATTTGGTTATTTATGATTTCAGAAATCGTAGATACCTTATGTTAGTACTCAGCAACAATGGTGGACTCATTTTAAACGGCTCTAGGAGCAAGTCCTCCACTATAAGTGACGAATGAGTTTATAAATCACTCAGCTAGTTCGCAGCCCCTATTTCCAATGATTATTCAGCAGATCCTGTGCGCTCGACGAATGTCATTTAACTCCTGCATACAACAATAATATACGCACTTGCTTCGTTAGCAAGTGACCGGCGTAAGTGACTCCTAGACTACCTTTCCCAAAAAGGGGTAAAATATATCGAGTCCCGTTTAGGAGGGCTACATAGCCTGAGGCTCCCGACCCAGACGATGGCTCACATGAACCTCGAGATATGACGTCACAATAAGGCTGATCCTGACGGGACTAAGAGTACGTATACAAAAACGAACATATCAGTAAAAAAAGGATCGTCCGAGGATTTCGCGCCAGATATACAGCTTAGCGTCGAAGAGTATAGCCCGAAGGGAAGCTGCTTGGTAGGGGATGAATGAGTTTGGGGGAAACACAAGAAACAATAAGAGCCTTATTTGTTCCAGAACATTGTGAAGTAAGCCCTGTGCCATGCTATTAATTCAGCCACGGTGAACCTGCCGAAGTTCGCTGCCTTCAGCCAGGTTTGTCTGCGGGCATCGCCTACTCAATCGCCCAGCCATACACATACGTGGGGATGGGAATGATAACAAGACTTCGACCCATAGACCCCTGAAGGACATTTAATTCGGGTTATTATCTTATTTTATTCCCGTTACTACCATATCACTTCTAATCAAATGGAATAGGCTTTACCCCAGATCCTCCGAAATCCACTCTCGCCTGCTCTCATTGCTCCTGCTCCAGCAGCCACAAAGCTGACGGCACCGGAATGTCACAACAATCACCTCTATTGCATGTCTTGGTCCATACAAACCACCATATAAATACCCATGGTATATATATCGTTTTCTCGAAGCCATTCGACCAAGACACTTTTGATGACACAAAGAACTAGTACAGAGCGTCTGTATCAACAAGCCGATGAGAGAACAATAGTGATATGACTCATCTCGGAGCAAAAAATATAACACAGTTGGCAAAGAAAATTCCTCGGAATATGTTTGGTATTCGAGCATGCATGTCGAAAAAGCTCTAGAGATCGGAATAACAGATAACCTACACAAGACGCGATACCATTCCCGTTACCTTTGGTTATGATTGATCAGACAACTGTAATAAGTGCCACCACCGCAAGAGACAGGCGTGGAGCCTTTCAATTACGTTAATGTTTGTCAGGATCAATCTACAGGTTCTAGAACTTTGACACCACGCCGGATCGTTATGCACTTACCAGGAATGTACACAGGTGGTAAATTATTTTTGCGAACAGACAATAATAATATTACCTGAACGTCTAGAAAAGGGCCACGGACATACTAGTGTAAGGAGTGTTGAAACTTGAAGAACCGCGTCAAGTCTGAATGTGAGCTTAATAGGACCACGGTCTCCGCCTCAGGCTTCTTTGTGCACATGTGTATATCTTCGACTGCTTTGACTAGGGTCGTCCCTGCAATTACTGAAACGATTTCATGAGTAGACTATGGCGTCATGGGATATGCAAGATGGCAAGTAAACAACTGCCGTTACTTGCTAGTAACATATGCCGACTCTACGAAGCTAGAGGAGGCTGTGTCGTGTTGAATCGGTACTTTCTCAGGGTATTTTGAGAATCACCAAATGACCAGCGATTCATGAATGTGGTTACACCACTCACTAAGCTGTACTGTACTGTACTGTGTACTTTCCAAGGGATAATGGATCAGAGAGGGCGGAAGTGAGTATTGATAAAAGGCCGAGTTGGAAAGGAGGGTGAACGGCCGATGGACTGCACGAATTTAATTTATACGCCGCATGCCGGCCGGAGCTTGAAGCAAAGCAGCTGGCGAGGATCAGGTTGGTTGGTTTTTGACGCAGCATCTCCATTCAGCGATGAACGTTTGAACCCGCATGCCCCACAATCCGAGAGACTATGTTCGCCTGTACGCAGATTGTACTCCTCCCACCCTGGAAGTGACTGCGCAGAGACTACAGAGCACCTCCCTATTACAATGGAAATCACCCTCGAGGACTTTTTCAAGCACCTCGGCATCGAACCGAAGGCAAAGCCCTCGATTGTCTATGCACATGGTGCTGAACCTGGAGGTGATGTTACCAGGGTTGTGGGCCAGGAGGAGAAGAAAAACGAGACGACCGAATTTGGCTCCCCTGCGGACTTCATCAGGAAACTAGACGCCATCCTCGGCAGTCTGTCCAACAAGAGTGGGTTTGGAATATCTATTTCATAGATATAATATGAACTACATGCGCAGAGATAAGCTTCAAAGCGCCTGGAAAATAATATTTAGCCGACCACCCCACTGTTACCGGGTGTAGACCAGACATCATCGGATATTCATCCTCGCTCACCACTTCTGGTCATAAAGTCCTGTGGGCCGCTATCGAGATTGCCATCAAGTATCAGTCCGCCGGAAAAACACTGGCGGACTGTATTAAGCAAGCGATATCCTATACGACATACTATTGCTCGAGGCACGCCCTGATCTTACATCCGCATTGGGACTCTTAGTGTCATTGGGCCACAGATGACAACATACACAAACCGGATTATGTTCATGAGGTTTTCCAACGGCTCATCCTAGATTTTCTCATTCAAAATGGGCAAAAGGAATTTATGGATTGGAGGAGGAGCAAGGAAAATCGGACAGTATGGGGAATGAGCACGGAACCACACCGCTTCACCACAGAAACTTCGAAGCTGAGCGAAAGGTCATCGGTCTCGAGCAACACTTCAAGAGTGTCCTCCAACAAATGCAAAGACACGAGTTCTAGGAGTGGTTCTGAGGATGAAGGCCCTGTGGTATGTGGATTCTTGTTGAATGATGACTGAATTTCTCGCTCACTACTTGTAGACCAAGAGACTTAGAGTTACTTGATGAATATCCTGTACTTTCCACGTAGTTCGTGGGTGCCTCTATCGGTAAGTTGCCTGGGCCAATAGGGGCCAATCTCTTCGCTTCCTATATGACTTCTTCGTCTTTTATTAGTATGATTGTTTCTACCCCTATGTGATCAATTATTCGTTTGATCATATCATATTCTGGGATCATTGATTGTACGGTACCTGTAGGCCCAGGCCCTCAACCCCTTGGTGGGTCATAATTTTCTCGTCACACCTGTGCGCCACGACTCTGCATATACGAGATAGTTTCGCCTTCTCGCTCCAGGAATGATTCCCGCTTCTAGACTTGCATCGTTTTATTCGGATGAAGCGAGTGTGGGCATGAGGTATGCGACTCTGTGCTACGATCGAAGCTGTTCAAACACTGCCTCGATGCAAATGAAGGCACTCCAGCGTTCAGCAGGATCGTCAAGGAGTGTTATTACAGCTACACAGTACAACTCTATCCACGGGTATAAATTAGCCAGCGACAGCTGGGACTTGGTTTTTTACCTTGGACCTACTAAGATATTCCGAATAGGCACGACTCCGAAGTCGCATTCCACTGCAAATTTTTATCTATGGAGGGTTCAGGGGTACGCGACCTGCGCCACAACTCCTCCTCTGTGAGAAACTTGTACCGCTCGGAACGTCGTTTAGCTCTCCTCTAGATTGAAAAGAAAGGCAAAAAAACACCAAATACCTTCCGCTCAACTCTTGGAACCATCCCTCGCATAACAATGCCTCAATCACATGATTCCGCCAAACTTGCGTACTTGACGATTCTTTGCGAGGGGCTCTTCGAATAATGCACGGTACATAATTGCCGTGCCGGGCCAATCGACCCAGTCTACCGGAGCTACAGGGAGCAGCGTATTGGTCCCGAAACTTCTGGGTATTTCAAATATTCACCAAATCTCAACTCTTTTAGATTCAAATTACAATATATACTATTTTGCTTTGCTTTTGCTCACGCCCACCCCCCTCCACTTCTAATCAAACGGAACGGGCCTTATCTCAGGTCCCCTAAGACCCACTCCAGGAGCCTTCAACTGCTCCTGCTGTCCCACCGTCATCGCCCTAGCCGCACCGAAAGCAGATGGAACAGGAATCCCACAACAGTCGCCCCAACCCATCGCCCTCTGTCCAGGCCCGCCCAGATCATCCCCATGCGCATGAGCATGCCCGCGGTGCGGATCGTCTTGTTGTGACTCGTTGGATGCTGGAGGAGCAGGGCCGTCGTAGGGGAGGAGGGAACCGAAGAGGAAATGTTGGATGACGGGAAGTTTGCCTAGGACTTCGGCGAGGTACATTTTAATCATACCAGAGTTGACCTTGTCCCATGTTTTGACCTGAAGCGTGTTTGTGTGGTAAGAGGGGGAAAGGGATGAGGAGATCAAAGATCGGACGTACGGCAGAGATGTCATCGAGCATTGGAGAGTGCCAGCGGAGGGATGCAGTTTTGATCTAAACGGGTGTAGATATGAGATCATATTGCGATACCCAGATTATTTAGGCGCTTACAGAGTTGATGAATGCGATGCAGGCGAAATAGAGGTAATGCTTGGAATATTCCTCCACCACCTCAGGATCGTGAATCGACTTTGGTCGAATGTACTTGTGGCCTGAGCAAAACCTCGGCTCAGCTCACTGTTGTCAGCTACAATCAATTTTGAAAAAAAGAGCTAACCGCGAAGTTGAGCAGCGCCCCACAAAAAGGGGAGAAAGTGGTAATCGTCCAGACCCCATACGCCATGCGATCCCGCCGGCTCCAGCCAATATGTTGACTGTAGAACCCGCATCACGGTCAAGTACCTGGATTTCCATTGCGATTAGCAGATGGAGGGGACTTGGGGCTAAACGACAGACCGACCTCCAAAAAACGCGCAAGACTAGTGCCTTGTGGTCACTTGGGCCGACAACGCCCAGCTTTTCCAGACAATACCTACCAGGAATCATCAGCGAAGCTCGCCGGGCGCGGTAAATAGCCACTCACATCCAGCATAAAAAGTTGAGTTCCATGCCACTTCCGTAATCTATCCTGGCCTCTGTTTCCCCAAGCTTCGTTGAAATATACGACGATCTCGGGAATGCTCTCCTTTGGTAGATTAGGGAGCGATTCGTGGAGACCGGGAGATACCTGTATCCTTGCACATTGATCGTTTGCCGCCTGAACCCCACTCTTGAGTGACAAAAGGCAAGTCGCACCTCGTGAACTTTATCATAGAATGTCCTGAAGGCAGGATTCCCAAACCTGGACGCCGGCATTATTAACAGGAGGCGTCTCCTTGCATAGCTCTTCCACTTTATCCAACGTGCCAAGGATAGCTTTTACCCCCTGTACGGGATAGATGTAAGCTGAGACAGGCTGAAGACGATACCACTGGGTATTGCGCACGCACCGACGATAGCTCACACGGATCCGTGAGCTTGACACCAACAACGGCCTCGTTGAGGGCCTCGATGTACGCGACGACGGTTAGCATGAGCCTGAGAGCTCTTGAACCACTCGAGTTGGTCGACTGTGAGGACAAACTTGCGGGGCTGCTGGAACGTCATTGTCTAAAGGGCACGGAACCCTAACCCCAAGCGCTTGTCCCACGACGACCACGACCCCTCATGCCCACCCCCGTTGCGACACTCGGAGCCTCTCTCAGCAGGCACAACGACGCGTTCGAGTCGCTGCTGCGGCTGATCCCAGCAAAGTACTACCTGGTGCAAGACAATGACGAGCAGATTGCGTCCAAGTTCCAGAAAAACAGCAAGAAAAAAAAGGCGCCAAAACAAGCCATCAAGGAGGCCTCTAAAAAAGCTAGAAAAGAAAAGGTGCGTGCATATCTACTTGTAAATGCAACGGCGCTCAGCCATGTGGACTCTATACTACAGCTCGATCCGACGAATAATAAATCCGTCATCGATATTCAAAATGAATCGCTCCGCCAAAAACCGGGGAAGCGGAAATCCTCAGAGGCTTTCTCGGACGGTGACAACGGTGACGACGACGGCATACAGATGCAGGTCGACGTCGATCTCGAAGCTGGCGACGACATGGAAGAAACGACTTTGACTCCTATGCCTCAACCTGAGAGCGTGGAGGTGCTGCGCAAGAAGTTGCACTCCCGGATGGCTGAGCTTAGGAACCAGGGACGACGGCCGTCGAAAGTAGGCGAAGCTGAAGATCGAGACGAGTTGTTGGAAGAGCGGCGGAAGCAACGTGCAGCGCTGAGAGAGCGACGGAAAAAAGAGAAAAAGGAGAAGATCAAGGGGGCGGCAGAGATGACGGGAAAGAAGAGTAAAGACAGCAGGGAAGAGAGACTTCGGGGGAACGCTACCAAGGTTCTTGCCATACCTCGATATATCAATCCTGCACCTTACATCTTTCTTTTCTCAGATACAACTCCTCGTTCCCGATCACAGCTCAAAACTTTCAACTCAGCCAACGGGCCCACAGTCCAAACTCACAACCGTCTCCTTCGGAAATGTCGTCAGCCAAAACCCGAAAAAAAGCCGACAAATTCAAAACGACATCCGACCCCCAACAAGCCCTCGAGCAACTCGCAGCACGCAAAAAGAAAATGGCATCACTTTCAGAGGACAAGCAAAAGGTGATCGAGGAGAAGGACAAATGGGCCAAGGCTGAAGCTCGCTTGGACGGCACCAAGATCCACGATGATGAAGCCAAGTTGAAGAAAGCTGCGAAGAGGAAGGAAAAAGTTAAGGAGAAAAGCAAAAAGACTTGGTGCGTGATTTATTATACATATATTCTGGGCAATATGCTCATTCGAACTTTGTGTAGGGCCGAACGTAAGGAGCAGGTTGCTGCCTCTATGGCTGCCAAACAAAAGAAACGTGCCGATAATATCGCATCGAGAAACGAAAGACGGCAGGACAAACGAAAAGGAAAGGCTAGGCCGGGTTTTGAGGGAAAGTCCTTTGGAAAAGGTAGTAAGAAACCTCGAGCGAAAAAGTAGTAACAATAAATGCAAGTCTTTTTTTTTCCTTGTGCACCCCTGAGCTCGTTCCTCGTTGACTACTAGCATTGTCGAATGAGCCCCATCTCCCAGAACGGTTTCGGCGGTGGCTCAAAAAGGCCCAGTGACCCAAGGGACTCTCTTAGTCTTTTCGTGCACTTCTGCTCACTGTAAATCTCCGCTCTCTTACTCACCCGCCGTACACATTAAATTCCTGGCGCCCTTTCAAGGACAGAAATGAATTCACCGCTATGTGGCTACTTCCTACTGCATATCCTTATTGTTTTCCAGAAGGTCAATTCTTGTTATTAAGCCGTAGCCGCAATAGCCCGCGCAAGTGCAGCTCCAGCGTCAGCTACGAGCTTCTTCCCAATACGCAAGACACTGGTTAAAAGGTGTGAGCAAACAACTTCGACTACTCGCTATACCATACTCACCCTGCAACCAGAAAGATCACCAGAAGTCATTCAGTGGTATCAGAGGGGAATCAAAAAAATGAAACCCACCGTCCATGGCCATGATAGGGTGTGGTGCACCTCGATAAATCTCAACCTCGGCCTCGACACCCTCTTTTCTCAACTTCTCAGCATACTGGATACCTTCGTCCCTCAAGATATCCCTCTCACAAACCGCAATCCACGCCTTGGGTACTTTGCGTACAAGTTCTGCAGGCGCAAAGGCCTGGTGAAGCATCCCACTTTGTCCAGTCTTCCTTATTTGGGAGGTAGTTCCCTTTGAACCAAAGCATCCGGACGGGGGTCAACCACGGCATGTGTTGATTCTCGGCCCAAAGATCTTCGACTGAACCTGTGTTATTCGTCACTGGAACAATGAGCAACTGAAAGATTAGAGGAATGTTCTTCTCGGCTGCCTTGAGAGCTAGGATTCGCTGCAAGGTTACCACCGCTGTATTGGTGCGTTAAGGGTTTCGATGAGTGTTGCACGGGCTTCAACGTTTTCGACTGACCTGGACGAACCGCCAACGGCGATACGAGCGGGATTGATGTTGATCTTGTTGAGGCCGCTGCCTACTACCCATTCTAGCGCCTCTACTGCGTCTTCCACCGCGGCTGGGTAAGGGTTTTCTGGTGCGAGTCGGTAGTCGACGGAGACTACGACACAGTTGGCATCTATATAGAGATATAGTTTTGGCTGAAGGCGTGTTCTAAGGTGGTTAGACTAACCAGTCACCATGCGGCTGACAAAAGATGTATCAGAACTGATATTTCCCAGCGTCCATCCACCTTTGCAATTCAATGTAAACAAGTAGCCGAGTGAGATATGTTAAATTCAAACTGACCACCATGGAACCAAATCAGAACTGGCCAGCCTTCCGCTGGTCGTGTTCCTTTCGGTGTGAAAACCCTAACGTTGGTGTTCGACAGACTGTAGTCCTTGATATTGCCAACCTCCAACGGTTCTGATGTTCCGGGTACTGGGGGTTTCAAACGGCAGCTCGGGTCCCAGGGAAGCAATTCAGGTGGGACGATGTGCAAAAGGTGAGCGTTATGGAAAGCCACATATTCTGGATCGAGCTTGTCGATGGCTGAGGGGTGTATCGAGTTATCGTACTGGATATCAGAGGACATGGTTGGGAGCGTCGCCAAGGACGGATCATTACTCTCAGAAATGAGTAAGTGACTCGTGGGGGTGAGATTCAGCTCCGGATATGACCGGCCGGTCTTAACTGGGAAGAAAATGCCCAGCTTCGAAAGTCCGGGATGAAACGTGTCGAGGAGTCGAGCGATGCATATGTAAATTATCAGAAAGGTCAGCTTGGCTACGTATCGATCGTGTATGGTTGTCGCACGACACTAGATGTCAATGAACCTCTAAAGAGAGGGACGATGTCCAAATGTCGCGCCACCAGCTTGATTGAGGAGGACATACCAAATATGGACACCGGAACAACAACCCCTGCCTCGTGCCTGGGAAACGCCTGGCCGGGCGGCTCAGTCCGTTCCTCTCCACTTTCCCCATCATTGCTAGACCCTCCCAGGTCCACAAATCCCCTCCAGTCATATCTCAAAACATGGCCAACAAACCAAACTACAATCCTGGCACGCCTCCCAAGTGGGCATCTGCATCTTGACGTGTCGCACACCGCAGCATTTTGACCCTCGATCAATATAGATATATTAACGACTTCAGCAAAGCCTTGGCGAGTGAAGTAAGGATTTTGCTAGCGGAAGTTGGAAAACTAAGGGATGAAAGGCGACAGCTGCAATAGTACGTTCTCAGACCATATCGCTCCTCTCGATCTGACCTGTCCTCACTAGCGAGATTGCTGAACTCATGGCAGTCAAGTCCAAACACGGCGCAGGGGGCGAATACTCGCCAGATTGGAGGCCAAAGGTAGACCCTGCTCATTTATGCGAGCGGCAGCGTGAATCATCCAATATAATCAACCAGATAGAAGCTCCTCCTCCCCCAGAGGCTTTACCTCCGCCGCCACCCGCAATAGAAGAGCCTCCACAGCCAACTCGGCCCGGATGGCGTGTCGTTCAAAAGCGCCCCGAAAGGAGAGCAATCAAGGGCAGGCAGACCCCGTCGGCACCCCCAATGCCAGTGCCACCCACCCCTGCGCCTATGCCTGTACCACCACGTCCAGAGATGCCAGCCTGGTCTCAGTGGAGGCGTGAGTAGTTGGCCTCTAGCGCTAAGCAAGCTTACCCATATTCTCGTAGCAAACCCCCTTCTGGCACCCGCGCCTCTCGTGGCCTCTGCGCCTGCGACCCCTCCCCCTAGACCTGGTCTATTCGGTGGGTAGTTAGAATTGACCTGCGCCCTCACAACCCAACTTGATCAACATTCCTCAGGCCCACCCACTCCGCCTCCCAAGTGAGCTGAATAAGCCTGCGAAGACTGAAGAATGGATACCTAACAACAGGTGATGTACGATTGATGAGGAGACCTTGTACCATCTCAATATTACAACATACATATGGTGCGCAGATACATGCTCAACCTGGCGACTTTCATCTTGCTATTCTTAGCTTCTGTTTTCTTTTCATGTAAACTTCGTGCCCATTCATGTACATATCTCATTTCAATTGTAAACAGCAACATCTACACTTTTATCATTGGAGAAAATGACGTGTCCGCAGCCCTCCGGGAAATTTTTACAAAAGATGATGGATTATAGCGACAAGTCCAACATTCAGTCTCGCTTCATGTTTCTTACTTGACAGTTCTCGCGACTTGAAAGAAACACAGCCTCTTGGACCTTGTGTGCCTGGGTTGATGGTTTACACACGTCTGACACCACGACGCTGAAGCTGATTATTACAGTTGAATACGTCCTAACTTATACCTCCAAGAACCTCTAATACCAGCTTTATAGGATCTTCAGCACTACGAATCGGATAGGGAACTCAAGCATGCAGTAAAGCTTTACAAAATGGGCAGCGTAGTGGCTAGTTGATTACTAGGTCATGGGTTCTGGAGTGATTGTCCCTGCCCGCCGACCTTGTGGATCAAATGACTGTGGACCGCGACGTGCTTCAGGCCAGTGATCATGTTGGATTTTTTAAAGCGGGGAAAGGGTTCATTTCCAGCTCACAACCCGCTTCAACTGTGTATAATATATATATACATATATAATTCTGATTTTTTTTCTCGCGCCTTCCCAACTCATAGCCCCGGACGTTGACAGAAAGGTTCGACTGTACGATATCTAGGTTATACATTACATGACGTTCCATATTCTCGGAGAACTGAGTAATTTCAAAACTTCAACGACCTCATTGCTGTATTTTTGCTACCAAACTATATTTAGCTGGATGTCTGCTCTCGTCAATGGTGGCGGATAAACACGCCATGATGCGCGATGCTTGTTCCTAACTTTAGGGAAATGCCGTGACCCACCCAAGCCCAATTGCTCATAGTAACGAAACCTCCGCAGTACCACCCAGGTTTTTCCGAGTGAATGCGGTGGTGTCAGAAGTCCTGTGACAGGCTTGGGTTTCCGCGTTCAATTTGTCTTGAAGATCTCAACTGCCGATAGCAGCTCAGCGAGGTTGAGCTTCACTCATGTTGCCGGCTCTGATGTTCGATGACCCAGGTCTCTTCTGCTTCTGTTTCTTTCAATGGGAGCACGTCTTGTATCATATGCACCCCTGATCTTGTTGGCTATATATGTGTTGCCATGGCCAGTAGCAGTTAATACGGACATACCTCACAAACCGGTTGCTTTGAGTCCTTTGAAGTAGCTAGACGAGAATATAAGTCTATAACAAACAATCGGCTGTATCTAAGGTACATAAACGGCCCCTAACCCCTATCATAAGCTTCTTTTACACACACTAAGAATGATTCTCCTTTAATTCTGCTGCAGAAAGGCCGATGACGCCGGCATCGACTGTCGAGAAGAGGAATGATCTCGACCGATGGTTCCAGTCAAAGATCTTGTTTTGTATTCGAGCGCAAGGGCACTGGCAGCTTTCTGACAGGGGTCCGCCTTCCACCTGCCAAATCGCACAGTTCGAAGCCAAAGTAGGTTCGTCTCACGGGTGACTGATTTTGGGAGAATAAAAGGACCAAATGCACACTGCCGAGCGTGTTAAATCACCGCATTTTTGTCCTCTTTAGAAGCCGAGGGGTTACGGGCTTAGTCTATAAACTCGAAATTATCACGTCATCCTCCGAGCGTCCTTGTCTCTACGTTAATCCATATGGCAAACCACCATCGTGACGAACAACAGTCTGGGAGGATTGTATATGACAACAGAAAAAGTTCTATTCCAGGAGCCATGCTCTCGTGTTTTCTATTTTTATCCGGCACGGATGAAAAGGTTACAGGCGCCACTTTTCAGAGCCCCACCGAGGAGTGTTGTTAGCGTATGAATACACCGACGCCCCGTAAATGACGTTTTAAAAGTTCAGAAGTCGCGCGACGTATTTTAAAGTTAATGTAGTAGGCGCTAGGGATTTTCGTACCCACGCGGTCTCACGCATGTGCAGAGTGCGTGGGTACGACATACTCGTAATGAGCTCTCGGCGACCTCCCGTCGGGTCTGGTGATCGGGTGGAGCTGTAGTTCTTGAATATTCATCTTGTTGGGTTGGTCGTCCGAGAGTTTTTAAAAACGTTGATCATTAGTGTGAATTCTCTACGAAACATAAAGGATATAAGCCCCTCTTTGCGCCAGGTGCGTGGCAGGTATAGATGAATTCAGTAGGCATATCTGAGATTTACCGAGGGTGGTCTGACTATGTCTTCGCAATTTGTTAGTCGCTTTGAACTAGCCAGGGCAGAAGTGATTGTACAATACCCTTTTATCCTTTCATGAGCTGCGCCAAATCGACTATGTTGCCTTCGCTGTTGAGGCAAGCTTGAATAAAAGCAACATCGCCAAGTGCGGAAAGAGGGTCTCCAAGACCTTGACCATCATTCTGTCCATTGATAGCGTCAAAGAAACTGGCCATCTCGGCCTGAACACCCATTATGGGTTCCTCAGCAATAATCTCTTCTTTCTCTTCTTCGGTTGAATCCTTTACCTCGACCATTGAGTGAATTGTGACACGAAAGAATCGGGTATCCGTTCCTGGCTTGGAGACCTGGTTTACAGATAACCAGCCTTTTGAGCCTGTAATGACGAAATCGTCTCCAGCTGGGCGGGAGCGGGTTGGTGAAGCCCACGTCAACTCTGCTGTACCGTGAATCGAGGGACCTGCTTTGACGATAGCGTGGATGGTATCGTGGGGTGCTAGGTATTCTTTATTGAGAGCAGCGACTCCTGAGAGGTGTGTGAAGGGATGGGGGAGCATGACTCGAAGTGCGGCGATGGTGTGCTGTAAGTCTTTTCAAAAACGGATGATAAGAATATCGAGTCAATGCATACCACTCCTCCATCAAGCTGAAGAAAAGCGATTAATCTACGCAAGTGAGATAGCCGAACTAATCAGAACCCACCAGGAATCCGCCTTGATACTACAAGCGATCTCGATCGTGAGAACACGGGTACGAACCACATCCAAGGAACCACATACATCGGGAACAGTGCGCCATGGAGTCTTGTACCATTTGGAGTCTTCGTCGATGTAATTTACTACCGTCGTTTTAAAGGACTGAACGTGGCCTATTTTTCCAGCACGGATCGCATCGCCTGCAGCTCGGAAGCCGGGCTCTGCTTCAAAGTTCTCCGCGACTCTCCAAATCAAACCTTTGTCCTTGAATTTCGTGTTAAATTCTGAGATTAATTGCAGCCCAACCCGTACATCCGGGGCAACTGGTTTCTCGCTAAGCACATGTTTTCCTGCGGTCAGGGCCTTGGACACGATAGAAGGCTGGAGCGTGATGGGCAAGACAACAAAGACTGCTATAATATCAGATCTTGCGAGCAGTGCATCAAGATTTTTAGAACTATCTCCGTCGTGATAGATGGAAACAGGGTTGGGTAGGTTCAAAATCGCGGATGCTGGATTAGGCTGCCATGTTTGATACGAACCTTCTTTTGCAAAGATACCTGCACCCAGGATTGCGATGCCAGCGACGCTTGACATGACGTTGCGAAAGAGTGAAACGAAGGAGTGTCAATAAAATAATCGCCACTTTAGACGGACTTATGGAGCTAGGTACATACATGTATCAGTCAGTGAGATCATTTAGGAAGGTTCTGTCGGGAGGAAGCCATGTCACGTGCGTTCCGACAATCCTCCGAGCAGGGCACCAGCGGCTTTCTGGACTGTGACCTTTGCCACCGTGGCCAAAAGAGGTTGAGCTATCTTCTTTTAGCTCAGATCCTGGGCAAGAACACCTTTTTACTGCGTACGGAGTAACTCCATTTCCATAATTGGGCGAATCGCTTCACCAAACTGTCCTGTGTCGAAAGCCGGGTGGTCGAAGCCCGGTGACACATAACCAGGCAGCGGACTATCCTCGGGAAACAGTCAAATACAATCCCAAAGAACTGAATGATATCGGGGGATTGTTCTTGGTTTAAGAGCATGACCGTTGCATCATGGCTTTCTTACTAACTCTTGCGTCTCTGGTTCCGAGTCGTCGACGACCATGGAGGCTCTTAACGATGTCAAATTGCCAAAAGACTTCCTCTGGGGTTTTGCAACAGGTGAGCGCTACCATGGTTGCCTTATTTCCGATACCCTCGGACACTTTGCCCTTTACGCCACAAGACCTCTTCCATTCGCCATTGCTTTGCTCTGAGTTTAGGGATACTGACTATTATCGTTGTGATTCCTATGTACAGCCGCTTTTCAGGTCGAGGGCTCAGTCGATATAGATGGACGGGGGAAGTCCATTTGGGATGATTTCTCCAAGATTCCGGGAAAGACTTTGGATGGAAAGAGTGGGGATGTCGCAACGGACTCCTATAGGCTTTGGAAACAGGATATCGCTTTGTTGGCAGAGTATGGCGTCAGATCATACAGGTTTTCTATTGCCTGGAGTCGTATCATCCCCTTAGGTGGTCGCAATGATCCCGTCAACCCAAAGGGCATCGAATTCTACTCCCACTTTATCGACGAGTTACTTGCCCATGGCATCACTCCTTTCGTGGTAAGTAGGCTAAGCTTATGAACTTATATCCCTCACTTACAGTACCAGACTCTGTATCACTGGGATCTTCCTCAGGCGCTTTATGACAAATATGGGGGCTGGCTAAACAAAGAAGAGATCGTAGAAGACTTTGTGCATTATGCTCGGGTGAGCATCATTTACTCCAAAAATACACGACCAAGCTTTGACTCTTCTATTCTTCATTTTCACAGGTCTGCTTCGAAGCATTCGGTGATCGCGTGAAGTACTGGTACGTCCATGGTAACGTGAAATATGGTTTCTCCGTCCATGACTAATTTATCTTAGGCTTACGCTGAATGAACCATGGTGCGTCGCCATTTTGGGCTACGGTCGAGGTGTCTTTGCCCCTGGGAGATCAAGTGACCGTGCGCGCTCCCCCGATGGCGATTCATCTACGGAGCCTTGGATGTGAGTGCTTGTCCTCTTGCGGTACTTACCGCTATGTCTACGCTTAGCGGTGTGATTCTGACCCTCACGTGCAGCGTCGGGAGGAATCTCATACTAGCTCACGCATATGCAGTGAAGGCCTATCGCCAGGACTTCAAGACCCAGCAGCAGGGCATAATTGGCATCACTTTGAATGGTGACTGGGCGATACCATATGATGACAACCAAGAGAGTGAGTAGAGTCTTAGAGGCATGACCGTGATAGGGGTGACTTATAATTAAACGAACAGACATTGACGCTGCACAGCATGCCCTTGACTTCGCGATTGGTATGAGAGCTCCACAAGCTCGTTTCGTTTGTCGGGGCGTAACTAATAAAATTTATCTTTCACCAACAAATCTTTTCTCTGATGTCTTAGGCTGGTATGCAGTACGTGTTTCTTTGTCTGGTTCTAGGACCAGGGCCAACTCTCCTCGACAGGACCCCGTATATCTTGGCTTTTATCCACCGTACATGCGCGAGGTACTTGGCGATCGACTTCCCCAGATCACCGCGGAAGAATGGAGCATCGTTAAAGGTTCTTCGGACTATTATGGCATGAATACCTATACCACCAACCTTTGCAGTGTGTTCACAGAGTACCACAAGCTGGTCTATCGTATTCTGACATTTGTTTCCCTAGGGGCTGGTGGTGATGACGAATTTCAGGGGCTAGTGGACTACACCTTCACCCGGCCAGATGGAACCCAGCTAGGTACTCAAGGTTCGTTGTTTAACTATAAATATCCACAGGTTTCTCGACTGAACCTCCTCTAAGCCCATTGTGCATGGCTACAAGATTGTAAGCCTTTTATATCTTCCGAAACCCCTAATTCACCGAGTATCGATCCAAGATCCTCAAGGATTCCGTCATGTGAGGAATTCGTTTTAATCGACAGTATAGCGGTCTGAGATAAACTAGCTACTCAATTACCTGTGGAAGGTAACTGGCTTGTTACAAAATAGGGGTAAACTGAAGCTTAATTTCTCCTTCCATCCACCTCAAGCGTTACAAACTTCCCATATAGTCAGTGGGCATGATTTTATTTGCATGGCACTTGTTGATGGAATTTTTAGTGTGACCGAAAATGGATTTGCAGTCAAGAACGAGAGCATTTTGCCGATAGAACAGGCTGTGATTGATACTGATCGTGTCAATTATTTCCGAGGAACTACCGATGCCTTACTTACCGCGATCCATGAAGACGCTGTCGATATTAGGGCCTATTTCCCTTGGAGTGAGTGTATCTGATCGCTTTACTTTAGTTTTCCATTAAAAGAAATATAGGCTTCTTGGATAATTTTGAGTGGTACGCTTGTCCAAATATTTCTAAGGCCCACCTGTTGGACTTAGCTGGACGCCAGGGCGGATGGATACACCACACGATTTGGAGTAACCTACGTTGATTATGAGACACAGAAACGATATCCCAAGGAATCTGCCAGATTCTTGGTCAAGGCACGCTTTTCCACATCAAAGTTGACTTGTCTTAGACTGACGTGCTATTGTATTAGTGGTTTAACGATCACGAGGCGACCGCATCTACTCCTACGTTGGCAGAGCCACCTAAATTCGCCGACACGACCAACACCAGCGTCAGTAGTGGCAGCAAAACTAGTACAATTAGTGCCAGAGAGGTTGCGCCACCCAAACGAACCAAACGGAACGGAGGACTCAGGACGCGTGTCGCACGCTATAGTTACTGCGGTCCTCGCATTGATCAAATAAATACCCGTCAAATCCCCCCGATGGATATATCTAGATCATTATCACTAATACGTTACTTTCCGTTGCTCTTATCTGGGCTCCCCCGTATAACTTGATTCTTGTGTTTGTTTCCTAGTAATGAACTGTATTTCTACGAGCTTCTCGTTGTACGATAACATATGTTGCTCAAAATGTCACGCGTTCATACTATCTCCTGCGTCTACCAGGTGCGGATCGCGGAAGAAATATTACTCGATAAAAGACCAGTTGCCAATACAGACTCCCAAGTGGTACTAAGCAAAAGTCTGGCCTCCTGCGAGCTCCACATGAAAGTGCAAATAGGTGTAAGGGAATGGCTCAGCGAGAATTCCCGATTGCGTCCATTGGGAATCATTGAACATAGGCCTGTCCTGCAACACTCACGGACGAAAGGCATTTGACATCTCTCCACTGCTTGTACACATTATCTCACCATGTGTGGCTCCATTTACACAGGCTTCCTTCCTTGATGCAGTCTCACATGGTCTGGGCTCCCTCCCCCTCTCCCACCCCCTCTCCTCAGCAGCTGAGGTTGAGTCATTTGCATCAGCCCTGGTGTCTGTCATTTCCATGGCCTGGTCCTCCAACTCAAAATCCTCCCTGGTCTGTTACCATTCCAAACCCTGGTAGAACACTGTGATGGTATTGGTGGGGTAGGTATATAATATGTGGCTTGGACAACCACTACCTATATCAACCAGTACCTTGAAATGCGATTCTGGGGCATTGGAGACAGTTCTCGAAGAGAGGGATTCAACTTTGGAAAAGGGTTTTTGGGGGTATAGGAATATATATAATGTGTTTTCTCAAAAATATACTGTACCCAAGGGCACCAAGTGTACTCTGGGGATGGTTTCTGTGGTAGTAGCAACAAGTCTCCTCTTGCAGCTATGGCCTCTGGCTCTCAATATCTCTAATCTTGAAACCTGGGGGAATTTGCACTACCCCACTAGTCTCTGTCTCTCTGTCTCTCTAGACCTAAGGGGAATCTAAGCTACCCCTGAGTCTCAATATCTCTCTCTGGAAGTCCCTTGGACTCAAACAATATTCTCAACAAGTTTTCTCAACAATCACAGCTCATCTCTACTGTTTTCTGGGTGGTCTATGACCAAAGCTCTTGCTTAGGTTGCCTGAATGCACACAATAGCACAAGATATGAAATTGTTAATTCCCAATCTCATGGTCTCAAAGCTAGGGCAGCAAGTGCTTGCCTTTCACCTCTCCTCCATGCTGTATTTATATGTTTTTGGTAGCTAGGAAATAGCCTGAGTAAATAAGGAAATATTAGAGATGGTAATGCTAGTATACACAATTGGTCTGACATTCCCCTGTGTAATAACACTTTTCCGCCTGGTATTGGTCCTGGCTGCCTGTTATAGACCCATTTCAAGTCATCAAGACACTGCTGGCATCATTTTGTGGGCCATTGTGACAGTCTGCGGCTGTTTCAGCATGCCTGGGGAGGTTTACTTCCCTAAGTCAATCACATTCTCTCTCTCCTGGATAAAGGGATTTCTGCTACCAAAATCTCCTCTACCACTGGTCTAGGTCTTGGTACTATCTCCAGACTTTGCTCCAAACATTGTTCATCACTTTCTAAATCCATTGGTGGCCGCCCATCTATACTTTCCTCCTCTGATACCACATATGCTATTCATCTTATCACATCTTGGAAGGCCGATACTGCAGTTCAGGTCACCAAAACTCTCCAGAATATGACCCAACAACCTCTCTCTACCAACACTGTTCGAAGGGCACTCAGAAAGGCTGGAATGAAGGCTGTAGTAAAGGTGAAAAGACCTTTTCTCAGCTCAATTCATAGGAGGAAGAGGTTGGAGTGGGCTGAGGCACATGAAAACTGGACTTTGGAGGACTAGAAGAGGGTTGTTTGGTCAGATGAGACCAAAATTAATCTTTTTGGGTCAGATGGAAGGAATTGGGTCTGGAAAAAAAAGGGAGAAAAGCTGAATGATAGGTTGGTAGATGGAACCAGGAAATTTGGAGGAGGTTCTATCATGGTCTGGGGCTGTATGTTGTGGGAAGGAGGAGGATACCCTTGCAGGATTGAAGGGAAGATGGATGCTGATCTTTATGTCAGCATTATGGAGGATGAACTACAGAAAAGTCTTAGGTGGTACAGCAAGAAGGTGGAGAATATTATCTTCCAACAAGATAATGACCCCAAACACAAGAGCAAAACAGCCACAAAGTGGTTTGAAAAAGCTAGGATGGAGGTTATGGTGTGGCCCCCACAGTCTCCTGACCTTAATCCAATTGAACACCTTTGGACATACATCAAGGATAGGCTGGATAAGTATGATACTCCTCCTAGAGGAGTAATAGAGTTGTGGGAGAGGACAGAAGCTGAATGGAACAAGATTCCACCAGAAGTGTGTCAGAATCTTATCAGTAGTATGCCTAGGAGGGTTCAGGCCATTTTGGAGGCCAAGGGAGGTTATACCAAGTACTAAATACCATATGCATGCATTTCACCTCCACATGTCTACCCTATTGGTCCCCTCCTGACCCAGCACTCTGGCACACTATTGATATACCCTTCTAGTATTCTGAACTGGCTGCACATTGCCTATGTGTTATGCGGATAGTCCAAGATAGTCCAACTACTCCATCATTTGTTGTTTGATCCACTATTGGACCCTGCAAGACCTTTCAAGACACTTGATCAATCATCAAGATTTTTTTTTTTTTTTTTTTTAAATCATCAATTTATAATGCGGTGCATGGTAGCAGTCCGCGGTAGCTATCTACTACAAGAGGTAGCTACAAGGTATACGAGAGTTCTGCAGGTGGACCCCGAAGGGGTCCAACATTGTCCGATGTACTGAGTAAGGGCTGTCAAGTGCCTGTGAGGGGAAAGAGACTACTAGGAAACTAGAAAGAGAGATGTGATGGAATGTACATACCAGCGGGTGGGCTAGGGATGCAGGGAGGGTGGGGAGGAGTGTCGGACAACAGTACCCCCAGGGTCAGGGGGAAAGGAGAAGGCCAAGGGGTTGTCCTGGAGAAACATGATCAACCCTGTCAAGATCCGTGTAGTAGTTCGAGCCAGTTGTCCTGAGTCCAGGACCAGCGGCGGGTATAGAGGGGGCATGACCAGAGGATATGGTCAGTGCCATTGGAAGGGAAATCCACAGGGGCAAGCCGTGGGTTTGTTAGGAAAGAACCAGGATCGATATTCACCAGTGGGAGCATGGTTAAGTATGCATCTCATCAATCGGGCAGTGAGGGATGGGGCTTGTTTTGCCACAGAGGATAAGAAGGACCCATCTTTGAAGTATGAAGGTCAGATGGGTTTGTCACAATGTGCAAGGGGCAGGAACTGTGAGCCGAGAGTGGCCAAGGGGGAGGAGGCGAGCTACCACTCCCAGATGATGTGTTTAGTGCTTAACTTCCAGATAGACGATGCCCATACTGGGGACGAGGTCGAGTAAGGTGGATGTGGTTTCGTGATCAATCATCAAGATGCTATTGCACATATTGCCTGTCATAGCTATCCCCTTGGGGCTAGCTGATAGGCTTACACGTCCATAGCTCAGCAGATTTCCTGTCTGTTCCACTCCTTATTCTCCTCTGTTGGTCTTCCTGACAATTGGCAGTCCTCCCAACTGTTGTATTGCAATCAGTCAGGCTGATGCAGCATCAGGTGTAATCCCTTGGCTGATGCCTTCTATCTTTTTTTTTAAAAAGAAAATCAACAATTTATTACCTGGTGCATGGTAGCAGTCCAGGGGCAGCTGTATCTACACAGAACAGGCAACTACCTTAAATAAAACAGAGTTCACAGAGGGACCCCAAAGGGGTCCCAACAGCCATCACTGTACTGAGTGAGGCCGTCAAGTGACTGTGTAAACTAAGCAAGAATAGCCAGGGACCAGGCCAGGCGTGAGCCTAGACACCTGAGCCCTGTCTGTAGAGCACAGAAGAGTAGTGGAATTTGCCCATAAGGCAGGCAGGGATGAAGCGCTGGGCAGGGGGCCCCAGGGAGAAAGAAAAAGAGCCCAAGCCAGAGAGTATGTAAAATAAAGCATGAAAACCTACTAAGAGGAGACTGATGTTGAGGTGCGTGACCCCGAAGTCTTGCTCTTGTGGGCAGAGGAACCAACACTGGTCTTGCAACCAGAGTCTGTGGTGCGACCATTGGCCAGGTATCAGGGCTTTGATCCAGTCAGGGTTGGAAGCAGTGGCACCGGAAAGGGCACTTGACACTGTTGGCGGCATGGGATTTACCACAGTTGATGCACTTGCCCAAGTGGGGGCAGGGGGAGCCAGCAGGAGTGGTGGGGATGGGGGGTTTGGCCTTGGGGTGGCCCTTGCAGCAGCTGGCTGAAGACCTGGTGCTTGGCCTCAGAGTGAGGCTCAGAGCAGATAGGGCAGTGTGCGGAGCACACACGGCAGGAGTGAATAGTGTGGCCCCATCTCCAGCAGCAGGAGCAGTGGGGGGTGCCAGGGTTAGCAGCAGGCGGTCCTGGATGAAGCAGACAGTGCCCGCCAGAGGAATGGAGTGCCCAGCCACCGCCTTAGTGTGGGAGCCAGACTGAGAGTCGTGAATATCAAACCATGCTGTGGCTGTGGTTGATTTGGCAGAGTTGCAAACCACCCGGGGGGGGCCAGCAAGGGGGAGGGAGAGTGCAAGGGGGGACCAGCTGAGAGCCTGTGCTACCTCGGCGGAGCTGACCTGGTCGGTGGTAACAGGTTGGAAGAGGGGGACATTGACAAGCTTTAGATAAGATTGCAATGTAGGGAGGGAGACAGGGACCAGGGGAAGCCTTGAGGTCCTTGCCAATAGCAGTGCTGACAGTCATAAGCTCAGAGGCCAATGCCACAGCGGAGGTGGAGAGGAACAAGCCCCCAGAGGAAGGGCGTGCCGAACTCAATGCAGAGCCAGAGGCCAATAATGCTGAGTTGACAATATGAATGATATGTGGCAGAGATGCCCTGGACAGGGCGTCAGAGCCAGGGATCAAAATCTGGCGCCTGGAAGGGCCAGCGACAGTGCATGAGTGTTTGGCCTTAGTGGCCGGAGTGCCGAGGACAGCCTTCTGGACAGCAATGACGTGATCTGTTGGGAGAGTGGGGAATGCCTTGGCCATGTGGACCAAGGTAGGTGCTGCCTTGAGGGCACTGGCATGGGAGAGGGGAGGGGGGAGGGTCACGCCAGGTGGAACAAACCGAGGGTGCTGGGGGGAGTGCACAGGGTGAGGGGGAGGGGGAATTGCAGTGGTGGCACCAGCAACTGGAGCTGGCCTCACAGCAGTATACTCCTGCACAACCAGTTCTGAAGCCGGCCCAGCAGGGGCAATATTAGTGTTAGCAGTGGAACCGCTTACCTCAGCTGTTCCACGGAATGGGCATGTGGTGTCCACATGGTGGGGGGGGGAGGGGGAGCCCAGTGTGCCACATAGCGACGGAAGTACTCACAGAAAGACACCTTTTGCCCTTGGTGGGACACAGGTGATAGTAGACCACTTGGAGGCCAGAATGGCATCCAGGAGTCTGTAGGCCCCTTCTGCAAGGGCATGAGCAGCACCAAGGTCTGTGGGCCTGGAGGCCAGAAGCGGACCAAGATGAGGGAGGGCAGTGTCAACCAGCCACTTGCCGTAGTCCAGAGCAGGGTCCTGCTGGACAGGGGTAGAGGAGGTGAGCTGGGCGTTGCAAGCTGTGAAGGTGGCCGCTGCAGAGGCAAGGGCATCTTCATTGGGGGGGGAGGGTGTGGACCCATAAGAAAGGGCCGGGGAAGCCTCAAGGCATAAATGCTTTGCAGGCTACATTAGCCAGAGCCACGTCGACAGAGTTGACGGGGGCTGGGGCCGGAGAGGGAGAGGGGGGGGATGAGCCAAAGGCCCCTGGGGTGAAAAAGCATGCCGCAGGCCGGCAACCTCTCAGAAGCCGTCTGCGCACTGGGTTTTGGTGGCATATGTGTTCAGGAAGTTAGTTATCACAACAGAAGCCTAACTACAACACTGTGGACCAACCAGAGACTGACTCAAAAATTGGTGGTGGTGGTACAAGGTCAAGAAGGGATGGAACTGATGCTGGTCTTGTGGCCAGAGTCTGTGGTGCAACCATCAGCCAGGTAGTGGGCCTTGATTCAGTCAGGTTGGAAGCAATGGTGCCAGAAAGGGCACTTAATGCTATTGGTGGCATGGGATTTACCACAGTTGATGCACTTGCCTGTGTGGGGGCAGGGGGTGCCAGCAGGGGTGGTGGGGACAGGGGGTTTGGCCTTGGGGTGGCCTTTACAACAGCTGGCAGAGGACTAGTGCTCGGCCTTGGAGTGAGGTTTGGAGCAGATAGGGCAACATGCAGAATGCACATGGCAGGAGTGGATGGTGTGGCCCCATCGCCAGCAATAAGAGCAGCAGGGGGTGCCAGGATTGGCTGCAGGTGGTCCAGATAAAGCAGACAGCACCAGCAAGAGGAATGGAGTGTCCAGTCACTGTTTTGGCATGGGAGCTGGACTGTGAGTCATGAATGTCAAACCACACAGTGGCAGTGGTTGACTTTGCAGAGTTGCAGACCACTTGGGGAGTGTTATCAGAACCCTAAGAAGGACTGTAAATAGGTCTCAGCCACCTTCCTGATGGACAATAGAATACTTCTTTTCTTTCCCCTTTAGTACAAACTCTCTCACATCTATGCTTCCTTTCCCACTCACAACCTCTATTTCTCACAGGAAGCCTTCTTGTTACCTGGGTCCACCTTCTCATGACTCGCCTTGACTAAGTACTTACCCAGGGTACTTATAATTAGCAGATACTCAGTAGTATATAAGGATAGCTACAACCACCTGTATCCTTAGCTTAGTGTTATACACTGTTCTGCCTAAATCACTTGTTCGCCTGAAAGGGCTTCAGAGATTTATCCAGCCCGCCTCTAAGTCAAGTAGTAAGACACTTGGACCAAGTCTGTATAGACATCCTTGTGATCCCAACCTTGCGACTCAAGAGCGGACCCCTAACCCGGGTAACAAAACACTAAGCTATCTCTGTTCCCCTTGTGCCTCTTTAGGCACGTGTTGTAGCCGCTTGCTACGTGTAGTACCCATAGGCGCGTGTTGTGCTCTCAGAGCACGTGCTGTAGCTGTTGCTACGTATCTCCCCTCCCCTGCCGTCATCCTGGAGTACAAAGGACTCCTCATCAACATCATCATCTGTGCCTGCCGGCTACGCGATTGGAAAAATCATTGCGTGGTACATCATTAACCACTCTCCCCACCAACCCTTCCTCCGCCTCGAAATACATCTGTATTTCGTAACCACAAATTAACACCCTGGAGTTCAGAAAACTCCTTTCGCTACGCCTGCCCTCCTCATTCTTGGTTACTTAATCAAGAAAATAATCAAATCATATCAAAATTCCACCCCGACTCCGTCCCCCTTCTTCATCCGAAGAAGAAGAGTATATTTCCGACGAACAACTTCCGTCCAATCCCCAGTCTGAAGAAGAAGAAGACGCTTCAGACGAACAACCTCTTCAACCCGAAAGAACAAGAACAACTTCTCCAACAAGCAGTTGAAGAATACCCTTTCCGGACTAACCTCCACTACTACCGATCCCCTGTCCGAACCCCGAACCCTTCTACCCCTCTCAGAACAGAAGAATCTCCCTTTCGTAATCCTTACGAAAGAACCGACATACCACCTCGTCCGACTCGAATTAGCGGACCAGGACCATCACGACCACAAGATCCGAGAAGGCCACCCCTTTCTATTCAGCCTTCCCCTCGTTCCCTCACCCCTCAAACACCTCAACCAGTAATGCTACCACCCTGCGTCACCAATCCAAACCTCCCCTACACACGCCCCCACTACCAACCCACAAACAATCATGGGTTCACAAGCCGCCGCCCCTCCTGCTGCCCAGCCAGCAGCACCAGCAGCACCAGCACCCCAAGAAATGGGGTTCATCAAACCTCCTGTCTATGACGGAGATCGAAGTAAATTCGATGACTGGCTTTACGCCGTCGATGTCTATTTAATCGGTAATGACGCCGTATACCCCCGACATTACGACAAGTGCATATTTGCACTCACTTCTATGCAAAAAGGAGAAGCCCGAGCATGGGCATCACAATATATTGCAGAACAAATGGCTGCAGGACAAGCCCAAACTCCTCCTGTACAAGGATACTACACAGAAACATGGGGAGCAATGAAAACTCGCCTCAGACGAGACTTCCGGCCGGCAGATGAATCTGCCTATGCCCACACTCGCCTGCAAACAATCAAACAAGCAGGAAAACCAATGACGGATTTCAACTCCCAATTCAAGGAATTAGTCCAACTAGCAGACATTCACGAACACCGAACCCTTATCGATTTATACCGTAAGGCTATCGATTGCCGTATTGCGATCAAAATTGACACTTCTGAAAACCCGCCACAAACCATTGATAGATGGTATACTATGGCCAACCGACTCGACGACAATTTCCTGCCGAGTAACAGCTCTTTATGGAACACCACGTCCATTCAACAACAATAATTGCTTCCAATCGAAGCAATCAAAACCCAACAACACAATTCCTTATGTGAACTATTATTCCCGATCAGCCCCTAGGTTCACACCAAAAGACCCCTACGCCATGGAGATAGACAATCTCCAAACAGAAGAATACGAGGATCCTTACCCAATGATTCCTCACGAAATTAACAAAATTAACATCCCTTGCGAAGATAACTGTGACAGATCTCTCGAAATTGATGCCATCCTTACCGAACAGCAAATCAAACAACACCAGAACTGCCAATGTTTCAGATGTGGATCTGAAAAACATTTTATTGCGGAATGTCCCATTCCTGCACCAACTTGCCGATTCCCCGGCGCCCGAACTCAACCAGTTCGACCGGTTCGCAACCCAAACAGGCCTAAACCTTCCACTTCCACCCCTCGCAAGTATTCACTTGTGGTTGCCGATGTTGCCGCCCAAATGCAGCAACTTGTGGATACCTTGGAGCCGGAACTCCAAGAAGAATTACACTCAGCACTGGCCGAGGACCCCCAAATGCGTCCCTTCCAGGATTTTTAAAACGGAGTGATGTCGAACGATGTGCCCCTGCACACTCCCAAAACGGACAAAATTTCTCTTCACCTCTTACGATCGATTCTGTACAATTAACTATGTCCTCGAATAAAAGATCTCTTTTCCTCCCCATTGAGATCTGGAGTGAATGATCATCAAAACCCGTGGCCATCACCACCCTGATAGATTCAGGAGCTCAAGGAAACTTTATATCCAACAAAGTCGTTGAACGACTAGGATATCACCGCCAATCCCTGGATAATCCCATTGCATTAACCAATGTGGATGGATCAAATAACCAACATGGCATGATCCGAGATTATGTCACAATCAATGCTATCATCGATAGCTGTGATTGCAAGCTTGAAGCTTTTGTCACCAATACTGGAGCAAAAGACTTCATCATAGGTTTTCCCTGGTTGGAACAACATAACCCTGACATCAATTGGAAAACCAAGACATTCTCTTGGAAACCTCAAATTGAACATTCGGCATTTCCCCAGTTACTCAAAACTCTCCGCCGACCAATCGAAGCCAACTCCATATCTATGGATTACATGGCCGGACAAACCACAAACACCGATGAAGCACCATCGGAATATTACTGATATCAATAACATCGATCTCGATGAATTCTCCATGGAGAACGAAATGAATCCAATGCTATTCACACCATTGGAAATAAACGCGAAAAGCAACCTTCGCCACTCAACTCCATAATACCGCCTGCTAAATTGACAGCAAAACTCCGTGGAAAACTTCCCGAAAAATTGGAAGAAAATAAAATCCCTAGACGAATTCGCTTGATGGGCAAAACTATTCGATAAGAAAGCAGCCAAATGCTTTCCAGCCATCAAGGTCTTTTGATCATGCAATTGAAACCAAACCGACTTTCGAACCAAAGTCGATGAAACCGTACCACCTAGCACCTGCCGAAAATAAAGCGCTAAAGGAATTCATAGACGAAAACCTACGAAAAGGGTATATCCGACCCTCAAAATCACCAATGGCTTCGCCATTTTTCTTTGTCGCAAAGAAAGGAGGAGATCTCCAACCTTGTCAAGACTACCATTACATCAATGAACATACAGTAAAGAACGCCTATCCGATACCCATGATATCCGCCATTATGGATAAGCTCAAAGGAGCTAAATATTTCACAAAACTCGACGTTCGACTCGGATATAACAACATCCGAATCAAAGAAGGCAATCAATGGAAAGCTGCATTCAAAACGCCGCAGGGTTTATTCGAACCCACAGTAATGTTCTTTGGATTGTGCAACTCCCCCTGCTACGTTCCAACACATGATGGACACAATATTTGCTGAGCAGCTCGACAAAGGAGGAATTATCATCTACATGGATGATATACTCATCTTCAGCAAAACTCAAGAAGAAACCAACCAAATCACCGAACAAGTACTCAAAATACTCGAGAAAAACGACCTTTACCTTAAAGGAGAAAAATGTGAGTTCAATAAACAACGACTCGAATACCTAGGCATGATCATCACGCCTGATAACATCAAAATGGATCCCGGAAAACTCAAAGGGATTAAAGATTGGCCTATTCCCAAAACCGTCCGTCAAGTACGGAAATTCATCGGGTTTTGCAACTTCTACCGAAAATTCATCCTGGAAATATTCGGATCTTACCAAACCTCTCAACAACCTCCTTTCGAAAAAGAACAAATTCGAATGGAAATCCGAACAACAAGAGTCATTTGAGACTCTCAAAAACGAATTTCTCAAGGAGCCAGTACTTCTTATGCCCAATCAAGAAAAACCTTTCGAAATCGAAACCGATGCATTCGAAAGTAGCAAGTGGAGCTGTGCTCTATCAATACGACATCAATGGTAACCGTAGACCAGTATCATTCTTCTCAAAAACCTTTCGCACCAGCCGAAAGGAACTACGACATCTATGACCGCGAACTCCTTGCCATCATTCGCGCTCTAGAAGAATGGAGACATTATCTCCTCGGATCTCCACATCCCGTGATCATCAAGACTGATCACCAAAATCTTACTTATTGGAGAAAACCCCAAAAGATTAGCCAGCCGCCAAGCTCGCTGGGTCCAGCTAATGGCTGACTACAATTTCAAACTCGAACACGTACCTGGTGTAAAAATCCCAGCACCAGACAGCTCTATCCCGCCGACCTGATTATGATCTAGATGACGATCAGGACAACGCCGATGTTACAGTTCTCCCTGAAGAACTGTTTATTTCCTGCCATTGATGTGGCGTTACGCGATCAGGGTCATCAATTCCCTGAAGTACGACCCTAAAACTGCTGAAGCTATCCAGCAAATCAAGAGTCACCTCCTGAAGTCCACCGATTCCGACTTCGGACTTGTCTCCACCAATAGTGGCAACCTTGTCACCTTCCAAAACCGGGTTATTATTCCCGAAGACCTCGAACTTTGTCATGAAGTAATCGCCAAATATCACGACCACCCCACCAGAGGCCACCCTGGTGAACAGGAAACATACCGATTGGCCAAGAAAGATGTGTATTGGCCCGGCATGTCGAATGTTTGTCAAAAATTACGTCAAAGGCTGTCCCGAGTGTCAGCAGTACAAAATTATCCGACAGTCCGGATAAGGTCCCTCCTCAGCCAATCTCGGCTTCAGAAACACTACACCCTTTCTCCCAGATATCTTGGGATCTCATCACGGGTCTCCCTATTTCCGCTGGCTATAACGCCATATTATCCGTGGTGGACCACGGCCTTACAAAGGGGGTAATTTTCATCCCTACTACCAACAAATCGAACTGCCGATGACATCGCAAGATTACTCATCAAAAAAGTATTCACACTGATTTGGTCTCCCTGACAAGATCATATCCAACCGCTGACCCTCGATTTGCCACCAAATCACTTCGAGAACTGGCCAAACGCCTCAACATCAAACAGGCATTCTCTACAGCCTACCACCCTCAAACAGATGGATCCACAGAACGCTACAACCAAGAGATTGAAACATATCTTTCCATCTACTGCACCCGAAATCCCCTCCACTGGGTCGAATCTCTACCCCTCGCCAAGTTCTCACATAACTCAAGAACTCATGCCTCAAGGCAGAAATCCCCATTCGAACTCATCATGGGATACAATCCACCTTCTATCCCCACCATCATGGAAACATCAGATTTTCCATCAGTTGACAAACGAATTTGAACTCTGGACCACGCCAGAAGAGAAGCACAAGCAGCACATCAAATATCCGCTGACATCAGTGTGACAACGAAACAACAAATCGATTAAGCTGTTCACAACGGAACAACAGTGTCTGGCTAGAAGCCAAGAACCTCAAACTCCCGTTCTTATCAAACAAAATATCCCTGAAACGTTTAGGACCATTCCAAATCAAGAAAGTCCTATCACCAATCAATTACGAATTGATATTACCAACCCACTGGAAAATACATCCAGTCTTCCATTGAAATCTTCTAACTCCATATGAAGAAACAGAAGCCTACGGAGCAACTCAAACTCCACCTCCACTGATAATCATCAATGATGAAGAAGAATATGAAATAGAAGCAATTATTAATCACCGCTGACGCCACAACCAACTCCACTTCTACATCAAATGGAAGGGATATCCCCACACAGAAAACCAATGGCTACCAGAAAAGGAACTCTCAAAGAATGCCAACGAGATCCTTCAAGAATATAAAAGAACACACAAAACTTGAAAGAAACCCCAGGAACTTTCGAGAACCTACCAAACACAGAAGCCAAACAGCCTCTAACGCTTATAACCAACTCTTTCAACAATGTCTCAAATCATCCGCCCCCAATCTGCCCTCGCTTCCATTTCCTCTACATCCTCCAACACCACTAGTTCCATTGTGATCATCAATGGACACTCATTTTCAACTGAAGAGCTCACTTTCAGGAGCTTCCATTCCGCCCCCGTCTCCCTACACTCCCTCCAACGCCTTTGACGACGTCTCCGATAGGGACAAAAACCCCGACCCCAACAACACCCCCGCAGGAACCCCTGCACCACTCCCTGCCTTTCCCAAGGCAACAATCACTGTACATCCCGGACCAACAACAACTAGCACTGGACCACTGGGATCGAATCGAGTTAGCAATAGCGATCTCCAGAAGATTGCAACCTGACATCTCCTTTGGAGATAGACTACTCAACCCTGCAATTCAAAGCTCCGACAGAGCTTTCTGGAACCACTATGCCTAACATGGTTTGACAAACTCAGGCTCTCAATAGAGTGTTCGAACAACAACAAAAATGGACAGAATCACTCGAGATCTCATGCCGAGATCGACCTGACTCTCATGTCCACGCTGTATGCGCATCTATCCTACGGTCCCCCGGGCTCAAATCTTCAGGACCCCATCGCCATTGATGACTCCATCATCCAACCCCAGCCCCCCACCAAGCCCTCCGGGCCCAATCCCAATCCTACCATTAGCCCCAAGAGTCGAAACCCCTTGCACCAACAACTCCACCATGGCCGCCTTCAAGGCCCTCGACAAGGAGCAATCAAAACGACACGTGGCCAAGCCCTTGGCTCACAACTGTTAAACCCGGCCCTCTGGGTCGACCCAAACCTTACCCCACCAGAACCTGTTCACCCACGAACTGACCCCAACCCCACCAAACCAGCCAACCCCCAGTATGTCTGTCCTGAATGCAAACGAACTGGACACTGGGCATCCGACTGCCCCAATTTCCAATGCATGGGATGCAAACTATACGCTCCCGGACACTACTCTTACAACTGCATCAAATACCGATGCCCCTATTGCAAGAATTGGGAACCCAAACACCCACAGACAGGCCTGCCCCAAACGAGGCACCAAACCCACCAAGAATATCATGGCCTACTTTACCAAGAATCAACCCAAACCCCGGGTTACCAAACCACATACACCCATCCCCTGACTACCAGTTCCCCGAACCCCATACACCAAACATGGGAACCTATTATGACGACTACATCGACGATGCCGCCGATGCCAACAACACCGGCGAACCTGCCGGACCCAACTACCTTTAGTGCAGAACAAAATAGACAATTTTGGAACTGTCTTCTTCCCGAACCCACCATCTCCTCAAACTGCACTAGAACTCAATATCCACCGAACTCCAACTCCACCATTCTCTCCGGTTATACCAGGCAGCAATATACATCGAAGATGTCAACTTCCTAGCCGCTTACCCAAGCGACGACGAACCACAAGATCATAACAGAGTATGATCATAAAAACGGGGTAATGTTATCAGAACCCTAAGAAGGACTGTAAATAGGTCTCAGCCACCTTCCTGATGGACAATAGAATACTTCTTTTCTTTCCCCTTTAGTACAAACTCTCTCACATCTATGCTTCCTTTCCCACTCACAACCTCTATTTCTCACAGGAAGCCTTCTTGTTACCTGGGTCCACCTTCTCATGACTCGCCTTGACTAAGTACTTACCCAGGGTACTTATAATTAGCAGATACTCAGTAGTATATAAGGATAGCTACAACCACCTGTATCCTTAGCTTAGTGTTATACACTGTTCTGCCTAAATCACTTGTTCGCCTGAAAGGGCTTCAGAGATTTATCCAGCCCGCCTCTAAGTCAAGTAGTAAGACACTTGGACCAAGTCTGTATAGACATCCTTGTGATCCCAACCTTGTGACTCAAGAGCGGACCCCTAACCCAGGTAACAGGGAGGGCTAGCAAGGGGGAGGGAGAGCACAAGGGGGGACCGGCTAAGAGCCTGTGCAACCTTGGCTGAGGTAACCTGGTCAGCAGTGCCAGGTTGGAAGAGGGGAACATCATCCAGTTTCAGATAGGAGCACAATGTGGGGAGGGAGATGGGGACCAGGGAGGCCTTGAGGTCCTTGCTGAGGGTGGTACCAACTCTATGCGGAGTGCGGAGCCAGAGGCCAATAATGCTGAGTTGATGACATGAGTGATGTGGGGCAGAGACACCCTGGACAGGGCATCAGAGCCGGGGACTAGAATCTGGTGCCTTGAGGGGCCAGCAACCATGCATGTGCACTGGCTTTGGAGGCTGGAGCGCCAAGAACAGCCTTTTGGACAGGCAATGACACAGTCCATGGGGAGGGAGGGGAATGCCTTGGCCATGTGGACCAAGGTGGGCGCTGCCTTGAGGGCACCGGCATAGGAAAGGGGGGGGGGAGGGGCCACACTGGGTGGAATAAACCAAGGGCACCTAGGGGAGCATGCAGGGCAAGGGGAAGAGGGAATTGCAGCAGCAGCAGCAGCAGCTGGAGCTGGTCCTTGCAGCAGTAGACTCCTGCATGACTGGTCCTGAAGCTGGCCCAGCAGGGGCAATGTTAGTGTTAGCAGTGGAACCACTTACCTCAGCTGTTTCATGGAATGGGCATGTGGCATCCACATGTTGGGGAGGGGAGGAGGGGGCCCAGTGTGCTGCATAGCAACAAAAGTACTCCCTGAAAGAGACCTGTTGGCCTTGTGAAGATACCTGGATGTTGGACCATTCAGATGCTAAGATAGCATCCAAAAGGCAGTAGGAGCCCTCAACAAGAGCAAGGGCAGCTGCAGAGTCCACAGGCACAGAGGCAAGTAGGGGACCCAGGTGGGGGAGAGCGGTCTTGACCAGCCAGGAGCCATAGTCCAGAGCGGGGTCCTGCTGGACAGGGGACAGAAGGGGAGGGCTAGGTGTTGAGTGCAGCAAAAGAGGCCACTGCAGCAGCAATGGCATCCTTGGAGGGGGGGGAGGGAGTGGACCCATATGAGAGGGCCAGTGAAGCCTCAAAGCATAAACACTTTGTGGCAACGTTGGCCAGAGCTGCATTGACAGAGTTGGTAGGGGCTGGGGCTGGAGAGGGGGAAGGGGGCAAGGATGTACCAAAGCTCCCCAGAGTGAAAAAACATGCTGCAGCAGGTGACCTATCAGAGGCCACCTGCACATTGGGCTTAAGGGGCATTGACAAGACAAGTTAGAATTCACAAGAGAACACCTAACTACAATGCACTAACCAGCCAGAGACCAATTCAAAAACCGGTGGTGGTGGTAAGAAGTCAAGAAGGGATGTGACACCTTCTATCTGCGCTTCTCGGGTAATAGCCATAGTCTCCCCTTTTCTTGATAAGACATCATCCCTGTCCCTTTGCCTAATATAGCAGCCAGCACATTGTCTCTTAGTACATTGTGTGCCATTTTATTTGGACAAGGGACCTTGTCCATTACTAATTGAGCTATTGTCAGGGAACACCCAAAACCTCGACCAATATTTCAACCAAGACCTTGGCCAAGCTTGTGACTATCCAAAAACCTTCAGTGCCCACCCAAGAACCTTGGCTAGCTACCCAAGACCTTTGGGGCTACATCCAAGGTCACTAGTACACACCCAAAGTCATTCCATGTCCCCCTCAGAACCAGCCCCCAGTGCTCCGAGCTCATTTCCTCTGATCCATTGACCACACTGAGACACTTGGCATGTGCACCCAAATTCTTGAGCACATCACACTAGTACAGTATGGGTTCACCTTTTATGGACATTTACATACCTAGAGCAGTAGTATAAGTAGTGTAGCCACCTGAGAGAAACCTTACTCAATTCTCTGAGGTTTCTCCTCAGCTAGGTGTGTAGTTGTGCTAGTTCTCCCTATATATACAACTGAGGTTTCTCCCCAGCTAGCCCCCTGTCATGTCACAGGTGTCTTTGGGTGCCCTCATAGAAGAATCAAGTTACCCTAGTTAGGACTGGCTGCTCTGACCAAGAAAAAAGTTGATGTGTCTCAACTCACCCTTGGTCTGACATCACCCTCCTACACCATGTCCAATATGGCAGATCAACCTGTGCTCCCAGAGGACTCCCAGATGGTATAACCGAGTCTCTTGCTTTTTTTTTTTTTTTTTTTTCAACAATTTATAATGCGGTGCATGGTAGCAGTCTGTGGCAGCTATCTACTACAGGAGCAGTGGCTACAATATATAAGAGGGTTCTACAGAAGGGCCCCAAAGGGGCCCAACAATGTCCATTGTACTGAGTGAGGGCTTCAAGTGCCCGTGGGAGGAGAAAGAACTAACTATTGGACTAACAAGTGGAAAGAGAGAGAGGGAGAAAAGTACATACCAGCAGGTGGGCTAGGTAGGAAGGGGGGGTGGGGAAGAGTGTCAAACAACATTGCCTCCAGGGTCAGGGGGGAATGAGAAGGCCAGGGGGTTGTCCTGGAGGAAGAGAATTAGACTGTCGAGGTCAGTGTAGTAATTGGACCTGCTGTCCTGAGTCCAGGACCAGTGTCGAGTGTAGAGAGGGCAGGACCAGAGAATATGGTTGCACTACTGGAAGGGAAAGCCTGCATGGGCAGGAGGTTGGTTCATTGGGGAAGAACCAGGATCAATATTTGCCAGTAGGGGTGTGATTGAGTATGCACTGCGTCAAGTGGGCAGATAAGGAGGGTGGCTTGCGAGTGGTAGAGGAGAGGTAAGGGCCATCTCGGAAATAGGAGGGGCATAAAGGTTTGCACCACAGTGTGAGAGAGGCATGAATTGTGAGCCCAGGGAAGGGAGAGTGGAGTCGAGTTGCCATTCCCAAATGATGCTTCTGGTACTTAGTTTCTGGATAGACAATGCCCAGACAGGGGACAAGGTTGAGAAGGGTGGGTGGGGTTTTGCCCTGAGTCTCTTGCACTGGTCAGAGCCCTTCCAATCTCTCCCCATCCAACTTTCTACCCCAGGGACCAAAACAAATCCTCCTACTGTCATTGACTTGGCCTTCTTTTCCAATGGGCTCCCCCTCTCCAAGTACCACATCCTACCCAACCTCTGATTGCCTTCAGACCATGCCCCTTTGGCTTTCACACTCCCTATCCCCTCCAAAATTCCCTTTGTCCGCAAAACTGTGATAAAGATCAACTCCAAGGAAGAGATCTCCTTCCTTGACGCAGTCTCACATGGCTTAGGCTCCCTCCCATCCTCCCACCCCCTTCACTCCGCTGATGATGTTGAGGCATTTGTCTCCTCTCTCATGCATATTGTCTCAGCTGCCTGGTCTACTAACTCAACAACTTCCCTGGTCTGCCACCAGTCCAAACCCTGGTGGAATGCCAGCTGTTCATCCCTGCTAGACTCATACCAATCCTCCCCCTCCAAGGTGACTTGGGGTTCATTCTGCTCTGGCTGCTGCTCTGCCAAACAGACCTACTACAATGCTCTGGCTAAGGAAATAGCGGTCACCAACAAGAGGCCCTGGGACCTGATGTCTTGGGTGGGCCCCCGCTCTCTGCCAGCCATTGACACTGTCATTGACCCCAGAACCTCCAAACCCTGTGTCACCCAGGAGGAACTCTTCCACATGTTGGGATCTCACTTCTTCAATGCTAAGGACCGCATGACAGACCTATCTGGGCTTGATTACCTCCCTGAGCAAAACCCTTGGGAATGGGTTCTCTTTGCCCCACCTGAACTTGACAAAGCCCTCACAGGTACCTCCAACCGTTCCGCTGCTGGTCCAGACCACCTTACCTGGTGACACCTAAAAAAACTGGTATCCCACCCCACTTGCCATTCCGCCCTCCTGGCTCTTGCCAATGCCTGTGTTGAACATGGTCACTGGCCTTCCTACTTCAAGGACTCCACTACTGTTGTTATTCCTAAACCTCCAAAGCCCTCACACACCAAGCCCAGGGACTTTTGCCCCATCACACTCCTTAACACCATGGGCAAAATTTTTGAGAAAATGCTGGCCACTCGACTCCAATTTGCAGCTGTCCACCATGCTCTCGTACATCCCCACCAACTTGGAGGCATTGCTGGTCGTTCTACTGAGGATGCTGGCCTTTATCTGTCCCATCTCGTCCATGCAGGATGGGCCAAAAACATGGTCACCGGCATAGCCACATTTGACGTTGCCCAATTCTTCCCCTCCCTTCATCATTCCACCCTCATCACCATTCTCTGCCACCAGGGTTTCCCCCCCCAAGTCCTCTCATTCTTCAAATCATACCTTGTGGGCCACATCACTTCCCTCTCATGGGGGGCAAACATCACCTCAAACCCCATGGAATGCTCTGTAGGAGTTGTCCAGGGTTTGGCCCTATCCCTGGTGCTGTCTTCCCTCTTCCTGGCCCCAGTCCTGTACATTGTGGAACACCTATTCTCCCTTGACCCCCTCCTCAGGAACATTGATTTTCTCTCCTATGTCAATGACAGCCTCATTGTCTCTAGAGGCAAACAGTGGGCGGACATGACTCCCCCCCTGGTTAAAGCATATGGAATTGTCTTCCAGCTTCTGTCTGACTTTGGTCTGGTACTAGAACACTCCAAGACCGAATTGTTTTTCTTCTCAAGGAGACACAATGAAACCTTCCCCCCCTTGGACTTGGGCTATGCTCCCTTCACTGGCAACACCCCCCTCCCCCCCTCTCCCATCTGGCATTATCTGGGATTTTGGTTTGATCCCCAACTCTCCTTCAAGCACCATGTAGCCTTCTATGCTAACAAATCATTCTCCCTCTTGGGCTCCATGCGCCTGCTAGGCAACTCATCCTGGGGACTAACTCCTTCCCACAAATGCCATTCTTTACCGCTTGTGTGTTATCCCCCTGATGACATATGGATCCTGTGAGGGCAACCTGGAGTGAGAGAGAGGCGAAACACAATTGCTCACACTCAGACTATGCAGGGAAATCCTCAGTTTATTAATAACCATGAAAGCATGAGAAAGCGTGAAGCTACTACACACCTATGCAGGGAAATCCTCAGAGAAACAAATGAGGAAGTCCCTGCATTGCTACTGCAAGCTACAGGAGCGGTGGCTGAACTACTGTACAGACTAAATGATCAATATCCAAAATGGGAACTGGGAACAGGTGCATGCATGCATGACTGGAGGGTAGGAAGGTGTGTCATGTGATTGCGACTCAGGGGTGTGCTGAGCGTGGGAAGTGGGCGCTTGGACGCGTGGCTGTGCACACCAGTCTGTGGAGGCATCAGCAGGCGAATGGCAGGTGATGGCAAGGGCTGGGGCAACTCAGGGGGATCATGGGGGTAACAGGAGCAGAGGGAGGAGTGTAGGGAGGACTTGAGGGTCCCCTTACAGATCCTCTCTCTGGTTCCATGATGCAGCTTGCATCAAGGGACTTCTCAAACAACTCAGGGCCTCACAATGGCGTGCCGCCTTGTGGATTACTGGGAGCCTTCTGCACCTCCCTGTAAGGGGACCCTCAAGTCCTCCCTACACTCCTCCCTCTGCTCCTGTTACCCCCATGATCCCCCTGAGTTGCCCCAACCCTTGCCATCACCTGCTGTCGCCTGCTGATGCCTCCACAGACTGGCGTGCACAGCCTGCGTGTCCAAGCGCCCTGCTTCCCATGCTCAGCACACCCCCGAGCACAATCACATGACACACCTTCCTGCCCTCCAGTCGCACATGCATGCACCTGTTCCCAGTTCCCGTTTTGGACATGGATCATTTAGTTTGTACAGTAGTTCAGCCACCGCTCCTGTAGCTTGCATAGCAATGCAGGGACTTCCTCATTTGTTTCTCTGAGGATTTCCCTGCATAGGTGTGTAGTAGCTTTGCACTTTCTCGCGCTTTCATGGTTATTAATAAACTGAGGATTTCCCTGCATAGTCTGAGCGTGAGAAATCGTGTTTTGCCTCTCTCTCACTCCAGGTCACTCTCACACTCCCCATCCCAAGGAGTCGAAGCCATCGCAGGCCTCTTACCCATCCACCTCCACTTGAGGAAACTCCAAACCCAGAGTGCTATGTGGATAGCCTCCCTCCCCCACACCCACAGTATCAACTCACTGCTCACCATATCTTCCACTACTGAGCACTACCCCCTCTCCCTCCCCTTCCTCACTGCCAGGCAAAAATGCATCTCCAGTTCTGCCCTCACCTTCATGGACGCAGCACTCCCCTCCATTATTGATGACCCTATTCTCAGGTCCCACCCCCTGGCTGAGCCTGGTTACTGCATCCTCAACAGGTTCACAGACTGTTTCACATTTCTAAACCCCCCCTTCCCCTGCTCCAAAAAGGACCTCTCCTATTGGCACAATTCTGTTCTTGACCCGGCCCTTTCTAGGGCCCTTTTCTCTTCGAATACACTTGTAATTGGCTTTGATTCCTCCTCCCCCCCCTCCCGTCTCACTGGTTTCTCCTCCTGAGTTTCCTATGTTGCTTCTGTGAACAATGTTATTGTATGCTCAGACTCTACTGATGCTGGCTCCTTGACAAGCACTGACTCTGAACGTTTTGCCTTCTCTTTTGCTCTCTCTTCTCTGCTCCCTCTATTTAGCAGTAGTATCACTTCTCTTTTCTTTCTCACTGATTCCCCTTCAGCAGTGCAGGCTGCACTCTCCCCCTCCCCCTCCTCAGGTCAGCATACCTCCATCCAAGTCTCCTCCCTCCTCACCCCCTGGTTCCAAGCATCAGAATCCTGCTCTATCACCTTTGCACACTCTATCTCACAATGGAAACTTTCAGTGCATGGGCAGGCCCACACCCTCACTTCTGCAAAACCCTACCCACCCTACTCAACCTTATCCCCTGTCTGGGCTTTGTCTATCTGGAAGCTAAGCACAAAACACATTATCCGGGAATGGCAACTCGCCTCCTCCCATCCTCTTTGGGCTCACAATTCATGCCCCTTGCTCACTGCAATGAACCAATCCACCCCTCCTACTTCAAGGACGGGTCATTCCTATCCTCTGTGGCAAAGATGCCCCCCTCTCTCACTGCCCTGCCTGACGCGCTGCATCCTCAATCACGTGCCCACCAGCAAATATCAATCTTGGTTCTTCCCCAATGAACCAGTGTCTTGCCATTGTGGCTTTCCTTTCCAATGGAGAGACCATATTCTCTGGTCTTGTCCTCTATACACCCGCCACTGGACCTGGACCCAGGACAATGGCTCAAACTATTACACCAACCTTGACAACCTCATCATCTTCCTCTGAGATAACCCCCTTGCCTTTTCTTTCCCCCCCAACCCAGGAAGTACTGCTGACCGACACTCCTCTCCACCCCCCCTACCTGCCTAGCCCGCATGCTGGTATGTACCCTCTCCTATGTACGTCTTTCACTTTCTAGTTCCCTAGTTAGTTCTTCACCTCTCACGGGCACTTGACACCCTTACTCAGTACATCAGGATGATGTTGGACCCCTTCAGGGTCCATCTGTAGAACTCTCATACTTATTGTAGCTACTCCTCCTGTAGTAGATAGCTGCCGCAACTGCTACCATGCACCGCATTATAAAATGTTGATTTAAAAAAGAAAAAAAAAAGGACTCCCAGATGACTATGGAGGACGCTGTATGGACACTGTTTGCTGACCTGAGGGCAACCCAAGCCTAACAGACTGTAGCTGAGCAGGCCATGCAGGAAATTCAAAATTCCTTGCACAACCTCATGGATACTATCAACCGAGCCAGTGTGACAGTCCCACCCCCTCCCTCAGATACTGCTCCACCACCACCACCACCCCCAACATCCAGTGCACCAGTCAACAACCCTCCACCCTCCTCTACCAAGGCCAAGGTGGCGGTCCCACCCAACTATGATGGCTCCCACATGTCTGGCCAAGCTTTCCTCAATGCCTGCCAGCTCTATCTCCAGTTGTGCTATTATGCTGAAAATCAAAGCATTGCTAAAATAAGCCATTATACCCCTATATACCCATGGCTCAGCAATAGCTACAATGTAATCATCTTGATATACCCATAACACCCCTACAATGACCCTAACCCAACTGGTATGTCATGTAAGGACCTCTATGAGGCTACAAGGCACCCCAGGAGTCAGTTAGTAGCTACTAAATAGCTATTGCATGGCTTTGAGAGTGAACAAAGGGTACAACAAGCAACACTGCAGTTGTGCACACTCAGAGATACACCAGGGATCAAGAGCATTGTCAATAAAATTCCCTGATCATGAAGGAAGAGCTCACAAGCCATATAATGGCCATCAAGATAACCTGAGGAGACTGAGGGCCCTGTCAGGGAACACCCAAAACCTTGACTGATATTTCAACCAGGACCTCGACCGAGCTCAGCTAGTGTTCCCTTACACCCTGGAGCAACCAGCCAAGCTCCCAAGAGCTCTCCCGAGGTCTCCAAAGCCCACCTGAGGCCATTCATCGACCGTCCAAGACATTTTAGTGACCATCCAAAATCCCTCAGTGCTCACCCGAGGACCTTGGCTAGCCACCCAAGACCTTTGGGTCTGCATCCAAGGTCACCAGTACACATCTGAAGTCATTCCATGTCCCCCCTGGAACCCACCCCTAGCACTCCGAGCTCATTTCCTCTGATCTGTTGACCACACTGAGATGCCAGCACATACACCCAAATTCTTGAGTGCATCACACTAGTACAGTATGGATTCCCCTGTTATGGACATTTACATACCTAGAGTGGTAGTATAAGTAGTGTAGCTGCCCAAGAGAAACCTTACTTGATTCTCTGAGGTTTCTCCCTGGCTAGGTGTGTAGTAGTGCTAGTTTTCTCTATATACAACTGAGGTTTCTCCCCAGCTAGCCCCCTGTTGTGTTGCAGGCATCTTTGGGTGCCCTCACAGGCCCCTAATTCGACTATCTCAAAGGGAACACATAGGGCAGTCTAGTGCTGACTAAGACCTTTGAGACAATTGTGTGGCAGCCATTGAGAAACTTGGTAGACAAACTTTTGAGATATCTCAATCAGTAATGAACAGTGTCCCTCACCCAAATAAATGGCACACAATGTACTGAGAAACAATGTACTGGCTGCTATATTAGGCAAGGGGCAGAGATGATGTTCTATTGAGAAAAAGGGGAGACTAAGGCTATTGACCAAGAACACAGACAGAAGGTGTTGGCTGAGGAACCACACCCAAAGCTGTGTCAGCTTGTCTGATCACAATACTGACAATTGGAACAACCGCTGATCATCAGGAAGACTGATAAAGGAGAATAAGGAGTGGAACAGACAGAAAAACTGCTGAGCTATGGATGCATAAGCCTATCAGCCAGCCCCAAGGGGATAGCTATGATGGCAAATACATGCAATAGCATCTCAATGACTGATTGGGTGTCTTGAACAGTCATGCAGGGTCCAATAGCAGATCAAAGGACAAATGATGGAGTAGTAGGACTATCTTGGACTATCCACATGACATGTAAGCAATGCGCAACCAGTTCAGAATACTAGAAGGATATATGAATAGTGTGCCAGTGTGCCAGGTCAGGAGGAGACCGATTGGGTAGATGCATTGATAAGCCAATTTTGGGTTTATACCTAAAATATATCAATTTTACCGATTTTATTACTATAAAATCAATGGCAATACATCTATGAACCTCAGAGAGGATTGGGACCTATCCCAAGGTCACCAGTTTGACCGTACACAGGGTGTTTGTGCCCTAGTGTATGCTTAATAGTGTCTAAACTCATGTGAGGGATAGTCTTTATGACAGAACTCAGTAAAGGGTAGGCATTTTGGGCAACTACTAGGGGATTCTGGGCTGTACATAGCTTGCCAAACCAACCCAGGTTGCAATCAGGAAAGACACTGCATGAGATAAATTGAACTCAGAGACTGGGAGTGAGCCAAACCAGCTTGCAAGAACTTTAGAATATTCCAGAGACATGAAATGAGGTTATGCAGACAGGCAAAACCCTTAGAAACAGAGCATGGACAATGCATCCCTTCTTGACTTCTTACCACCACCACTGTTTTTTGAAGCAGGTCTCTGGCTGGTCAGTCCGTTGTAGTTAGGTGTTCTTACTTGTACACTTGCTTGTTTCTGCATGCCACCTAAGTCCAATGTGCGGATGGCCTCTGATTGGTTGCCCGCTGCAGCACATTTCTTCACCCTGGGGGCATTTGGTGTGTCCTCCCCCCCTTCCCCCTCCCCGGCCCCTGCCCCTACCGACTCCATCAATGTGGCTCTGGCCAATGTCACTGCAAGGCATTTACACTTTGAGGCCTCTCCGGCCCTTTCCTATGGGTCCACACCCTCCCCCCCTCCAAGGATGCCCTTGCTGCTGCAGTGGCTGCCTTTACTGCTCTCGATGCCCGGCCCTCCCCCTCTGCCCCAGTCCAGCGGGACCCCACTCTGGACTATGGCTCCTGGCTGGTCAAGACCACCCTCCCCTGTCTTGGTCCCTTGTTGGCTTCAGTGCCCCCGGACCTCAACTCTGCACTTGCCCTTGCTGAAGGGGCATACAAGCTCTTGGATGCCATCCTGGCCTCCGAGTGGTCTCAAATCCCAGTCACTTCCTTTTTTTTTTTTTTTTTAAATCAACAATTTATAACGCGGTGTGTGGTAGCAGTCCGCGGCAGCTAACTACTACAGGAGAGGTAGCTACGAGATATGTGAGAGTTCTACAGATGGACCCCAAAGGGGTCCAACATCGTCCAATGTACTGAGTGAGGGCGTCAAGTGCCCGTGAAGGGAGAGAAACTAACTAGGAGGCCAGAAAGTGAATGGTGAGGAAAGAGTACAAACCAGTGGGCAGGCTAAGGATGCAGGGGGGGTTTAGAAGAGTGTCAGTCAGCAGTACCTCCCGGGTCGGGGGGGAAGGAAAAGGCCAGGGGGTTGTCCTGGAGGAAGAGGATAAGACCGTCAAGGTCAGTGTAGTAGTTTGAGCTGCTGTCCTGGGTCCAGGACCAGTGTTGGGTGAAGAGGGGGCAGGACCAGAGAATGTGGTTGTGCCATTGGAAAGGGAAGCCGCAGGGGCAGGCGGTTGGTTCAGCAGGGAAGAACCTCGAACAGTACTTGCCAGTGGGGGTGTGGTTGAGTATGCACCGCGTTAAGTGGGCTGTGAGGGATGGCATCTTTTTAGCCACAGACAACAGGAAAGCTCCGTCCTTGAAGTAGGATGGGCGGATGGGCTCGTCACAGTGGGCAAGGGGTAAGAACTGAGAGCCTAGTGAGGATGGAGCGGAGGAGTTGAGTTGCCATTCCCGGATGACATGTTTGGTGTTCAGCTTCCAGATAGACAATGCCCAGACAGGGGACGAGGTCGAGTAGGGTGGATGGGGTTTTGCAGAAGCGAGGGCATGGGCTAGCCCATGAATGGAAAGTTTCCAACATGAGAGGGAGTGTGCGAAGGTGATGGAGTGTTGTTCCGACGTTTGGAACCAAGGGATAAGGAGGGAGGAGACCTGGAGGGAGGTATGCTGTCCCAAGGAGGGGGAAGGGGAAAATGCAGCCCGCACTGCTGAGGGGGAGTCAGTAAGAAAGAATAGAGAAGTAATACTATTGCTAAATAGGGGGAGTAGAGAGGAGAGAGCAAAGGAAAAAGTGAATCGTTCAGAGTCGGTACCTGTAAGGGAGCCGGCGTCAGCAGAATCAGAGCGTACAATTACATTGTCAATAGAAGCAACATAGGAGATGCATGAGGATTGTCCAGGGAGACAGGAAGGTGGGGAGGAAGAATCAAAGCCAATTACAAGTGTATTCAAAGAGAAGAGGGCTTGGGAGAGGGCTGGGTCAAGAATAGTGTTGCGCCAGGAGGACAGAGTGTCCTTGGCACAGGGGAAGGGGGGGTTCAGGAAGGTGATTTGTCCAGAATACCTGTCGAGGATACGTGAACCAGGTTCAGCCAGGGGATGGGATCTGAGGATGGGATCCCCAACGATGGAGGGGAGCGCTGCATCCATGAAGGTAAGGGCAGAGCCAGAGACTCGTTTTTGTCTGGCAGTGAGGAAGGGAATAGACAGAGGGTGGCACTCAGTGGTGGAGGCATGGGTGAGAAGGGAGTTGAGCCCATGAGTGTGTGGGAGGGAGGCCAACCGCATGGCGCTTTGGGTCTGGAGTTTTCTCAGATGGAGGTGGATGGGCAAAAGACCTGCAATGGCTTCAACTCCTTGGGATGGGGAGGTGCAGAAGGCCCCCGTAATCCACAAGGCGGCATGCCGTTGTGAGGCCCTGAGCTGCTTGAGGAGTCCCTTGATGCGGGCTGCATCGTGGAACCAGAGAGATGAACCATACATCATCACAAAACGCTTCTTGTCCTCTTACCACCACCATCGATTCGCTTGCGTGGTCTTTTGTGCTGGTCTTTGAGAAAACAATGAGCAGTTCCATTTCTGAAACCATGTCTCCAACTCCGGTGAACCCCCAACACCAGCATCATTAGCGGCTTCACCGACTATACCAGCTCATCACCCATCACGACGGCGGACACTCAAACCTCCCCTTCGCCTCTTCGGCTGGGGACTTCGGTCTCCCCTCTCGCACGGCTTCCAGAGCCTCACACTCCAGTCATCGAGTCTGTGCCAAGCCCGACAACAGCGACGAAGAATTTTCCGATTCCGGGGAATCCTCACACACTATGGAGGCCCTCAACCCTACCAAACGCCTCCGAGACGTCGTACCCACTTCGTGCGACATAAACCCCCCACCCCAACCAGAAATACCCCCCGCCAACTGGTCCGACAGACCAGCAGACGAAGAACTCCCGGCCCTATCGCTGTATGAGCGGATTACTGCCGACGCCGTCGAGGCAGATGAAACCATGAAGGTTGTGAGGGACTGGCTCCAATCCCTCTCACACTCCGAGCTGGTCGACAATGACCACCCCATTATTGTCCCCTACCTGTTCGATACGCTCAACACGATCCTCGCCTCACCCAAGTTGGCCAACATGGTTCGCTCCAGGGGCAACTTTAGCCTTGCCGAATGGCTCCAACACGTTATCAACGCAGGTATGCACCATCCCGTACCTGTACCGACTCCCTCCCTTCCTCCCTCTTCTCCCCCTCCAACTCTGGGCCCAGCTGCCCCGGCTGCACCGTCAGCTCTCCTCCCCCCCTCCTCACCCCCTCCTGCCCACATCCCAGATGTCGACATGAGGCCCCCCTCGCCATTGCCTGCCCAAATTAATAAAGGTAAGTGCGTTACTAAACACGGGTCAAAGGGACCTGATCTGGGGTTTACCCCTGTTCAGGGCGGTCAGAAGTTTACTTCTGTCCATCGCCCAATGATCGGCTCCGGTACTGCCCTGGCCCATGCTTCCGGACCCTCCCCATCGGCAGGATCCGAACCCTTCAAGACTGTGGTTCCCCCTCCCCCCCCGGCCATCAACATGAAGACCAAGCCGAACAGACGCTCCGCTGCCCCCTCCCCCACCCCTGGCCGTACATGGGCCAACGTGGCCGCCACCAAACCCAATTCCCCCTCCTCTGGCTGGACCGGCTGCCTAATCGCACTATCACGTGCATTCCCTGACGCCTCCACTGACGAACTGGAGCGCATGGCACGTGCCAAGGGCGTCTCCCCGCCCTCCGCCCCCCCCAAGAACGCGCCCGGTTCCGCCCTCGCCAAGCCACGCACTAAGTTTGCCTCCACCACCAAAGGGCCGACATGCCGGGAGGTCATCCTTGCTCTCCCCACCCCTCCCCCCAACGTCCTGGACCTCCCTGGAATTGTTGACTCCGCCAATCGAGGACTCGCTGCGTCCTCCTCCACCTGCCGCGTCCTGTCCATTTCCCGAGATAAGACTGCCGCCCGCCTTCTCTGCCGTGACGTCCCATCTAATGAAGACGTACACACCATCTGCCAATGGGCGTCCAAAATGGTGGACGGTGTGATGGTATTGGTAGGGTAGGTATGTAATGTGTGGCTTGGATAACCACTACCTATATCAACCAGTACCTCGAAATGCGATTCTGGGGCGTCGGAGACAGTTCTCAAAGAGAGGGATTCAACTTTACAAAGGGGGTTTTGGGGGAATATGAATATATAATGGGTTTTCTCGAAAATATACCCAAGGGCACCAAGTGTACTCTGTGGGTGGTTTCTGGGGTAGTAGTGACAAGTCTCCACTTGTAGCTACTGTCTCTGACTCTCAATATCTCTAATCTCGAAACCTGGGGGAATCTGCACTACCCCACTAAGTCTCTCTCTGTGTCTCTAGGCCTAAGGGGAATCTAAACTACCCCTGAGCCTCAATATCTCTCTGTGAGTCTCCCGGACTCAAACAATAGTCTCAACAAGCTCTCTTGACGATCACAGTTCATCTCTACTGTCTTCTGGGTGGTCTAGGACCGAAGCTCTCACTTAATTTGCCTTAATGCACACAATAGCACAAGATAATGAAATCGTTAATTCCCAAATCTCGTGGTCTCGAAGCTAGGGCAGCGAGTGCTTGCCTTTCACCTCTCCTCCACGTTGTATTTATATGTTTTGGTAGCTAGGAAGCAGCCCGAGTAAATAAGGAAATATTAGAGAGAGTAATACTAGTATACACAATCAGTCCGACATTCCCCTGCGTAATAACGCTTTTCCACTCAGTATTGGTCCTGACTGCCTGTTGTAGACTCATTTCGAGTCATCGAGACGCTGCTGGCGTCATTCCGTGGGTCATCGCGACGGCCTGCGGCTGTTTCAACATGCCCCGGGAGGTTTTCTACCCATATACGCATGCTTTCTACCGCCACGTGTCTACCCTATTGGTCTCCTCCCGACCCGGCATTTTGGTATACTGTTAATATACCCTTCTAGTATCTTGAACTGGCCGCGCGTTGCTTACGCATCGTGCGGATAGTCCGAGATCGTCCAACCACTCCATCATTTGTCCTTTGATCCGCTACTGGACCCTGCAAGGCCTTTCAAGGTACTCGATCGGTCATCGAGATGTTATTGCACGTATTGTATTGCCATAGCTATCCCCTTGGGGCTGGCTGATAGGCTTACGCGTCCGTAGCTTAATAGGTTTTCTATTCGTTCCATTCCTCACTCATCTCTATTGATCCTCCTGACAATCGGCGGTCCTTCCGATCGTCGTATCGCGATCAGACAAGCTGACGCGGCTTCGGGTGTAATTCCTCGGCCGACGCCTTCTGTCTGTGTCCATCGGGCCATAGCCATATTCTCCCTCTTCTCGATAGAACATCATCCCTGCCCTTAATATAGCAGTCGGTACATTGTTTCTTAGTACATTGTATGCCATTTATTCGGGTGAGGGACACTGTTCATTACTAATCAAGGTATCTCGAAAATCCGTCTACCAAGTTTCTTGATGCCTGTCACACGATCCTCTCGAAGGTTTTAGTCAGTGCTAGACTGCTATATGTGTCCCCTTCGAGATAGTCGAGTTAGGGGCCCTCAGTCTTCCCAGGTCATCTCGATGGCCATTATATGGCTGTGAGCTCTTCCCTCGTGATCAGGGAGTTCTACTGACAACATTCTCGATACCTGGTGCATCTCTGAGCGTGTACAACTGCGATGCCGCCTGTTGTACTCTTTGTCCACTCTCGAAGCCATACAGTAGCTATTTAGTAGCCACTGGCTGACTCCTGGGGTGTCTTGTAGCCTCATAGAGGTCCTTACATGACATACCAGTCGGGTTAGGGTCATTGTAGGGGTGTTATGGGTATATCGAGACAATTACATCGTAGCTATTGCTGAGCCATGGGTATATAGGGGTATAATGGCTTATTTTAGCAATGCTTCGATTTCCAGCGTAATAATGGGGGCATCACTGCAGCGGGCAAGGCCCGCTCCAAGTCCTACCTCAAGATTCTTGATGTCCCCTGCCCCGACGGCCCCACCTCCTACCCCGAGGTCAGGCGCCTCGTCTGTGAGGCTCTCTCTCGCTCCCCCCTTGCTCCCCACTTCCAGCTCGTTTCTCCCCCCCGCCCCTCACGCAACAACCGCGGCGCTGACACCGCCACTGTCTGGTTCGAAATATGGGACTCCCAGAAGGGCACTGCCGCCGATGAGGTGGCTAACCGCTCTGTGCCTATTCTGGGCAACGTCTGCCGCATCTGGAAGGCCACTGCCCGCCCCGGTGTCCCTCTCTGCTCCAGATGTTGGACCTGGGGCCACACTGTCCATGTCTGCAGACGCTTCAACATCGCTTGCCCCATCTGCGGCGGCCCTCACAAGGAGGAGAACCACTGCTCCCATGCCACCTGCTGCCAAGGCAGACCCAAAGCCAACCCCCCCATCCCGGCCACCCCCCGCGACCAACCCTGCCCCCACGGTGCCAAATGCAAGAACTGCGATGGCCCTCACCCCGCTAATAGCGAAAAGTGTCCTTTCTGGCACCACCGCTTCGAACCCAAGTGGATCGAAGGCCGCATCAACCGCCAAGCCCTCCTGAGGGAAACCATCCGCGCCGAACAGCGCTGTGCCCGCGCTGAAGCCGCGGCCGCCTCCGCTGCCCCTCCCAATGTCTGTACATGACTTATCAGACACTGTCCCCTTGCCCTTCCCCGACGCACCTTTCACCCGTCCCTTCCTCCGTTCTCCTACTCCTGAACTGGTCGTGCCCCCCTCCACTTCCCCCTTTCCCTTCCCGGAGCGCCCTACTGGTAGGATGCCTTTGGCCGACTCTCTCTCGATAGTCTCTCAAAACGTGGCCCGCAATTATTCTCTGCTTGATACTCTTCTGATTACTCTGTCTGCTCTGGCTGTAGACCTGATCTTCATACAAGAACCCCTGTGGAAAATTATCAGGTATGTCCTTTCTGCTACTAACAAAAAGGGTGCCCCCGTCATTGGCGGCCCCCTCCACCCCGACTGGGACTGCCTCGTCTCACCTGGTGACAAGAATGATCCTGACTCTCCCTCTCGCCCCCGGTCGATGGTGTTTGTTCACAAATCACTACGCCCCCTCCGCCCCTCCCTCCGCCGTGACATTGCCCCTCACTGGGACATCTCGTGGCTGTCCCTCTTCTTCCCCACTGGCCCAGTACACTTAGTAGGGATTTACAATGACGCGCAGGACTCTGCTCTGTCGTTCCTAACCAACACACTATCCCTGTCCTCCCACTCCTGCCTCTGCTTGGTCAGGGACTTTAACATCAGGTCAAGTGAATGGGACCCATCATACCCCGCACACCCTGCCAGAGCCTCACACCTCCTCAACGTAGCTGAGACATTGTCCCTACTAAGAGCCCAACCGGTCTCTCCCCAACCCACCTTCTATCCCAGAGATCGAAACAAGTCCTCGACAGTCATCGACCTGGCCTTCTTCCACAACGGCCTGCCCCTCTTGGAATACCACATCCTACCTAACCTCCGACTACCCTCGGACCACGCCCCCTTAGCCTTCACACTCCCTATCCCTTCCAAAATCCCCTTTGTCCATAAAACTGTGATAAAGATCGACTCCGAGGAGGAAACCTCCTTCCTCGACGCAGTCTCACACGGTCTGGGCTCCCTCCCCTCCACACACCCCCTCTCCTCTCCAACTGAAGTGGAAGCATTCGCGGCCTCGCTCATGGCTGTAGTATCTGCCGCATGGGCCACCAACTCCAAAGCATCCCTGGTCTGCCACCGCTCAAAGCCGTGGTGGAACAAGGACTGTACCTCCCTTCTGGACTCATACCGCTCGGCCCCCTCCAAGGAGTCCTGGGGCTCCTTCCGCTCTAGCTGCCGCCTGGCCAAACGAACTTACTACGACGCCCTGTCCAAAGACATAGCGGCCACAAACAAGAGGCCCTGGGACTTGATGTCCTGGGTGGGCCCCCGCTCCCTGCCCGCTATCGATGCCGTAGTTGACCCCCGAACCTCCAAACCTTGCGTCACCCAAAGAGAACTCTTTGATGCGCTGGGCTCCCACTTCTTCAATGCCAAGGACCGCACAACGGACCTCTCAGGCCTTGACTACCTTCCCGAGCAAACCACATGCGAGTGGATTCCCTTCACCCCACCTGAACTTGACGAGGCCCTTGCTGGCACCTCTAACCGCTCTGCTGCTGGTCCTGACCACCTCACATGGCGCCACCTCAAAAAACTGGCATCCCGCCCCTCTTGCCACTCAGCCCTTCTAGCCCTTGCCAACGCCTGTGTCAAACATGGCCACTGGCCTTCCTACTTCAAGGATTCAACCACGGTCGTTATCCCTAAGCCCCCTAAACCCTCCCACACCAAACCGGGCGACTTCCGTCCCATCACACTCCTTAACACCATGGGCAAACTCTTCGAGAAAATGCTGGCCACTCGACTCCAATTTGCGGCTGTCTGCCATGCACTCGTACACCCCCGCCAACTGGGTGGGATTGCCGGTCGTTCTACCGAGGACGCCGGCCTCTACCTTTCCCACCTTGTTCGCGCTGGATGGGCTAAAGGCCTTGTCACCGGTGTCATCGCCTTTGATGTTGCCCAGTTCTTCCCATCCCTCCACCATTCCACCCTTGTAGCCATCCTCCGCCACCAGGGCTTCCCCCCTCAAATTCTCTCTTTTTTCGAATCCTACCTTGTTGGCCGCACCACCTCCCTGTCCTGGGGAGCCAACATTGTCTCTGATCCCATGGACTGCTCAGTCGGGGTAGTTCAAGGATCAGCCCTTTCCCCAGTACTATCCTCCCTCTTCTTAGCCCCGGTCCTATACATCGCGGAACACCTGTTCTCCCTTGATCCCCTCCTCAGAAATGTTGATTTTCTATCTTATGTCGATGACGGCCTCCTAGTATCTAGAGGTAAACAGTGGACGGACGTGACTCCCCCATTGATTAAAGCATACGGAATAGTTTTCCAGCTTCTATCTGACTTTGGTCTGGTCCTTGAACACTCCAAGACCGAATCATTTTTCTTCTCGAGACGACACAATGAAACGTTCCCCTCACTGGACCTAGGCTATGCTCCCTTCACCGACAGCACCCTTCTCACCCCCTCTCCCACGTGGCGCTACCTGGGCTTCTGGTTTGACCCCCGCCTCTCCTTCAAAGACCATGTTGCATTCTATGCCAACAAGTCCTTCTCTCTCCTGGGCGCTATGCGCCTACTAGGCAACTCGTCCCGGGGACTAACCCCCTCTCACAAACGCCTCCTCTACCGTTCCTGTGTTTTCCCCTTAATGACATATGGATCCTCTCTTTGGTTCCACGATGCAGCCCGCATCAAGGGACTTCTCAAACAGCTCAGGGCCTCGCAACAGCGTGCCGCCTTGTGGATCATGGGGGCCTTCCGCACCTCCCCATCCCAAGGAGTCGAAGCCATTGCAGGCCTTCTGCCCATCCACCTTCACCTCAGGAAGCTCCAAACCCGGAGCGCTATGCGGATAGCCTCCCTCCCTCACACCCATGGGATTAACTCCCTTCTCACCAACGCCTCCACTACCGAGCGACACCCCCTCTCCCTCCCCTTCCTTACCACCCGACAAAAACGGATCTCTGGCTCAGCTCTGGTCTTCATGGATGCTGCACTCCCCTCTATCGTGGGCGACCCCATCCTCCGTTCACACCCCCTGGCCGAACCCGGCTCTCGCATCCTAGACCGGTTCTCAGGCCACTTCACCTTCCTCAATCCCCCCTCCCCTTGCCCCAGAAAAGACCTCTCTGCCTGGCGCAGCTCTGTTCTCGACTCTGCCCTCTCTAGGGCTCTATTCTCTTCTACCATACTTGTAATTGGTATTGACTCCTCCTCCCCTCCCCCCTGCCTGCCTGGTTTCTCTTCTCGAGTCTCCTATGTTGCTTCTGTGAACAATGTTATTGTATGCTCGGACTCTACTGATGCCGGTTCCCTCACAGGTGCCGATTCTGAACGTTTGGCCTTTTCCTTTGCTCTCTCTTCATTACTTCCTCTATTTAGCAATAGCATCTCCTCCCTTTTTTTCCTTACTGACTCTCCTTCAGCGGTGCGGGCTGCACTCTCTCCCTCCCCCTCCTCCGGTCAGCATACCTCCCTCCAGGTCGCTTCTCTCCTGGTCCCGTGGTTCCAGATATCGGAATCACATACAATCACCATCGCACACTCGCTCTCCAAATGGAGACTCTCCGTGCAAGGGTCAGCTCATGCTCTCGCTTCCGCGAAACCACATCCACCTTTCTCGACATCGTCCCCTATCTGGGCATCGTCTATCCGGAAGCTAAGCACAAAGCATATCATCCGAGAATGGCAACTTGCCTCCTCCCCCCCATCCGCCCTAGGCTCACAATTTATGCCCCTCGCACACTGTGGCGAACCTATCCGCCCCTCTTACTTCAGGGATGGATCCTTCATATCCTCGATAGCAAAAAAGCCCCCCTCACTCACTGCCCGCTTGACGCGCTGCATTCTTAACCACGCACCCACAGGCGAATATCGTTCATGGTTCTTCCCCAACGAACCAACCTCCTGCCCTTGCGGCTTCCCCTTCCAATGGCGAGACCATATACTATGGTCCTGCCCTCTCTACACTCACCACTGGACTTGGACACAGGACAGTGGCGCAAACTATTACACCGACCTGGACGACCTCATCACCTTCCTCCAGAACAACCCCAAGGCCTTCTCTTTTCCCCCCGACCCAGGGGGCACTGCTGACCGACACTTTTCCCAACCCCCCCTACCTACCTAGCCCGCCCGCTGGTATGTACCATCTCCTCCCTCCCTCTTTCTAGTCCCCTAGTTAGTCCTTCTCTCTCCACGGGCACTTGAAGCCCTCACTCAGTACATCGGACGATGTTGGACCCCTTCGGGGTCCATCTGTTGAACTCTCATATGTAGTAGCTACCTCTCTTGTAGTAGATAGCTACCGCGGACTGCTACCACGCACCGCGTTATAAATTGTTGATTTAAAAAAAAAAAAAGGATGACGGGGTTACAATCAACGGTTATCGGTTCAACAAGCTATTCTTCGATGCTACCAGCTTCCTAATCCTCGACGACCTTCCCTCTTCTCGCTACTATCATGCGCCAGCTGTACCAACCCTCGAGGATATTATCGCTTTCAAGCCCTGTGCTTCGATCGATCAAGTCGCGAAAGATCTGGCCCAGCTCAGATACGAGGTCAGAACTCTTCAAGAGGGCGATCAGGTCCTGGTTACGAACCACGAACATGCAGGGACTGTAGCCACGGTCAATCAAATCAAGGCAGCGACAGTGGTGCTCCACATTGTACCCTATGACCTTGCTGTGGAGGTCTTGCTTGCTGATGTCCACCGCTATTTTCGCACTGGTGATCACGTCCGTATAAAATCTGGTGATGGGAAAGGCTTGCTGGGGTGGGTGGTAGACGTCGATGATACAATTTATTGTGCGACATTGCATCTACCAAAACACGAGGTATGGAATTTTGAATGTCCTCTGCCGCAATGGCTCACCCGCCTTCCAGCCCTTGGTGAGGGCCGTCTCGATTCACGATATTGAATTTGCAGACGAGGGCCTGCGATATGGTCATGCCCCACAAACCCAAGATGGCACATTGAAAATGCAGGACAGAACCTACAACAAGCTTCTTGGTTTACGCGTGAAGATTACCAAGGGCAACCTCAAGCTCCATGAAGGATATATCAAAACGGTCAACAACTATCGCGTTGCCCAAGTGGAATTGAATACTGCAATGATCTGGCATGGCACTCGCTTGGAGGACATTCCACTCGAGCATATGGTCTTCGAATTGTGAGAACCACATATTCATTACCCAATACCTACATTGATAAATTTATTTATCAAGGCCAAATCAGAGCGGGTGGCATACCCTTGACAATAACGTCTGATTTGTATATGCACCACAAGTTCCTTATGTATCTACACACCTCCCACGCACATCCATCCCTCCTACCAGGGGGCAGACGCCACCACCATCCCCTACCCACAATGTTATATCCGCAGATGGCCCCTCTACCATACCAACAGGAGATCCGTGGAAACCAGATGCTGCAGATCTGGAGCCGCAGCCAGAAATTCCTGTATCGCAAATTCGTTAGTGTGCCATACCAGCCACATTTATTTCATAACTGATGTGTTTTAGCCCCCGAACATTGGCTTGTCAAGCTGCATCCCTATCTTGATGACAAGCACGTCCCCTTACTCTGCATTAAATACTCTGATAACCCTATACTGGGACTGTTAGGAGGATTGGAGGGCTGGTTTTGTGGATTATCAGGAGCGGCTGTTGAGGTTCGCTTCAGAGCGGGAGAAAGTGCGACGCCTATTCCCTATCAGTACATTGAACCTGTCACGCCTATTGGTGTAGGGCAGGGTGCTTACATTATTGGGGACGCGAAGGATTTTGGTCAACGTCAGAATGTTGTCGCCATTTCGAAAAACCTACAGGATTGCCACACGGGACTGTGGAAGGGAAAGTATAGATGGACTGGGAGGAGGGCTATTAAGGCTAATCAACTATGTAGATTTGTTGTAACGTTGTTACCTTCTTGATCTATCGGATAAAATGCGTAGTATCAGTGCTTGTTATCATAGATATAATAAAAAATTTTTAAGCTGGGTGGTTAGTACATGATATGGACAACTCATTAACTTATTTAACTAGACTCCTTACCTTGAGGCTCTAGCCACAGGAGGCGCATTAGCACACGTATACCCAATGACTGGACCATCATGTGGCTTGGGCCATGAGAACCCACGCACTGAGTATGTGTATTTCCATTGTTCTCCTTTGTTTACACGTCTTGAAATTTTCTCTCTTTCATATGTACTCGTTTACCCGTATCTCAACCCACTCATGCATAAACGTCGTTTTGACTCCCTCAACATCCGCACGAGCCCTTCGAAAAAGAATGCCATGGAACGACCTACCACGGCAACCTTTGTTGTAGGCAACACCAAAAGTCGACCCCGTGTACACATTAAATGCACAAAGGTCGACCCGGTCAATACTGCCACACCGCCCCACCCAGAGCCCAATCCATCCGATATTGTACAGGAAAATCCAAAGTTTGTGGAAGACACGACGGATATCACCGAGTTCTTTGAAGCACAAGAAGATTGGCCTTCGAACGACAAAATGCCAGCAGATTGCCCTAAAAAACAACCACGGAACCAGGTATATTCATCCCACCCGCATCTATAATCTTCATATGTTTAAAACCACTTTCGAAGGGAACGTCAACCAAAATAGCGGATTTTCGTGAGCAAGAGTCTGCTATCCAAGACTGTATCATGCTTCTAGAGACCCATCCTCTATGCGACTGGGGCTGTGGGTCATGTCGAAGAAATCAAGCATTTGCATCCTATCGGTGTGTCGAGTGTTTTGACTGCTGTATCTACTGTCAAGATTGCATCCTCGAACAACATAAACACCAACCTTTTCATCACATTGAACATTGGACAGGAACTCATTTTCTCCGCATGTCGCTGGTTTCTCTCGACTTCAAATTATGTCTTGGTCACGACGGCAACCGATGCCCCTCCTCCCTGACCCGCCCATCTAAGGAAATGACTATTGTACATTCCAATGGGATCCAGAAACATTGTGTAGTCTTCTGCTGGTGCTCAGACGCCAAGAGTGACTCCCAGCAATTACTGCAGACACGATTGTTCCCGGCTACGTGGAGGGAACCCAAGTCGGCTTTCATGTTTCATGTATTGGAGGGTTTCCACTGTCTCACTCTGGTGTCCAAAATAACGGCTTACCACTATTACGACGTTTTGAGACGATACACAGATGCTATCCTACCACACACCGTCGAGGTCAGACATTCTTTCCTACCCAACTTTTCGAGTAACTAACCTAAGCACAGGACCGATATCGACAATTCCTCAACGTCATGCGCGTGTGGCGCTATTTTACTCAACAGAGACGTGCTGGTCAGATTCATGGCATTGACAAGGAACTGCCGCATTGACGCAGCAACTCCCTAGCTCTTCGTTGTTTCTCTTGCCCAGAGCCTGGGTTTAACATTGATCCAGCAACACTACTGGCAGCTTCACCTACTCAAACGTGAGTTAATACATTTTCCAAGTGTTATTGTCTGATCTTATCCTCAGGCACCTGTATACGCTATTTGTATCAGCCGATGGAAACTTTCGTCTCCAGTCAAAGATTAAGAAACATGATCCCGACGACAAGCCTTTGAACCAAGGCAATGGTTACTTTAGCGATGTCGCTCCTTATCTTGAGTATCTTGATAAGGTCCAGCCAGGTCCCAATGTGAGTAGCGAATATACTCCCTGGCTCTCAATTATAATAATATAATGAGCAAATTTCTAGACGTCCACCTGTGCCAAATTAAATGCCGTCCGGACACAAGACATGATCAAATTCAAAAATACAAGTGTTAGCGGAGTGGTGGCAGTTCAGTGTGCAAGGCATGGGTTCTACTTGCCTCAAGGGGTTGTGGATCTGAATAAGGGAGAATCGTATGTATAAGCCTCAATATTTAAGCATCACTAATTTTCAATTTTATCTTTAGTTTTGCTCGTACCGATTATGCTCTAGTCCATGCATTAGGGAAGGAAGGCTTACAACAGTGGTGGATTGCACTAAGTTACGACATATGGTGCCAGTATTCAGTCAACCTCAAGGAACGTATTGAGACAAACCTACCCAAGTATAAGGATTTAGTTCCGCATATCCGAGGGGCCATTCCGGCCTTGCACGTCCATTCACATCATGAAAAGTGCCAGGTGATGTACGCATTTGCCTATCTGCCATTCTCTGGCAGGACTTGTGGTGAAGGAATAGAGAGCGCATGGTCTGTCCAGAATCACGCTGCTGCAAGCACAAGGGAATTGAATGCAGGACACCGCCACGATATGCTCGATGATTTTAATGGCTACTGGAACTGGACAAAACTTCAAAAGATCAGTATGTTATTATTGTGTTCCACTGGTTGTTAGGTGAATACAATATTTTTTAGGTGAACATCTTGCAACACAGTACAAACAATACTCCCTCAAACTCCAAGAACGACGGATTTTATTGGATGAACTTTCAGAGTGTTTCCTGGAAAGCCAAATTAGGGAGTGGGAAAGCCTGGATACCATGCCAAAGCAAGGAGCTGATAAAAAAGTTATCAGCGTATACCAAGCTTCTATGGATCATGGTATGTTCTATCTCTACTACAAAATCATGTTCTGATTTACCACAAGCCCCTTCACAGAAGCAAGTCGCCAGTTTACGTCAAAACGACCAGGATTACATGAAGAATATCCCCATGAACCCAACTGCTGTGTGATTAATTGAGGAAGGAATTCAGATTGAGGCGATGCAGTTTGTATTTTTATTATTTGTTTGCTTGTCATGTTATCTGACAATTCCATGCTAGGCTTAAGCTTCAACGGCTCTTGAAAAGGAAGGATGAGGAGCTTGATGTGGAATCAGCTCGTGCAGCTCTCAGATGCCGACTGGAACAATGGCTGAAGCTTCAATACAAGATATACCCACTACTTATCATGGGTGACAACGCTGAGGAGCCCGACACATCTGCAGAACCAGAGAAGAAGAACTTGCGGTTACCGTCATGCTTCAATGAGTCGCAGTGTCACATGCTAGGCCTCCACGATCTTCGACTGGTTGAACATGAGTTGCGGCAAAGGCAAGCGTACGATGCGATTGAGAATCTTAGGGGGGCAATTCATCTTTTTAACATGTATATTAATATTAAAAAGCGACAGGTCTCTGGTCAAAAGAAGAGGACCCGTGCAAACTGGTTTCTGCAATCTTTACAGCAAGACAAGTATGAACACGCGGACATATACCGTTCAGCTTATCGAGCATTGAAAAGGTTGAATATCTCGCCAAACTCGGAGCTGCGGGACCTCAAGGATGACGAGCTATGGGGTAATAATATGACAGCACCCCGTTGCATAGGTGACTCTAAAAGGGAACCATGGTTTTGGACGATTGGGAAACCGTCCAGCATATCTGATGATATCTGGATACTAGAACGTGAGTAAATGAAATCGTCAGTATATCTCTATTTGCTTATTCATGTTAGTGGAGCGTGTCCGATGGTTCAGGACCTGGGCAGCCAGAGACAGAGTGTGTGAGGAGGTTGAGATTCTGGAGGAGGAACACCGCAGAACACTTGTCGCTTTTGACAAGATGACAGCCATATGGGAGCGCTTGGGAGATAAGCTAAAAGGGTCAAAGTCTGGCTACTGCGCCTATGCATACTGCCAGGCAGCTATGTACCGCCGCTTTGGAGATCATTGCCATAGAGTCTGGAGACTCGCGAAAGAAGAGTGGTTAAGTGTCTCAGTCCATTAACCCTATCCAAGATACTAACAAATGTTTTAGTTCTGTCAAAACCGTTTGCTGAACTGTTTGTTGTAGGTAGTACAATAATATATATGCATTTATTCTTATTATAAGAATTTAAGAATTTAAATATGTTCGAACGGTTTACTCGAACGGTTCAAGTGGTTCGAACGGTTTGACCTGAACTGTTCGCCCTTAATAGTAAAGGGTTTTGTGGAACCGTTTCCTTTCCTCATAAAGGGAAACGGTTCGAACCACCTGCTGCGACTAATGACAAGACGTCGACGAAACCCTCAACACCCAATCAGAAGAAGAAACACATCTATACCACCCTAGTTGGACCCGTCCCCCTACTCTTCTTACCAGATCAACAAACTCCCCTTTTCAAAACCCTTACAAAAGGACCGACATCCCACCTTGTCCAACTCGAATTAGCAGACCAGGACCATCTCGACCCCAAGACCCAAGAAGACCACCTCTCTCCATTCAACCCTCTCCTCGTTCCCTCACCCCTCAAACCCCTCAACCAGTAATGCTACCTCCAGCGTCACCAATTCAAACTTCTCCCACACACGCCCCTACCATCAACCCACAACAAATTATGGGTTCACAAGCCGCTGCCCCACCCATTGCTCAACCAGCAGCTCCAGCAGCACCCGCACCACAACCCCGAGAAATTGGTTTTATCAAACCTCCCGTCTATGACAGAGATCGAAAGAATTTCGACGACTGGTTATATGCAGTTGACGTCTACTTAATTGGCAATGATGCTGTATACCCCCGAAACTATGACAAGTGTATTTTTGCACTCACAACTATGCAAAAAGGAGAAGCCCAAGCATGGGCCACTCAATATATTGCTGAACGAATGGCCACCGGACAGGCCCAACAACCCCCTTAACCAGGATTCTATACAGAATCATGGAGAGCCATGAAGGCTTGTCTCAGACAAGACTTCCAACCAGCAGATGAGTCTGCCTATGCCCACACCCGTCTCCAAACCATCAAACAAGGAGGCAAACCAATGATGGAGTTTAACTCCACATTCAAAGAACTTGTCCGACTTGCAGACATACATGAAGATCAAACCCTCATCGATCTATACCAAAAAGCCATTGACCGTCAAATCACAATCAAAATTGACACATCTGAAAACCCACCACAAACCATTGAAAGATAGTATGCTATGGCCAATCAACTCGACGATAATTTCTGCTGAGTTAATGCTATTTACAGGATTCCCCGTTCCTTCAACAATAATAATCGCTTCCAATCGAAGCAAAACCAAAATAACACAGTTCCTTATGCAAACTATTACTCAAAATCAGCCCCTAGGTTCACACCTAAAGACCCATATGCCATAGAGATAGATAATCTCCAAATGGAAGAATACGAGGATCCTTACCCTATGATTCCTCACGAAATCACCGAAATCAACATCCCTTGTGAAGATAATTGCAATGGATCTCTCAAAATCAATGCCGTCCTCACCGGACAACAGATGAAACAACACCAGAACCACCAATGTTTCCAATGCGGATCTGAAAAACATTTTATTGCGGAATGCCCTGTCTCTGCTCCAACCCGCCAATTCCCTGGTGCCCAAACCCAACCAGTTCGACCAATTCAAAACCCAAATAGGCCCAAACCCTCTACTTCCACCCCTCACAAGTATTCACTTGCAGTTGCCAATGTTGCCGCACAAATGCAGCAACTTGTGGACACTTTGGAGCCGGAACTCCAAGAAGAACTACATTCAGCACTGGCTGAGGACCCCCAAATGCGTCCCTTCCAGGATTTTTAAAATGGAGTGATGTCAAACGATGTGCCCCTGCACACTCCCAAAATGGACAAAATTCTCTTCCTCTTACAATCGATTCTGTACAATTAACTATGTCCTCGAATAAAAGATCTCTTTTCCTACCCATTGAGATCTGGAGTGAATGATCATCAAAACCTGTGGCCATCACTGCCCTGATTGATTCAGGAGCTCAAGGAAACTTCATATCCAACAAAGTCATAGAACAACTCAGATATCAACGCCAATCCTTGGATAAACCCATTGCCTTGACCAATGTGGATGGATTGAACAACCAACATGGCATAATCCGAGATTACGTCACAATAGACGCTATCATTGATAGTCATGACTGCAAACTAGAAGCTTTTGTTACCAATACTGGAGCAAAAGACTTTATAATGGGATTCCCATGGCTGGAACAACACAATCCCGATATCAATTGGAAAACCAAGACATTTTCTTGGAAACCACAAATCAAACATTTGGCATTTCCACAACTCCTTAAAACTCTCTGCCGACCAATTGAAGCCAATTCCATATCGATGGATTATATGGCCGGACATACCACAAATACTAATGAAGCACCAACCGAATATTACAATATCAACAACATCAACCTTGATGAATCCTCCATGGAGAACGAAATGAATCCAATGTTATTTACACCATTGGAAATAAATGTGAAGGCAAATTTCGCCACCCAACTCCATAATACCGCTGCTAAATTAACAGCAAAACTCCGCAGAAAACTCCCCGAAAAACAGGAAGAAAACAAAATCCCTCGACGATTTGCCCGATGGGCAAAATTATTCAACAAGAAAGCATCCGAATGCTTTCCACCATCAAGATCTTTTGACCATGTGATCGAAACAAAACTGACTTTTGAACCAAAGTTGATGAAACCATACCACTTAGCGCCTGCTGAAAATAAAGTGCTAAAAGAATTCATAGACGAAAATCTACGAAAAGGGTACATCCGACCCTCAAAGTCACCAATGGCTTCGCCATTCTTCTTTGTTGCAAAGAAAGGAGAAGATCTCCAACCTTGCCAAGATTACTGTTATATCAATGAACACACGGTAAAGAATGCATACCCAATACCCATGATATCCGCCATCATGGATAAGCTCAAAGGAGCTAAATATTTCACCAAACTCGACGTTTGACTTGGATACAACAACATCTGAATCAAAGAAGGCAACCAATGGAAAGCAGCATTCAAAACGCTGCAGGGTTTATTTGAACCCACAGTAATGTTCTTTGGATTGTGCAACTCCCCTGCTACATTCCAACATATGATGGACACAATATTCACTGAACAGCTCAACAAAGGAGGAATCATCATCTACATGGATGATATACTCATTTTCAGTAAAACTCAAGAAGAAACTGACCAAATCACCAAACAAGTATTAAAAATACTAGAAGAAAACAATCTTTTCCTTAAAGGAGAAAAATGCAAATTCAACAAACAACGACTCGAATACCTGGGCATGATTATCACGCCCAACAATATCAAAATGGACCCCAGGAAACTTAAAGGCATCAAAGACTGGCCTATCCCCAAAACTGTCTGTCAAGTATGGAAATTCATCAGGTTTTGTAACTTCTACCGGAAGTTTATCCGAAAATACTCGGATCTTACAAAACCTCTCAACACTCTTCTGTCAAAGAAGAACAAATTCGAATGGAAAACCAAACAACAACAATCCTTCGAAACACTCAAAAATGAATTCCTTAAGGAGCCAGTACTCCTTATGCCAGATCAAGACAAACCCTTCGAGATCAAAACTGATGCCTCAAAAGTGGCAAGTGGAGCTGTGCTCTATCAATACAACATCAATGGTAACCATAGACCAGTATCATTCTTCTCCAAAACTTTCGCACCAGCCGAAAGAAATTACAACATCTACGACCGCGAACTTCTCGCCATTGTCCATGCCCTAGAAGAATGGAGACATTATCTCCTGGGATCTCCACACCCCGTGATCATTAAAACTGATCATCAAAATCTGACTTACTGGAGGAAACCCCAGAAAATCAGCCACCGTCAAGCTCGCTGGGTTCAACTTATGGCTGACTACAATTTTAAACTCGAACATGTGCCTGGAGCAAAAATACCCGCGCCGGATGCTCTATCTCGCTGACCTGATTACAATCTCGAAGATGATCAGGATAACATGGATGTCACGGTTCTTCCCAAGAACCTCTTCATCTCTGCCATTGATGTGATGTTACGCAATAAGGTCGTCAACTCCCCGAAATATGACCCCAAAACCGCTGAGGCCATCCAACAGATAAAGGATCACCTCCCCAAATCCGCTGACTCTGACTTCGGACTCGTCTCTACCGATGGTGGTAATCTCATCACCTTCCAAAACCGGGTAATTATTCCCGAGGACCTTGAACTTTGTAGGGAAGTAATTGCAAAGTATCATGACCACCCCACCAAGGGTCACCCTGGTGAACAAGAAACATACCAATTGGCCAAGAAAGACGTCTACTGGCCTGGCATGTCGACATTTGTCAAGAATTACGTCAAAGGCTGTCCTGAATCTCAGCAATACAAAATTATCCAACGACCAGATAAAGTCCCTCCTCAGCCGATATTGGCCTCAGAGTCACTTAGACCCTTTTCCCAAATCTCATGGGATCTCATCATGGGTCTCCCTATTTCCACCGGCTATAATGCCATATTGTCCATGGTGGACCACGGCCTTACGAAGGGGGTAATTTTCATCCCAACTTCTGACAAATCAACCGCTGATGACATTGTGAGACTACTCATCGAAAAAGTCTTCACACGGTGTGATGGTAAGGGTGGGGTAGGTGTAGAATGTGTGGCTCGGAAAACCACTACCTATATCAACCAATACCTCGAAATGCGATTCTGGGGCGTCAGAGACAGGTCTCGAAGAGAGGGATTCAACTTGTGAAATGGGTTTTGGGGTTATGAATATTTTTAAAAGGGGTTTTTCTCGAAAATATACCCAAGGGCACCAAGTGTACTCTGTGGGTGATTTCTGGGGTTGTAGGGACAAGTCTCCACTTGTAGCTACAGTCTCTGTCTCTCAATATCTCTAATCTCGAAACCTGGGGGAATCTGCACTACCCCACTAAGTCTCTGTCTCTCTGTGTCTCTAGGCCTAAGGGGAATCTAAACTACCCCTGAGCCTCAATATCTCTCTGTGAGTCTCCCGGACTCAAACAATGGTCTCAATAAACTCTCTTGACGATCACAGTTCGTCTCTACTGTTTCTGGGTGGTCTAGGACCGAAGCTCTCACTTAGTTGCCTTAATGCACACAATAGCACAAGATAATGAAATTGTTAATTCCCGAATCTCGTGGTCTCGAAGCTGGGGCAGCGAGTGCTTGCCTTTCACCTCTCCTCCACGCTGTATTTATATGTTTTGGTAGCTAGGAAGCAGCCCGAGTAAATAAGGAAATATTAGAGAGAGTAATACTAGTATACACAATCGGTCCGACATTCCCCTGCGTAATAACGCTTTTCCACCCGGTATTGGTCCTGGCTGCCTGTTGTAGACTCATTTCGAGTCATCGAGACGCTGCTGGCGTCATTCCGTGGGTCATCGCGACGGCCTGCGGCTGTTTCAACATGCCCCGGGAGGTTCTCTACCCATATACGCATGCTTTCTACCGCCACGCGTCTACCCTATTGGTCTCCTCCCGACCCGGCATTTTGGTATACTGTTTATATACCCTTCTAGTATCTTGAACTGGCCGCGCGTTGCTTACGCGTCGTGCGGATAGTCCGAGATCGTCCAACCACTCCATCATTTGTCCTTTGATCCGCTACTGGACCCTGCAAGGCCTTTCAAGGTACTCGATCGGTCATCGAGATGCTATTGCACGTATTGTATTGCCATAGCTATCCCCTTGGGGCTGGCTGATAGGCTTACGCGTCCGTAGCCTAATAGGTTTTCTATTCGTTCCATTCCTTACTCATCTCTATTGGTTCTCCTGACAATCGGCGGTCCTTCCGATCGTCGTATCGCGATCAGACAAGCTGACGCGGCTTCGGGTGTAATTCCTCGGCCGACGCCCTCTGTCTGTGTCCATCGGGCCATAGCCATATTCTCCCTCTTCTCGATAGAACATCATCCCTGCCCTTAATATAGCAGTCGGTACATTGTTTCTTAGTACATTGTACGCCATTTATTCGGGTGAGGGACACTGTTCATTATTAATCGAGGTATCTCGAAAACCCGTCTACCAAGTGTCTCGATGCCAGTCACACGATCTTCTCGAAGGTTGCAACCAGCGCTAGTCTGCTACATGATGTCCCCTTCGAGATAGTCGAGTTAGGGGGCCTCAGCCTTCTCAGGTCATCTTGATGGCCATTATATGATTTCTGAGCCTTCCCTCATGATCAGGGGACTTTATTGACAACGTTCTCGATACTTGGTGCATCTCTGAGTGTATACAACCGCGATGTCGCTTGTTGTACCTTTTGTTCACTCTCGAAGCCATACAATAGCTATTTAGTAGCCACTGACTGACTCCTGGGGTGCCTTGTAGCCTCATAGAGGTCCTTACATGGCATACCAGTCGGGTTAGGGTCATTGTAGGGGTGTTATGGGTATATCGAGATGATTACATCGTAGCTATTGCTGGGCCATGGGTATATATGGGTATAATGGCCTATTTTAGCAATGCTTTGATTTTCGGCGTAATAACGGTTTGGTCTCCCTGACAAAATCATATCTGACTGCGACCCTTGATTCGCTGCCAAATCCCTTCGAGAACTAGCCAAATGCCTCAACATCAAACAGGCTTTCTCTACAGCCTACCACCCTCAAACAGATGGATCAACCGAACAATACAATCAAGAAATAGAAACCTACCTTTCCATCTACTGCACCCGAAATCCCCTTCATTAGTGTTGCCACAACTCAGCTCCTAGTCGGTTCTGAAGCTGGAGCTGGTCACGTGACACGGCCAACCGAACCTTTGTTGGTCATGTGAAAATCTTGGTTGACCTGACCACAGCTTCGACTTCAGCTGTAGCTCAGAGTCGACTCGAGCCGCCTCGACGGGCCATGGAACCTGTCACACCTCTGCTTGCGGCTGCACCGCTCCCTCACTCCACACCAATCAAACCTTGCCAATCCACGATACTTCCTTTCACCACCACCCACAAGTATCGCGTTGAGTCATGTTTCACAATGGCATCAGAAGTTTCAAAGTATATAGTTGGGCCAATGCCTGCTGCAATGTTTTTGGACCATTTTTTCCCTGTCAGTGGCCTTCTGGGGTATTCCCCACCCCACTTCAATGCTGGCATTTACAATTCTGTTGTAAATGTCAATTGCGAGGTCATGGCATACGTGCCATTTGTAAGTCATACCAAACTTACTCTAGCTTCCTGACCAGCTCTACCTGCCCTTCAGGTTAATGTCACACAGGGATTTGTCCCGGTTTAACAATTGTGAACTCATCTTTGCATGTCGATTGCAACCCACGGTCAAAATTCACATACAAGATCAAGCCCGACATTTCTGTCTATGCTGAAAATGGGGTCAATCCCACTGCTAGGACAGACTCCGCGTCAGTGGAGATTTTCATCGAGTTCAAGTGGTTCACCGCTGACAATCTGTTTTCTGCCGATATTACCACCCCTCTCGTTTGCAATACAAAGAAGGCCAAAGACACCTTGGGCCAAATCACCTCCTACGCTGCCGCACAATTAGGTTCACAGTTCTGAACGCACATATATTCCGTTTTGATTGTGCAGGATAAGGCGAGGATCCTGCGTTGGGATAGATCGGGCACACTCATAACAGAGCCTATTGAATACAACACTTCCCCATGGCTCATTGAATTCTTTACTCGTTACTCAAGAGCACCGCTGGAGATGCATGGCAAGGATGGGTCAGTCGCAACCCCTGTACCCGAGGAGGCATCTGCAGCTCGAAAGGCCTTGGAGATATATGATGAGACAATCCCACTATTCAAACTCTTGGTCCCTTTGGAAGGTCACCCCCCGCTCTATTTCATTGTGCCTGCCCCCGAAGCAACGCTATTACGCCGAAAATCGAAGCATTGCTAAAATAAGCCATTATACCCCTATATACCCATGGCTCAGCAATAGCTACGATGTAATCGTCTCGATATACCCATAACACCCCTACAATGACCCTAACCCGACTGGTATGTCATGTAAGGACCTCTATGAGGCTACAAGACACCCCAGGAGTCAGCCAGTGGCTACTAAATAGCTACTGTATGGCTTCGAGAGTGGACAAAGAGTACAACAGGCGGCATCGCAGTTGTACACGCTCAGAGATGCACCAGGTATCGAGAACGTTGTCAGTAGAACTCCCTGATCACAAGGGAAGAGCTCACAGCCATATAATGGCCATCGAGATGACCTGGGAAGACTGAGGGCCCCTAACTCGACTATCTCAAAGGGGACACATATAGCAGTCTAGCACTGACTAAAACCTTCGAGAGGATCGTGTGACAGGCATCAAGAAACTTGGTAGACGGATTTTCGAGATACCTCGATTAGTAACGAACAGTGTCCCTCACCCGAATAAATGGCATACAATGTACTAAGAAACAATGTACCGACTGCTATATTAAGGGCAGGGACGATGTTCTATCGAGAAGAGGGAGAATATGGCTATGGCCCGATGGACACAGACAGAAGGCGTCGGCCGAGGAATTACACCCGAAGCTGCGTCAGCTTGTCTGATCGCGATACGATGATCGGAAGGACCGCCGATTGTCAGGAGGACCAATAGAGAAGAGCGAGGAGTGGAACGAGTAGCAAACCTATTAAGCTATGGACGCATAAGTCTATCAGCCAGCCCCAAGGGGATAGCTATGGCAATACAATACGTGCAATAGTATCTCGATGACCGATCGAGTACCTCGAAAGGCCTTGCAGGGTCCAATAGCGGATCAAAAGACAAATGATGGAGTAGTTGGACTATCTCGGACTATCCGCATGACGCGTAAGCAACGCGCGGCCAGTTCAAGATACTAGAAGGGTATATGAACAGTGTACCAAAATGCCGGGTCGGGGGGAGACCAATAGGGTAGACGCACGGCGGCAGAAAGCATGCGTATATGGGTAGAAAACCTCCCCGGGCATGCTGAAACAGCCGCGGACCGTCGCGATGACCCACGCAATGACGCCAACAGCGTCTCGATGACTCGAAATGAGTCTACAACAGGCAGCCAGGACCAATACCGGGTGGAAAAGCATTATTACGCAGGGGAATATCGGACTGATTGTGTATACTAGTATTACTCTCTCTAATATTTCCTTATTTACTCGGGCTGTTTCCTAGCTACCAAAACATATAAATACCGCGTGGAGGAGAGGTGAAAGGCAAGCACTCGCTGTCCTAGCTTCGAGACCACGAGATTGGGAATTAACGATTTCATATCTTGTGTTATTGTGTGCATTCAGGCAAACTAAGTGAGAGCTTCGGTCCTAGACCACCCAGAAATAGTAGAGACGGACTGAGATCGTCGAGAGAACTTGTTGAGACCATTGCTTGAGTCCGGGAGGCTCACAGAGAGATATTGAGACTCAGGGGTAGTTTAGATTCCCCTTAGGTCTAGAGAGATAGAGAGACAGAGACTCAGTGGGGTAGTGCAGATTCCCCCAAGGTTTCGAGATCAGAGATATTGAGAACCAGAGGCTGTAGCTGCAAGAGGAGACTTGTGCTACTACCACAGAAACCATCCCCCAGAGTACACTTGGTGCCCTTGGGTATATTTTCGAGAAAACCCATTATAAATTCATATTCCCCCAAAACCCCCTTTATAAAGTTGAATCCCTCTCTTCGAGAACTGTCTCCGACGCCCCAGAATCGCATTTCGAGGTACTGGTTGATATAGGTAGTGGTTATCCGAGCCACACATTACATACCTACCCTACCAATACCATCACAACGCCATATTGCCCCCCAGGGCATGCAACCCGCAGCTTCAAAGCCTACGACATTTTACATGATTCTGTCGTTTTTTTAAAGGATTCGTGGAGGATCAATCTACCGGACATCCAGCCGGAGGGCAGTGTGTATAAGTTATTGAGAGAGAGTAACATCAACCATGTTCCCCACTGTTCCAGTGACTAAAAGTGACTGGAGTTCAACTCTCATCATGGGCCCGTTGGCGGCATTTGATCAAGGGTCTGAAGGAACTGTGGGATCCAATCAAGAGATTGAAGGAATAGGGTGCTTGGAGACTTATCCAGTTACTGTAAGGTAACAATCTTCTCATTTCATTCGTAGGTAGTGTTCTGACTTGCCATCTATGGCCATCACTTCATAGCCCAATGATGCAAGCAATGTCTTTAACTTAGCCTGTTATACCGTGCCATGTCTAGTTTAGGGTTTATCATGACCTTTCTGTGCATTCTCTTCCCCACTGAGCCACTGTTTTCTATGCATTAAACGAGACCAGTTAAGTTTGGACCACACAAATGAAGGATATTGTCACATCCAGAAGTGTGACTTGTTTGGGTACCTCGCAACTCCAGCGCTTTCTTGGCCTTTCCTGACTGGCATGCCTTCGTGTAACCATCAAGCTGTCCCTACAGAGCAATCAGAACCTGCAGCCTATGTGGGCGACACACCTGCACGCCAACCTTGCACCCATCCACAGGCCAGGGAAGCTACCAATGACGAATATCTTGATCTAGATAACGTCTCCGGCTATGATGACAATGGCGATGGAGATGGCGATAGTGACAATGTTGACGAGCCAGCCCGCCACTCCCGCAGCCGTGCTTGAGGTACAGCTGAATTCGCTCAGAGAGGAGATATTCATACCAGCAACCCCGACATTTCGACCTCATCTAAGTCGGTCGCAGCTGATACTTGCTATTTTTTCGAAAAGTCTGATTCCAGAGGTAAGATTATCTGTAGGAAGTGTCTGTAAGCCTGTACACTTGATTGCCGTCCAAATCTGCTTACCAGAAAACTGCTCACAGAAAAGCCAAGGAGCTCGACCCATCTAGCTGGCCATCCAACAGAAACTACGAGTTCTCACTGAAAACTTCCACTACTTCTCTCCAACTGCACATCCAAAAATATCATCTCAATCTATACAAGAAGTTAGCAAGTGAGAGGGGGTGGAAGATTTTGTTGCCAGCACTTGTCTTGGAGGCTCAATCACAAGCAGCAAGCAAAGCCGGTGCATTGCAGGCTGGAAGCATGGAGGAGTTTGATGAGTCTACATTTCACCAACGCCTGCTCAATTTTATCATTGCTGATGACCAGGCATGTCCTCGTCTACTCCCAGAGTAGACAACACATTCATATGTCAACTTGTTAAGTCTCTGAATCTTGTCATTATTTGCGGGCTGACCTCAAGGAGACGATGATCCCCCGGTGAACTAAACTACGCAAGCTAATCATTCAAGCCTGGCGGCAGCATTTTCAGAGCTTGAGAAGTGAACTTGCAGTATATCTCCCTTGACCTTTTTAATGCTGCCCCTTATCCCTCCCGTACTGAGTCCAGGCTGCAATGGGACAAATTTCTTTCACAACAGACATATGGTCCAACCAATCTCGCCGGTCTTATCTAGCAATGACTGCCCATTGGATCACCAAGGTCGAGACTGCGTTGCAGCTCAAAGGGGCACTTATTGCATTCCACCAGCCTCCATGGTAACCATGATGGCGAATTGCTGGCTAAAACGGTGATACAGCTTCTCGATGGGGCCGGCATTACTGTAAGGGTGCGGCTACCGTAACTCGTGCACATTCAGAATACTGATATATCCATTAACTCAGCTCCTTGAGGTTGGACACTTCACTTTAGACAACACTGCAAACAACAAGACTATGTTGGATACGCTTGAGAAGATTCTTTCTGCACGCAATATTCCTTTCAATGCAGCCGATCGCAAAGTCATGTGCTATGGACATGTTGTTGATCTTAGTTCTGGTTGGGTGATATGTGGCATTGCTGACACAGGTGCTGACAGAGACAGCGATGACAATGAATCTGACCCAATAGCGCATGCTCGTGCAGTGGTTCGAGCTATTCGAGGATCAGGGTTATGCCAAGATATGTTTGCTGAAGTTATTGCAAACGGTAACTCCAAAGACTGGTTCAGGCAAGGGGATCCTCCCACAACAATCAAACTCAAACAGTTGCAGCTCCTCCGAGATGTTCGAACATGATGGGATTCAGTCTATTACATGCTTAATAGACTCCGTGAGCTGCGCCTGGTGTGATCTCGCATCCCACCATCCTTGTGTCATCATTACTAAGGAATCAACGTACCAGGCTGTCAACTATTTCCTTGCCCTTCCTAATAACAGTGACCTTGCGTTTCACCAAATTTCACCTCAACAGTGGTCCACAATGCAGGACATTGAGCTTGTATTAAGTGTAAGTTATAAATTGAGCACTGAGATATCTGAACCTGACAGTTCTGCAGGGTTACTAACAGGTCCCACATGTGGTCCAGCAGGTAATGTCAGGTGAGAAAACTCCAATTTTATCTGGCTGCTATCCCCGCATTCAAAATGTTCATGTCTACATGGGAGAAGATCGCGCAAGAACACCCTTGTCTGGTACCCCTTGTTGAACCTGGGCTGCAGTGGGCCTACATGTATTACAGCCGGATGGATCGCACTCGAGCATACATTGTCGCAATGTGCAAGAAATTAGTGATTACGCTCTTGATCCCGGAAGCTAACAATTGTGTGCAGGTCTGAATCCCACAATATGCATGTCCTGGATCAAAAAGCACTGGGATTGGGCATATATCACCAGTGCTAAAAGGAAGATTAAGCAAACGGTCAGTTTATCTGCCACTGGTTCAAAGATTCTTTCATTTTCTTATCAGTTCACTGCAAGATGCGCAAATACCGTGGGAAGGCTGAAAGCAGAGAGGACCAGTCAGAGGCCTCCGGGCTCAACCCTGATGTCAGAGAGGTACCAAAATACATGTCACTCACAGCACAATATGGCCTTGATGACGATATGGAGATTGGTGAACCTTGCTTGCAGGAGCAGACAGTCGAACAGGAGTATCACACTTACATTGTTGCACTGCTCTCACCCAAAACCACGGACATTCTCAAATTTTGGGAGGTGCATGCCCTCAAACGCCTTATTGTACATTGCTGACAAATAAAGTATGGCTACAGGTTAATAGAGCCTCTTTCCCCACTCTTTTCACGATGGCAATGGACTACCTCCCAATCCAAGCATCCACCATCCCCTGTGAATGCGTATTTTCCTCAAGTGCTGAAACTGATACAAAGCGGCGCAATTGCATCAGTCCTCCCTTGATGGAGGCCCTCCAGATGGTCAAATTTCACCTGAAGAAAGAATGTCTTGACTTTACGGAGGCCTGGATGACATCAGAGAACCATATGACTCAGGACAACCCGGATGCCAACCTGTTGCAGATGCTCCTCGATGGCAATTCTCATGACAACCTGGACCACATCATTCAATCCATCAGCAACGAGCATTAGTCAGATCCTTCAGCTGTTATATGTTTTTAAATATATATTTGTACGCACACCCCAATACGATGTTTGTGGGAAATGACATCACCACGTGAGTCATTGGTTGAATGGCCTCCTTGACAAGGAGGACCTCACTTCATAACCCAATGTCTCTTGTAGGTACATCGCATAACCCATTCCTACCCATACAAAACCGATTCTGTTGTCTCACGGCTTGCCATAGAGCTGCTTAGGCAGTCATGATTCCTGTTTGAATAGCAGGAAAATACCGATTGCAAACCCAGATTGCATCAGAATCCTCCCATATGTTTAGGACTATTTCATTAAATGACATTTTAACCACAGGCCCGGTAACAGACCAAATATACCTAGCACATGACATCTTTGCATGGAACACTGTTGTTGTCAAGCTCGAGTCAGTTACCTCAAAGCATCGTACCCTAGAGCATGAGTTCGAAGTCTATAGGAAACTCAAAGGAGGAATTGGCATCCCTCATGCCCTTTGGTTTAGCACTGAGGCTGGCTTCGAATGCAATGGTAATCGATTGCCTTGGCCCATCCCTCCATGACCTCTTTGCTCTCTGCCAGTTCCAGTTCACAATGACAACCGTTCTGCTCCTGGCCACACCATTAGCAAGTACATCCACTATTTCCTCCTACAATGCTGACCTGTGTCATTGCCAGCTCCACTGCTTGAAGTTTATTCACTCTCGCAATGTTGTTCACTGTGATCTCAAACCAAACAATATCGTAATGGGTAACGATGCCCATGCCAACCTGGTGTATCTTATCAATTTTGGGCTATCAAAGGAGTTCCGAGATCCCAACACGCACACACATATTCCATACAGACAGGGCCTCGACCTCGTTGGGACCCTTTGCTTTGCCTCTATCAATAGTCATCTGGGTTTGGAGCTTGGATGGTGGGATGACATTGAGTCCCTTGCATATGTTCTCATATATTTTCTCTGTGGTTCTTTACCTTGGCAGGGTCTCGAAGGGAACAAAATTATCGAAAGCAAGCAGACATTCTTAACACACAATCTATTCCAGAGGCTCCCAGAGGCATTTCGCGCACTCCTTGAACATGGCCACTCACTTCCTTTCGAAGCCAAGCCAGACTATGATCGCTTTTGCAAGCTTTTCCTTGGCCTCCTACCTGCATGACAGATCGCAGCATAGGCTAGCATTGGATTGGGATATGACCCACAGTGCCCCTCAACATTGTGATTCCCCCAAGCATCCTATGAGGTAAGTACTGATAAATACATTTGCATTGTCGCTCAACTATAGACAGATTATGCTCGCAAACTGGCGTCCCATCTTCGCTCATCATTGACAACCACGCTGGCTCCAGAGCTGGCTCCCCCTACCTATCCTAATCCCTTGGCTGCGCGACTGATCTCTTCAGCATCCCCTCCCCATACCCTGTATGATGCTCGCCATCTGTTATAACATGCTACACTGTTTATACAACTATTATGTACCCTGCCTTGTACATAGTTGATTAATAGTATCTGATTCATGCTCTTGTTTACATGAGTCCAATGATATTGCTAGCATTGTGAGTTGACGAGGAACTGACGAGTGACCCGCCGAGACCTACTGCATAAGTCCGTGCACCCCAATGCAGGACACATCGGTGTGAAGATTTGACAGACACACGGCTCAAACTGGCCCAAAGCTGCAGCTCAAGCCAAAGTTGCGGCTATTAATCAGAAGCTGCGGCCACCCCAGCCGTTTCCGGGAGGAACCTGTAACTTTCTCAGCCGGCTTGCGGTTAGCCAAGTTGCGGCAACACTACCCTTCATTGGGTCGACTCTCTACCTCTTGCTGAGTTCTCACACAATTCAAGAACTCATGCCTCAAGGCAAAAATCCCCATTTGAACTCATCATGGGATATAATCCGCCGTCTATTCCCACTATCATGGAAACATCAGATTTTCCATCAGTTGACAAACGAATTCAAACCCTGGACCATGCCAGAAAAGAAGCACAAGCAGCACACCAAATATCTGCTGACATTGTGTGACAATGAAACAACAAATCAATCAAACCATTCACAATGGAACAACATGTCTGGCTAGAAGCCAAGAACCTCAAACTCCCATTCTTATTGAACAAAATATCCCCGAAATGCCTAGGACCTTTCCAAATCAAGAAAGTCCTATCACCGATCAATTACAAATTAATACTCCCAACCCACTGGAAGATACACCCAGTCTTCCATCGAAACCTCTTAACTCCATATGAAGAGACAGAAGCATACGGAATTACCCAAACTCCACCTCCACCAATAATCATCAACGATGAAGAAGAATACGAAATAGAAGCAATAATTAATCACTGCCGACGCCACAACCAATTCCACTTCTACATCAAGTGGAAGGGATATCCACATACAGAAAACCAATGGTTACCAGAAAAGGAACTCTCTTTTTTTTTTTTTTTTTTTATTCAACAATGTATAACGCAGTGCATGGTAGCAGTCCGTGGCAGCTATCTACTACAAGAGAGGTAGCTACAAGGTATACGAGAGTTCTGCAGAAGGACCCCGAAGGGGTCCAACATCGTCTGATGTACTGAGTGAGGGCGTCAAGTGCCCGTGAGGGGGAAGAAACTAACTAGGATACTAGAGAGAGAGAAGTGAGGGAATGTACATACCAGCGGGCGGGCTATGGATGCAGGGAGGGTGGGGAGGCGTGTCGGACGGCAGTACCCCCAGGGTCAGGGGGGAAGAAGAAGGCCAGGGGGTTATCCTGGAGAAACATGATTAGACCATCGAGATCTGTGTAATAGTTCGAGCCATTGTCCCGAGTCCAGGACCAGCGACGGGTGTAGAGGGGGCATGACCAGAGGATATGGTCGCGCCATTGGAAGGGAAATCCACATGGGCAATCCGTTGGTTCATTAGGAAAGAACCAGGATCGATATTTGCTGGTGGGAGCATGGTTAAGTATGCACCTTGTCAACCGGGCAGTGAGGGATGGGGGTTGTTTTGCCATAGAGGATAAGAAAGATCTGTCTCTGAAGTAGGATGGTCGGATGGGTTTGTTGCAATGTGCGAGAGGTAAGAATTGCGAGCCAAGAGCGGACGGATGGGAGGAGGCAAGTTGCCACTCCCGGATGACATGTTTAGTGTTCAACTTCCGGATAGACGACACCCACACTGGGGACGAGGTCGAGTAAGGTGGATGGGGCTTCGCAGAAGCGAGGTTATGGGCTAACCCATGCACTGAGAGTCTCCAACGCGAGAGAGAGTGCGCGACAGTGATGGAGTGATTATCTGAGGATTGGAGCCAGGGGATAAGGAGGGAGGAGACCTGGATAGAGGTATGCTGTCCGGAAGAGGGGGAGGGGGATAGTGCAGCCCACACCACTGAGGGAGAGTCAGTGAGAAAGAATAGGGAAGTAATACTATTGTTAAATAAGGGGAGTAGAGAGGAGATGGCATAGGAAAAAGCCAGACGTTTGCAGTCCGTACCTGTCAAGGAACCGGTGTCAGCAGAGTCCAAGCGCACAATTACATTGTCCACAGAAGCAACATAAGAGACTTGGGAGGAGAAGCCAATGAGACTGGAGGGGGGGGAAGAGGAGTCAAAGCCAACTACAAGTGTACACGAAGAGAAAAGTGCTCTAGAGAGTGCTGGATCAAGGACAGAATTGCACCAGGAGGATAAAGTGTCTTTGGAGCAGGGGAATGGGGGATTGAGGAAAGTAAGACGATTAGAAAACCGGTCTAGTATGTGATAACCTGGCTCAGCCAGGGAATGAGAGTGGAGGATGGGGTTGTTGATGATGGAGGGGAGTGCAGCATCCATGAAGGCAAGGGCGGAGCCAGAAATCCTTTTTTGCCTGGCAGTGAGGAAGGGGAGGGAGAGGGGGTGATGTTCGGTGGTGGAGGCGTTGGTGAGGAGGGAGTTGATCCCATGAGTGTGGGGGAGGGAGGCAATCCGCATAGTGCTCTGGGTTTGGAGTTTCCTCAAGTGTAGGTGGATGGGCAAAAGGCCTGCAATGGCTTCGACTCCTTGGGATGGGGAGGTGCGGAAGGCCCCTGTAATCCACAAGGCGGCACGCTGTTGCAAGGCCCTGAGTTGTTTGAGGAGTCCCTTGATGCGAGCAGCATCGTGGAACCAGAGGGATGATCCGTACGTCATTAGAGGGACGATGCAGGAACGGTAGAGGAGGTGTTTGTGGGAAGGGTTTAGGCCATGGGATGAGTTACCCAGTAGGCACATAGCTCCTAGGAGTGAGAATGATTTGTTGGCGTAAAAGGCGACGTGCTCTTTGAAAGATAGCCGTGGGTTAAACCAGAAACCCAGGTAGCACCATACAGGGGACGGTAGGAGGGGAGTGTTCTCAGTGAAGGGGGCGTAGCCCAGGTCCAAGGAGGGGAAAGACTTGTTGTGTCTCCTGGAGAAAAAGAAAGACTTGGTCTTGGAGTGTTCGAGGACCAGCCCGAAGTCAGACAGAATCTGGAAGACAATTCCATACGCCTTGATTAGGGGGGGAGTCACGTCCGCCCACTGTTTACCTCGGGACATTATAAGGCCGTTGTCGATGTAAGAGAGGAAGTCAATGCCCCAGAGGAAGGGGTCCAGGGAGAACATATGATCTGCGATGTAAAGGACCGGTGCCAGGAAAAGGGACAACAGTATGGGAGATAAGGCAGAGCCCTGGACAACCCCTACTGAGCAGTCCATGGGGTTGGAGATAATGTTCACTCCCCATGATAGGGAGGTGGTGCAGCCTACTAGGTAGGATTCAAAGAATGAGAGAACCTGGGGGGGGAAGCCCTGGTGGCGAAGGATGGCGATGAGAGTGGAATGGTGAAGTGAGGGGAAGAATTGGGCGACATCGAAAGCGACCACGCCGGTGACCATGTTTTTGGCCCATCTGGCATGGACGAGGTGGGACAGGTAAAGGCCGGCGTCCTCTGTGGAGCAATCAGCGATGCCACTGAGTTGGCAGGGATGAACGAGTGCGTGGCGGACAGCCGCAAATTGGAGTCGAGTGGCTAGCATTTTCTCAAACAGTTTGCCCATGGTGTTAAGGAGTGTGATGGGGCAGAAGTCCCCAGGCTTAGTGTGGGAGGGCTTAGGGGGTTTTGGGATAACGACAGTGGTTGAATCCTTGAAGTAGGAAGGCCAGTGACTGTGTTCAACACACGCATTGGCCAGGGTGAGGAGAGCAGAATGACAGGAAGGGCGGGACACCAGTTTTTTTAGGTGTTGCCACATGAGGTGGTCAGGGCCGGCAGCAGATTGATTAGAGGTGCCCGCCAAGGCTTTGTCAAGTTCAGGTGGGGCAAAGGGGGTCCAGACGCAGGGGTTTTGTTCTGGGAGGTAATTGAGCCCAGAGAGGTCTGTAGTGCGGTCCTTTGCATTGAAGAAGTGGGAGCCCAGAGCGTCAAAGAGTTCCTCCTGGGTGACACAGGGTTTGGAGGTTCTGGGGTCAACGACAGCGTCAATGGCTGGCAGGGAGCGGGGGCCCACCCAGGACATCAAGTCCCAGGGCTGTTTGTTGGTGACCGCTATGTCTTTGGTCAGGGTGTCGTAGTAGGTCCGTTTGGCAGAACGGCAGCCGGAGCGGAAAGAGCCCCAAGTTTCTTTGGAGGGGGAGGACCTGTATGAGTCCAGGAGGAGCGAGCAGGTGTTGTTCCACCATGGTTTGGACCTGTGGCATACCAGGGAGGTTTTTGAATTGATAGACCAGGTGTTAGAGACGATGGTCATGAGGGAGGAGGCAAAAGTCTCAATGTCCTTGGCTGAGTGAAGAGGGTGGGAGGATGATAGGGAGCTCAAGCCGTGTGAGACTGCATTGAGGAAGGCGGATTCTTCCTCAGAGTCGATCTTTATCACGGTTTTCTGGACAAAGGGAATTTTGGAGGGGATAGGGAGAGTGAAAGCCAGGGGGGCGTGGTCAGATGGTAGCTGGAGGTGGGGCAGAATGTGATATTCGGAGACGGGAAGACCATTCGAGAAGAAGGCTAGGTCTATGACTGTGGAGGATTTGTTCTGGTCCCTGGGGTAGAACGTAGGTTGGGGGGAGGATGGCAGGGCTCTGATCAGCGAGAGTGACTCTGCCACACTGAGGAGTCGGGTGGCTCTGGTGGGGTGGGTAGGATAGGAGGGGTCCCATTTGCAGGATCTGATGTTGAAATCCCCGACCAGGCAGAGGCAGGAGTGGGAGGTGATGGAGAGTGTGTCCGCAAGAAAGGATAGCACAGAGTCCTGAGCATCATTATAGATTCCTACCAGGTGAACAGGGACCGGTGGGGAAGAAGAGGGACAGCCAAGAGATGTCCCGGTGTGGGGCTATGTCTCAGCGGAGGGAGGGGCGGAGGGGGCGGAGGGATTTGTGAACAAAGACCATTGACCAGGGGCATGAGGGAGAGTCAGGATTGTTCTTGTTGCCAGGTGAGACAAGACAGTCCCAGTCAGGGTGGAGGGGGCTGCCAATAATGGGGGCACCTTTTTTGTTAGCAGCAGAAAGGACATACCTGATGATTTTCCAAGGGGGTTCTTGCACAAAGACCAAGTCAACAGCCAGAGTAGAGAGAGCAGCCAGAAGGGATTCCAGTAGAGAATAGTTGCGTGCCACATTTTGAGAGACTACAGAGAGAGAGTCGGCCGAAGGCGTCCTACCAGTAGGGTGCTCCAGGAAGGGAAAGGGGGAATTGGAGGGGGGAACAACCAGATCAGGGGTGGGAGAGCGGAGGAAAGGGCGGGCAAAAGGCGTGTCAGGGAAGGGAAGAGGGACAGTGTCAGACAAATCATGTACAGACATTAGGAGGAGCAGAGGAGGCGGCCGCGGCTTCAGCGCGGGCACAGCGCTGTTCTGCGTGGATGGTTTCCCTCAGGAGGGTTTGCCTGTTGATGCGGCCTTTGATCCATTTGGGCTCGAAGCAGTGGTGCCAGAAGGGGCACTTTGTGCTATTGGCGGGGTGGGGACCGTCGCAGTTGCGACACTTGGCGCCATGAGGGCAGGGTTGGTTGTGGGGGGTGGCCAGGACTGGGGGGTTTGCCTTGGGTTTGCCTTGGCAGCAGGTAGAGTGGGAGCGGTGGTTCTCCTCCTTGTGAGGGCCACCACAGATGGGGCAAGCAATATTGAAACGTCTGCAGACATTGACGGTGTGACCCCAGGTCCAGCATTGGGAGCAAAGAGGGATGCCAGGTTGGGCAGCGGCTTTACGAATGCAGGCAGATGTTGCCGAGGATGGGTATGGTGCGGTTGGCTACTGCATCAGCAGCAGTCCCGGTCTGTGAGTCCCAAATCTTGAACCAGATGGTAGCAGTGTCAGCACCTCTGTTGTTGCATGAGGGGCAGGGAGGGGATACAATCTGGAAATGGGGGGCCAGGGGGGAGCGTGAGAGGGCCTCACAGACTAGGCGGCGGACCTCAGGATAGGAAGCAGGGCCTCCGGTGCAGGGAACGTCTAGTACCTTAAGGTAAGACTTGGATTGGGCTTTGCCAGCCTCAGGGATACTGCCTTTGACGACCTTGGAGGCCCAGGCGCAAATAGTGTGGACATCCTCATCATTGGGGACGTCTCGACAGAGCAGGCGGGCCGCGGTTTTGTCTCTGGAGATGGAAAGAAAAGGAACGCTCAAAGAACACTAACAAGATCCTTCAAGAATATAAAAGAACTCACAAAACGTGAAAGAAACCCCAGGAACTTTCGAGAACCTACCAAACACAGAAGCCAAACAGCCTCTACAGTTTATAACCAACCACCTTTCAACAATGTCTTCCATCATCCACCCTCAATCTGCCCTCACTTCCATCTCCTCCCACTCTTCCAATACTACAGACTCAATTATTATCATCAATGGATTCAAATCACCAAAGATGAACTCACTTTCAGGAGCTTCCATTCTGCCCCCGTCTCCCTACACTCCCCCCTACACCTATGACAATGTCGCCGACAGGGACAAAACCCCCAACCCCAACGACACCCCTGCAGGAACCCCTGCACCCCTCACTGCCTTTCCCAAGGCAACAATCACTATACATCCCGGACCAACAGCAACTAGCGCTGGTCCACTGGGACCGAATCAAATTAGCAATAGCAATCTCAGGAAGATTGCAGCTGATATCTCCTTTGGAGATAGACTACTCGACCCTACAATTCAAAGCTCCGACAGAGCTTTCTGGAACCACTACACTGACATGGTTCAACAAACTCAGGCTCTCAATAGAGCGTTCCAACAACAACAAAATTGGACAGAATCACTCGAGATCTCATGCCGAGATTGACCGGCTCTCATGTCTGCGCTGCATGTGCACTTATCCTACAGTCCCCCAGGCTCCCATCTTCAGGACCCCATCGCCATCAATGACTCCGTCATCCAACCCCAGCCCACCGCCGAGCCCTCTAAACCCGCTCCCAACCCTACCCCCGGCCCCAAGAGCCGAAACCCCTTCGCCAATAACTCCACCATGGCCACCTTCAAGGCCCTCGACAAGGAGCAATCTAAATGACATGTGGCCAAGCCCCTGGCTAACAACACTAAACCCGGACCTCTGGGTCAACCCAAACCTTACCCCACCCAAACCATTCACTCACGAACCGACCCCAACCCCACCAAACCAGCCAACCCCAAGTACATCTGTCCTGAATGCAAACGAGCTGGACACTGGGCATCAGACTGCCCCAACTTCCAATGCATGGGATGCAAACTATACGCTCCTGGCCACTACTCCTACAACTGCGTCAAATATCGATGCCCCTACTGCAAGAAATGGGAACCCAAACACCCTTGACAGGTCTGCCCCAAATGAGGCACCAAACCAACCAGGAATATTACTCGAAAGTTCATCTACCAAGTTTCTCGATGGCTGCCGCATGATCTTCTCGAAGGTCTTAGTCAGCACTAGACTGCCCTATGTGTTCCCTTCGAGATAGTCAAATTAGGGGCCCTCAGTCTCCTCAGGTTATCTCGATGGCCATTATATGGCTTGTGAGCTCTTCCCTCATGATCAGGGAACTTTATTGACCACGTTCTCAATACTTGGTGCATCTCTAAGTGTGTACAATTGCAATGTCGACTGTTGTACCTTTTGTTCACTCTCGAAGCCATACAATAGCTATTTAGTAGCCACTGACTGACTCCTGGGGTGCCTTGTAGCCTCATAGAGGTCCTTACATGACATACCAGTCAGGGTTAGGGTCATTGTAGGGGTATTATGGGTATATCGAGATGATTACATTGTAGCTATTGCTGGGCCATGGGTATATAGGGGTATAATGGCCCATTTTAGCAATGCTTCAATTTTCGGCGTAATATCTCCCCCCCACTATAAATGACTGTCCCCAGTCACCTGTCTCGATGCGTCCCTGCTCATGCCCCACATGCCTAGAACCTATTGTGCACGTGTGGTGGCCTCAACATCCACTCTGAGTTCTTGTTCTGAGTCCCAATTAGGTGACTATCAGCGGAGATCAAAATAGAGATCCCCGGAAGGTTCTTGAGTTGCCTTATTTGGGCAGATCTCGACCCTTATGACGTAGCTGACTTCTTTATACCAGCTTGTCGCTATGTGCAACATACAAGCTTTCACGAGCTTGTCCATAACATAAGGACTTCCCCAAGTCCCCCCTGGTAGGTCAAATTTCTCTTCTAGGGTCGGGCCAACTCTGTGTCCCGGAATACCTGGTCACTGAGATGAGCCTCCTATTTAAACAGGCTCCCCGCCATTCCCACCTTCTTTCTTTCTTCCCCATCTCCTCTCATCTTCTCTATTATGCCCCGCCTGTACTAACCCTTCCAGGCATGCTTGCGGTGACCAACCCAGTGACAATATCACTTCCACACTACTGCCAACAGCAGCCAGAGCCGGAGCCAGCTGCAGACACTGTTGTTGGGCAGGCTGCAGGCCTTTGTCGATACTGGTCTTGATGGGCCATCGCACCCTCCTCCGATCCTGGCCCGACTGCGCCCCTGTCCTTCTGCCCGAACCTGACCAACCCCCTCTTCCTGCCACTGATCACCTTCTCATCTGCCAGTGGCCACACTGCCTGCCACCCCTGGTTTGCTGCTGTTGGCGGCCGCTGAACTGGTAGTCGGGGAGCATGAGGAGTCTGAGGTAGAGATTGAAGTTGAACCTCCTGGTGAGTAATCTGCCTTTGTTTTTCCTCTGCTCTGCTTGTCTGATGCGGTCCTCCCAGTAGCGGCCCCTCTCTTGGGCTTTCCTAGTAGGATCCCTGTTCATTCACATCGTCAAGCCCACCTTGCTCCCCAGGCTGGAAGGAAACGGAAGCGCTCCCCCAGTCCTCTTGCAGGCCCATCCTGTCCTTCGAAACCCCTGCCCTCATCCCGCAGCATGTCCCAGGACTCATCGAGATAGCCCTTCTGATGCCCCTGCCAATTTGGCCGCAACTTCCCGGGCTACCAGAATGACACTCTGCGACCAAATTGCCACCACCAAGCTCCCAGAGCCTTTGCCTCACCATTCGGCCTTGGCTGGCGTGGCTCCCCGCATTCTTCCAGTCCATACCCCAATTGCCCCAGTGCCTACTCTTCTGGTGTCCCAGGCTTCCTCGTTTGAGCCCATCGTGCTTGGAGCCTCCTCTGGTAGGCAGACTACTCCTTCTGGACCCCTGGCAACGACCATGTCTCTGCTTGATAGTCAAACCATGCAGGACATCCAGCCCCCCTTTGCTGCAACCTCTATGCGGTCCCTGGCAGCGTTTCCAGCTTGTTCTGCTTTGCCCGCCAAGACCTTGGTAGGCCGCCAAGGTACCCACCACATGCAGATCCTTGAAACATTCGGGATCCCTCCGGCACCGCCTGGCCAGCTAACCTATAGCCCTGACCTTGCCGTGTGGAACCTCGATGGATCCTCCCCCCACAACTCCGAGGTCTTGTTTGTACCCTCGACGTCCTCCAGCTTCTCCTCTTTGTCGGTCCCTCCGCCTTCAAGGGAGCCAACTCCTCCTCCTCGCACCAAGGAAAAGGTAAACAAAAGGCACCCCCTGTCCCCAGTACCTCCCGAACTCCCAACAAGAGAGCCAAGGCATCTGCAACCGGTCCTCAACCTCAGGCCACAGCTGCTGTCCAGCCAGCACCACCAGGTCCTTTGCAGACTCAATCTTGCAAAGCTCAACTGGCCAATTTTGGCGTCAGTCACCCCTGTCCCCAGCCTGGTGGACTCTCTTCGGGGTCATTTTTCCCCTGCTTCCCTCTGTGTACGTTCTTCTTAATAATTTTTTTTTTTTTTTTTTTGCTCATTAATCTATCTCTGTCTTTCTCTTTTGTAGCCTTCCGGCCACCTCCCCAAATGCCTCAACTGCGCGAGTCAGCTTGTCGCAAAGTGCAGTGCCATCGGAGACCCCTGGCCAACCTTGCAAAAACTGCAAGAGCAGTCATCTGCCCCACTGCAGCTTCGCGAAGGAGCCTCAACTGCTCCTTCATCAAGCAAATGAGGCTGCCACAGCTAGCCGGCTTGTCTTTCCCTGGTGAGTTTTCCATTCCTCTATTTTTCTCTATTTCTAACCCTTCCTTCTTAGTCATGTCCAGCCGCCTTCATGCCATGGGTACCCTTAGCGCGAGCATTGCAGGCTCTCAAACAACTGGCTGACTTCCAGCGTCGCCAGTATTGCCTGAATTGTTCTGGAGATGGCCGAGTCCCTCCTTCAGAACAGTCTGGTACCTGACCTCTCCTCAAGCTTGGGTCAGTGCCGGGATTGCGCCCACCGAGGACTCCACCATCGCCTTTCTGGCTGACCTGGAGCACCTAATGGAGGCCCCTGCTGCTCCTTCACCTGAGGACCTTCTCTTCGAGACCCTCAAGGCCCACAGCTTGCTGGAGAATCTCATTGGGGCGTTGAGGGCTGTTTCTATACTCCGGTATCCTCCCTCGCCAACTCCTGGGCCCTACTGGGTCCTCATGATCATTCCCTATGGTTTCTCCCTCTTCTTGATATTCTAAGTCGCTTTATTTGTATCATTTTAACTTAGAATATTTCCCTCTAGCTGTCTCTGCGCCTTCTCTTGCTGTATTTGGTTCTCTATTACTTGCCTCATGTACTATTTTCATTCCTCTAGAGTCCCCAAATACATATCTATCTTCTTGGTATACCTTGTGTGACTGAGTGATATTGAGAGTTTCGCCTCATATTGGGCTCTTGGGTGATATCTGCCTCTGGTTGGCGGATGTCTCCCCCCTTCTATTGATCTTATCTCTAGTCAAAACAAGGTACCCTGTTATCTTGTGTCATCCTCTGTGGGCGCTGGAATCTTGTACAAAAAATATTACTAAGTCCATCCAAGTTTGTGGGTGCAGGATCTTCGCATGAAAATATCGCTAAGTCCATCCAAGTGCCCCTTGTCCTTTGTGGATGGTCATTCGCCAAAATTTTTGCCAAGTCCCTCATCCCTTCCGATCTTGATTGGTGGGTGTAGCTAGTGTTGCCTGCAACTCGGCTAGCCATCAGCTGACTTTAAAAGTTGCCGGCTCCGATCCTGTATGACTAGACCGACTGCGGCTTACGGATCATGGGCCACAACTCTGGCTCAAGTGGCAACTCTGGCCGGCTTGGACCATTCAACTTACTAATGACCAGTTCATGGTTGAGGCACCTCGTCAATAGCTGCCGGCTTGGCTCCTGACCCGCACTTGTCCGGATGTGCCAGATGTGCGGTCGAGCATCAACATACCTTTCGAGCAGCAATAGTCCCTCACACCACTTGCCCATCTGCTTTCTATACTCCCCCTTTGACTGATCCACCAAACGAGCAAATGATTTACACTTTGCCAGCGCTTGTCGCTGCACAGTCGATTCTGCACTTGTCATGCAAGGGAACACAAGACAGGTCTGATGAATTCACGGTGGAGGTTACAAATACTACATAATTTTACGCGTTTGACACGAAATGTACAATACGAAAACAAAATGAAACATATGGAGTGAACGAAATCATGTTACATAGCACGAGGAGCAGGAGAGTCATGTAAAGAAATACGGGGGCGATGACGAGAGGGGGGCGTGTCCATGGTTGAAGTAGGAACTGTCTGGCCAGAAGATGGGTGAGCGCATGGAGCTAGTGAAGCAAGGTTTGGTACTCTGGTGCAGACAGAAAGGGGCAGGATTAAATACCGGTCTGCGAGCATAATCTACACAAAAGTTAGCGATGTAGTAAAACAATTGCTAGCACGTACTTCATGTGGTGCTTGGGGGACATGTGATCATGTTGAGAAATGTTACTTGAATTGCATTCGCCCTTGCCAGCAACCTCCCAATCAAACGCTGAATTGTTTTGAAATCCTTCCCGTAGTAAGAGATTGTTGAAAAGACTGTAAAAGTGATCATAGTCTGGCTTTTCGTTGAATGTGAGCACACGGGAATATTCGAGAAAAATATGAAATTCATCTGGGAGCTCCTGAAATGACTTGTGCGTCATGAACACTTGCTTGCTCTTGAGGATTGCCTGTGCATTGCCTGCAAAGCATTGCCAAGGTAAAAACCCACAAAGGAAGTAAATGAGAACGTAAGCGAGGGATTCAAGGTCGTCCCGTCTACTGAGCTCGAAGCCCAAATGGCTGTTCATGGACACAAAATTAGCACTTCCTATGAGGCCAAAGCCGTCCTTGAATGGAATGTGTAAGTGTGTATTGGGATTTCTATACTCCCTCAATAGCCCGAAGTCAATGAGATACACCAGACTGGTGTTTTGATTGACCCCTATGACGATGTTGCTGGGTTTGATGTCGCAATGCAGATAATGGCAGGAATGAACATATTGGAGGCAACGGAGCTGGACATAGCAAATATTAGCATATATAATAGGCCGCAATGACGCCACTTGCCAACTGCAAAGCTAGGAGGAGGACGGTCTTGAGCGTGAATTGGAAGTGACAGTGGATAAAAAGCTCCTGGAGGGATGGGCCGAGGCGATCAATTACTATTGCATTGAAACGACCCTCAGCGCCAAACCAATGAGCATTAGGGATGCCGGTTCCTCCGCGAAGACGACTGTAGACCTGGTGCTCATGGCCCAGAGTGAGGTGCTTTGAATTCACCAGTTCGACTTTGACGACAAGGCTTCTTCCTGATAGTATGTCGCATGCCAAGTATACGAGATCTATTCTCCGGAAAAATGGGTTAAGTGTAAGAGGATAAACCCAAAACGGCCTCAACGTACAAGAGGGCCCAGACGCTAACTGTTCTTTCAACCTATATTGCCCTGCTACTCGTACTAGCTCCATGAGACCTGTACAACTGGATAGCCACACTCAGAGTGAGGAAATTAGGGTATGTATAAAGGGGTTGTCAAATGGGAGATGTTACTCACAGTGTACGGATGGATGGGAAGGTCAGCCCTGGTGGAACGTTATGGGGCACAAATGGGAGAGTGGGTTTACAGAGATGAACAAACCAACCACAATAGTGATCACATGACCCTGTTGAACAAGGGCTCGTGGCAAGACAACAAGATAGAGTATATTGCAGGCGAATTTAGCTAATAGTCGTCAGTATTAATGGATCAAATAATACAATCCAAGCCATCGTGAGAGTTCCCGGTAAGCAGCATCTGAAGGTCATCGTCATCAGGGTCATCTTCGAGCATCTGCTTCTCCACTGTGACCCAGGTCTCCGTAAAACTCAAATGCTCCTTCTTCAGGTTGAACTTGACCATCTGGAGAGCCTCCATCAGCAGTGGGCTGATGTGATTCCTCCGCTTGGTATCTGTCTCGGCACTTGAAGAGAATATATGTTCACACGGAACGGCGGATGCTTGAATCAGGAGATAATCCATTGCCATAGCAAAGAAAGTGGGAAAAGATGCTTTGTTAACCTATGATCCAAATCTCCTGTCAGCGAATGATATGTCTGTAGTACCAGGGCTGTGTGTACCTCCCAAAATTTGAGCATGTTGATGGTCTTTGGCGAGAGCTGAGCTAGAGTATAGGCTTGATATTCCTGTTCAATTGTTTGTTCCTGAGCGCACACTTCTCCAATATCCATGTCATCATCGAGGCCATACTGCGCTGCAAGTGACATATATCCCGGTGCCTCTCCGATGCTGGGATTTGCCTCAGGTGCTCGTACTGACTGTCCATCAGCGTTTCAAGCCTTCTCGCGGTATTCGCACATCTGGAAGTGGGTAAACAAGGGGTAAATGAAAGTATTTGGAGCTAGGAGATATGGGTGGCGGCACCAAGGTGAACATACTCACCGTTTGACAAATCTTTGTTTCAGCCATCACAATGTACTCTTGGTCCCAGTGTTTGTTTATCCAGGACATACAAATGGCAGGATTTAGGACTACGTGTGGTTATTAGTGCTTTGGGTCAAAGAATGTGCTGACCTACCCATGGCAACAATGTATGCCCAGGTGCGATCCATCTAACTATAATACTGATAAGCCCACTCCAGCCCTGGTCAAATCAGTGGCCCCAAACAGCGGTGCTCCTGGGCGACCTTCTCCCACGTGGTCATGAACATTTCGAACGCGGGGACAGCACCTGATAAGATTGGGGTCTTTTCACTTGACATCATTTATTGCACTGCATGTGGCATCTATTGGCAGGATAATCAAGCTGGGCTACATTTCAAAGCCAACATTTTGACTTACACTCAAAATAAACTCGAGATCTTGCATGAGTGACCAGCTGGAGGGTGAAATTCGGTATCTTGCAAGCTCACTGTTGTTAGGAAGGGCGAGAAAATGGTCAATGGCCTAGTAAATTAATTGTTAGTGATAATAAAATTGGCAAGACGTGGGGTCGCACTGGGTGCAGCTCACAAAGCCTGCAAAGCATGTGGTAAACTGAATCCCATCGCGTTCGAACATCTCGCAGGAGCTGTAGCTGTGGAAGTTGGATAGCCTTGGGAGGTTCCCCTTGTTTGAACCAACCTTTTGCATTGCCATCTGCAATGACTTCAGCAAAGGCATCTCGACATAAGCCTGATCCTTGAATGGCTCTAACTACCGTGCGAGCAAGTACTATGGGATCAGATCCAGCATTTTTGTCAGCAACTTGACAGAAATGATTTTCATCCTCATCGTTGACTGCTTTGGTGACATTGTTAATCACCCGCCCAGAACAAAGATCCACGACATGCCCATAACACATCATTTTGTGGTCTGCTGCATCGAAAGTGATGTCGTGGGTGGCGAGCATCCGCTCAAGTGCCCTGAGCATGGTCTCGTTATTCGCAGCATTATCTAAGGTGAAATGTCCAATCTTAATCATACATCAGGATTAAGGGACACATTCTAGGGCATAGGGTATCCTGACCTTAACAGTAACCTCAGCCCTGTCAAGAAGTTTTAATATTATTTTAGCAAGTGCTTCGCCATCGTGGCCACCATGGAGACGATGAAACGCGATAAGTGCCACCTTAAGCTGCAAAGATGATGTCCCCTGAACCTTGGCTATCCAGTGGGCTGTGATTGCTAGATAGGGCTGGCAATTTTGATCAGACCAGATATCTGTCGTGAAGCAAACCTGCCCTGCAGCAGCCTGGATTCGGAATGGAGGGTTGAGAATACAGCACTGAGGGGAATGAGATATACCTTAAGTTCCTCTTTTAAGGCCAGAAAATGCTTCTGCCAGGCTTGAATAACAAATTCGCGCAACTTAGTTTGGTGTGGGATTTGAACATCTTTTCGTAGAAGAAGAAGAAGTTGTCTGAATTCAGGACATTCGACAACATTTAGTAACTCAAGGGGTACAGATATGACTGCCGTCAGTGTGGTGCATAAATCAGAACAAGCGAGAGCAAACCTGGTCATCTGTGATGATGAAATCAACCAGGTACTGCTGAAATACCAACTCATCGAATTTGTCAGGCTCCCCTGCTTGCGCAATGCCGCAGCATCACTTGTCGCTTGTGATCGACTTTGAGAGACAAGCCCAGGCAATAATATCTTCCAGTTTCGCTCGTGTGCTAATTTCATGAACAGTTCAAGGTGATATTGTTCAATGTGAGGTCGGAGAGACATGGTAGAGGTCTTTGGTGAAAATTCGTATCTTCGAATAGATGGCCAGTCCAACGGATTCAGTTCTTTTTCTTTCCTATGTGTGTAACATGTGCATGAGCCAGAGGTGAACTCGAGCATGTAAGGAACTTACAGACACTCTTTGCACACAATTTTGTCTCCGTGGCTGTTCTTTTCGAAGAAGTATCGGGTATCGGCTGTGGCGTTCTTGGACGAAGGGGGAATACTAGGATCGTTAATATAGTACTCCTCTCCCCGACTGGTATTAGTGCTAGTCATGTTCCAACTGTGGGGGCGGGGGTGGCTGGCTGACTTGTCATCTTCATCATCGCTATCACAGACTCCCTCGAGATTGATATGTTCTTGATCAGGGGCTACAGCCACTTGCATATGAGTACAAGATTGCCGCGGGGGAGGGCTACGCACATCATTAGGCATAGATTCTGCATGTGGTGGGGGGGCAACTCGACGGTTACGTTGTGGCATCAGGACGAGAAGGGACGAGAGCCAGTGTGACTTACTCACAGCCTGATTAGTTTGTCACTCAGCGTCAAAACTGGCTGGCCAATTCACACTCCTTCAATAAGGGCATGTTCACTCACAAGTTGGGAAATTTGCCAGAAAGTTGCACAATATATTGTAGGCTAAAAAACGGGTAAAAACATAACAATAACGAAATAAGGGCCCAGCAATAGGATGACTCATAACTTCATGTGGCGAACTTCAGCACCTATCATCCAAAACACCGCTCCAGCTCCCAAGCCCAGAGTCCACTGACCTCATCGACACTTCATCGGAGTCCACCATCTCTTCATCACCAGCCACCTTCCCATCAGGGCCACTAAAGTCCGTAACAAAGAGCGTCGTGTTCCAGCTGGACTTGGTTTGTAGCTGAGCTGGCTCTGGCTCAGATCCGAAGTGTTGTCTCACTGCTGGATCGCTATCCGGCCAATCACTGCAGGTTGGCGAGGGCGGTGTCAAAATAGCCAATTGTAGTTTCCGCGTGCTGATCCCTATGGAGTTCCCACTTGGCACGGCGCGAGCCATCACGGTCCTTGTAATGGCTGAAAACAACTGGGCCAGGTTGTCAATAAGAATGTTGAGTTCCTGCTGCTCATGGAATGAGATGTGTTGCAGGAATGATTGCACAATCAAGAAGTCAGATTTTGCAAAGCCACCCTGGTTGTGATAAGGGACAGGATCAAGTGTACCAGACAGAAACAATGGCACATGCTCGGGGTTCGAAACTGGCAAGTACATCAAGAAGACCCACAAGAGAACGTATATCGATGACTCAAGATCATCCAAGAGACTATGTGGAGACTGTGCGTCCCTCACCAACATAGCTGACATAAATTGCCAGGTGCCCTACCAATGTACATTAGTTTAGCTGATCACAACATATACATAACATATAATCAAGGGGTCATACGTACAGTCTGCGTTGCATGCCTGGGCGTTTCTGCAATTTGTGCCACCGGCTTTGACAAATCCCAGTCAATGAGCCAGCCCCCCACATTAGTTATGATGATATTTCTGGGACTGATATCGCGGTGCAATATCCCTGCTTTATAAGCACCCACAAGGGCTAAACAAACGTGCTTGAGTAAATAGTGCGGGTAGGTAGTGTAAAACCACCTTTTAGAGCGTCCCGCACAGCAGCAACCATTTGATAAGAGGTCTCGTACTCCGCTAAAACCCACCCTACCACATCGAGAACAAGATGGTAATGACGATGAGGGATAAGCAGAGTAGAGATATTACAGGCCCATGGACTTGAAGTGTAATTATGGGTCTTTGTAGCATGATACCAGTCGGTGGAGATATCCCCCGAAACAAGGCATCTAGGAACATGAGGGACCTGAGCCCTCTCCAAAGTTCTGTAAACAGATCCTTCCAGAGCAATATCCGGGACATCGATCCTCCACAAATCCTTGAGAAAAACAATGGAGTTCTGTGAAACATCGTAAGCTTTAAAGCCATGGGTCGCACACCTGGGGGGGCCGTATGCCGTTGCAATTGGGCCTGGCACGATGAATGAAGATGATGGTCGGTTGTAGTCATCACAGATAAAAATGTTGAAGAGCAGCAAACTCGCATCCAAGCCCAAGACATGTCTTGCTGGGCATGCTTCCGTGGGCGTTGGGGCCGAAACCATAGTATCCCTGCTGTGCATCCCAGGTGACGCCTTGGAGTAACGATGAAAGAATTCAACGAGAAGGGAGGATGTGGTATAACTGATGGCATCAGTTACTATCGTGCCCGACCTGTCCCACCGCATAATCCTGGCCTTGTCCCATACTATCAAAATAGAATAGGCATGCGTTTGAAACTGTGCACCAAGTTGTGCCACAGCATATGCGGTAATTTGACCTAAGGTATCATTGGCTTTTTTGGAAGTACGGAGGAAGGACTTAATATGTTGGCTGCTCACAGATTTAGTGTGGACATTGCAGAAAGGATTGTCACCGGTGCGCCACTTGAATTTGATGGCAATCTCCCATAAAGCAGAGTCCGTCTTCACGGTGTGGTTGACGTCGCCGGGATAGATGCAGACATTGGGTTTGACAGTGAACGGAAGCTTTGTTCTCTTGTTGCTATCAACGTGTGCAGAGCTGTTAACAATACTAAGACCGGGAGTGAACAGCTTTGTTGTATTGACCTTGAAAACATGGGGGAATTGATAAGCAAAGAGATCTATTTTATTCATGGACTCACAAAGGGTGCATAAGATTTGGGTTCACTCTTGGCTGCCACGGTCTTGTCATAACAGCCATTTGTAAAGCCCAGGACTTCTTCCATGTTGGGGAGGTCCTCGAGGGGGAAAAATTCATCCAAGAACTGTTGCGTGGGCATTGGCCCAACAATATACTTGGCAATTTCGGCTGCCAGCGAGGTGTACGAGTCGGAGCGATACTTTTGAGCAGTTGTAAAAGGAAGTGTGGTGGAGCTGTCGGTTTTTATGGGTGTAGAGGCTGGAAGGGGTTGGGTGCGCAGTGCATGCAGAGGTGTGGCAGGGTCCATGATCAATCCCCCGACAAACAGCTCAAGTTGACTCTGGTCACAGCTGAAGTCGAAGCTGTAGCTCAGTCAACCAATGTTTTCCCACGATTAGGTGTAGCTTAGTCGGTCGCAACATGTGACCAACTTCGGCTCCCTAGCCAACTTGGAGCTGAGTTGCGGCAACACTATGTGCTATTGTGTGCATTAAGGCAAATTAAGTGAGAGCTTTGGTCGTAGACCACCCAGAAACAGTAGAGACAAACTGTGATCATCGAGAGAGCTTATAGAGACTATTGGTCGAGTCCAGGGGGACTTCTACAGAGAGATATTGAGGCTCAGGGGTAGTTTAGATTCCCCTTAGGCCTAGAGACACAGAGAGACAGAGACTTAGTGGGGTAGTGCAGATTCCCCCAAGTTTCGAGATCAGAGATATTGAGATCAGAGACTGTAGCTACAAGCAGAGCCTTGTCACTACTACACCAGAGACCACCCACAGAGTACACTTGGTGCCCTTGGGTATATTTTCAAGAAAACACTTTATACATTTTCAATACACCCCAAAACCCCTTTCAAAGTTGAATCCCTCTTCTCGAGAACTGTCTCCGATGCCCCAGAATTGCATTTCGAGGTACTGGTTGATATAGGTAGTGGTTATCCGAGCCACATATTACATACCTACCCCACCGATACCATCACATCTGGAGCCCACTGCGAGGGGCCGCTTCAGATTTCGAAAAGAAATTCAACTTTTTCATCTTTAAAACTTTCTCAAAACGTCTTTCAGACCACCTCCAAAAGAGCTGTCTAGAGGAACAAAAGGTTCACGAGGATCTTGAGGTTCTTCCAAAAAGAAATCCCAGAGAACTCAACCAGAAACATCTACTCCTGCAAGCCTTGTAACCCAAGCTTCAGGATCGAGATCTAGACTATCTAGAAACTCACAAAAGACTGACGTCATTGATAAGGAGACTGCCGAGATCATCAGTCCGGAAGCCTCTAAACCCAAAGGCCAAGTCAAAAGCTACAACAGTGGCTACCCCAAGAAACCCTACTATCGTGAACATACCAAATGCAGCTATGCCATCAGGTAGAGCAGCACCGAACTCTAGCCCCTTGAGTACACATACTCCTGTCAACAAGTCCGAGCAATCAGACCTTGACATTACTGGGTAGTTTTCAAACTCCTCGACTAGCCTGTAGTTGCACAAACACCAGTTGTAGTTTCTCAAACACAGTCTTCGAACTCACAGACACCTTTGAGAATGTCACCTGCATACAAAATGCTGCAGGCCAGGTGGCAATGATGCCCCTAAATGGGACAGCACAAAGCCAGAGCTCTTGAAAGAATTTCTCTATAATTTAGAGAGAAATTTCAAGCTCTGCCAGATAGCCACAGGCGAAAGAAAAACTTGAGTGGGCAGTATTCTATGTAGACTCGCAGACATGCGATGAATGGATGGAATTTGACTCATTCAAGACTGATGATTGGGATGCCTTTGTAGAGGCACTAAAAGCAGAGTACCCCGAGATCAAAATGATCGAGAGGGGATCGAAACGAAAGCTCGACCAGATTGTGAGAGAGCATTGGGGACTTAAGATGGACAATGAAACAGAGTTCTTAAGCTATAAACAAAAATTTATGGCTGAAGCAACGAAAGTGTCTAAAGCCCCCAGCACTAGTATCAAATCGAGAGTTGGTAGAAGCATTCATCGGAGTGTTGGACTCAAGCTTCCAGGAAGCTCTGAACCTGAACCTCAGCATCAAGGGGACCACTTGGGCAGGTAGCAACCTCCGGGGGGAAGATCCCTATGACTTGTCAGGAAGTCATCAAGAAGGCGGAGAGCCTTGCAAGTGGAAACACCTTATGTAGGTCGTACTTTTGCAGTGGCTCAATGCGAGCAACTCCATCAGTAGTATCCCCGACTTCAGGGGGTATCAAAGTGGAGTTAGATGATTTTAAGCAATTGGTTGGGGAAGGTTTAGCTACCCTGAGTACTGCTATTACAACTATGGTTGCAAACCAAGAAAAAATGTTTAAGCATTTGACTGATACAAGGTCGCAACGGCCACAGACGAATAGCTATAAACAGGCAAACAATGGGAACCCTGGTGGACCCAGTGCGAGCAATGGGGGGGGACAGCCAAACCCTTACAACGATGGGGGGGACTGTTTCTACTGTGGATTGCCAGGGCACAGGTGGGGACAGTGTAAGGAGCAGAGAAAGCATGCTGAGAAAGGAAAAATCCTAGTGATAGGAAACAATATCTGTATGCCAGGATGGCTCATACGTCCCATGGGGAGATGGACCCATTATGGACCAAGTGAATAGACACTACGGCATTGCTTCACAGAATATACAGGAAGTGTCCACAGGGATCTCTGATGCACCAGATCTCCATCCCTTCTTGACTTCTTACCACCACCACCGGTTTTCGAATCAGTCTCTGGCTGGTCAGTATGTTGTAGTTAGGTGTTCTCTCTTGAATTCCAACTCGTCGCTTGTATGCCACCCAAACCCAGCATGTGCATGGCCTCTGAACGGTCGCCGGCCATGGCATGTTTTTTCACCCCTGGGGTCATTTGGTTCGTCCACACCCCCCTCCCCCTCTCTGGCCCCTGCCCCTACCTGACTCTGTCGATGCGGCTCTGGCCAATGTTCGCTGCAAAGCGTTTACGCTTTGAGGCTTCCCTGGCCCTCTCCTACGGCTCCACACCCTCCCTCTCCCCCTGAGGAAGATTTTTCCCATCTTCCTGAGGTTCTTCAGCCCCTACCCAGATCTGCCACCGTCCAACGGGACCCCGCCCTGGACTAGGGCTCTTGGCTAGGTGGGTACTGCACTCCCCCGTCTTGGTCCCCTTCTCGCCTCAGTGCCCAAGGACCTCAATGCTGCTCTAGCCCTCGCTGAGGGGGCCTACCGCCTCTTGGATGCCAGTCCTGGCCTCTGAGTGGTCCCAAATCCAGATCACTTCACAGGACCAAAAAATCACCTTCCGTGAGTACTTTCGTCATTATGTGGCGCATTGGGCTCCTGGCTCCCTCCCCCCCCAACATGTGGATGCCACATGCCCATTCCGTGGAACGGCTGAGGTAAGCAGTTCTACTGCTGCCACTAACTCTGCCCCTGCTGGGCCGGCTTCAGGACTGGTCACACAGGAGTCTACTGCTGTGAGGACGGCTCCAGTTGCTGGTGCTGCCTGCTGCAGTTCCCCCTCCCCCTCGCCCTGTGCGCTCCCCCCGATGCCCTCGGCTTGTTCCACCCGGTGTGGCCCCTCCCCCCCCCCTTTCCTATGCCAGGTGCCCTCAAGGCAGCACCCACCCTGGTCCATGTGGCCAAGGTATTCCCCTCACTCCCAACGGACTGCATCATTGCTGTCCAAAAGGCTGTTCTCGGCGCTCCGGCCTCCAAGGCCAAACGCTCATGCACAGGTTGCTGGCCCTTCCAGGTGCCAGATTTTAATTCCCAGGTCTGATGCCTTGTTCAAAGTGTCTCTTCCCCATATCACTCATGTCACCAACTCGGTGCTCTTGGCCTCCGGCTCCTCGCTCCGTGTAGAGTCAGTGCACCCTTCCACTGAGGGCTTGTCCCTCTCCACATCTGCTGTCGCATCAGCCTCTGAGCTGTCGGTGGTCAGCACTGCAATCGGCAAGGACCTTAAGGCTCCCCCCATTCCCGCCGCCCTACCCACGTCCCAATCTTACTTGAAGCTGGTCGACATCCCTCTTTTCCAACCCGGTACTGCAGACCGGGTCACCTCTGCCGAGGTTGCTCAGGCTCTTAGCCGGTCGCCTCTCGCCATCTCTCTTCCCCTTGCCGGTCCCCCCCGGGTGATCCGCAACTCAGCCAAGTCAACCATGGCCACTGCCTGGTTCGACATTCATGACTCTCAGTCCGGTTCCTGTGCCAAGGCGGTATTCGGACGTTCTATTTCTCTTGCAGGCGCTGCTTGCTTCATCAGGGCCACCCGCGCTAACCCCAGCACCCCCCGCTGCTCCCGTTGTTGGTGCTGGGGCCATGAGATCCACTAGTAGGGCTAAAGGAACTGCCAATACATCCGCCAGAGTTCAAACCAAAAGGTAGATACACTCAGGAGAGGATGGAAAGGCTGGACCAGGTCCATGATGGAGACTTCTTGCTCCCAGAGGAAAGAAAGCTCATGCATTATATTATAGCTGAGCAGAATGAGGCATTTGCCTGGGATGATACTGAGCAAGGAAGCTTCAAGGAGGAGTTCTTCCCTCCTATCGAGATACCTACAGTGGCTCACACACCCTGGGTCAAGAAATCGTTCAGGATCCCACCAGCAATGCATGATGAAGTATGCAGAATCATCCGAAAGAAAATAGAGGCCGGGGTATATGAACCCTCAAACTCATCTTACTGATCAAGATGGTTTTGCAGTAGTAAAGAAAGACGGGAAAAGTTTGCGAATAGTGCACAGTCTGGAGCCATTAAACAAGGTGACCATTGCACATTCAGGACTACCCCCGGCTACAGGAGGAGTTAGCTATGCACTTCGCAGGGAGGGCCTGTGGGGGTGTATTGGATTTATATGTGGGATATGATGAGAGGATATTGGCCAAATCTTTGAGAGACCTAATGATGTTTCAAACACCGTTCGGCGCGCTCAGATTGGTGACATTGCCAATGGGGTGGACCAACTCAGTTCCTATATTTCACGATGATGTTACATACATCCTACAGGACGAGATCCTGGAGTACACCATCCCATATATCGATGATGTCCCCATCAGAGGGCCAAAGACGCGTTATGAATCGACAGGATGGTAGCTATGAAGTGATGCCTGGGAATCCGGGGATCAGAAGGTTTACATGGGAGTACTTCCATACCTTCAACCGGATCCTGCAGAGAATGAAGTATGCAGGGGGCACCTTCTCAGGGACCTAAGACCGTGGCCTGTGCAGACAAGGTCATGATTGTTGGTTTCGAATGTAGCTATAAGGGAAGATTGCCCAGTACGGACACTATTGGAACCGTTACCTGTTGGGGAGATTGCGAAGTCCCTTACGGATATCCGCACCTTCACAGGGACAGCAGTAAAGTGTCGACACCACATTCCAGAATATGGGGTGATGGCTAGACCACTATATGAATGTCTCAAGAAAGAAGGGAAATTTGAGTGGGGACCCACGCAGATAAAAGCGAAGGGCCTAATACAGGAAGCCATACAGAAATGCTTTCCTACCAGGAATCCAGTATTCCCTAGTACGCAGCCTGTGGTCCTAGCTGTTGATACATTGTGGCTCGCGGTAGGGTATTATATCTATCAATGGGATGAAATTGACCTGAAGATAATACACTACGTGAAGTTCAACTCGTTGATATTGAATGACAGGCAGCAGCACTATTCCCAGCCAAAGAGAGAGCTGTGCGGATTGCGTTGGGCTTTAGAGACGGAGAGGTACATATTTTGGGGCTGTAGAAACCTGGTGATTGAGACAGGATGCCAAGTACCTATTTGGCATGCTAAACAACCCAGGCAAACTCCCCAATGCCACAGTCAATAGATGGGTGGATTATGTATGGACAAACTTCCATTTCAAGTTGATTCATTGAGAAGGGAAGATGTTTGGACCCGACGGGTTATCTCGAAGACAATGGTACCCCAGGGACAAAACACCCACTCCTCTCAATGATGCGTCAGATGATGAAGGTCAAGAATTTGAGCTTATAAAGGCGGACCCAGTGGATGATGATCCACTACCGCTCAAGGAGTTCATTGACAAGATCGATACTTGCACGGGATACAGCCAGGCAATAGCTACCGATGCAACTGACATACAAATGGAAGTACAGGACGCATTGTGGGATGGAGCAATCACCCCGGCAGCCTTAGAAGGAGCAGATAAAGATGGACAACCAGTTATCGGGATATTGACACAAGGGGTGACAACCAAATGGATGTTGCCTGGACAAGATCTTCTCGAAACTGAGGTGGAGCAAGAATATGATGAGAGTGGGAGGTCTGAGACAGCTATTATGCAAGACAAACACATACCGCTCATTGAGGAGTGGCTGGTCGAGAAGGTGCCCATCTTGTTGGCAAAAATGAGTGAAGCTGAACAGTTGAAATTCATGAGAGCAGCCTCACACTTCTTTCGAGATAAGGATGGCTGCCTCTATAGGAAGACTGGGACTGGAACACCGCAGCTGTTCATCGAGAAGAGGCACAGGATGTATGTTCTGAACGCCGCTCATGATTGTCTAGGACACAGAGGTGCTTATGCCACCTCGAAGTTACTGGCACAGCGGTTCTGGTGGCCCGAGATCGAGAGGGATGTGACACGGTATGTTAAATCGTGCCATGTCTGTCAAGAAAGGCAGAAAGTAGCTATGAACCTACCTCCGGTGGTCACTCATACGCCGTCTATATTTCAAGTACTACACGTGGACACTATACATATGTCCCCAGCCTCTAACGGCTGTAGCTATATAGTACATGGGCGGTGTGGGTTGTCTTCCTGGATGGAAGCCCGTGCTTTGAAGAAAGAAAATGTGCGATCAATAGGGCAATGGCTATTCAAAGATATAGTGTGCTGATGGAGCTGCCTGCTGAAAATTGTGACCAATAATGGTGCACCATTTAAGAAGGTGGTGAAGTGGCTTGAAGAGAAGTATGGGATTAAAGGTATTACTATATCTCCCTACAACTCCAAGGCCAACGGGGCTATCGAGAGGCCGCACTGGGATGTGAGACAGATGTTATACAAAGCTACTAACAGGGACATGAAAAAGTGGTACTGGTATCTACACCATATAATGTGGGCAGACCGTGTCATGATCTGGAAAGGTACTGGGTGTTCACCGTTCTTTATGGTAACAGGAGCACACCCGACCTTACCGCTGGATCTTGTTGAAGCGACCTGGCTTGTAGACTACCCGAATAGAATGTTGTCTCAGGATGAACTCATTGGGTTAAGGGCAAGGGTGTTAGCGAAGCATGTGGAACATGTCGAGCAGATCAGAGAACGAGTTGGCATCGAGAAGTTACGAAGGGCTGCCCATCTCGAAAAAGAGCTGGCTAATACAATCAAGGAGTACAACTTCAAACCCAGAGATCTTGTACTGGTCAAAAATACAGCCATTGAGAAATCGGCAGACTGAAAAATGAAACCAAGGTACTTGGGACCAATGGTGGTAGTCCGAAGATTGAAGGGCGGCGCATATATACTCGCGGAAATGAGTGGCACTGTCTGGCAAAACAAAGTTGCTGCCTTCAGAGTGATCCCATACCTGGCTCGAAAGAATCTGGTGTTGAATGATAAAATTGAGGCACTCATAGATGTCTCAGAAGAAGGATTGGAGGCATTGGAAAGGATCGAAGAGAGACCAATTGATGATGAGGACTTTCTAGGGGCAGGAGAGGAGCAAGAATAGGGAAGGGCAGACAAAAAACTTGTTGAATAGTAGCTAAAAGGCTAACAGATACAAGAAAACCGCCCTAGAGGCGTACCCTGACTATTCTACTGCCTCATAGAACAAGAAAGGTGATCTTGTTCGCAAGCCAAGAACGTATAGTTCTCGGTGGCACATTTGAGATCGCAAGCAGCGTGAATAAGCTCGAAGCAGACTTGCAGAAAATGTTGCTGGGCAGGATGGCCCTCACATGTACCCGTATAATGGGTATATATATCAGTAACCTGACGGGTGATAACCCGGAGGTCACTAATAGCGATACCTGCAACAACAGATGAGCGCAATGCTGAAATAGAAGGGAGGAGGAGTCAACATACCAATAGCAGGAACCGGGTGGGGTCAATTCTTGTGCTTTTGAGCAGCAGCAAGCATCTGCATTGCAATAAAGTAAGCACGAGTCTTGCACTGCATCCCAGGAACTTGGGAATAGGGTATACAGACAGTGGTGGGGCGACCATTGGGAGCTCCTACCTCCTGGGAACATAGAGATGTCTTTAGAGAGGAGGATAAAATCGAGAAAATAAGAAGATAGACAAACCTGGGATGACTTGGAAACCTGGTGAGCCTTGGGACCAGTAGGGAGTAACTTGACAATAACCCCTGTATTACTGGGCAACTCGGGGCCAGGAGAGGATTGAGCAGAATCCAACTTGGTGACAAGTGCAGGTCCGGTTATCTCAATAGTGTCAGAATCGACAACCATGGCCTGAGCACGCATGAGTCAGGGGCCGTTCTTGAAAATAGAGAATATCATCCTTACATCATTAGGCTTGGTGCCAGGGTTGTTGGGAGCAGCAACAGTCTCAATTTCTTCATCAGTATCAGGAACAATGGCCGGAGAAAGTGCCGCGTGGACCTTGCAACGCTGGGATTGTTGAGATGATGCAGGAGCAGCAGAATTGGCTGGACGGACCTTCTTGGCAGGAGTATTGGTAGCAGCAGCTGCTGGAGACAAAGGGGCAGCAGCCCACTCACTGGCAAGGGCCCGGACACGCTGAACTTGCACACAGAATTCGAAGGCATCGCGATAGGCTTGGGGGAACTCAAAGCCCTTGTCATGGACGTTCTTGAAGAATTCGTAGCCACTATGGGCTTTGAAAACCAGGTTCTGGTTGGCATCGGACACAGCAGCAGTGGCGTCAGAAGCCAGGATACGCAGGAATTGGGCCTGATGATGGATTGAATGTTAGCTATGCACAAATTGTGGGCAGGTTCATGAACAGTGGGGATGGCCATGGCATCAATGGCCTGACGTGCCAAGTTCATAGTGCAATTACCCTTGGCAAGGCGATCCATATGTTGTTTAGCAGTCTCAATGACTTCGAGAAGCTCAGAGAAAGCAGTGGAGATATCAGACATATTTTGGATAGAGATTGGAGAAGAGGAAACTGGAGTAGCTGATTGCTATAGACAGAGGGAAGAAACTGCGACATTTTATACCTCTCAAGAAATAGCATGACATGTACTAAGGAGTGAAAACAGGCCGGCCACGTACTACGATTTGCAATAGGGACTGTCGTGGACAAGTAGGCACGGTGGGATGGGCCAGAGATCAGAGTCAATCGGGGATAGGTGCCGCCAGATGAATTTCAAATGGTTAGTATGCCCTGTTGAAGCGGAAGATAAGGGTCTATACCCAATGGATAGGGACGTGGGCATCCAGATCTTTTGTGAGGGGGGCAGGAGCATAAATAGCTACACCTAGTGTTGCCGCAACTCAGCTCCAAGTCGGCTAGGGAGCTGAAGTTGGTCACATGTTGCGACCGACTAAGCTACACCTAATCGTGGGAAAACATTGGTTGACCGAGCTACAGCTTCGACTTCAGCTGTGACCAGAGTCGACTTGAGCTGTTTGTTGGGGGATTGATCATGGACCCTGCCACACCTCTGCATGCACTGCGCACCCAACCCCTTCCAGCCTCTACGCCCATAAAAACCAACAGCTCCACCACACTTCCTTTTACGACTGCTCAAAAGTATCGCTCCGACTCGTACACCTCGCTGGCAGCCAAAATTGCCAAGTATATTGTTGGGCCAATGCCCACGCAACAGTTCTTGGATGAATTTTTCCCCCTCGAGGACCTCCCCAACATGGAAGAAGTCCTGGGCTTTACAAATGGCTGTTATGACAAGACCGTGGCAGCCAAGAGTGAACCCAAATCTTATGCACCCTTTGTGAGTCCATGAATAAAATAGATCTCTTTGCTTATCAATTCCCCCATGTTTTCAAGGTCAATACAACAAAGCTGTTCACTCCCGGTCTTAGTATTGTTAACAGCTCTGCACACGTTGATAGCAACAAGAGAACAAAGCTTCCGTTCACTGTCAAACCCAATGTCTGCATCTATCCCGGCGACGTCAACCACACCGTGAAGACGGACTCTGCTTTATGGGAGATTGCCATCAAATTCAAGTGGCGCACCGGTGACGATCCTTTCTGCAATGTCCACACTAAATCTGTGAGCTCCAACATATTAAGTCCTTCCTCCGTACTTCCAAAAAAGCCAATGATACCTTAGGTCAAATTACCGCATATGCTGTGGCACAACTTGGCACACAGTTTCAAACGCATGCCTATTCTATTTTGATAGTATGGGACAAGGCCAGGATTATGCGGTGGGACAGGTTGGGCACGATAGTAACTGATGCCATCAGTTATACCACATCCTCCCTTCTTGTTGAATTCTTTCATCATTACTCCAAGGCGTCACCTGGGATGCACAGCAGGGATACTATGGTTTCGGCCCCAACGCCCGTGTAGCAAGACATGTCTTGGGCTTGGATGCGAGTTTGCCGCTCTTCAACATTTTTATCTGCGATGACTACAACCGACCATCATCTTCATTCATCGTGCCAGGCCCAATTGCAACGGCATACGCCCCCCCCGGGTGTGCGACCCATGGCTTTAAAGCTTACGATGTTTCACAGAACTCCATTGTTTTTCTCAAGGATTTGTGGAGGATCGATGTCCCGGATATTGCTCTGGAAGGATCTGTTTACAGAACTTTGGAGAGGGCTCAGGTCCCTCATGTTCCTAGATGCCTTGTTTCGGGGGATATCTCCACCGACCGGTATCATGCTACAAAGACCCATAATTACACTTCAAGTCCATGGGCCTGTAATATCTCTACTCTGCTTATCCCTCATCGTCATTACCATCTTGTTCTCAATGTGGTAGGGCGGGTTTTAGCGGAGTACGAGACCTCTTATCAAATGGTTGCTGCTGTGTGGGACACTCTAAAAGGTGGTTTTACACTACCTACCCACACTATTTACTCAAGCACGTTTGTTTAGCCCTTGTGGGTGCTTATAAAGCAGGGATATTGCACCGCAATATCAGTCCCGGAAATATCATCATAACTAATGCGGGGGGCTGGCTCATTGACTGGGATTTGTCAAAGCCGGTGGCACAAATTGCAGAAACGCCCAGGCATGCAACGCAGACTGTACGTATGACCCCTTGATTATATGTTATGTATATGTTGTGATCAGCTAAACTAATGTACATTGGTAGGGCACCTGGCAATTTATGTCAGCTATGTTGGTGAGGGACGCACAGTCTCCACATAGTCTCTTGGATGATCTTGAGTCATCGATATACGTTCTCTTGTGGGTCTTCTTGATGTACTTGCCAGTTTCGAACCCCGAGCATGTGCCATTGTTTCTGTCTGGTACACTTGATCCTGTCCCTTATCACAACCAGGGTGGCTTTGCAAAATCTGACTTCTTGATTGTGCAATCATTCCTGCAACACATCTCATTCCATGAGCAGCAGGAACTCAACATTCTTATTGACAACCTGGCCCAGTTGTTTTCAGCCCGTTACAAGGACCGTGATGGCTCGCGCCGTGCCAAGTGGGAACTCCATAGGGATCAGCACGCGGAAACTACAATTGGCTATTTTGACACCGCCCTCGCCAACTGCAGTGATTGGCCGGATAGCAATCCGGCAGTGAGACAACACTTCGGATCTGAGCCAGAGCCAGCTCAGCTACAAACCAAGTCCAGCTGGAACACGACGCTCTTTGTTACGGACTTTAGTGGCCCTGATGGGAAGGTGGCTGGTGATGAAGAGATGGTGGACTCCGATGAAGTGTCGATGAGGTCAGTGGACTCTGGGCTTGGGAGCTGGAGCGGTGTTTTGGATGATAGGTGCTGAAGTTCGCCATGCAAAGTTATGAGTCATCCTATTGCTGGGCCCTTATTTTGTTATTGTTATGTTTTTACCCATTTTTTAGCCTACAATATATTGTGCAACTTTCTGGCAAATTTCCCAACTTGTGAGTGAACATGCCCTTATTGAAGGAGTGTGAATTGGCCAGCCAGTTTTGACGCTGAGTGACAAACTAATCAGGCTGTGAGTAAGTCACACTGGCTCTCGTCCCTTCTCGTCCTGATGCCACAACGTAACCGTCGAGTTGCCCCCCCACCACATGCAGAATCTACGCCTAATGATGTGCGTAGCCCTCCCCCACGGCAATCTTGTACTCGTATGCAAGTGGCTGTAGCCCCTGATCAAGAACATATCAATCTCGAGGGAGTCCGTGATAGCGATGATGAAGATGACGAGTCAGCCAGCCACCCCCACCCCCACAGTCGGAACATGACTAGCACTAATACCAGTCGGGGAGAGGAGTACTATATTAACAATCCTAGTATTCCCCCTTCGTCCAAGAACGCCGCAGCCAATACCCGATACTTCTTCGAAAAGAACAGCCGTGGAGACAAAATTGTGTGCAAAGAGTGTCTGTAAGTTCCTTACATGCTCGAGTTCACCTCTGGCTCATGCACATGTTACACACATAGGAAAGAAAAAGAACTGAATCCGTTGGACTGGCCATCTATTCGAAGATACAAATTTTCACCAAAGACCTCTACCACGTCTCTCCGACCTCACATTGAACAATATCACCTTGAACTGTTCATGAAATTAGCACACGAGCGAAACTGGAAGATATTATTGCCTGGGCTTGTCTCTCAAAGTCAATCACAAGCAACAAGTGATGCTGCAGCATTGCGAGCAAGGGAGCCTGACAAATTCGATGAGTTGGTATTTCAGCAGTACCTGGTTGATTTCATCATCGCAGATGACCAGGTTTGCTCTCGCTTGTTCTGATTTATGCACCACACTGACGGCAGTCATATCTGTACCCCTTGAGTCACTAAATGTTGTCAAATGTCCTGAATTCAGACAACTTCTTCTTTTTCTACGAAAAGATGTTCAAATCCCACACCAAACTAAGTTGCGCGAATTTGTTATTCAAGCCTGGCAGAAGCATTTTCTGGCCTTAAAGGAGGAACTTAAGGTATATCTCATTCCCCTCAGTGCTGTATTCTCAACCCTCCATTCCGAATCCAGGCTGCTGCAGGGCAGGTTTGCTTCATGACAGATATCTGGTCTGATCAAAATCGCCAGCCCTATCTAGCAATCACAGCCCACTGGATAGCCAAGGTTCAGGGGACATCATTTTTGCAGCTTAAGGTGGCACTTATCGCGTTTCATCGTCTCCATGGTGGCCACGATGGCGAAGTGCTTGCTAAAATAATATTAAAACTTCTTGACAGGGCCGAGGTTACTGTTAAGGTCAGGATACCCTATGCCCTAGAATGTGTCCCTTAATCCTGATGTATGATTAAGATTGGACATTTCACCTTAGATAATGCCGCGAATAACAAGACCATGCTCAGGGCACTTGAGTGGATGCTCACCACCCACGACATCACTTTCGATGCAGCAGACCACAAAATTATGTGTTATGGGCATGTCGTGGATCTTTGTTCTGGGCGGGTGATTAACAATGTCACCAAAGCAGTCAACAATGAGGATGAAAATCATTTCTGTCAAGTTGCTGACGAAAATGCTGGATCCGATCCCATAGTACTTGCTCGCACGGTAGTTAGAGCCATTCAAGGATCAGGCTTATGTTGAGACGCCTTTGCTGAAGTCATTGCAGATGGCAATGCAAAAGGTTGGTTCAAACAAGGGGAACCTCCCAAGGCCATCCAACTTCCACAGCTACAGCTCCTGTGAGATGTTTGAACGCGATGGGATTCAGTTTACCACATGCTTTGCAGGCTTCGTGAGCTGCACCCAGTGCGACCCCATGTCTTGCCAATTTTATTATCACTAACAATTAATTTACTAGGCCATTGACCATTTTCTTGCCCTTCCTAACAACAGTGAGCTCGCAAGATACCGAATTTCACCCTCCAGCTGGTCACTCATGCAAGATCTCGAGTTTATTTTGAGTGTAAGTCAAAATGTTGGCTTTGAAATGTAGCCCAGCTTGATTATCCTGCCAATAGATGCCACACGCAGTGCAATAAATGATGTCAAGTGAAAAGACCCCAATCTTATCAGGTGCTGTCCCCGCGTTCGAAATGTTCATGACCACGTGGGAGAAGGTTGCCCAGGAGCACCGCTGTTTGGGGCCACTGATTTGACCAGGGCTGGAGTGGGCTTATCGGTATTATAGTTAGATGGATCGCACCTGGGCATACATTGTTGCCATGGGTAGGTCAGCACATTCTTTGACCCAAAGCACTAATAACCACATGTAGTCCTAAATCCTGCCATTTGTATGTCCTGGATAAACAAACACTGGGACCAAGAGTACATTGTGATGGCTGAAACAAAGATTTGTCAAACAGTGAGTATGTTTACCTTGGTGCCGCCACCCGTATCTCCTAGCTCCAAATACTTTCATTTACCCCTTGTTTACCCACTTCCAGATGTGCGAATACCGCGAGAAGGCTCGAAACGCTGATGGACAGTCAGTACAAGCACCTGAGGCAAATCCCAGCATCGGAGAGGCACCGGGATATATGTCACTTGCAGCGCAGTATGGCCTCAATGATGACATGGATATTGGAGAAGTGTGCGCTCAGGAACAAACGATTGAACAGGAATATCAAGCCTATACTCTAGCTCAGCTCTCGCCAAAGACCATCAACATGCTCAAATTTTGGGAGGTATGCACAGCCCTGGTACTACAGACATATCATTCGCTGACAGGAGATTTGGATCATAGGTTAACAAAGCATCTTTTCCCACTTTCTTTGCTATGGCAATGGATTATCTCCCGATTCAAGCATCCGCCGTTCCGTGTGAATGTATATTCTCTTCAAGTGCCGAGACAGATACCAAGCGGAGGAATCACATCAGCCCACTGCTGATGGAGGCTCTCCAGATGGTCAAGTTCAACCTGAAGAAGGAGCATTTGAGTTTTACGGAGACCTGGGTCACAGTGGAGAAGCAGATGCTCGAAGATAACCCTGATGACAATGACCTTCAGACGCTGCTTACCGGGAACTCTCACAATGGCTTGGATTGTATTATTCGATCCATTAATACTGACGACTATTAGCTAAATTCGCCCGCAATATACTCTATCTTGCTGTCTTGCCACGAGCCCTTGTTCAACAGGGTCATGTGATCACTATTGTGGTTGGTTTGTTCATCTCTGTAAACCCACTCTCCCATTTGTGCCCCATAACGTTCCACCAGGGCTGACCTTCCCATCCATCCGTACACTGTGAGTAACATCTCCCATTTGACAACCCCTTTATACATACCCTAATTTCCTCACTCTGAGTGTGGCTATCCAGTTGTACAGGTCTCATGGAGCTAGTACAAGTAGCAGGGCAATATAGGTTGAAAGAACAGTTAGCGTCTGGGCCCTCTTGTACGTTGAGGCCGTTTTGGGTTTATCCTCTTACACTTAACCCATTTTTCCGGAGAATAGATCTCGTATACTTGGCATGCGACATACTATCAGGAAGAAGCCTTGTCGTCAAAGTCGAACTGGTGAATTCAAAGCACCTCACTCTGGGCCATGAGCACCAGGTCTACAGTCATCTTCGCGGAGGAACCGGCATCCCTAATGCTCATTGGTTTGGCGCTGAGGGTCGTTTCAATGCAATAGTAATTGATTGCCTCGGCCCATCCCTCCAGGAGCTTTTTATCCACTGTCACTTCCAATTCACGCTCAAGACCGTCCTCCTCCTAGCTTTGCAGTTGGCAAGTGGCGTCATTGCGGCCTATTATATATGCTAATATTTGCTATGTCCAGCTCCGTCACCTCCAATATGTTCATTCCTGCCATTATCTGCATCGCAACATCAAACCCAGCAACATCGTCATAGGGGTCAATCAAAACACCAGTCTGGTGTATCTCATTGACTTCGGGCTATTGAGGGAGTATAGAAATCCCAATACACACTTACACATTCCATTCAAGGACGGCTTTGGCCTCATAGGAAGTGCTAATTTTGTGTCCATGAACAGCCATTTGGGCTTCGAGCTCAGTAGACGGGACGACCTTGAATCCCTCGCTTACGTTCTCATTTACTTCCTTTGTGGGTTTTTACCTTGGCAATGCTTTGCAGGCAATGCACAGGCAATCCTCAAGAGCAAGCAAGTGTTCATGACACACAAGTCATTTCAGGAGCTCCCAGATGAATTTCATATTTTTCTCGAATATTCCCGTGTGCTCACATTCAACGAAAAGCCAGACTATGATCACTTTTACAGTCTTTTCAACAATCTCTTACTACGGGAAGGATTTCAAAACAATTCAGCGTTTGATTGGGAGGTTGCTGGCAAGGGCGAATGCAATTCAAGTAACATTTCTCAACATGATCACATGTCCCCCAAGCACCACATGAAGTACGTGCTAGCAATTGTTTTACTACATCGCTAACTTTTGTGTAGATTATGCTCGCAGACCGGTATTTAATCCTGCCCCTTTCTGTCTGCACCAGAGTACCAAACCTTGCTTCACTAGCTCCATGCGCTCACCCATCTTCTGGCCAGACAGTTCCTACTTCAACCATGGACACACCCCCCTCTCGTCATCGCCCCCGCATTTCTTTATGTGACTCTCCTGCTCCTCGTGCTATGTAACATGATTTCGTTCACTCCATATGTTTCATTTTGTTTTCGTATTGTACATTTCGTGTCAAACGCGTAAAATTATGTAGTATTTGTAACCTCCACTGTGAATTCATCAGACCTGTCTTGTGTTCCCTTGCATGACAAGTGCAGAATCGACTGTGCAGCGACAAGCGCTGGCAAAGTGTAAATCATTTGCTCGTTTGGTGGATCAGTCAAAGGGGGAGTATAGAAAGCAGATGGGCAAGTGGTGTGAGGGACTATTGCTGCTCGAAAGGTATGTTGATGCTCGACCGCACATCTGGCACATCCGGACAAGTGCGGGTCAGGAGCCAAGCCGGCAGCTATCGACGAGGTGCCTCAACCATGAACTGGTCACTAGTAAGTTGAACGGTCCAAGCTGGCCAGAGTTGCCACTCGAGCCGGAGTTGCGGCCCATGATCCATAAGCCGCAGTCGGTCTAGTCATACAGGATCGGAGCCGCGACTTTTAAAGTCAGCTGATGGCTAGCCGAGTTGCGGCAACACTAATAGCACAAGATAATGAAATCGTTAATTCCCAGATCTCGTGGTCTCGAAGCTAGGGCAGTGAGTGCTTGCCTTTCACCTCTCCTCCACGCTGTATTTATATGTTTTTGGTAGCTAGGAAACTGCCCAAGTAAATAAGGAAATATTAGAGAGAGTAATGCTAGTATACACAATCGGTCCGATATTCCCCTGCGTAATAATGCTTTTCCACCCAGTATTGGTCCTAGCTGCCTGTTGTAGACTCACTTCGAGTCATCGAGACGCTGCTGGCGTCATTTTTGTGGGTCATTGCGATGGTCCTGCGGCTGTTTCAACACTGCCTGGGGAGGTTCTCTACCCTTATACGTATGCCTTCCGCCTCTGCACGTCTACCCATTTGGTCTCCTCCCGACCCAGCACTCTGGTACACCATTTGTATACCCATCTAGTATTTTGAACTGGCTGTGCATTGCTTATGCATCATGTGGATAATCCGAGATAATCCAACTACTCCATCATTTGTCCTTTGATCTGCTATTGGACCCTGCAAGGCTTTTCAAGGTACTCAATCGGTCATCGAGATACTATTGCACTGTATTGTATTGCCATAGCTATCTCCTTGGGGTTGCCTGATAGGCTTACGCATCCATAGCTCAGCAGACTTCCTGTCTGTTCTACTCCCTATTCGTCTCTATCAGTCTTCCTGACAATTGGCGGTCTTTCCGATCGTTGTATTGTAAGCTGACACGGCCTTGGATGTAATTCCTTGGCCGATGTCTTCTGTCTACGTTTCTCGCGCAATAACCCTAGTTTCCCCTTCTCTTGATAGAACATTATCCCTGCCCCTTGCTTAATATAGCAACCAGTACATTGTTTTCTCAGTACATTGTATGCCATTTTATTCGGGTGAGGGACACTGTTCATTACTGATCGAGGTATCTTGAAAGTTCGTCTACCAAGTTTCTCGATGGCTGCCGCATGATCTTCTCGAAGGTCTTAGTCAGCACTAGACTGCCCTATGTGTTCCCTTCGAGATAGTCAAATTAGGGGCCCTCAGTCTCCTCAGGTTATCTCGATGGCCATTATATGGCTTGTGAGCTCTTCCCTCATGATCAGGGAACTTTATTGACCCATGTTCTCAATACTTGGTGCATCTCTAAGTGTGTACAATCGCAATGTCAACTGTTGTACCTTTTGTTCACTCTCGAAGCCATACAATAGCTATTTAGTAGCCACTGACTGACTCCTGGGGTGCCTTGTAGCCTCATAGAGGTCCTTACATGACATACCAGTCAGGTTAGGGTCATTGTAGGGGTATTATGGGTATATCGAGATGATTACATTCGTAGCTATTGCTGGGCCATGGGTATATAGGGGTATAATGGCCCATTTTAGCAATGCTTCAATTTTCGGCGTAATAATGCACCGCATTATAAATTGTTGATTTTTTTGTTTTTTTTTTTTAAAAAAAGGGACAGCACCTGATAAGATTGGGGTCTTTTCACTTGACATCATTTGTTGTACTGTGTGCAGCATCTATTGGCAGGATAATCAAGCTGGGCTACATTTCAAAGCCAACATGTTTGACTTACACTCAAAATAAACTTGAGATCTTGCATGAGTGATCAGCTGGAGGGTAAAATTTGGTATCTTGCAAGCTCACTGTTGTTAGGAAGGGCAAGAAAATGTTCAATGGCCTAGTAAATTAATTGTTAGCAATAATAAAATTGGCAAGATGTGGGGTCACACTGGGCACAGCTCACAAAGCCTGCAGAGCATGTGGTAAACTGAATTTCATCATGTTTGAACATCTTGCAGGAGCTGTAGCTGTGGAAGTTAGATGGCCTTGGGAGGTTTCCCTTGTTTGAACCAACCTTTTGCATTGCCATCTGCAATAACTTCAGCAAAGGCTGTTATCAGAACCCTCAGAAAGACTATACTTAGGTCTTAGCCACCTTCCTATTGGACAGTAGAATATTTCTTTACCCCTTTAATACAGACATCTCCCACACTCATGCTTCCTTTTTCCCACCCAAAACTTCTATTTCACACAGGAAGCCTTCTATCTACCTGGGTCCCTCTTCTTATGACTCACCTTGACAAGTACTTACCCAGGGTACTTATAAATAGCAGACACTCAGTAGTATATAAGGATAGCGACATCTCTATGTATCCTTAGCTTAGTTTTTTTTTTTTTTTTTTTTAATTTCAACAATTTATAACACGGTGCATGGTAGCAGTCCGTGGCAGCTATCTACTACAGGAGCAGTAGCTACAATATATAAGAGGGTTCTACAGAAGGGCCCCAAAGGGGCCCAACAATGTCCGTTGTACTGAGTGAGGGCTTCAAGTGCCCAGTGAGAGAAGAAAGAACTAACTATTGGACTAGCAAGCGGAAAGAGAGAGAGGGAGAAAAGTACATACCAGTGGGCGGGCTAGGTAGGAAGGGGGGGGTGGAGAAGAGTGTTAAACAACATTGCCTCCGGGGTCGGGGGGAAACAAGAAGGCCAGGGGGATTGTCCTGGAGGAAGAGAATTAGACCATTGAAGTCAGGTGTAATAATTGGACCTGCTGTCCTGAGTCTAGGACCATTGTCAAGTGTAGAGAGGGCAGGACCAGAGAATATGGTTGCACCACTGGAAGGGAAAGCCGCAGGGGCAGGAGAGAACCAGGATCGATATTCACCAGTAGGGGTGTGATTGAGTATGCACTGTGTCAAGTGGGCAGATAAGGAGGGTGGTTTGCGAGTGGTAGAGGAGAGGTAAGGGCCATCACAGGAAATAGGAGGGGCATGAATTGTGAGCCTAGGGAAGGGAGAGTGGAGTCAAGTTGCCATTCCTGAATGACACTTCTGGTACTTAGTTTCCAGGATAGACAACGCCCAGACAGGGGACTGAGGTTGAGAAGGGTGGGTGGGGTTTTGCAGGAAGCAAGGGTGTGAGCTTGCCCATGTACTGAGAGTTTCCAACATGATAGGGAGTGTGCGATGGTGAGTGTGTGAGATGAGGATGCCTTGAGCCAGGGGATGAGGAGAGAGGCAACCGACAAGGAGGTGTGTTGTATGCTGATGGTTTGGGGGGTTTGGGAATAATGACAGTGGTAGAGTCTTTGAAGTAGGAGGGCCAGTGACCATGTTCAACACAGGCATTGGCAAGGGCAAGGAGGGCAGAATGGCATGAGGGGTGGGCAATCAGTTTCTTCAAGTAGCACCAGGTGATGTGGTCGGGACCAGCAGTAGAGCAGGTTGGACATTCCTGATAGAGCTTCATCAAGCTCAGGAGGGGCAAAGGGAACCCACTCCCGTGTGTTCTGTTCAGGGAGGTAGTCCAGGCCTGAGAGGTCAGTGGTGTGGTCCTTGGCATTGAAGAAGTGAGATCCCAGTGCGTCAAGGAGGTCTTCCTGGGTAACACAGGGTTTGGAGGTTTGGGGGTCAATGACAGCATCAATGGCTGGTAGTGAGCAGGGGCCGACCCAGGACATTAGATCCCAGGGCCTCTTGTTTGTGACCACTATGTCTTTGGCCAGAGTGTCATAGTAGGTCTGTTTAGCGGAACAGGCAGCTAGAATGGAAAGAGCCCCAAGTCTCCTTGGAGGGGGAAGATCGGTAGGAATCCAGGAGAGACGAGCAGTTGGTGTTCCACCAGGGCTTGGATTGGTGACAGACCAGGGAAGTCTTTGAGTTTGCAGACCATGCAGCAGAGATGAGGAGCATGAGAGCAGAGGCAAAAGCCTCTACATCCTTGGCAGAGGAGAGGGTGTGTGAGGATGGGAGGGAGCTCAGGCCAGTGTGAGACTGCGTCAAGAAAAGAGGCCTCTTCCTCAGGAGTCAATCTTTATCACTGTTTTTCTGACAAAGGGGATTTTGGAGGGGATAGGGAGAGTGAATGCCAGGGGGGCATGGTCGGAGGGTAGTCTGAGGTTGGGTAGAATGTGGTATCCAGAGAGGGGGAGCCTGGTAGAGAAGAAAGCCAGATTGATGACAGTGGAAGATTTGTTCTGGTCTCTGGGGTAGAATGTTGGATGTGGTGAGACTGGCAAGGCTCAGGTCAGCGAGAGCAACTTGGCCATGTTAAGGAGTTGAGACACTCTAGTGGGGTGGGTGGGATAGGAGGAGTCCCATTCACTCGACCTAATGTTGAAGTCTCCTACTAGGCAGAGGCATGAGTGGGAAGACAGAGAGAGCATGTTTGTCAGGAAAGACATTGCAGAGTCTTGTGCATCATTATATATTCCTACCAGGTGTACCGGTCCAGTGGGGAAAAAGAGAGACAGCCATGAGATGTCCCAGTGTGGAGCAAGGTCATGGTGGAGGGAGGGATGGAGGGGGCAGAAGGATTTGTGCACAAACACCATTGACTGGGGGCGGGAAGGAGAGTCAGGGTCGTTCTTGTCACCATGGGAGACAAGACAGTCCCAGTCAGGATGGAGAGGACCGCCAATAATGGGGGTACCTTTTTTGTCAGTAGCAGAGAGTACATACCTAATGATTTTCCAGGGGGGTTCTTATATAAAGATTAGGTCAACAGCCAGTGTAGACAGAGTGATCAGTAGGGTTTCCAAGAGAGAATAATTGCAGGCTACATTTTGAGAGACCACTGAAAGAGAGTTGGCCAAAGGCGTCCTACCAGTAGGGTGCTCTGGGAAGGGGAAAGAGGAAGTGGAGTGGGGAACAGCCAGATCTGGGGTGGGAGAGTGGAGGAAGGGGCAGGCAAAGGGTGCGTCAGGGAAGGGTAAGGGGACGGTGTCTGACAGATCATGTACAGACATTAGGAGGGGCAGCAGAGGTGGCCACAGCTTCAGTGCAGGCTCAATGCTGTTCAGGCGCAAATGGTTTCCCTTAGAAGGGTTTTTGAGTTTCGAAACAGTGATGCCAGAATGGGCACTTGGTGCTGTTGGCAGGGTGGGGGCCATCACAGTTGTGACATTTAGCACTGTGGGGGCATGGTTGGTCATGGGGAGTGGCTGGGATGGGGGGGTTTGCCTTGGGCCTGCCCTGGCAGCAGGTGGCATGTGAGTGGTGGCAGCAGGTGGCATGTGAGTAGTGGTTCTCCTCCTTGTGGGGGCCACCGCAGATAGGACACACAATATTAAACCATCTACAGACATTGACAGTGTGGCCCCAGGTCCAGCACTGAGAGCAGAGGGGGACACCGGGGCGGGCAGTGGCCTTGCAGATACAGCAGATATTGCTGAGGATGGGGACAGAGCAGGTTGGCTACAGCGTTGGCAGCAGTACCTGTCTGAGAATCCCAAATTTCGAACCACACAGTGGTAGTGTCTGCACCGCGGTTGTTGCAGGAGGGGTGAGGGGGAGAGACCAATTGGAAGTGGGGTGCAAGAGGGGAGCAGGAAAGGGCCTCGCATACTAGGCGGTGGACTTGGGGGTAGGAGGGGGGACCTCCAGTACAAGGCACATCAAGTACCTTAAGGTAGGACTTGGAGCAGGCCTTGCCTGCTTTGGAGATACCACCCTTGACTACCTTGGAGGCCCAGGCACAAATAGTGTGGACGTCCTGGTCATTTGGGACATCACAGCAAAGGAGGCAGGTGGCTGTCTTGTCTCTGGAGATGGACAGAATGTGGCAAGAGGAGGAGGAGGCAACCAGGCCTCGGCTGGCAGAGTCAACGATTCCTGGAAGGTCAAGGATGGTGGGGGGTGAGGGGAGCGCCAGAATGACCTCTCGACCTGTTGGGCCCTTGGTGGTGGACACAAACTTGGGTTTCAGTTTAGCAATAGCCGATCCCTGGGGTATTTTTAGTGTTGGAGGGGGAGGCGCCCTTGGCACGTGCCATACGCTCTAGCTCCTCAGGTGAGGCATCTGGGAATGCCCGGGAGAGTGCAATGAGACATCCAGTCCAGCCAGAAGTGGAGGGGGAGGGGTTTGTAGCAGCCACATTGGCCCATGTGCGGTTGGACAGGGGGGGGGAGCAGCAGAGCGCTGGTTGGGTTTGGTATGGAGATTAACTGCAGGGGGGGAAGGGGGAACAACCGATCAGAAGGGTCTGGGCCTGGCCGAGGGGGAGAGTCCATTAGTTCGGGTCTGATTAGCACCAGATTCAGATTGAGAGTGAGGATCAGGGGTAAACCCCTGACCACCCTGAACAGGGGTAGACCCCAGATCAGGTCCCTTGGTTCTGGACCCAGTAGCATGCTTATCTTTATTAATCTGGGCAGGTGAAGGGGAGGGGGGCCTCATGTCCACATCTGGGGAGGGGGCAGGAGGGGGTGAGGAGGGGGGAAGGAGGGCTGGCAGTGCAGCCGGGGCAGCTGGGCCCAGAGTCAGGGAGGAGGAGGAGGGGGCATGAGAGGGAGTGGGTACAGGGAGTTGCATACCTGCATTAATCATATGTTGAAGCCATTCAGCGATGCTGAAGTTGCCTCTGGAGCATACCATGTTGTGTAGTTTAAGAGAGGTGAAGATTGAGTTGATAAGATCAAACAGGCAGGGGAGGACAATGGGGTGGTTGTTGTCGACCAGGTCAGAGTGGGAGAGGGACTGAAGCCAATCCATTACCATTTTGAGGCTTTCATCTGCCTCCATGGAGTCAGCAGTGATCCTCTTGTGGGGTGAGAGGGCAGGGAGGTCTTTGTCATTTGGTCTGTCAGACCAGCTGGTGGGGGGGATTTCTGGTTGGTTAGGGGGCAGGGGTTCCAAGTTGCATTATGTAGGCACAGCGGTTTGAGTCTTTTTGTTGGGGTCCAAGGCATCTAGAGTGCGCATGGATTCGTCAGAGTCAGAGAACTCCTCATTGCTGTCATCTGGCTTCACACAGACATGGTTGGGCGTTTGGGAGGCCCTGGAGGCAGCTCAAGAGGTAAGGCTGAAAGCCCCAGCAGAAGAGGCGAAGGGGAAAATTTGGGAGCTCGACATCGTGATGGGCAATGAGCTGGTATAGTCAGGCAATGCTGCTCAATGATGTGGTGATGGGGTTCACTGGAGTCAGAGACACTATTCCAGAACTGATATTGCTCATTGTTCACTCAGAGACCAACACTAAAGAATGCAAAAGTGATTCGATGGTGGTGGTTAGAGGTCAAGAAGTCTGCATTCTAGTTCAAGTCGAGGTTGCCATCGGCAGCCGGTGGATACAATGCCGACATCAAGGACAACAATACAGATGATTTGTCATGCAACTTTGATAGGTAAGACCTTTTTCTCATTAATTGATAAATTATTCTGAACATACTTGTGATAGTCATTCGTCGCCCGTTGTGCATACAGCTGTTATGAGGAACTTTGAAAGCGTAGGAGGTGACTTTGATGGCGAATACACTGGGGACTGGGAAGGATATAATGCCGACATCGAATCGGAGAGTGGTGGATCAGCAGATTTCAGTGACAACACTGGGTATGGTGCTCACGAAAATTGATATAGTGTATAGACTTGATGGTCATATTTTGTTTGTGAGATATGAACTTGGCAAGTGCTGATCTCCTATCCATCTGCATCTGCCTCTCTATATCCCTAACCCGAGATCCAAGATAGTCATGCTGGTGCCATGACAGAGGCATTCCAGTGCATCTAGTCTACAAGGTAAAACACAGGATTTTTCTCTCCTCTCACATGCATAACAAGAAATGTCCTTTGAGCGTTCACACCCCTCTGATCCTTGTTGCACACTCTGTGCCTACCTCTCTACCATTCCCTTCTTTAACCATCCTTGCCTCGGAATTCACCCTCTAGTGTGACCTGCGACCACAACAACCACCCAGTACGCTGGAAAACTTGACTTCTCCCTAAGGTAAATATTTAGGTTACCACACAAAACATATGGATTGTAGGCAGGGATGAGGTGCCAAACAGCCACCAACCTCAATCTGATTGTAGATGCACAAGCAAATTTTGAGACCAAGGGCAGCGCATAGTATCTGTGAGTTGATGTTGGTCATTGGTTGGGGATGTTAGTTGGCGGGGAAGAGTGTAGGGGGTGCCAGAGGGGACTGACTGCACATGGATGGGATTGTGGATGGGATTGAGCTGGTTGAGTGGTTGTCAAATGTGTCAGTCATGCTCCCTCCCCATGGTCAATCGAAGGGTGCATCGGTCCCATGACCATCCTATTGGCCCTTCTTGATGCTTCTCCCTTGAGGCAGATGTCAGCAACTTTTGCTACTTCAGTATCTCTGACCTCCATGCAAGCAGCATGGCATCCAGCACCATCCCAAGCACACTCAGACTGAGCGACTCCTAGTTCGTTCTGCACCATCCAAGTCTTTCCTGATCACAGACCCTGCCCCGGCTGTGCCCAGAATCAAAGCAGCCCAAGGGACTTGTCGATGTGGACAGTACCATACCCGAGCCTAAGGTCATTGAGAAGCTGAGGAGATGAATTGTGGGTATTGCAATTAGTAGGTGTCAACCTGCACCCCCGTCCTTATTCAATCATGAAATAAGCCCTTTGTGTAATTGAATTTGACCTCAACAATGGCCCCATTCTTGATGCCATTATTCTGCCACTGTCCCTCTCACCCAAGTTCAATAACATATATATTCTACACTCTCCCTGCCCACCACTCATTGCCTAGCGAGTGGAACTGTTATTATACTATTATTACCATTGGCTGATAGTGTTGTAGATGTTCATGAAGTGATACAGAACGCTTCATATAGGCTTCATTGATTCATTTGTGACAGCATTTGGGGTCATTTACACAGTTTAATGATCCGATACTGACAGGCTTCACCTTTGCCTCCACTCAAACCGCCACTACTACCACCACTGGCAGCTTCACAATCTTTGGTGCAGACTGAGGCAAAGGTAAAGGTGATAAATCAGCAAGCAAGGGAGAATTGGATGTTGAGTGATTTGTGGTTGATGAGTGCTACTACGTTTAGGAGGTTGGGAAGATTGAGCAGGTGAAGGGTGTGATTCAGGAGGCTAGGTGAGGGATGAGGGGAGTCCGTGGTTTGGGTTCAGGTGTATTCTTGTGTTTTCCTACTCTTTGTTTTTTGACAGAAGACTTTTTTGAAGCTTGGACTTTATTATATGATGTTGGAGTAACAACAGCATGCAACTGATCATTGTCATGGCAGCTGATAAGCTCTGTATCACCCAAGGGTACTCTTGCCCAAGGAAATGGCGCAATGGATGGCAAGGCTTAATTGACAAACACCTGGCCCCACAGCTGCTCCTAAGTGCAGGAAATGTTATCCCAACCGCCTGAACAGCCTTATACAAAGCTGCACCTCATGCTCATTGAGCACAGCACATATCCAATTAGCACTGAGCTTGTTACAGGGGATATGTAGGAAAGTGGCATCGCAAAAGAGGTTGGGGTTATATTAGAGAATGATAGATAGGTCCAACAGAAGCCACTTGATGTATTACAAGAAATAGTGTTTGCACTAGGGGGTAGTCAGAGATATTGTCTGCTTGAATCATGAGCAGGGGACTGGTTAGGAGATCAGAAGAGCCACTAACCTCCAATATGGGCTTCATGATGAAAGTGCTGTGATCCCACAGACAAAGAAAGGCACCATATATTGTCATATTTGAGCTCAGGAGAACATCAGGTACATCTTCAGTGTGCTTCGACCAAAGGCTGGCGCCGAACTGTGGATATTTGCCAAGGATAGGGTGATTTTGTTCCTGTTGGTAACAATGAACGACGAGATAGAACTGGTGGGGTTCCATCCCCGGAAGGGTGAATATGGAGCATATGGATGCTGGCACTAGCTTTCAGTAGGTCAAACTGAAATAGAAGATGTGACTGTTTCTGCTTGTCGCAGAAAATACACTAAATTCTTTCCCGTTTGTGACACACCAAGAATACTCAACAACTTGGTGGGTGATGGTTGGCTGGAAAAGTTGAAAATGGTGATATATTTGGTTGTCCATCTGGGTCCTCTTTCCATTACCAATTGTATGCATTGCATAGGAGATGGATTTGGTGTCATTCATGAAAGTCTCAAGTTGGCTAGAGGGGAAAGAGGATTTGAATATTTTGATGGCCTGCCTGACAAGCTCAGGGTCACTAGCTTCAATATAGTGCAAGAAGGGTCAAAGCCGGGACATTGTGCAAAATGACTTGACCATTGTATTCTCCAGTTCCCCTATACAAATGTTAGAGCTATGTACACCTCCAGAATGATATTGAACAAACCTGATTTAAAGTTTATGTTGATTTTTTGGAGCATGCCAATGAGTTGCTCAATGGGAATGAGTTGCTCAATGGGAAACATCCACCATCCATGCATAGGACCAAAGAGTCCATAAAAATTGATCCAAGTGGAGGGTGTTGTGGTGAACAGGGTGGAGGTCTTTGTCAGGGCAAAGCTGGTGGATGGATGGGATGGACAGTGGATATTTGTTGAGTTTGCAAAGCCAAGGTCCCTCCCAGACGTGGTATGTGTTATTTATTGTCCTTCTCCTTTTCTGATAAGGTCCTCACATCATACAATAGCCTGACATGAACCCATAATATGTGCATACATTCATCTATTATGTCAACAGTTTTGAAGCAAACTATGTATGAAGTCGATTGTTGCCCAGCTATCCTGATATTTATTCAAGATGGGATATTGGTGATTTACCTTTAGGATTGATTAGGTCATATGTCACAGCAGTTTGGAGCCACATACTTCTTTGCATACTATCTTGATCTTTTCTGGGTTCTGTCTGGTAAAAGGTTCATTAGGTGTTAGATGAGCAGTCACTGCTCTACGAACACAACCCTACTGAAGATCAGGACAAGTTAAATAGCTATAAAACATGTCTACCTGAACGGCCTTATATGTTACATCATCCCAAGCAAGCACTTGTCGCAATATATATCCTCCTTGACCAGGGCACCCTAGCTCTCCCTTCAGTTTAATTACAACGTCACTCGTTATCCCAGGACCCCTATTGTTATCCCCTACTGCAATTGGATAGATAGTCCTCATGCATATATGACTTCTCAGGAGTACTTGTTTTGGAAAAATGGTTTGAAGTGTTCCAAAACTTTTGGGCATGGTATGTATGCAACACCTCTCGCACCAACTTGTGCTTATATACGATGGTGGTACAATGTATCCAGGTGACCCTTAATTGGTTTATTGTTCTCTGACAGCCCTCTGACATGGCAAGAGCGGTTTCAAAACAATAACAAACACACTAGCCTTTGTTACCGAGTGGGTAGGAACACAATAATAGTAGGCACTTATAAGTAGTTGTATCCCATCCTACGGTTAGTCCTAATGAGTCTCCAGGCGCCAAAGGTACAATATCCCACTCAAGGAATTTCCATTAGTTTAGCTGACAAACATCACTAGTTTTTCTTCACAGACGTATTCCCCAGTCACGAGCTGTATTGCCACAACATGGTAATTAACATGCTCAAGTTCAGCAGTGATGGATCTCACCTCCTGAGCAGAGGTACCTTTCACTTGCTTGGTTAATTACATGCGCAATCTGACTTTTCAAATAGGTGAAGACTGCAAAGTGATTGTCTGGGATATTGGGAGAAAACCCCCAACTCCCGAGTGGCTAATTCATGTTCCGGAACATGGTGCTATCTGCAGCACAATATGGGCTCCACAAGCAACGGACAGCTCACTACTATACATCATTTTCGGCTGTGCTGATGGATCCATTCACGTCTATTGGAGGGTTGCTGAAAAGGAATATTCATTTGTTCAGAAATGGTAGCTGGCACATGAAGATTCAGTCCAGGACCTTGCATTTGACTCTGATCACTTTCATTTAGCGAGTGTAGGTGGTGGTTAGCTTATTATTTGGATGATGAATCCTCAAGGTAATGCATCTTATTCTTATTCAATGCTCCACCTCAGCCTAACTTTGATTTTTCAGGCCAGCTCTCCCAGCTAGTTTGCACACCACCTCAAGAGTCCATTGCCCGTTCTGTAGAGTTCTTAGATTCTGGCAACAAGGTACTCGTAGCGTTTCTGGAGTCGCGGTGATAAGCCGATTTTGGGTTTACACCTAAAATACACTATTTTTACCGATTTTATTACTATAAAATCATTGGCAATGCATCTATGAACCTCAGAGAGGATTGGGACCTATCCCGAGGTCGCCAGTTCGACCATGTATAGGGTGTTTGTGCCCTAGCGTATGCCTAATGGTGTCTAAACTCACGCGAGGGATAGTCTTTATGACAGAACTCAGTAAAGGGCAGGCATTTCGGGCAACTACTAGGGGATTCCGGGCTGTACATAGCTTGCCAAACCAACCCAGGTCGCAATCAGGGAGGGCTATGCATGAGATAAATTAAACTCAGAGACCAGAAGTGAGCCAAACCAGCTCGCAAGAACTGTAGAATATTCCAGAGACATGAAACGAGGTTATGCAGACAGGCAAAACCCTTAGAAACAGAGCATGGACAACGGAACGAACTTCCTGACGTCAGAACGGCACCCCTGAGCGTCAGAATATTCCAAACGGATTATTGTGCACTAATTAGGTGTACTTTGTGGGTCCACAGTGCTACGGAATCGCTTCCCAAAGGAGAGTTCAGCAGGCACGGAACAATGGGAACCATCTCCGAGACACGATCAGCATTTTGATCCGAGAGCTCAGGCATACGTCATCGAACGTCTGCATTCCCGATGACCTAGTAGCAACAGCCGGACTGCCGTTGACTCGAAAACATATTCCAAGTACTTCGGACACTTGCAGCAATGCAGAAGAACTTTCTAAAATATTCTATCCTTTTGTTTTACCACGGACCGAATTTCCTGTATTTCAAATCTCTCTGTTTCGTCTATTTTAGTTTTGTATCTCTCTCAATATAAAAATACGGCTGCAGGCCTCTGAGAAGAAAAAGAAGGGCTTCACCCCAACTTCTCAGCAGAGTACTTCGCAGCCGTGATCAAGAACGGTTGAGATCTATTTTGTGTGAATTGTTAAGTGAAACTAGTCTTCAGGAGAGTTCAGTCAGAGTTATTAAGAGGAGAATCACCTTGAGTTTGCTTTTGTGTGATTTCCTAGAGCCTAGAGAGCAGAGGGATTGGAACTTGAGATTTCTTCGAGTTCAATTCAAATTTAGAGACAGAATAGACTAAGCCAAGTGGGTCTTGAGCTTGAGTCTGTCCCCCAGAGTCCAGAGGAGTTGTAATCAAGTTAGTCTTGTATTACACTCAAGTTAGAGGTCAGATTGTGTACAGTTGTCCAGGACTATCTTAGTCAATAACTGTGTCATTTTGGAGCTCTATAAAATCGGTTTCTTCGATTCTGTCTGTCAGATCCGCACCCCCTCAAACTTGCCTTGGCAAACGATTACTCTTTGACATATCCTACCCCATACCTTTGCCCTAAGCTCCCACACAAGTTTAGTGATTGTGTTTGAATTTTGAGAGTTTGAGTGTTGGGTTTAGTGTGAAAGCTTCCCATCCTTGTTCCCTCAGTGTTGTGCTTCCCCACCCTTGCCATCGAGTCTGTTTTCCAGCGTTTCAGCGGAAAATGTGTGTAGTCGTGCTTTTCCTCCATATTGGATTGCCCTCATCGCCTATGATCAGACTTATATATCAACTCGTTCCATGGAAAATATGTGAACATCACATTCTCACTACAAAAATGTGAGCCTCTCTGTTGTATTACTGTTGAGCTCAATGGTCTCATGACCAGTGTCTTCAAGTGGGTGTGCCATTCTAGGTGCCAATAAGTGCACGATCTTAATTTCAAACTTGGCTACCGGGGTCGACATCTATAACTTACCACTGGTGAAGCCTGTGAGAACTCTTTGGCATAGTGTGGAGAAAAATGTGCCACTACTTCTAGTGCCAGCATGTGGGGGTGCCCTGATTGCTGTTGGGAGTGATGATGGTTGCATTCACTTGTTTGACCAGCAGAGCACTTCACAGCACACCATCCTTCAGCATGGACCTAGTGGGTCAAGCATGCCCAAATTTCATGATTTAATCACTCAATTTCTGTTTTAGTTGGAACTTTAGTTCAAGTTGTCGACGTAAGTATTCACCTGTTTTATATTTCATCCCAAGGCTCAAATGACTTTATAGACACATATGAGTGAAGATGAAAGCCTCATTGCATCTGCAACTACTGATGAGGGTGAATCGGCTTTTGACAATAAACTCTGGAGCACAAAGGTTTTTCACTATTTTGAATACTTGATGATACAAAGTATTAATGCTGCATCACAGGAGTTTAGAACTAGCACTAATAAGCCACCCTGCGCCTCCTGATTCACCCAGCTTTTGCAGTCGTGGCAGTTGTTACTGCTCTTTTTCCTCCTTAGCATAGTTTTCTGCCATGCTCAAGGGATTATCAAGTATTTATTATCCATAGCTGCATAGCAAGTGGTTGAATGTGAACTACTCAGTCTGCAGTCCACATGCCATACAAATTTACTTGTGTTGAAACATGATGTTTGAAGTATGGAACTACTTCCAGGTTCAATGTCAGCTTGGATGGATGTGTGAGCGCTCAGTGTAATTAGGTAAGGCATTGTCACTGACATTTTGAACAGGTCATCTTATAGGTATATTATGTGCTTTACGCAATATCTAATGGCTGCATGACATGGTTGGTTGTGTTCCCTATCTCTACTTTGACTTCCTCTAAACTCTGCATGTAGATTTAATGAAGGGACCACTCTCATTCTTCAAACCTACACCAGCGAGATAGTGAGCATGTTAGACCATTTTTACTAACTCCATTTTATAACATTCTCAACCCTTTTTCATGCACTGTCCATGTTACTGGTCACAAGCTATTCAGGCCCTTTATCACACTGGTGCCATCTGTCTCTTCACCCTGGTTGCCATTGGATCTGGGTTTCCTCCTTTCCTCATTGCAATAATTCTGTTAAGGCGCCATTACCCATGGAGTGTTGAAGTATGGTTGACTACCTGACCTTATGAACTGACCTGATGATTTGTCAGATACTACCTTGCCGCTCATGAGAACAGACACAATATCCTGCTCTTCAATCTTTGCCTAGTTTTCTGAATCATTACCAGGACTTTCAATCAGTCTCACTTTTACTGACAGGAACCAGATTTGTTGCCTCTCTAGCATCCCTGTCAAACGTTGGCCAGCAGTCCCTTTGGAATTTGTAGGGGCCCTGATCATCTCAACGGTCGTTATTCTCGCTGCGACTGCTCTCATTATGTCCAATACTTGTATTGTTGTATGTGCTGAGCACAACTTGCTCCTTGGTATGTGTGACTTTTCAGCTGTTCAAACTCTTTTGACATGTAGTCCATTTGGACCGGTTTGTTCGGCCTGCTAAAGAAGTAGAGCAGAACGTTGTGAGTGTCAAGTTTATCCTCCACCAGATGAATATCGAGTCCAAGATCCCGCAGGAGTGACCAGATTTGAAGCCTGAAATGGAATGGCCATCAGAGGGGGTCATGGGGTTCCAAGGTTTGCCTTGTGGTAACTATTCAACCTGATGTCATCCAGAATTAGATCCACGTTCAATAATATCAACATTATAAGTGTATGTCTCTCACAGAGAGCTCACTGTATTGCCGAAACCCAGCAAAAAGATTGTTGTCTGCTGATACTGGTACCAGAAAATCTTTTGTAAGCCCCATCTAGCAAATTAATCAAACAAAACATCACTTACTTCCATATAATTTCTACTAGCACTGTTCCATATTATCAAATCTACTTGTGGAATAAATGTGACTGTTTCTGTTGATATCACAAAGATTTGCTTTACATGATTGTTAGATTACCTCTTTCAGCATTACATCTCCATGCACTTAGCCTATCATCTAGTCCGTTCGCCAGTTGCATTAACACCCCAAACATCTGGTCTTTCTGAAGGTACTCTTCAGGGTAACATCGACCCTCTTAATGCCTGTGCAGACCACAGGATATGGGTTGCTCTTGACCAGGCATGTTGAGAATTTTTATCATGTTGTGCCATATTGACACGTCCAAGCTCGTTTGAAAGAACATCAGGAGTCTTTTTGATCAATAGGAATCACTGGTTTGCAAAGGGGCTTTTTGTTATCAGCTGGATAGAGACATTATTTTGCCTTGTGCAAGCACTACTCTGAAAGGTATGGCAATACCAGTGCCCTAGCTCTTTTCCCTTATTTTATTGACAGACCGCCAGGCACAAATTCTTGTCCTCAATCTAACCCACCCTCCACTTTTTGGAGACATTAATAATAATGAATTCAAGCCACATCTGCTGTTGATCTTGCAACTAAACGGAAGAAAACTTATAGAAGGCAGAGTCTGCAGCTTGGCACCCACTCCTTGTTGCTATCATACCTGCAGGTCCAAGCCAGTGTCAGAATCCACTGCACCCTTGGTACCATCTTCCTTGCCCCTCTCCACATCCTCCTCAGACTCTAGACGTGGAATTTGCAATGAGCTCAAGCTACTGCCTTCAATATTACGCGAGCTACTGATCCCAACAAACACAGCTGTCCGACACGAATCTATTGCTCACATTCTATGGAACATGGGTCAAACCTCTGCTTTTTTGAGGGACACAAGGAGCGTGCTCCTGTTCCCATGCACACTGACAATGAGCGAGAGAAGCAAGGAAAAAAGTGGGAGAGAGGTGGAGATAGACGAACAGGGGGAGGGTTTTGTGAATATGGCCAAGATGGCTACCTGTCCTACATATCAGCTCAGCATGTTCGTCTTTCTCTGTGGACCTGGGCTACTGCTAAGAGCAGAGAGTACGAAATTCCTCTTTTAGTTGGCTCTCCAACAGCCTCAGGGCTCTACTTTGTTTGTGGACATTGGCTAAATGAATTCGTTACAGGATAAAGGAAGGCCTCAGTATCATAGTGTCATTGGAGGACAAACTGGACAAATTACTCATCTCATTTGGAGATGTAAAGGCAAGCTGTTATTCCCTCATCCTCATTCATGTTATGTTACTGTCCATAGATTGCACTTTCGGAATGGTCTGACACAATACACGATCATAGCCGTTTCTATGAACGTGTCCCATAGTTGATGCATATTGGAGGAATCAACTCAATGTTACTTCTATGCCCACACCACTCTAGTCATTGCTGGACTCCCCTTTGTTTCATACCGGCCTTGTGCAGCACGTCACCGAGGGTGCAGAGGTCACCATCCACCTAATCCCTGCTGCTCTTGCCCACACTGGCAGGGCCAAGCCACAATTGCACATCATATTGAAGGAATGGACACTTGAATGGGTCTTACTGGGTTCATATATTGTTGCTTCCAAGGTTAGCATAGTCAGTGCCTCCTGGTCCTTTTACCCGCTCATCTTATCTTGCTCATTCCAGTATCTCAACGACCGTACACTAAAGAACATCAACTGGGCATTCTGCACAGGTGTTTGTAGCAAACGAGATGTTGCATGCATTGAGTGCCAGTATCTCGATGTTCTCGACTTTGAGCTTGATGTCACTGTGTCTGACCTCAGCCATCACCAAGGGCTTTCTATTGTTGTCTTCACTTCTGTCTACTGCAGGGCCATCTTCACTTCCCCACCACTATCCCATCACGAGTCGAATAGTGTCCTCCCAAGTCTCACCTTCCCCCATACCCAAGCTATTGCCGTCTAGTGACAAGTCTTCCCCTGCACTCCCAGTATGCTCAACACCTCACCTGGTTACTCTCTATCTGTATGGACCATCAGCAAAATGTAACTGAATATGGTGCTATTACACCGAAAATTGAAGCATTGCTAAAATAAGCCATTATACCCCTATATACCCATGGCCCAGCAATAGCTACGATGTAATCATCTCGATATACCCATAACACCCCCTACAATGACCCTAACCCGACTGGTATGTCATGTAAGGACCTCTATGAGGCTACAAGACACCCCAGGAGTCAGTCAGTGGCTACTAAATAGCTACTGTATGGCTTCGAGAGTGGACAAAGAGTACAACAGGTGGCATCACAGTTGTACACACTCAGAGATGCACCAGATATCGAGAACATTGTCAGTAGAACTCCCTGATCACGAGGGAAGAGCTCACAACCATATAATGGTCATCGAGATGACCTGAGAAGACTGAGGGCCTCTAATTCAACTATCTCGAAGGGGACACATATAGCAGCCTAGCACTGATTGAAACCTTCGAGAAGATTGTGTGACCAGGCATCGAGACACTTGGTAGACGGGTTTTCGAGATACCTCGATTAGTAATGAACAGTGTCCCTCACCCGAATAAATGGCATACAATGTACTAAGAGACAATGTACCAACTGCTATATTAAGGGCAGGGATGATGTTCTATCGAGAAGAGGGAGACCATGGCTATTGCCCAAGAAAGCGTCGGCCAAGGGATGTACGCCCAAAGCCGCGTCAGCTTGTCTGATTGCGATACGACAATCGGAAGGACTGCCGATTGTCAGGAGGACCAATAGAGACAAGTGAGGAGTGGAACAAATAGAAAACCTATTAAGCTATGGATGCGTAAGCCTATCAGGCAGCCCCAAGGGGATAGCTATGACAACACAATACATGCAATAGCATCTTGATGACTGATCGAGTACCTTGAAAGGCCTTGCAGGGTCCAATAGCGGATCAAAAGACAAATGATGGAGTAGTTGGACTAGCTCGGACTATCCGCATGACGCCTTGTGATGGTATTGGTGGGGTAGGTGTGTAATATGTGGCTCGGAAAACCACTACCTATATCAACCAGTACCTTGAAATGCGATTCTGGGGCGTCGGAAACAGTTCTCGAAGAGAGGGATTCAACTTTATAAAGGGGTTTTTGAGGGGGTAGAAGTATAGAATGTGTTTTCTCGAAAATATACCCAAGGGCACCAAGTGTACTCTGTGGGTGGTCTCTGGTATAGTAGTAACAAGGCTCTGCTTGTAGCTACAGTCTCTGATCTCAATATCTCTGATCTCGAAACTTGGGGGAATCTGCACTACCCCACTAGGTTTCTGTCTCTCTGTGTCTCTAGGCCTAAGGGGAATCTAAACTACCCCTGAGCCTCAATATCTCTCTGTGAGCCTCCCGGACTCCAAACAATAGTCTCAACAAGCTCTCTTGATGATCACAGTTCGTCTCTACTGTTTTCTGAGTGGTCTAGGACCGAAGCTCTCACTTAGTTGCCTTAATGCACACAATAGCACAAGATAATGAAATTGTTAATTCCCGAATCTTGTGGTCTCGAAGCTGGGGCAGTGAGTGCTTGCCTTTCACCTCTCCTCCACACGGTATTTATATGTTTTTGGTAGCTAGGAAACAGCCTGAGTAAATAAGGAAGTATTAGAGAGAGTAATGCTAGTATACACAATCGGTCCAATATTCCCCTGCGTAATAACACTTTTCCACCCGGTATTGGTCCTGGCTGCCTGTTGTAGACTCATTTCGAGTCATCGAGACGCTGCTGGCGTCATTTCGTGGGTCATTGCGACAGCCTGCGGCTGTTTCAGCATGCCTGGGGAGGTTCTCTACCCATATATGCATACTTTCTACTGCTGCGCGTCTACCCTATTGGTCTCCTCCCGACCCAGCATTTTGGTACACTGTTAATATACCCTTCTAGTATCTTGAACTGGCCGCGCGTTGCTTACGCGTCGTGCGGATAGTCCGAGATAGTCCAACTACTCCATCATTTGTCCTTTGATCCGCTATTGGACCCTGCAAGGCCTTTCAAGGTACTCAATCAGTCATCGAGATGCTATTGCATGTATTGTCTGTCATAGCTATCCCCTTGGGGTTGCCTGATAGGCTTACGTGTCCATCGTTCAGCAGATTCCCTGTCTGTTCCACTCGTCTGTCGGGCTGCCTGACAATCGGCAGTCGTTCCGTCCATTGCATTGTGATCAGGCAACCTGACGCGGCCTCGGACATATTTCCTTGGCCGATACCTCCTGTCTGCGTTTCTCAGGGCAATAGCCATATTCTCCCTCTTCTCGATAGAACATCATCCCTGCCCTTAATATAGCAGTCGGTACATTGTTTCTTTAGTACATTGTATACCATTTGTTCGGGTGAGGGACACTGTTCATTACTAATCGAGGTATCTCGAAAATCCGTCTACCAAGTTTCTTGATGCCTGTCACACGATCCTCTCGAAGGTTTTAGTCAGTGCTAGACTGCTATATGTGTCCCCTTCGAGATGGTCGAGTTAGGGGCCCTCAGTCTTCTCAGGTCATCTCGATGGCCATTTATATGGTTGTGAGCTCTTCCCTCATGATCAGGGAGTTTCTACTGACAACGTTCTCGATTCCTGGTGCATCTCTGAGTGTGTACAACCACAATGCCGCCTGTTGCACTCTTTGTCCACTCTCGAAGCCATACAGTAACTATTTAGTAGCCACTGGCTGACTCCTGGGGTGCCCTGTAGCCTCATAGAGGTCCTTACATGACATACCAGTTGGGTTAGGGTCATTGTAGGGGTGTTATGGGTATATCGAGATGATTACATCGTAGCTATTGCTGGGCCATGGGTATATAGGGGTATAATGGCCTATTTTTAGCAATGCTTTGATTTTTGGCATAATAGCATAAGCAATGCACGGCCAGTTCAAGATACTAGAAGGGTATAGGAACAGTGTACCAGAATGCTGGGCCGGGAGGAGACCAATAGGGTAGACGCGCGGAGGCGAAAGGCATGCGTATATGGGTAGAGAACATTCCTGGGCATGTTGAAACAGCTGCAGGCCATCGCGATGACCCACAAAATGACGCCAGCAGTGCCTCGATGACTCGAAATGAGTCTACAACAGGCAGCCAGGACCAATACCGGGTGGAAAAGCGTTATTACACAGGAAATGTCAGACCGATTATGTATACTAATATTACTCTCTCTAATATTTCCTTATTTACTTGGGCTGTTTCCTAGCTACTAAAAACATATAAATACAGCGTGGAGGAGAGGTGAAAGGCAAGCACTCACTGCCCCAGCTTCGAGACCACGAGATTTGGGAATTAACGATTTCATTATCTTGTGCTATTATGTGCATTAAGGCAACTAAGTGAGAGCTTCGGTCCTAGACCACTCAGAAAACAGTAGAGACGAACTGTGATCGTCAAGAGAGCTTGTTGAGACTATTGTTTGGAGTCCGGGAGGCTCACAGAGAGATATTGAGGCTCAGGGGTAGTTTAGATTCCCCTTAGGCCTAGAGACACAGAGAGACAGAAACCTAGTGGGGTAGTGCAGATTCCCCCAAGTTTCGAGATCAGAGATATTGAGATCAGAGACTGTAGCTACAAGCAGAGCCTTGTTACTACACCAGAGACCACCCACAGAGTACACTTGGTGCCCTTGGGTATATTTTCGAGAAAACACATTCTATACTTCTACCCCCTCAAAAACCCCTTTCAAAAGTTGAATCCCTCTCTTCGAGAGCCGTCTCCGATGCCCCAGAATTGCATTACGAGGTACTGGTTGATATAGGTAGTGGTTGTCCGAGCCACATATTACATACCTACCCTACCAATACCATCACAGCGCGCAGGCAGATCTTGGACACATGATCAATCAGGTGGCATTCCAGCTTCAGCTTGATGGTAAGTGTGGCCATGTCCTCAAGCTACTCACAACAGATACCAGAAATCTGCCATCTCCAACACTCTCACCTCTGCTGCTAGGCACATCTTCTATCGCACAAAAGCCGTAAAAGAATAATGGGTTCAACCGGCGTGACAAGCTTACCTGATCTGTTTTTTAAGAGGGAGAATGGCCCCCATGGCTTGTTGGAATGTGTACATATTCTCACAATCAAGTGTTTGTAGTTTAAGCAGCTTTATCACTTGCACTTGGGTTGATCTGAGTTCCTTCAGTGCATCCCTGATACAGTGGTACCCGCACTTTGCCAATTAGTGGAAGCTGTTCGAAAAGATTGCCTTTTCCCCCACATACATCTACAAGCTCCAAAGTCGAGAGTGTGGAAAGGAGACAATAGAAGTTGTGAACAGGGAAGAGTTGGACCACAGCAGGGCCTCCGCACTACTAAAGTGATAGCAGAGCAGGTATGTAATTTCCAGAAAAAAAAATCATTCCACACAAATGTTTTAATGAATGTTCAAGAGAAATGCTGAAGGCCTGAAAGGATGATGGGTTCAACAACTCCATAATATAGCAGCAATGTCTAGGACCTCCAAGATAAGACCAGATCTGGACACCGACAGAGGGAAGATGTGTAGGCCATGAACTTGGCATGGGTAAGCACAACTTGATTGTAAGACTTCTGATTGCAAAGCAAACAGATTTATTTTACAAAAACATGTCATGCTGTTGTCAAGAAAACATCCAGTGACAAATGCTAGATCAACCTTTGTAAGCACCATAGCTTGAGTTGTCACTGAAATACTCTAATCCACCACTCTCTGATTCAACATCAGCATTATATCCCTCCGAGTCCTTGTTGTCATTACCGCCACCTTCCACATTGACATCAAGGTCATCCACATCTGTAGCAACCACATGTTCAACGGCTGGGGAAAAACTAAAAATATATATATTCGGAATAAATCAATGAATAACAAAACACCAGTGTGAAACGAAAAAGGGTCCTACCTATCAAAGGTATGTGGCAAATCCTCAGTATCATTGTCCTCAATGTCGGCGTCATATCCACCGGCATCGATGGCAACTTCAATATTGGCTGAAGCGATAATGGCGTCAGCAATCTCGAGTTCAGCAGCTGCCAGGGTACTATGATGGCCCATAAGGTATGGTATGTCCAAATAAAATTTGTGCACAAGCAAAGGTCAACTTACATGTTCCCCACAATGTCCATTTTGTCTTTCACAGAATTTGCTCATTGATAGCATGTATGAGGGTGACTAGTGATGTAAAAGCACAAGGGAATGGCAGATAAGAATGGTGGATAAGAACGGTTGGTAGCTAAGTGAAATTTAATTATTTTGTTTACTATCAATATGCTAGATACATAAGGATACGCAAGAGCATACACAGGTTTTACTCAACTAAGTGTGCAGAGAGCACAAGCAATAGTCTACAGGCACTTACCAGACACACCATCAGCAGTAATAGGTGATCACCATAATGTGTCACATTGTATTAGAATATTTTCTAAATATTTTTTGTCAGAATTATAAATCCAGACATAAAACATAACTATCAAGTGGCCTGTTCCTGTACCCACTTGCGGGCCACTCAGTCCGTGCCTTGAACCGATTCTGATTCTTTACCCTAATGAATGACCTGTTTCGATAGTAATACAGTGTCTAATTATGTTACAATATCCATTGCTAGTAGGGGGACAATAAACGAAATCTATTTTAATCATGATAATAGAGTCCCAATCCTTTAATATCATTCCTGGTGTAAATCGAATTTTTAATTGTTATAGATTCTATTATAGAATCCGTCAAGGGTAGTGAGTTTACAAGCGTATTTGCTCCTTATTACTAATCAGTTGTATCCCCTGCAAAGGGGACCAAACCTGTTTGGTCTCTAGTGTATCAAAATAGAATAGGCATGCATTCGAAACTGTGTACCAAGTTGTGCCACAGCATATGCAGTAATTTGACCTAAGGTATCATTGGCTTTTTTGGAAGTACAGAGGAAGGACTTAATATGTTGGCTGCTCACAGATTTAGTGTGGACATTGCAAAAAGGATCATTACTGGTGTGCCACTTGAATTTGATGGCAATCTCCCATAAAGCAGAGTCTGTCTTCATGGTGTGGCCGACATCACTGGGATAGATGCAGACATTGGGTTTGACAGTGAACAGAAGCTTTGTTCTCTTGTTGCTATCAACGTGTGCAGAGCTGTTAACAATACTAAGACCAGGAGTGAACAGCTTCATTGTATTGACCTTGAAAACATGGGGGAATTGATAAGCAAAAAGATCTATTTTATTCATGGACTCACAAAGGGTGCATAAGATTTGGGTTTGCTCTTGGCTGCCACAGTCTTGTCATAACAGCTATTTGTAAAGCCCGGGACTTCTTCCATGTTGGGGAGGTCCTTGAGGGGGAAAAATTCATCCAAGAACTGTTGTGTGGGCATTGGCCCAACAATATACTTGGCAATTTCAGCTGCCAGCAAGGTGTACAAGTCAGAGTGATACTTTTGAGCAGTTGTAAAAGGAAGTGTGGTGGAGCTGTTGGTTTTTATGGGTGTAGAGGCTGGAAGGGGTTGGGTGCACAGTGCATGCAGAGGTGTGGCAGGGTCCATGATCAATCCCCCAACAAATGGCTCAAGTTGACTCTGGTCGCAGCTGAAGTCAAAGCTGTAGCTCGGTCAACCAATGTTTTCCCATGATTAGGTGTAGCTTAGTCAGTGTAATGGACCAGTAGTGTTTGGCTCTATTTACATAGGTACCCTATATAATGTTGGCTGTCACACATGTAACCCTAGTCTTTTTACATTGTACAACCCATGTACCGTTCAGATTGAACACCCCCTACCTTGTAAGAATACTCACCCTGTAACCAACAGGTTACAGTCGGTCACAACATGTGACCTACTTTGGCTCCCTGTAAGGGGACCTTCAAGTCCTCCCTACACTCCTCCCTACACTCCTCCCTCTGCTCCTGTCACCCCCCGGGTCCCCCTGAGTCATCCCAGCCCTCACCATCACCCAACGTCACCAGCCGATGCCTCCCAGAACTGGCGTGCACAGCCGCGCGCGCAAGCGCCCGCTTCCCGCACTCCGCACACCCCCAAGCACGATCACATGACACACCTTCCCGCCCTCCAGTCACGCATGCGTGCACCCGCTCCCTAGTTCCCATTTTGGACATTGAACATTTAGTCTGTACAGTAGTTCAGCCACCGCTCCTGTAGCTCTCGTAGCAGTGCAGGGACTTCCTCATTCGTTTCTCTGAGGATTTCCCTGCATAGGTGTGTAGTAGCTTCGCGCTTTCTCGCACTTTCGTGATTATTTAATATACTGAGGATTTCCCTGCATAGTCTGAGTGTGAGCGATCGCGTTTCGCCTCCCTCTCACTCCAGGTCGCCCTCACACTCCCTAGCCGACTTGGAGCTGAGTTGTGGCAACACTAGTAGGGCCATCCAGTGTCCAATCACTTAGTCACTAATCCCATGCATCCAGGTGACTATACTGCAGTCAACATTGGATCCAGTGGGCTCCAGCCCACTTTTGGCAGCTGTTCATCTATCATTGGCACCCTTGGACTTGTATGTGGGGTGAGACTAACACCTGTTCTGTATACTCATGAGATGCTGTGCTGATTTAATCCAAGGGCCAAGGAGACAGGGTGGCTGACAGCCCTAGTGACCCAATGGCATACACAGTTAGGGCTAATGTCAGTTCATGCACCTCAGATCTTACCCTTAAGACTTAATAGACTGCCTGGTGATGTATTATACTGAAAGGGTGGATGTGATAGTGCCATTGTAGAAAGATCTTTGTACTTCAAATTGAAATACCATCATCCTCATTGTGAGGAGCTGAGTACCTAAGTACAAATGTATCTACTTAAATACTCAATTGTGTGTGAATACATTTTTTACTATGGGCATGGGGCTAAAATCTCCATTTCCAAGGTTCATTTCAACGCCTGGATATTACGGAATTTATCCAACGTCAGTATACCTAATTGGGGAGAACGGATTTCGTGTGCAGCCAAATTCCGTTTCCCACAACACACTGTCACAATTTTCCTTTGATAACATGCCAGTCGTATCATATACCCAAACATGAGGTCCCCAAGATCAGGTATTTGGGTAGGGATCAGCCTATGAGATAGGGTTAGGATCACAGATGGGGCACAGCCCAGAAGAGCGTATGTCTAGAGGCTGTAAGCTCAAAACCCAAAACTCAGCTATCAGAATCTCACATTTTGTATACAATTTCGTGATTGGTACTTGACTCCACCTTGAAAGATGTGTTATAATGTAGCCTAGTGAGTGAATTGTATTGGTATTACTTACGGTGGGTGATTGCACGAGGGATCTACGCAATTATTTCGATGTTTCTTGCTGAATCGACAGCTGCTTTCCTTGCAATCCTTTTGAGATTTTTTAATAAATCGGCCTACTTGTGTGTGAGAGGACACAATACCCACCTCGTCTTCAGGATCCTAATGTACAAAAGAGAGTGGTCAATACAACAACTGATAATCGTGTTTTGAGTCGGCATACTGTAGTAGCTGCCTCATGGCCACAAGGCTTAAAGAGGTCATGGGAACTATGTAGAGATGGTGAGAGTTGCCCGGGTGAACTTGATGGCTGGTCACATACCTTACACGCTTGCACATATCTGTAGGAGAAGGGAGGGAAAATATGCACAGATGGGTGTGCGGGTGAGCTTCAATACTAGCTTTGGCTTTTATCCTTTGATAAAGGATCTGAGATTAGTTATAGTAAGGGGTGTGTTGGTAATTTAGTCTAAGTAGCGGGTTTGGTACTGTTTAATAGGGCTTAATATTGCGTGCCCTGAAAGTGCCTGGTGTAAGCCTGCGTAAGCTAGTCATCATTTATTCGCTTACTTTTGGATTGACTTCGATTCCCTGGTATCATCGGCAATCTGTAGTTCTGTATAATTTTGAGTCTCGGGGCTCTGACCCTGCCGATCAGAATGATGTGCCTTCCCAGGTTTTGGTTGGGTGCTGTGAATGCTACGTACAGGAAACAGCGTTGCTGGTATCAGAGACAAAAATCTTGGCGGATGGAACCCGCTTCCTGTCGTTGTGCTGCGCCAAATCACCTTGTCGATCTTCTGCTTCCAGGATACTTCCATTGCGTCTGCGTCCGAAGCTGACAGGGTCCCGGAGATACGTGTATCGCCTGGCGGAACCGTGGTCCATGGCCAGGGATCTCAATGTCTATGAATCCCATGCTGTTGCAGGGGCGAATATCGGGCATCGGGCAGGTATGCGTCAGAGAACAAGCGACCTCGAGAATGATGTGTATATCGCGTTTGGCTGAAATGGATGATATCGCTGGTGGTCGACATCAGTGTAAAGTCGCTTTTGCGAAATATAGGATCGACAGTCGAGGGTGAGGTGATAGTTTCTGGCTTGGTTGACGAAGGGGTTGCGGGGGGAAGAGAGGAGATGACGAGCCGGCGTGCTGTATGGACAGGCGGAGCGCCATGACTGCTAGATGTTGCTGTGATCGCCTCAACCTGAGGCAAATGGACTGTGGAGCATGGCACTGATGCTGGCCAAGAAATTTTAGGGTGCGCAGTTGGGTCCTATACGGTGTTCTGCCCAAGTATTGATTTTGGAACTACAGAAAGTCAGAGAGATGGGTAGAGGGGAGGTATTTGAACAGGGATCACCTCGCTTTCAAATTTTGGGAGCATGATGCGGAAGTCATTCACGAATACAGGTGCTAGCCTCAGAGTCTTGAATACGTGGTTCATTTTGAGGATTGAGGATTTGCCATTGCGAGTGCAGACGAGGCGTATGGAGAGGAGATGCTCGACCCAGACAGGAAAAGCCTCTCTTTCAAATCCCTAAGTGGGGGCAGTGGAGAACACCAAACAGACCTGGACATTCACCGGTGAATTTCTTCACCAGGAATGAGCCAAAATCAACCAAAGCCTTCTGGGGGCCTTCTGGTATTCTTCTGTGGTCGCATGAAGGGTTTCGCTCTGCCGCTCGAGTTTCTCCGGAAATTGTCCTCTGGACGTCCAGGAGAACGAGGATGCGCCGTTCTGTGGTGACGCGGCCACGGCGGGGGTACTTTGAGAGCTCGTTAAGCTTATTCATGACGGACGCTTAGTTGAGGTTGGTAAGGGTTAGTAGTGTCCGGCAGAGGAAGACGATGACGTCATGAAAATTTGAAATTGAGAGCTTATTACCCCTTTTGACTACGTCCGCGTGTCAGCTGGACCCTTTTCACCAAGGGATACACTTCTGGAGTAAAGAATTCTGCCAAGACCTTGTATTATATGAGTGGCTCAAAAAGAACCCTCAACCCTTTTCCCTGCCAACATCAGACTTAGGGGAGTCAAAAAACATATCACTAGGCGCAATCAACTCATCAATCCAGCCTGGCATAACACCACCCAGATCCTTCGATACCGCCGTATCCCGCGGAAGCCCTCATATGCACCCTATATTCAAATTGACAACCAACCCCTACTCATAATCGCAATCTCCCAAACACACATTCTGGTCCCAATGCACGGGTTGGCGGAGTCACAGTAGTAGTGGCAAGACGCCACAGGGATTCAGACACCACAATCTTCACAGCACCCGACTTTACCCTCGACCGCATCGCCGCATTCAAAGGCGACGGTTTACAAGGAGTGATTTTCGGATTGGATTAAGCTTTGGTATGTGATCTTTTCTGTTTTTTCTTTTCGCCTGCTTACCGAGTATTTCAGAGTCAAATCCTATTCCACCAGTGAGGAGATACATATCACATCGTAGCATACTTTTCGGGTTTAGCATACTGAATTGGACCTCCTCAGGAATGGGCTGTGGAGTTATGGTGGCGGTTGATAACAATTGTCAGTTGGGGACGATTGCGATGGCTGAGAAGCGGTGGAAGAAGACAATAGGACATTGGAGTTTCAATCCTTTTTTGGCAAGCTCAGGCTAGACGCGTTACGTCGGAGTCCCTACATTGGTGACATCAGGCCAGAGCTCGGAGAATGGTTGAGCTCCTAACAGGCAGTAGCCTGTGACCACTGCAGATAATGACGGCACCGACGGTGCTTGTTTTGGTGGTCGTCCTCTCTTTCCCTTACACTTTGATTGCAGCTAACTTGGCCAGTGACTCTACAAACCTCAATATGCCCCTTGTGTCCCCCCAGCCTGCCCCTGCGATAATGGATAATCACTGTCTCGTGATGCGCCTCTCCTTGATTCTTAATCCAGCTCTCATGGTGCACTTGGCATTCTCGTCACTCTCCTCGCTATTGTCCAGTTTCAGCTTTCAAACAATAATGCAATTTCTAGTGTGGGTGTCTCCCGTCAGGAACCATATAGTAGAAGGGGTAACACTGGGCAACTGGGCCTGGAATGGAAGGCAGGATCTTAGTCTGGGTTGGTCTAGACAGGTCTAGACTAACCTAGACTAACTCAGACCAACATTTTTTCACATTTCTCACACGGCGACCCACAACCTGTAAGGATTAATCTAAATGGAAGCCCGGGTTTCTCTCAATCTATTTGAGAACCCAGGTTCCCCACAGGGTCCAGCGTGACGCCAAGGATGATTGGCGCCAAAGAGCACCTACCGGAACCTCCGGAGTCTAGGGAACAATGAGATGTCATACGAGCCGCGCCCCGCCCTACATGATTGTTGATCCCAAACAAGTATATTTCGCATGGTGCGCGCTGTAAAAGAAGAAACAAGTGACATTAAAAGAGGGACTAGACTTAGTTATTATAGAAGTGTACTAGCTCACCGGACGCGGTTGTGCCCTTGCTGGCCACAAACTCCACGCTGGTATGAATAGCTTGTCCGGACTACCTGGGTGTCCAAAGTGCTTGTGATCCTAGCAGTGCAGGGACGCCCAACGAGCTTGACAGGAAGAATATTTTTAATTATCTCAGCCCGCTCTGCACCATCAGCTCTCTGCCTGTATAAAATTAAGAATTAGTTAAATGTGGAATTACGGGCGCTAGCTCGTGGTTCTGGGCCGAAGCGCTGAGCGCCCGGACCCACGGACCTCGTTATTCATCCACTGCCTTTCTCTAAATTTTCTTTTACTTATTGTTTTATTTCTCTATTGTGATAGGTGGTTGGCTTTCTCACATGGATACACACTGGGTCACCGGCTATGGCTGATGCTAACGCAGTGGCAGCCGGCTACGCTGGCTTCCCCAGCGAGCTGCCCGCTGTGCCGGCCCCTACTGGCCCTGACACGCAGGTTGCCGAGTCCTGTCACAGTTCGTCACGGTTGAACCCCCAATTATATTCCCAGGCTTTGTAGGCTAATTTGATATTGATTCATGAAAACCCGGGTTTTCAAATAGAATCATCCCAACCTGTAATGTTGGAAATGTTATTAACATGTGAGAAACTATTTGTTAATAACATCATAGTTTCCAACCCAGCCCTAGTCTAGAGTTTCTCATTTTCAATTCCATCACCAGAGATAATTGAATTCAGCCCACACAGGGAAAACCTGGGAAGGCACATCATTCTGATTGGCAGGGTCAGAGCCTTACACCAGGCACTTTCAGGGCACGCAATATTAAACCCTATTAAACAGCACCAAACCCACTACAGTCGAACCCCTCTTAACCCATAGCCCTCGGGAACACCATCCGGCTATGGGTTATTGGAGGTTATGGAATATGAGGAAAGGCCTAAAATAGACTTCAAAATTTGGAGAAAAAATAATATTATGTATCTGTTTATTTGCGACTAAAATAGGTGGTAAGTGGGGTCAGAACTAAGGCCTAAGGATTTGGATCTTTCTAAACGGGCCTGTTGTTTAAAAGAAGCCAGATATGCCTCCAGCTCGTGTGTCAGACTGGATCATCTACGTGGCCACCAATCAATAGTTGGGGGTTGTCACGCTGTGACACATCGTCACAGACCCCCCTTTATAAATGTATCATCTGCAATGTGCGTATTTCACAAGATATTTAGCCCTTTTACGGACTTTAGGTAGGGTAAAATGAAAATAGAACCAACATTCAATGATGTCGGAATGCTAGATTACAAGTGTGGCATGTATTTATATAGCCCAAAATGTATGGGTTTTTGCCAAAAAAAGGTATGGGTTATTGGGTATTGCGGACCTGTGGGTTATGGGTTAAACGCCCCCGCATTCCAACTTGGGAAATCAAAAAAGCTATGGGGTATTGGAGGTTATGGGTTGTCAGGGGTATGGTTTAAGAGAGGTTCGACTGTACTTAGACTAAATTACCGACACACCCCTTACTATAACTAATCTCAGATCCTTTATCAAAGGATAAAAGCCAAAGCTAGTATTGAAGCTCACCCGCACACCCATCTGTGCATATTTTCCCTCCCTTCTCCTACAGATATGTGCAAGCGTGTAAGGTATGTGACCAGCCATCAAGTTCACCCGGGCAACTCTCACCATCTCTACATAGTTCCCATGACCTCTTTAAGCCTTGTGGCCACGAGGCATCTACTACAGTATGCCGACTCAAAGCACGATTATCAGTTGTTGTATTGACCATTCTCTTTTGTACATTAGGGTCCTAAAGACGAGGTGGGTATTGTGTCCTCTCACACACAAGTAGGCCGATTTATTAAAAAATCTCAAAAGGATTGCAAGGAAAGCAGCTGTCGATTCAGCAAGAAACATCGAAATAATTGCGTAGATCCCTCGTGCAATCACCCACCGTAAGTAATACCAATACAATTCACTCACTAGGCTACATTATAACACATCTTTCAAGGTGGAGTCATGTACCAATCACGAAATTGTATACAAAATGTGAGATTCTGATAGCTGGGTTTTGGGTTTTGAGCTTACAGCCTCTAGGCATACGCGATTCTAGGGATTGCCCCGTCTGTCATGACCCTCCTGGTCGGTGGCGTATCTCATAGGCCAATCCCTACCCAAATACCTGATCTTGGGGACCTCATGTTTTGGTATATGATACGACTGGCATGTTATCAAAGGAAAATTGTGACGGTGTGTTGTGGGGAACGGAATTCGGCTGCACACGAAATCCGTTCTCCCCAATTAGTTATTTTTTCACACACAATTGAGTATTCAAGTAGATACATTTGTACTTAGATACTCAGCTCCTCACAATGAGGATGATGATATTTCAATTTGAAGTACGAAGATCTTTCTACAACGGCACTATCACATCCACCCTTTCAGTATAATACATCACCAGGTAGTCCGTTAAGTCTTAAGGGTAAGATCTGAGGCGCATGAACCTGACGTTAGCCCTAACCGTGTACGCCATTGGGTCACTAGGGCCGTCGGCCACCCTGCCTCCTTGGCCCTTGGATTTAAATCAGCACAACATCTCATGAGTATACGGACTATGTATTAGTCTCACCCCGCATACGAGTCCAAGGGTGCCAATGAGAGACAAACAGCTGCCAGAAGTGGTCTGGAGCCCACCTGGATCCAATGTTGACTGCAGTATAGTCGCCTGGGTGCGCGGGATTAGTGACTAAGTGATTGGAAACTGGACGGCCCCCTACACTGAAAGCCACTCGAACTGATGCAGTAAGAAATGGCGTCGCCTGCAAGCGAACTAAAGGTTGCCCATCAAAAAAAAAAAAAAATAACTAGTAATAGTTGTAGCGAAGTTTCAGCTTACTGGGATTTGGCCAACAATGGAACAGAATTGGCTGTTGTGCAGTGCACCATCAAAGCAAACGGTAGCATCCTGCGTCCCGGCATCGCAAGTCACAGTTTGAGCCAAAGTTGAGCAAATGACATTAGCGATAGTGAAGAGGAACAGCTGGTAAGAAATGTGAGAGTTAAGCAGACGGGATTTTACTGGAGGGACTGAAGCTCATCCCCCTGTTTTCGGAGACATCGCGGATATTTGACTATGATATGAGCCGGGGATTCCTCAACCATAGGTGCACTTTTGTACCTCAGAGGCCTGTGAGCGATTGCTTCACGTTGCCCAAATCGTAAATGGGGCAGTGCGTTTATTCAAATGCAGGCACATTCTTCTAAATGGACCTCATAGGTAAGGAACAAACCATTGGGCGATGGGCTCTCCACAGAAGTTACCTGCGTTCCCGAGTTCCTGTATATGGCGGGGGACTTGGACGAAAGACATGCATGGAAGCGCTCTCCTGATGTCTTACACTGGGGATGGACGATGAGTTATTCGCGGGATTCGAGTTGCCTGCATTCTTGAAGTCAAAAGCTACAGTGAAAATAAATTTGCATACTTTTTCTAGTGCCATGTTCGCAGGGTGGTACCCGCCAATCACCGCAAATGACAAGAGGTTTGGAATGGAAGATATACGTGGGGGCACTTTCCTGATGTCTCACGAGTCAGCGCTCCGACTGAAATACACATGTCTCATCCACTGCTGGCTATTTTGAGGTGCATTCTACAAGTCTCACGAGTCGACGCTCCGGCTTCACTCAACCTCCTACCACATTTATGTGCGGACCAAACTTCGATGTCCTAATAAGGAATGGTAAGCACTCAGCTAATAGTGACAACTTGAATGTAAAACACCTGACTAAAATTCTGGTGAGGAGGAAGTTACATACATGTAAACTAGACAAAGCCATGTGCTGGATTATTGTAAGTCTACTGGGGCTCACTAATCACACAACCAAGAGCGGACTTGGATGTCTATCTGAGACAAGATGAGGATACTCATATTGGATGCACGAGAGAAAATAAAAGTAAGAGAGAGAGAGCATGATCAGGTAGCTACAGCATTATAGGTTAGTACGTACATGTGATAAGTCTTGGCTTACAACTACTACTCATACTTCGCATCTCTATACTACCACAAGCAAAATAAATGTTGAGACGAGGTGAGCATAGGACCAGATATTATCTACGGATATGGTATGAGACCACCCGAACCAATGTAGTACAAAATAGCGTCACCCCTGGTGTTGTTTGCCAAAAGCATAGTAAGTGAGGCTCACCGGAATCCGGCTAATAGGACTATAGAGTTGTTTCAAAAGGGACCACCAAAAGGCAGGGTGTGAGGGTACCTCATGCGCTATAACACCTGTGAAATGGTATCACATGAGCATCAAAAGATGCTCAGATCAAAACACCTCGGAGCGCCCATGGAAAGGCACCCCTCCCCTTGAGCTCGAAGGAGACAGCCCTTTCAAGGGTTCAAGCAGTGTGCGGTGAAGGGAAGTGAACTCTCCTAAAATCACAAATAAGCGCAAGTGCAATCAAATCTAACAATCGTAGGGCTTTGTAACTGAGGTGAGGAAGGACAGTGCAGCTGGGTGCAGTGAGGTCAGGGAGAGCGAGAAAGAGAAGAGAGAAAGATAGGGAGAGAGGTTGCAAGAGAATGCAGAAAGTAATATAGGTCGGGGTGAGGTAGTACTCGCTATCTTCCACTTCACTACATGAGGACATTTTTAAGCTACGATACAGTGGAATGTGGAGCCCGACTACAGGTATTCAATTTTTCAGGCTTCAAGGATATGGCCGAGGATAATATCTAAGTGTTTTCTACGGGGACAAAGCATGTACTACAGATTTTGAAAGCTTCTATGTCCTTCTCCTGCAAGTGGGGGAGGTGCCCAAGTCCACGACTGGCTCCGATCACTTGATCCGCGAAACGCCAAGGTGCCACCTACGATGGCGTCCCATTTCTGTTTCTGTCTGGTTACATATACCTCATTTGTGTGAGGTGTGATCTGACAACACTCAGGCTGGAATTCATGTCCATCCGATTGTATAGGAATGAGTCTTCAATGACCCAATGAAGAATTTAGTAGATGATCAAATCGAACTAAAATTGTAAGAGACCTAGTCGGATTGAACTATTTCCGAAATGATTGGATGATATTGTCTTGTGCAATGTGGACGTATCTTATGTATATATATGATAAGGAAGTATTTCTTGCATTCTACAGTGTGCGTAGATATTCTTGCTCATCCGGTCTTATTCTTTGACCAACCGTCATGTCAATGGCACTTCAAATGGATCGAGAGTACTCCGAATAAGATGAATTGGGGACAAGGGCAATTCAACGAAGAGGAGTCTTGAGCAGAAACAAAGACTCATTCGAGGGAAGGAGCGTGTAAGGGGGGGGGGGGGTTTACAAATTCAAGTAGAAAATATTATGTACAGAAAGGCGTCACCAGCACCATTTCGAGCGGAGACCATGTAGAGATATGTAGCAGCAGTCTGTGTCCGAGTGGGGGAGGTTAGATAGAGTGAGATTACGCTGGGGGACAAACTGATTCAGAAAAGCATGCTCAATTCGCCGTGCCTACGCAGTAGCGTTTCATTGAAACCATTACCGACCTCGAGTTTCTCTTGTGTAGCCAACAGGGTTCTTTCCTCCCGATTCGCCCAATCGAACGCTCGAGAGCTCCACAGGATTAACGGCTCAAGCTCGAGTTTTGGCGAAGACGACTTAAGGCCACCGACGTAATCAACACGATTCCATGAGTACCTGCAGCGGTGGGCACAGCCAAAGAGCTCTCGCCACCCGAGCAAGCGAAACGAAGTCCCCCAGTTTTTAAGCGAGCGTCTTTTGTGACAAGGGGGTTACCGCGGTCCCCGGGGCAGCCAAACAAAACCCCGAGATATCTACACCCTTCACCGTTTTGCACATTGCTTACGGTCTTATCAGAGCTGCTTGATGCTCGGATCGGCAAGCCATGTGTTTGTTTCTCTCCTCATTGTGTGATGGCATAGATCATGTGGCGCTGGGCATTTTGAAGATTCCGGTATCCGGGGTCCCGTCATCGACCCTTTCATCGCGCACACTGGACCTCCCTCACCACGAACATCGACAACCTCTCACCCCTTCATCGATGTCGACGCTCGCGGCAGCATACACCAACTCATTGCAGGCCCAGGCCTCCACATCAACATCGGTCTCCACAACACCTGCTGGCACCGAACAGCCTGGAGCAAGCGCCAGCACAAGCACTGCAGCTCCCACTGCCGCTCAGTCTGAGGACGATTCTGCAAAGAAAAAGAAGACAACAAAGAGAAGAAAGGTCAACCATGCATGCTTGTACTGCAGGAGGAGTCATATGACCTGCGATGAGGGAAGACCTTGTCAACGTTGGTGAGCATTGGAGAATTCGAGAGGCTGGTTGTGTGCACCCATGGTCTGTATCTTACAGTATCAAGCGGGAGATTGGTCATCTCTGTCATGATGAGAGGAAACCGAAAACATCGGACAAAGCACCTATAGCCTCCACAAATCCAACGAATGTTGAACTAGCGAGGACATTCGCGCCAGGTGCATCTAGTCTTTTGTTGATCTGTTGTTGTGTTGACCTTATCCAACAGTAACGGTTTATCAAGGACCACCGCCCACCGCTGCGACTGCCTGGCCAATAGCTGTCGCTCAGACCAGTTTCTTGTACCAACCAGAAACGCTCGGGAACGAATTTTCAGTCCTCACGTACGTTGCATGAAAGCGCCTGCCCTCAACTGTACATCCGTTTATCGAATGCAGGGACTTTTTGGAGACCCTAGATGATGGACTATTCTCCACCCCTCCGACAACACTTCCACCCTCGATTATGACATCGACCTCCTACAGCTCAAATACCACAACTACCACGGCTGCAAACGCGACTACCCGCCCCCGAAGGGAACATCGAGCGCGACTGTGACTACTCAGACTTTTGCCACCGCGGCCTGATGATAGTAGTGCCGCAGACAAGCCGGACGCAGAGGCCATTCTCCCTTCAGCAACCAAGACAGAAAAATTCTTGCTCACAGCTGCAGATCAGGAGTCTGGTTCCAGAGACGAGCGCCTTAACCGGGTTATCAGGAGTAAATATGAGGCTGGCCTTTTGAAACCATACAACTACGTAAAGGATATGCTCGCTTGTCGAGGTGGATGGACAAGAAGTGAGTCAATTTTGACACTGGCATGCAGTCAATACCTCTCTCATATCACCCTAGCGTCTCTCAGGAGTCAAAACAGCAGATACTCCAACCCCTCTCTGTGCTGAGACCGAAGTTCAGGGTATGCGCGCTTGATCTATCAAAACCGTAGACATCTGACATCGGCCCCAGGCCATTGCACAGTCGTTACGTGACATGGTATTTATCTCCGCCCATTCCTTTCGTGTTTTCCGCTAAGCAAATTGCACTTAGGATCTAGTCTTCATTGAAGAGGCATTCGAACGTATGCTCCTGGATTACGATCGTGTGTTTTCTGCCATGGGGGTGCCAGCATGTCTCTGGCGGCGTACAGGAGAGATATATAAAGGTAACAGGGAGTTTTGCGAGCTGGTAGGAGTTGATGGATATATGATGCGTGATGTAAGTGTCTCCATCTATATATCCCCGCCAATCACCCTTACCCCTTAATTATCACAGGGGCGGCTATGTATATATGAACTTATGGCCGAGGAATCAGCTGTCAATTATTGGGAGGTGAACTATTCCTTTTCTTAGCTACAAAAACTCCACCTTGGCGCATACTTACTCGTTTGTTTCCATGACAGAAATACGGACATGTGGCCTTCGATTCAGGCCAAAAAGCCGTTCTGACCTCCTGTGTGCTTCGCTACAAGCCGGTTCTTAATCCAAACCCAGCGGCTTCCCCTTCAAAGGATAACAAAAAAGACGATCAGCCAATGGAAGAAGGGTTCATCAACTGCTGTTTCTCGTTTACAATCCGAAGAGATAAGTGGGGCATTCCAAGCATGATCGTCGGCAACTTTATCAAGTGTTAGAAATCTTGTTGTATCCTAAAAATTTCGTTGGCTGACTCCCTAAGGAGTCGCCGCACGGCATCCCTCGTGATACTTACCCGAATCCGGGTTTTTGTCTCTCCTTTGACGTAGTACGAGCGATTTCTTCGCTCGCCTTGACCCTCTGATGCGAGCCATTGAAGGGTCTACTCCGTGCCTAAAAGCCTCCACTTTTTTTTTGTAGATTTTAGTGGTGATGGGCAATGGTGTGTGTAATATATATCTGCTTCATGTGCTGCTTCCTTCTTAGATGGAAATAGATTCTGCACATACCCCGAGCACCAACACAAAGTCTCATTTGACTAGATTATATCCAGAGCTCAATTACGCACGCGAGAATTGGATAGCACTGGGCGGTGATTACAAGTCAGATACAAACATTGAACCGTGAGTATTTCATTATCCATTATCAGTGTCCTTCAAACCATCATGCATAGCAGCGTCCTATTTCGCGAGTTCATAAAGTGCCTAATCCAGCGTTCATGTCGGAATCGAAGGATGAACTAGTTAGTTGCTACCGCAAGTCCAAGAGGCCTAATAATATCATCAGTCCGCAACTAAGCTCGACGCACAACCGATATTGAAAACAAAAATCTCTTACATCGGGAGTTGCGGGGGTTCCAATGCTACTGTAAGGCGAAGCGCCAAGGCATTCGGCAACAGTGACGAGCTGGTAACCCAGGCCCTTCAATCCGGCAATGACATAAGGAAGAACATCTGCGCTGTTGACCATGGGAAATCATATCAAGTTATCAGAAGAAAGGAGGCAACAGAGAGATCACGAACCCGGTGGTTTCTGTTAGTTAGAGATGGCCGTGAATATGATTGTTCTCCAACGAAAGGGGAAGAAGGGCGTACCGTAAGGCTCATGTTCAAGCGAGAGGATCGTGCTGGGTTTCTGACTGAAGAGAGTATCATATAAGGACTTTTGTTTTTCGACAGAAGCTCCGAGAGAGTCTTCGGAGCTGTTTTTGTGTTGTATGGCATTGGAATGAGCTACACGGTTCTTGGAGTCCACGAGAAATTATACACACTCAAAGTCCCAAATGACAACGGTCTCGCCGAGGGATGAAGCAATTGAGACGACATCATCGTTGTATTCACCATAAGCTTGTAGGGCGCGTAGGTCAGTAATTCTCTGCAACTTTTGCCGGACAATTCTGGCTTACGCGGCCTCATAAACGCAGGGACTGCTCCAGTAATCTTCGTGATGGCCTCTAGAACACCAGTTAATTATCCTACGCAAATCGATTCCCGCATCAAGGCCTACATACCATGAACACTGCCGAGCTGGAACTTGACTACATCGGCGACAACTTGTCAGCGAGAAAACGGCAAAGACAAATGCGCAGATCCATACGCTCATCCACTGAGAGAGTAGGGAGATGTTCATGGCTCCAGGTGTGAGAGGCTACCTGGTGGCCATTGCTGAAGACGTTCTGGACCCTCTGAACCATCTCGGGGTCGTAGATACAACCGTCTATGACATTTTAGTCAAGGCCTGAGGTGATATACCGGACTCACAATTATTCCCATCTTTGAGCAGAAGTCGTAAGCGCAAGACCAAGGCGTATAAGTAACCTTCGGGACTGACTGAAGAAAAAAGTTCCCTTTGCACCGTTCTCATTCAAAACTTGAACGATCTCGCTCCTAAGTAGTTACAAGTCGATCATGCCTCCTATAACTCAGGGAAGCAAACTGACGAATAGATATAAGGACCATCGTCCTGGAGTAATTACAAAGATTAATGTTTAAGGACGTGACCTCACAAAGGAGGTGCATAACTTACAAAAGTCAGAGCAACAGTTCCAGGTTGAGTACACTGTGTGACCACCTGAGGTAGTTGACGTTTGAACGGAATGGCAGTAACAGCTACCGCCTCGAGTGTGAGGGCAATTGTGAGAATCCTGAGGTTCATGAGTTCGTAAGGGAAAGAAAAAGGCTGGGGTGTAGCCTTGGTGCGACTTGCATTTCGAGGGGGGCCCGGGTCTTTATACCATTCTTCCTAAGCGAAAATTCTCCTGAGCTTCAGGCATAACCCGAAGATAGGGTTTTTGCAACCCAAAATGACGCTGAACTTTCAAGTCATGTAGCATTGGGTTTACGAAAGGCATGTAAATGAAAGATATTCTCCTGTTGGTCGCGTGACACCATCATTATAACCAAAGGAGAAGGTTTTTGGGGCAAATATAGCCTGGGAGGCAGGAAATTCGCTGGGGGTCGAGGGATCGACAGCCATCGCATACATCGTGCGGATCTTTGGTCAATTCGAAAAGAGGATCAACGAGAAAACGGGAGACCCTACTCCGCAGCTATCCCGGGCCGCGCAGAAAGCTGGCACCCACAGAGATCCACGAGCTGGGAAGAGGGGGACTGAAATTCACTGATCTTTAGTGGCGGACGCATGACTGACATGATGACATCAAGACGACCGTTACACCCAAAGTGACTTGATAAACCACTGACCGGGCTCAATCATTTTCTTCAGGTACTGGATGAGAATCAATACTCTAGATGGAATGCAGACACCGAAGAAAACCTTTGGCGGCTCATTCACGCAGGCCGCGCGCCAAAAAATATTGAGGATACCCGACTCGATGATGATAATTTCCAGTGCGCGACTGGTCCGGGTTTAGGTGGGATTCCCAGCGAGTGAGGCATTAGAGGACGAATGATATGGTTTGATTAGATTTATCGAGTAGTGCGGGTACCTAAACTTGAAAAGCTGACCAAGTGATGAAGAGGAGCTAAGGAAGGAGGGAGCTACACGACTCCGTGAAATGTACTTGAGACCGCCGGTTGCTCTGAGCAAATTTTAGTGGGGTTTCGCCTAGCTTTTTTTGAGTCAGAAATTGGTGGCATCAGTGGTGTTCTGGTTAGGTCTTCTTGATTGGTAGACTCGAAACAATATTCTAGTGGCAGGCTATTTCCGGGCCTGTTCGATGATGAACGTTATAATAGATGGATGTGAATACCTGATGGACAGTGGGTTTGGTGAGGTGGCGGCTATAGATATCCAACCTCAATTCGACCACGATAATAACTTTGAACTCCGCGGTTTTCCTGCCTAGCGGCAGTAAAGGAATGACAGTGGTTATCTAACAGTTTACCCAAGAGCAATCTACTTAGTTTTTTCGTACGGCTTAGAAAACTTGGCGAAGAAATGTTATATGACCTCCCCCGTCAATGTGTTGCTCTCTTCTACCGCTGGAATCTCGTTGATTTTGACCTGAATCCATGTGGCAATATGGTCCTCATATGCAGCATACTTCTTCCCACCTTCTGAAGGTAACTTTGTTACCTTCACATTGTGCTTGTGATGAGTCTTGCTGAGGACCTCCTTGAAAGTGAGCAAAGGCTTCACAGACCACCAGTGCTTGCTGCCCAAAGCAAATGTCCTCAAATGACCAGACCACAGTAATACCAAGACCAAGATAATTTAAATGCTTGATAGGAGCTGCAAATGCTGAAGGAATGAAAAGTGGACTGCTTGCTAAAGTCCATGTTGATGTGCAAGTGTGTACTTCTTCCACAGATAGCACTCTCATTTCTCTATGTGCAGTGCCTCTAGTACCCTGAACTGATTTCTACATCAAAGTTCAAACTCTTGACCATTGCTCACATCCTTGCTGACAACATAGTACGGGCAACAGCAATGTTGGATGAGCAGAACATTGACTTACAGGTGACAATGAAATGAAAGCTGAACAAGCATTAGTAAATTACTCATGTTGAGGCGATAATTTGGTGTGGCAGACTTTTCTAGGGGAAACTTGGAGTCACAATTGGCAAAGCCAACTCCAAGGGTGTCTTATGCTTATTAAATATAATGATTGGGTAACTGCCAGGTAACTTCCATGATTTTGGTTAAAGTACTTGGGTTTCAAAACATTCAGTTAGGCAAGAGTTAGGGAGTTAGGTGCTCACATCATGATATGTGAAATGATATTCTATTTTAGTGACTGTAAAACCAAGGCCACTACTCGTGGGGCTTGCACGAAACCAAGATCAAGCCATCTTCCTGATTTGGGTGCATGAGAATATGTGGAAGAAGCCAGCTGAAATAAGTTGGCGCATATTATTTCATCCGAACTGACCCTAATTTAGGTCGATTCACATGGCTGCCTGTCCCACTGCCTCACAACGCGGCGCCACCCAAGGTCAATGTGACAAGTGCCACACAGCCGCACCACAGCATTCACTTGTTTTACCAGTTACTACCACGTAAGTAAGTGAGTGTAATGCTCCTTCCTGCTCTACTTTCCCGCTGATTGTATACCTAGCTGCAATCTCTACTCTTGATAGGTACGTCAAATTTTAGGTTGACATGGAGTACATTGGAGTGATTTTTTCCCCTGGGCCATTACTAGCATAGCACCGCTTGCAGCGTGCAGAATATTATGCATCGTTTATTTTCCAAACCTAAGAGAAAGCAAGAATTGGCTGAAGGGAGGGAGTTTTGGAAAGCGGGGCTATTAGCATATGAAGAATTCCAGCATACGGGGATACTTAACGATGTGGAGAGGGCAATTGGGAATTTCCAGCAGGCTCTATTGCTTACTCCTGATGGCCATGCCTACAAACCACAGTATCTCAATAATCTTGGAAATTCCTTCGAGAGCCGATTCTGGCACGTAGGGATGCTCAGCGACCTCGACGACGCCATCAATCACCAACAGCAAGCTATGGCTCTCACTCCAGATGTTCATGCTGACAGACCACTATATCTCGATGATCTCGGACGTTCTCTCAGGAGTCGATTTGAGCACACTGGGATGCTCAGTGATCTCGAGGACGCCATCCATTACCAACGGCAAGCTGTGTCGCTCACTCCGGATGGTCACGCCAACAAACCACAGTATCTCAATACTCTCGGACTTTTATTGCAGAGTCGGTTTCAGCGCACAGGTACACTCAGTGATCTCGAGGATGCCATCAGCCACCAACGCCAAGCTGTGTCACTCACCCCCGATGGCCATGCCAATGAATCACAGTATCTCAATAATCTTGGATGTTCCTTCCGGAGTCGATTTGGGCACACAGGGATGGTCAGTAATCTTGAGGATGCCATCAGTCACCAACGGCAAGCTGTGTGGCTCACTACGGATGGTGATGCCAGAAAACCACTATATCTCAATAATCTTGGACGTTCTCTTAGGAGTCAATTTGAGCATACAGGGATGCTCAGTGATATCGAGGACGCCATCAATCACCAACAGCAAGCTGTGTCGCTCACTCCGGATGGTCACGCCAACAAACCACAGTATCTCAATAATCTCGGACTCTTATTGCAGAGTCGGTTTCAGCGCACAGGTACGCTCAGTGATCTCGAGGATGCCATCAGCCACCAACGCCAAACTGTGTCGCTCACCCCCGATGGCCATGCCAATGAATCACAGTATCTCAACAATCTCGGATATTTCCTCGAAAGTCGATTTCGGCACACAGGGATGGTCAGTAATCTTGAGGATGCCATCAGTCACCAACGGCAAGCCGTGTGGCTCACTACGGATGGTGATGCCAGAAAACCGGTATATCTCAATAACCTTGGACGTTGTCTCAGGAGTCGATTTGAGCGTACAGGGATTCAGTGATATCGAGGACGCCATCATCCAACAGCAAGCTGTGTCGCTCACTCCGGATGGCCATGCCAACAAACCACAATATCTCGATAATCTCGGATTTCTCTTGCAGAGTCGGTTTGAGCGCACAGGGATGCTCAGTGATCTCGACGATGCCGTCAACCACCAACAACAAGCTGTGTCACTCACTCCGGATGGTCATGCCAACGAATCACAGTACCTCAATAATCTCGGATTTCCTCGAAAGTCGATTTAGGGCACAGGGATGGTCAGTGATCGAGGATGCCATCAGTCACCAGTACAGGGATGCTCAGTGATATCGAAGACGCCATTAATTACCAACAGCAAGCTGTGTCGCTCACTCCGGATGGCCATGCCAACAAACCACAATATCTCAATAATCTTGGACTTTTCTTGCAGAGTCGGTTTGAGCGCACAGGGATGCTCAGTGATCTCGACGATGCCATCAACCACCAACAACAAGCTGTGTCACTCACTCCGGACGGTCATGCCGACAAGTCACAGCATCTTATAAATCTCGGAAATTCCCTCGAAAGTCGATTTAGGCGCACAGGGATGGTCAGTGATCTCGAGGATGCCATCAGTCACCAACGGCAAGCCGTGTGGCTCACGCCGGATGGTGGTGCCAGAAAACCACTACATCTCATCAATCTCGGACATTCTCTCAGGAGTCGATTTGAGCGTACAGGGGTTGTTAATGACCTCGAGGAGGCCATCAGTCACCAACAACAAGCCATGCTGTTCATTCCAGATGACGATGCCAGCAAACCAACGTCTCTTTCTAATCTCGGAAATTCCTTTGAGAGTCGATTTCGGCGTACAGGGGTGCTCAGCGACCTCACAGAGGCCATCAACTGCCATCAGCAAGCTATGTTGCTCATCCCGGATGGTCATACCAATAAACCACTATATCTCAATAATCTCGGATATTCCTTCTGGAGTCGATTTAGACACACGGGGATGCTCGGTGACCTCGAGAATGCCATCAGTCTCCAACAGCAAGCCGTGTCGCTTACTCCAGATGATCATGCTGGCAAACCACCGCAACTCACTAATCTCGGAAATTCCTTCTTGAGTCGATTCGAGCGCACAGGGATGCCCAGTGACCTCGACGACGCCATCAGTTACCACCAGCAAGCTGTGTCGCTCACTCCGGACAGTCATTCCAACAAGCCACAGTATCTCAACAATCTCGGATATTCCTTCTGGAGTCGATTTAAGCGCACAGGGAGGCTTAGTGATCTCGAGGAAGCCATCCACCACCTGCAGGAAGCCGTGTCCCGCATTCCGGATGATCATGCCACCAAACCACTCTGTCTCAGTAACCTCGGACTTTCCTTCTTGAGTGGATTTGGGTGCACAGGGATGCTCAGTGACCTCGACGACGCCATCAGTCACGAATGGCAAGCTGTGTCGCTCACCCCGGATGGTCATGCCGACAAGCCGCAGTATTTCAATAATCTCGGACATTCTTTCAAAATTCGATTTGAGCACTTGGGGATACTCAGCGACCTCGACGACGCTATCAATCACGAACAACAAGCTGTGGCGCTCACTCCCGATGGTCACGCCAACAAACCACTCTACCTCAGCAATCTCGGAGATGCCTTCGAGAGCCGATTTAAGCACAGTGGATTGTTGAATCATTTGGATCAGGCAATTTCATATTTTCGATTGGCTGCCACTTCCAACATTGGCCCCACATTGCTCCAATGCTATTCGTCCCGCCGCTGGGCTCGCCTAGAAATGAAACGGAATCCCCGTGATGCCTTGGCCGCATACCGCCAAGCTATCAATCTCCTCCCACAAGTTGCCTGGATCGGCGATCCCATTACTACCCGCCATTCACAGCTCACCGACCTCGCTGATATTCCGAGAGAAGCTGCTGCATTCGCCATTTATCTCGACCGTCCAAATCTTGCACTTGAGTGGCTTGAGCAGGGACGTTCAGTAGTCTGGAATCAATTTCTCCACCTTCGAACCTCTGTTAATCAGCTTCGTCAGGCCCACCCAGATATTTGTGCCGAATTCATACGAATTTCTCATGACCTTCAACGTGCAGCCACTCGAGGGCATGGCCAAAACACACCTAATTATATTACCAATCCTACTTTTCTTGAGGAAGAGATTCAACGCCATCATCGTCTCGCAGAGAAATGGGATTTGCTCGTGCAGGAGATCCAGTCCCTTCCAGATTTTTGTGACTTTCTTCTCCCAAAGAAGGTCTCCGCTCTCATGGAAGCTGCTAGTTTGGGTCCAGTGGTGGTCATCAATGTCCATCAGCGCCGTTGTGACGCATTGGTGCTTGAGCGGGGAAGAGACCAGGTGCTCCATATCCCATTAAATAAGCTTCGATACAGTGATTTAACGAAGATGCACGACAAGTTGCGCCAATATCTTGGAAGCCCGAATCGGGCCCGGAGATGGGAGAGCCGTGCTGGTCGGCCGGCCCAGGTAGTGGATCGTTTGCTTCTGATGGATATTCTCGACCAACTTTATTCGAAGGTTGTATATCCTATCCTGCAAGGCTTGGGCATGACGGTAATGGATGCTTACTTTTGGAAGATAAATGTGCTGATATTGGCTTTAGACAGCTAGGTCTGAATCCCCTGACCTTCCGCGCATTTGGTGGTGTCCAACCGGTCCTCTCACTTTCTTTCCGCTCCATGCTGCCTGCCGTACAACCGAAACCAAGATAGACGGGACATTCAACTATGTTGTTTCTTCATACACTCCAACAATCAATGCCCTGCTCGAGGCACGAGCGGCAAAACACCAGCCATTCAATCAATTTGTTGGTATCGCCATGACCAACACACCTGGTCACAGCTTGCTTCCAGGCGCTGAAACAGAGGTTGCGAGGATACAAAAGCTGTTCTCTGCCAATTCTCAGCTGAGATCCGAGATACTTCGAAATGAGCAAGCAACGGGAGACCAGGTACTGATTCATATGGAAAACAGCAGCTGGGTTCATTTTGCATGTCACGCTGTTCAGGACAAGAAAGAGCCTACGCAGAGTGGTTTCTGCCTCCATGACCGACGTCTGACCATCATGGACATTGCCGCCAAGCCATCCAGTCATGCCGACTTTGCTTTCTTGTCTGCTTGTGAAACGGCGGCTGGGGATGAGAAAGTATCAGACGAGGCCATGCATATTACGGCTGCAATGTTGGGTGCAGGATATCGCAATGTGATTGGGACGATGTGGACAATACCCGATGAGGCGGCTTCAAGGGTTGCGACGAAGGTATATGAAGCCCTTCTGTCTGGGGGAGAGCCGGATAGTGATCAAGCAGCGCAAGCACTGCATGACGCCGTGAAGGCAATGCGGGGGTCGGACCAGGATTTGTATACTTTCTGGGTGCCTTTCGTACATTATGGCGCATGATGGTGCGTCAACGCCCTGAGGCTCAAGTGGATCAGGGCGTGCGGGATCATTGTTACACCACCAAAGACCACAATTACAAACGCCGTACACCCACACACAAACCAGATCAACCTATTCAATGTCAACTTCTATGCCTGCCTCACATCCATCCGCTCCGTCCTTCCTACATGTGTTAGCAGCGGCGCCAAAATATACCACATCAACAGCCAGCACAACGCAACCCACCGTCTCCTCGCAACACTCCTTCAACGCCTCCATCGTCTCAACCTTCTGTATCTCCCTTTCCAACGCCATCTTATCCATTAACCCATTTATATCTGTATTCGTGAACATATTTCTCGATGGCGATGTGACTACAAACCGAAATTGGGCACAGAATCTCCCGGCCTACTCGGCTGGGGCCATCATGCTCCTCACTTCCCAACGATGTGTTCTTATCATAATCGTCATCATACAACGACATGTATCGAACTCTACCGTCGCCCTCATGCATCGCACCGAAGCATTTGCCCGCCAGGAGAAAAGGAGGCTCGAACAAAAGGTCATCCGGCGGCGCCAACAGGAGGCCAACGCAGAAGCCCATGAAATACGCCAGGTGATCGCCGTCAATAATCACGCAGAGATCTCCCTTTCCGTCACTTCATTTTCATCTTCCATCTCCGCTAAGGGCCCCTCTCCCATGTTCCTATGGAGTGGACTGCCGTCACTCGCTACCACCCTTGCTTCCTCTTTCCATTACCCTTCGCTCCTCCTTCTCTTTCCTACATGCCTCGGTCATCTCCTGGAGCACTCCCTCCCGCGCACCCACTGCCGTGCACTCTCGCCCTCAATCGCAGGCCCTATTGTCCCGGCAAAAGACTGAAGGACAGGGGGGTTAGGGAGACTACCCATAAATAACCCTTGGACATGGTGGAAAACAATGTCCATAAGCGATGCGAAATCGGCTGCAAACGCCCTCGTTAGCTTCCATTTTTATCCACTGCCGAGCGAATCACCTTGTTCTTCCCAAAACCAAGAATCCAATCTCTTTTTCCGCCTGACGTCCAAATCTACCGTTGACGTTTGCAGATGATTTTCTTCCTGTACTCATTTGGGATCTATGTATATATATCATCAGTAAAAATAAATCCAAAGTGAACACCGGCATGGATATCGGAAGTCGATGGCATTAATCCCTCGAGTGAGCGATAATATATACGTACCTTCATGTCAGTCTCGCTGCTGTTGTTGCTCGGGGGCCATGAGACCTCGAAATCGAAAGGGCCTTAATAGCGCAGGTGCAAAAAGAAGAATCTTGGGCCGTCATTGGCCGCCAGCTGATGCACAATAGAGATGGAAGGGCAATTAGGGCTGCCCCGCTAGTTAGGCCAGGAGCAAAAAACGCAGCCGCACATCCTTCCTCCACTTCTCCACACAAGACTGTGCGATCACCGACTGCCCAACTCTTACAGGACCAGAGAACCTCCCGGATATGTTTGGGAGCATGTGTTCTTAGACCGCGGAGAAAAGGTCTTCTGGGAGAATAGGAGGCTGTAGAGATCCGGGTGGTGGCTGGCGAGAGGACTAGGACCAAGAGTGTCATTCAAGGGATGTCGAAGGTTGCTGAGAAACTCGTGAAGCCCATATAGACACTCTTGCAACGTCCTTTGGGTGCGCTGAATGTAAAAAGATGGGTCACATGAATGGGGGAGAGGATGGGTACTGCCAGTGCCAAGTGGACTTTCACAGGATCCCAGAGGAGCGACCGCACCACACAGGGGGGGTATGTAATTTCTCAGTCGGCATGGTCACCTCCCGCAATGCTGCGAGCCTGCTCAGCCAAACAAGATACAGACAAACAAAAGAGTGCGCACTTGAAATGGAACTCGATGATCTTCACTATTGCGGTCGTACAGAGTTGCGAAAGGATGGATAGTCCCAAGGAATACAGTGACAGCCGTATCAGATGGGCGACATTGCTTATATGCGGAGGTACTATGGCCAATGATCAATAGCCGCGCATATCTAACGCTGCCTTCACTATGGACCCAGGTAGGTGGGAAATAATTGTGTTTAAGTGATAAAAGGCTGGATTCACCCTTTTAGTGGGTGAATTGCGGGGAGGGGAATAAGATGGGAATTTCATCCACATAGAATTCCCACTTTAGCCACATTAAATATCCATGTTAATATAAGTTATACTATATGAATTAAGTGAATGAAATTTCATTAATTTATAGTGTGAAATATGACATAATATTTTCATCCATTATTGGTGCATGAATTTTAGGTGGAAGAAGGGGGATTTTAGGAGGGGAAATTTCATTCATTGTTAATGTATGAATTTCAGGCGGGAGAAGGGGGATTTTCATTCATTATTGATGTCAAGATTTCAGCTAGGAGAAAGGGAAAATTGAAGGGTGATTTCCAATATTTAAGAGAGGAATTACCATATATCTTCAAGATCCTGCCTCAGCTATTGTCGAACCTCTTTACCTGGTAAATGAAATGCCTTAAGTAGTGTTCCTTCTCGCCGCTGTCAATGAGAGAGCTTAGCAAGGATGCTTGCCTGGATTGGATAAGACAACAGCAGTTTAGATCTTTTTTATTTTATTTCACCTTAATGCTCTGGAAGTTGAACTTCATGATGGACGTATTTCCACTACAGGTAATGATTTTGCTATTAATACCCTAGAGCCCTTTGCTGTACCACGGTCCCGCTCAGCCCTGTATTAAGCACACCCTCCGGTGCTCGCTCTCCATGCAGTTCGACGTAGAGACATCATTTAAACAGCCACCATCTTCCCCTGTCCTCTCCACAATTCGCTTCTCCTGTTTTGTTAATTATCAGCTAAGCACGTCACTGCTGAAAAATTGTAGTGTTCTTACCACTGCCGAGTGGCCGTTGTTGTGTTTTTTTTTTTGTAGTTAGATAGTGAAAAATTAGATCTTATATGGTCGAGTAGTGTATACTACATTCACCTAGGGGCTTCTTGGCTTTTGCAGGCAATTTGAAGTAATGAGTGATAGTCCGGTATGTGTTCCCATCAAACCTGCATTTCTCCTGGGATGCGTTCCATAAGCGGTGGTTGTTGGTGCATGCTCGCTTGGGAACATGATGATGGAAAAGACTTACGGGGCTTATTTCTGCTCAAGTATTTACTATAGCTTATCTGTATAGCTTGCATCATTGCATCATATCTAGTTTTAGAGCTTGGATCTATCTGTAAAATCAGTAGTCAGATAGTCGTTCTCCAGTAAGAAATAAAGTACTATACGAACCTACAACTTCCGAATGTCCTCAAGGGCGTAGACCCGTCGCCCTTGGTTGGTGGCAACTATACCACCAATGCAGAATCGTCGTCGCTGCCAAGAGGATTCAGCGGCTGTGAGCTTCCATAAGAGTTTGTAACCCACCTCTCTATTCTTTCCTCACCGCCCCGGGACCGGTAGTATCCTGCAGTAGTAATGGAGGAAAGTAGCATCCCTCCAGCTGTTGTTATAGACCTCTACTTGGTCTCCACTCTGGGAATTGCGCATGAAATAAGCCAAGCTGAGGTATTTGGAGGGCACTTACCTCGAACGGTCTGGCGTGGTCTTCAGTTCGTATAGATGGCATCGTGGTTGAGTGAAAGAAAGGAGGATAGAGGCGGCGGGAATAAAACGTCGTGTGCTTGTGTGTGCTTGCTTGGGTCCAGCCATCAGGATCAGCAACGCTCACTGTCCCGCTCATTGTCCAATTGAAGGGCCTACATCCAGCCAGGGGTGAGGTGAGTCCCCCGGTGTCTGATATGATGACATTCCATCCCCATAGGTCTGTTACCTCCCAGACATTGGTGACGCATCCCCATCCTCCTCGGCGACTGCTCCCTCCCTTGGCCTCTCCCTCCTGGCACACTGTTGAGATCCTGGCTTTGTCAATACCCACCCTGTCGGCTCCGCATGACATCCTCCCCATCTCTCTCTCTCGCCTCCCGCCCGACCACACCGCCAGCAAGGCCACTTTGTTTTTTCCCCCTTGCTCGAGCCTGCACCGTCTCCCTCACCGTCGCATGCCCCTGGTGCTTTCATCTCCCAATTCTGCCCTTCCAACAGCGATGCATCACCACCTCAAGGTTCCTGAAGGTGGCAAGTTGATGACCCCCCAGGACGTGCATTTCTTCGAGGATGGTTATCCTAGCGAGTTGGTTGTTGTGGATGCTGGTGGGCATATCCCTCCCCGGACGACATTGATGACGTGGTGGGTGACACTGTCACTCAGGATGCTAGCGGGGTAGCCTCCGAGTGACATCCCAATCCTCCTGCCCCTGTGGACACCAGCCAGGATGCTCCTTCCGAGAAACTTTTCCAGACAAAAGGATTCTGCATATTTCACTCTTTCATCTAGCTTGTGCGCGCTATCGGTACCTGTCCACTCTTGCATTTTATCCTGCGGCAGGTTATGAGCCTCGGTATCACACAACATACACACGCTGACTCTTACCAATGTGTCTTTGGATGGTGGCCCACTCTCCCGAGGATCATTTCCCAGAATCGCCTTTTTTCAGCTCCCACCCCGTGAGCACGCCCATAGCAGTGAAGCCTTCGAAACCCCATGCCACCCAATATAATCGGACAAACAGCACTCTGAAATATAGAGAAAACAAACTCACCAATGAGATCGATGGCGCTTTCAATTTCTAGGACCACAGGTAACAGAGGGCGGTTATCCGGCGGCTGAGGGATCCACGAGCTGGTCGGTGATAGACAAGGCGACCCGGGTTATTGAGTCCAATGAGAGCCTGCAAGTGGAAGATGAGGTGGATACAGGGCAGGAGGACTGGGGAGAGGGGAGGGAGATGTGCGGCAGGAGATTGAGTGCATGCTGGTGAAGGAGAATCTGCACAAGGAGCACACTATGGTTGGTGATTCTTCAGAAGGAGCCTAGCTGTCAACTAGCCATGGTGTTCTCCAATACAAACACAGGCAGACCATTGCCCAGGTGTGTTCATGGCCCTGGGCTTTCTCCTTATCCACTGTGCTCATTTATGCCCGTCTAGAAACTTAATTCATTAGTGCACTCCAGAATACATTGCTTACCTTGCCTATAACATCAGCTCAATGATTCGAGAAGATTCGTCCATCGAAAGTCTGTCGATGCAGAACGAGGCTTAACATTACTGAATGTGCTCCCGATATGATGTAACACCTAAGCTTATTGACACGATTGCCAGAGTTTAACTGCTTGATATAAAACCGCAGTTTTTGGGGGTTTCTCCATTTTCTTTCTTCCCTTTTCACTGTGACTACTCCTCCGAATATGACCACTCCCCAGTCCAATTCACAGCCCAGTTGTCGGGGCCACAGGCATTCTCGACCACAACGTCCTACCTCCTTTTCCCAAAATGGTAAGCATAGCTCGCAATCCTACCTCCGCTGTATTGACCTGCCGTTGTTACAGGTAATGGTCCAGACACCACCGTTAGCAATCTGCCTCCTGTGAGCATGTCTGCTCTGGAACCGGAACCTTGACCATCCACCCAGAAGGCAACTATAATCCCACAACCGTCGACACCTGGTATATCTCTTTTTGTCTGTCATGTCCTACTTTGCGGCTGAGCTTCCAGGTCTGTAGTGACCACCGCCAATCGGTCCTCATCCCAAGAACCTGGGCGACTTCATGGTCTGTCTACTAGGCCTAGTGGACGAGGTTGTGTAACCACAGCACCTCGCCATGGTGGTCCTTCTGCTTCTACCTTTCCACCGCCCCTGCTCGCTGAAGTCTCCTCGGCCCCTGCTTCCACTGGCCCCTCTGTCCAGTCTACTCTTTCTCCGGTTGACCCTACTCCTTCTCAGGGGCCACCTGATTATTCCCGGTTAGCACCAAGCACCCATACTGTAATTGGGATCTCGTCCCCATATGAAGATGCACTGCTGGTCTATTCCACTCCTCCATTGCCAGAGCACATGTCTCGTGCCATTGCTTCGAATATCACTGCTTGTAATACCCGCACTCCAGCAGAGATCATAGCACAGGAGGGTAGTGGCCACAGCGAGCCTTTCTTGACCACCAGCCTCAGGTGTTTCCGGCGCACCGCATCAGTCATTGTACATTCGTGATATCCATCTGTCCTATTCCTAGACTGAGCATTTTGTATAGTCCAATGAGTTACCTGTCCGGTGTCTCACTTGCATGGTATACTCCAGATCGTGCTCGCCCCAAGGCCCTGAAGTCAAATGCGATTTTTGCCAGGAGCAGGGCCATCCTTGTTCCTTCACAAACCACCCCATTGTTCAGACGGGCGTTGCTCATTCCGTGGCAAGTCTGGTCCCCCTGTCTGTGGACTGTAAGTCTCTCTCCCTCACCATTATCATTATATCCTCAACGGTTGGTTAGACATTGCCACTGCCGCCGAAGCTATGCAAACTAGCCTGGCCACCATAGCTGCAATGCATCATGCCCATGATGTCGCTGTCACCTCCTACCGTACCCATGTCCAACGTTTTGTAAAAGATATGCAGGCTGCCCGGGCGCAGCTTGCGGCCAGTACCGAAGCCTCCTCAGCCAGCGACCTCTCTTTCATGTGCATGGGTCTAGCTGACCACGTTGCCAACGTCCGCACCTTCTTCGCCTATGCTGACCAGCTCCCTGCCAATTGGCCTCCAACCTTCCCGCAAGACCACCAGGAGCTTGAGAGGTTGATCTGGACGATGCTGGCCCCTGTTCGGGGGGAGGTGGGCCACCTGTAATGCCACAGTGGGTTTGCAATGTTCTTCTTATCTTGCAGGGGTAGTATATCACGCTCTTTGTGCAATACCTACGTATGTACTGCCCCCCCCTCTTTCCATCTTGTGTCTCTGCCAGCTGTATACCACTTCTATACCATGCATGTATACAGCTTAAGAATGAGATTCCGCTCCCTTGGCCCTGTCTTGTGCGAATGAACGATTAGAAAGTCAAAACCTCAAGAATGTATCACAATAAAGGATGCAAACGCGCCACTGCTTGTTAAGCTCAGCTGAGTTCAGTTCGCCCTAAATGCCTCATTCACCGGCTCATCAGATCACATACCCCTCCTTGGCTACCCCAATGGAGGCACCCTGACCGATTCCTGGGTTCAAGAACAACAAGGAAAGCGATAATATTGGGTGGCAGCATTTGCGCGGCATGATTGACAAATCGTAGAAGGCCCAGGGTACGGCGGGCTTGACATAATCGGCAATCTCTTCTGGTCGATATCCTGCTATAATGTGAGTCAACTGCTGAGGGCAGCTGCAATCAACATCAGTGGATCCCCATTCATAATGATACTACGGCAGAGCCCTGTAGACTCAGTGGGCCAACCACTTTATTGAATGCCTTAGTAATGTGGGTATAGCGTAGAGTGGTCCGGATATACGGGCCTGTTCTGTGTGAGTATTATTGAGCGGGGGAGGTAGGAGGGGCATACCTCCGGAGTGATATATATCCTCAAGGCGTCTGGTATTCTTTGATGTCGAGTCTTCCCAGCGTGCGCCGGAACCGTCTTGTAGAGTTGGGGAGGCTAAATAGTTCTCATTGGCAATCTCGATATCATTTTTTTGGTTATGAACTGGCGTGTATCTGCACTAATGACTGACTGCAATCGACAATAGCCCATCTATTGCCAACTCGAATCCACCCAATGACGCATTTGACTTGGTTGAGGTCAACAATTTCTACTTTATCTTTAAGATCTTGATAGTAATTGATATTGCAACGCAGAGTAGCTGGTTGGGTAATCTTGGCCTCGTTGATAGCAGCATAGATGAATGAATTGCCTTAAATCCCATGTCCAGGTGAGCAAGGGACGTCGACAATGATTATGCGAAGCAGTTTGCCAAAGAAGGATTGTAGTTCCAACACTGGAGTCCGCCTGGGTCGGTGAGCGTATCTATCGACTTGAAGCTCATACTGAAACAGAAGCGGGTCAGGGTATATTGGTTGTACAATCAAATGGAAGTGCATACGCGGACAAATGACATATCTCAACTATCAGGCCTGAGCGAAATGAGCTCAGAAGCATGCATGGTATCCCCACCATCGATTCGGCCCTACCATATTGAATAAATTGAGTGTTTTGGGGTATGAGCCTGGCAATGACTGATATCGGTTGTTCAAGGCAAGTTGATAACATTGCTAAAATTGACCTCCACAGGGAGGAAGGAAGGATCATCGCAGCCCTGGTGGGCGGTGTCAAAATGTACAGTGGATCTGATGTGCAGTAAGTATACCAAACTATTGGTATTGCAAGCAACTCACATAGGGGAAGCTTGAAGTCATGATCACGGGAAAGTGGTGGCTGGAGGAGAAGTGTTTCGTGGAGATTATAGAGTAGTATAATTTGGGTCAAGTGTGCTTGAGAGGTGACAAACTTGTTGATGCTCATATAGGGATACCGACGGCTTCTGATGTTACGAAGAATATCACCACAATAGTGCTCCATCGGAAAGGCCCAGTAAGCCCAGACCGGGCCAAGGGCTCTGATACTTGGTGCAATGTGCAGCAACGCATGGACAGTGAGTGGGCAACATGATACCTGGGCAGGATCATGTTGATAGTATAATCTGTCAATGTGTCAACACTAGTCTAGCGCAGTATGGAATACTTACAGCTCATAATCCCTGACCCATTGCTGAAAACCTGTTTCAATTTCGTAGTACTCGCTTGATGTAATTTCGAGGTCAAAGCAAAGGGTAAGGAGTTGAACCAATGTGACAAAATGCTTGTAGTATCGCTCGCACTTGAATTTGCCTTTGAGGAGGACTGGAGCGAGGTATAATGTCCAAACAGAATACATTTCGGCTATCATTTGCGCCCTTTCTGACGCTATATTAGGAACCCTGGATCCAAATGCTGTGGGGATAGTCTTCCCTGCAGCAGCAGTTGCCGCTCCAATTGCTTCAAATACTGTTTTTTCCAAAAAATAGTCTTTGTCATCGTGTTGAAGATCTTTAAATGACCCGGTCCAAAGGAGTATCAAATTAGGGATGAGATTGGACCATATGAGGTGCATGAAGTCGTATGGGAATGATATGGGGAAGGAAAGGGAGCCTAAGGTGCTAAGCAGCAGAATGCCCTTGATACCATAGCTGGTTGCAAGTCGGTCTGATATCACATCATTTGGGGCGGATTGAACCTCTCTGGCCTGTTGCATGAAGCTGGCATGGTCTTGAAGGGGAAGCGCAGATGGGTTGTATTCGATTTGTGAGCCCGAGAACCCATCACGGCATAAGGGAACGTAGTGTACTGTTGAACGAGATGAGGGTGTACAAATTCCCTTTATCTCACACATACGACAGGGGGAAAGAGCATTATGACCTTTCATATGCATGACCATTGAGATTGCAGGTATATCGCCGAAGACCAGAATCAAATGTGTGTGAAGGACAAAAACGGCTTGCGTGATAGCATCAAAGGTGGAAACACTGATCGTAAGCTGGACAAGCTCTTGAACTAATGGCCATAAGAATGAATCCAGATCTCGAGGTTTCTTTGGCCCAGGAATCACTCCGACAGAAATAATATTCTTTTTCGAGAATCTTTCTTCCGGAGGGAGGTTATAGTTGAACAGAATAAGTGGCCATGCCATCTTGGTACGACGTTTGAATGGCCCAAACCCATCCGTGGACAAACCAAGCGCTATATTGTGAGGATCAGAGAAGAAGAACGTAGGGAGTTCTTCGCCTGCAACGGTGACGAATGATTCTCGGAGTGAGCGGTAATGGGTTCCGTCAAACACATCAGTTGTTTTCCCTGGGTTGTGGTGATGATTAGATCAGTACTGCATCTTCCTCGCATAGGAAGAGTTTGCGACCATTGCACGGAGACGAGGGATGACAGGGAGGTACTCACAATATGATTGGGGCTTCCCGTCAGCTCCATAGCGTTTGGTCTCGCAGTGTAGACATTTTGATAGCGTTTCATATGGGCCGGTAAAGCATATGCACGACAATGGGCAGCAGTCGTAACGGACAGGTTGGAAGCCAGAGAGAAACTGTACACGTTTTACTGTGGTCTTTAATGTATCCAGAGAAACTTGAGGGAAAACAAAAGGCAGTTTATTGAATGCCTTGTCTGTGAGGCCCTCTTCAAGTTTGAAAGTATAGGCTCGCAGGAGTGACAGATCACTTTTATCAAAAAGTGTACCCTCTGAAACAATATCAGGTCGTTGGTAGGGGGTTAATCAAATAAACGCACCTATTTTTGCAGCCTCTTTCAAAAATCCTTCACCGATGAGATCCCATAGAGAAAGCCCTTCCTGTCCTGGCCCTGATACCACCCATCCTTCATCGTCCTCAAATAAATCCTCCTCCTCAAGCTTGTTCTCCGGATACTCCTCACTCTCCGTAAGTCCATCCTCTTCACCACTCTCCTCATCCTCATCAACCACAGCGTGACCGGATCCCCACCACTCTCGGATAATTCGATCAGCGTGCTCCGCTATGCGACGGGAACATCGAGATGTTGACAAACCATAGCTCTCAATATTAGCATTCTTGTTGGTGGGAGGGGGCTCGGATAAAGCAATAGCGGGCATAGCTGTGTCTCCAAATGGCTCTGCAGGAAAATCTCCTGGCATGGGGTTATTGGATTCTGTACTAGGAAGGGTTGCTGCCGGTGAGCATATTGCAGAAGAAACAGGCTGACCGACCAAGGCTTGTTTGGCAGAAGGTTGTGAGGACTTCTTCCGTCAAGTCGTCGTCTGCTTGCAATCCAATTTTGGTTCCGGATTCTGTGGAAGGATGCCCATCGAGGCAAAAAGTAACCATCCTTTGGCTTCCATATGTGAGTTCTCAGTTCTTCTAGAGACAGTTTTCCTGCATCCACATCCGCAAAGACACTTTGAGTTAGACATAGTTGAGAGTAGGGGCAGAAATGCTTTGCTTAGCTTTATATCTTGGGCGGACTCAGTGTCATCGTGGTGATCCGAATGTTAAGTCTAGACTGGCTAAGATCCGACCAGAGGAATGAAATGAAACCTGTTTGAAGGTACATCAGTATCATATTCGAAACACAAGGTACGAGAACCACCTTATTCGAGTCTAGCGGTGACCTGAAAGTGTGGTAGCACTTGGGGTGAGGATCTTAAGCAGCACTATGAAGTCAGGCAGGTATTCGAATTATATAGAACAATGATAGCAATAAGGAGATGATACAGGATGAAGAGTGATATGTCCAACTCAAAGCGTGGTGAGCACCAAGGTAGCACTCAAGGCAATGGGGGAAGGCGAGCAGGTATGATAGCAGCACATCCGAAAAAGCGAAAGAAAGAATCGGTGTAAAAACGAGCTATGATATCCTCCAACAGTGTCACCTCAGACTCTGTATAGCCCTCGGCAGACACTGGGCCAGATTCAAGCAAACCTGGTGGTTTTTCGCCATTCCAAGCTCCCATCAAGAGTTGGAGTTTCAGCAGGATGGGCAATCTGATACACCAATCATCGGAATATAAGCCTCTCCTTGCATCCTCAGGATCTGCAACAATAAGTGATCCAACCTGGAAGCACTCTTGGATAGCCTCTTGACAGGTGGCTTTGTTCAGGTTGGTGGGCCCTGCACGCACGTCCAAGGCAAGGAGCTCAAAGCAGAAGTTCAGTTTGGTAAGCTGCCACAGAATTTGCTGGGCCTCGACATCTTGAAGCAAGATGGGTGACGTTGTGGATGATCCATCATTGAGTTTGATACCCAGGTCGTTGATCGCAGAGCCAAGAAGGCGGTAGGCATGCTCCCATGCAAGGGCCGATCTTGAGGTCGGAGTTTTTGATGCAATATCACCAATGAGGATGTTGCGCCATTCTTGATTTGACAGCGGCGGTGCCATGGAAGAGGAGAGGAGCCGATAAATACAAGCAGGCTCGATTGCTTGCCATGTTGCAAAATACCTCGCACAGCGCATTTCATTTGCTGAGATAAAGATACCAGGCTCAGGGAATATGTATTTGCGATCGTGAGGAGACTGGAATCAAGGATCCACCCGAGCTGGGTTCCGGTCCACTGCCGCCAAGGCTATGCTCCACGAATTTATGGGCACTGGAGCTATAGGACTGTTTACAGCTGATTGGAATTTATCACGATTTGATACACTATAGGGTTTCTGTTGATCTGGAATGGTGTGAGGTGTCAATAACAAAAGAGAATGTGTAAACTTACATTGTTTGCGCCCGCCTTTCACCTGCTTTCTTTGAGGATGCCCTTGTGAGCTAGCTCTAGCCTCGGAGCGGACAGGGAATGACTGGGTGTGTTATGATCACCTCATATATTCCGACTTAACTCTGATTTATCATCGCTTATATCATTGCTTAGTAATCAAGTAAACTCCAGACTTGATTATGTAAACTTGTAACAGGAAAATGTTCTATAAATAGCATCTATTTATAGATTTCTATTACTGAAATAGCACAGTTTCTAAACTTCTGAACTTCTATATCGTACCTGTACTTCTATATTTCTTTGATCGTTATATTTGACCGTCATAGCCTTATATTTAGGTACTTCAACATGTATATAAGGCCGACTCCTCACCAACAGAAACTCCCCAAGTTTCTGCTTGGTTAAGTGGAGACTTATACAGACAACTTGTTCTCCTGTTAAGCTCTTGCTCTCAGACAAGTATTTAGGCATCTCAGACTTGAGCTGCTTGAGAACTTGTTGGTATAAACCCCTTGAACAATTAGCTCTAGGAATAGACTGATATGTTCAGCGTCCACCACATCCTAGTGATACGAAGGCAGACATCACCATAACAGGGTGCTAGGACCAGCAACAGCCACGTTAGCATGGGACCGAGGAGCTGAGGCCAGCGGCGAGGGAACCACGGGGGCAGATAGGGGAGCTTGCTGAGCAGCCAAACCGCTAAATGGGTTGGGGAAGCACAGGAATCCACGGGAATATTGATAGATACTGTCATATTTTCCAGGTGACGCTGCCGAACCAGTGAAAATAACAGGGTAGGGGAAACGGTGTGGCCCGAGCACAAGTTGATCTTTGGGATGGAGAATATCAACAGTCTGAAGAATGTTTTGATTGGTGAACTCGGAAGATGGACAGATCAACCAGCAAGGGAGACCAGCCACGAAAAAATCTTGTGCGACACATATGCTATGGGTAAATACACCAATGGTATCAGCCACTTGAGTAGCAGCAGCAGCACAACCATCCATTCGAGGCTTGTAAATCTCCATGTAGTCGAGAACACCCCAAATTTCAAGCCAGACACATTGCATATCCTGCACAATGAATTCAGTTTGGCGAAAGGTGGTGTAAACAGATCCCAACTGAACAAGGCCGTGTTCCAACCACCTGGTCAGAGGCTGGAGATTCGGAGGCTGGCATTCTGGAGGAGTGGCAGCCTCATACGCGCTCACACGATCGAGAAGAGAGGTGACAGACAACTTCAGGGTTACGAGCTTTGAGACTGAAAGCTTCCCTATGCCACTGATAGGCAATGATGCAGATTCATAATAAACGAAGTGCTCTTTGGTGGGGGTCCAACATATTATTTCGTGTAAGGACAGAGATTTTGGTTGAGGAATTGCTCCAAAATGACTATAGTACACTGAATATGGCTGAGGCCAAAGGACAGGATCATCATCGCCATACAGAGAGTCAGCTTGAAGCATTACTTGGCGGTGGTCACCAAGTGGAGGATAAAATATGCGTTCCTGGTTTGCCAATGTGATAAAGTAGCGACCGTCCTGTATTATGGCTCCAACTTTACCATTGAGAGGCCTGATATCATCTGAGAACGATATTTAGTAGTTGCCCATGGGTGAGATCAAAAAACATACGACCGGGCCTACGGTGTTCAAGTAAAGCCACATTATCAATGACTCTCGCCATTTCGTAAACTAGGTTTTTGTAACATAAGAAAAGAGAAATATAAGGAAACATGGCAGTTAACATACCTAACCACGCGCGACGGAAAGAGAAAGGAACTGCAAAAGAAGTCTAGGCCAGTGACCAGAGGCACAGGCTCAAGGTACCACCAGATAAAATCCAGTCAGCCATATCCGTGGACTAGAAACGGAGGTTTTACTCACCTTCTGGAAACGGTTACGAACCTTGCTGTGAGCAATTGGCGGTGCAACTGCCACCAATACCCTACATAAACTGACACCAAGTCAGATACAAGGAAGTGAAAGACACCAAGTCTGACGCAGAGGGACACCAAGTCCACTCTTCAGGAATCCAATGCCCAATGCAAGGAGCGGCCGGTACAATGACAGAGCGGTTACTGGCAGAGAAAGGAGTGTCGACGGGAGATGGGGGAATGGAGGCTGAAACTCTATTTACACAAGTTTGGCCATCAGTTGGCAGTTGGACTTGGCAAATTTGGCAATCCAACCTCTCCTCCGCGTCTACCTCTCTCACCACCTCTCGATCCTCACCATCCTTTGGTCCCCATCACCTCTCTCCCTTCCCCATTCTTCTCCTGGTGTTACATTTCACTAGACTTGGTGTCTAGCTTCTGCCTCAGACTTGGTGTCTGCGGGCTTTGTACCCGACTTGGCGTCAGAGTACCCTTTGCGTGGTTTACTGGCCCAATTGGTGAAGGGATCTGCACATGTAGGACCGTGCACCCGTAACTCCCATTCCCATCACCATACTGGAGCAGAATCAATATACGCCCGCACATCCAAGACGTCGTCCCCCTAAATACCAATCGGTGGGAGGCTCCATGTATATTTTTATGTACTGAAGCGAAATTATTACTTTCTAGCCCTTCATGCTCCATCACTATCCATCCTCTGTCCCTTATGCCACTTGCGATGTCCACCCTCCCTGCTATGTCCCCTCTTTTTCACCCTAGCCCCTACTAACTGGATGTTGAAATTGAAAGTAGGGTTGACAAAACTCCCACCGCTAATCTGGACGCCAACGTTCTACAAGTCATGTATAAGTCGGGGTGCGCAACCAACCAGATTTTTACTTACCTTTTCGGTGGCTGCTTTCTCCTTGCTGCTTTCCAGAGTGGAAGGCACTTCAACCTCATAGTCTACATGAGACTCCATGGGGGATGCTTGAATCCCACAATCTTTATGTTCAGGCTCTACCACATGCATGTTCAACTTCAGGAGCATATTATCTATAACTAACACATACCTGTAGGTTTTGTATCGCCCACAACTTGTGGAGCGCGTGGGTTGGGGAAGTATACATCCTCGTCATCATATAATCACTGTTCTTGCTCGTATGAGAGAACTATATCATCAGACATGTCTGCACCAGGGGTTTCGGAGGGGTTTTCGTATTCATCGTCGTCCTCGGTAGCACTGTCATTGTCTTTGGCCACTACGATGCTTTCGCCATCTGACTGAGAATCGGGGATGACAATGGTGAGCATGATCTACTTGACATCTTCAGCTCGTTTACCACAGACTACTTATACTAGGTACACTGCATTTGTCATATTTTTCTTGGTCCAGGATCCAGTTTATATATTCCAGAACATGTTTCCCAATATACCTACGCTAGCATCTCCGTTGACCTCATTGCCAGGCCCCAGCTCCCTCCAAATTTATTCACAACCTTCAATTACTTACAGACATGAAGATCTTCTATCAATACAGGGTGCGGATCTTCTTTTCAATCACAAATCCCATCCTGATCCCCGTTGCATAGTTTCTGTCACCGCTCGAGGTCCACAACATTGCTATCTATCTTCCAAGTTCCGCCTTGTGTCATATGATGCTTTCCTGCATTTTCATGCTAGAACACATCCACATAATATTCTCTAATTTTCATTCTTTTAGGTCAACTCTAGACTCGGCTGCTAAACGCAATATCATCTCAAGTTCCTTACTCACTATTGTACTCCGAGTTCCGCCTTGCATCATATGGTAGTTTCCGCATCATACCAAGAGCATGCATGTAATATTTCCTACATTCATTCCCTCAGACTAACTCCAACAAGTCTCGCCGCTGAACCCAGCATTGTCGCTCGCAATGCATCTCATTCCCCGAACATACCCAATTGCAATTGCAATATATAAAGGTGACATGCACCATCCTCTCTTTCCTTCAGCAAGGTCATCATGCCAAGAGTCACCACCACCCCGCCGCCATCCCTATCCATGACAGCCCCGAATACCAGAGCCAGTTCCAGGAGGACCAGGACCAACGCTGTCGACATCCAGCAAAGTCAGGACCTCTCCCCTCCCGGAGCCACACCAGCCACCTCCCCGAATGCAGCGAGCACCAACGCGGTCCATACACAACAAAGCCAGGCCCTCCCCCCAACCAGAGCCACACTGGCTACCTCCGCGGACACGGCAAGCACCAACATAGTTCATACAGAGCAAAGTCAGTTCCTCTCCCTCCCACACCACAACTGTCCCTCATTTCGAGCAGACCCAACCCAGATTGAAGAGCTAGCTGCTACTGTCAGGAGACTTCAAGGCAAGCTTCCCCTTACATTCCTCTCTCCAAAACTCAAATATATCATTAGCCGAGAACAACACATTGCGCAGAACGGCGGCCACAAGGGTTGAACAGATGGAACTAATACCCTGCCCAGAAAAGGTATCTTATACGAGCCTCCAAACTTTGATGGGGCTGGATGACAACACTCTGCTGTATAATGCCCTACGTGTAAGTCTTCTACCTACACTATGTTTTTTTTTACTTAACTTCAGTAGCGCTGTGTCCGACATCTAGTAGCTCATGCCAAGTTCAATATTGAGCTAAACTGGCACCGTCAGCCCAAACACAAGATTGGGCAGATTATCCAAATGGTATGTTTCTCATATATGATTATCATCTGCCTCTCACCATTATACCTAGGCTCGAGAGTCCCATTCCCACTTCAGGCTATATGCTCATGGTTGGCCCATCGAATACTTTATAAGGAACAATATTAAGAACCAACGACAATATGCCCATCGTCTGGCAAAGCAGGCTATTGTAGATGGTATTGCATTAGTCACAGCACGAGGTTCGAACCGTTCCCCCTTGTGAGTAAAGGGAACAGTTCGAAAAAAGCCTTTATTATTAAAGGCGAACGGTTTAGGCCAAACCGTTTGAACCCAAGTTTGGGACTGGGAAAAATCACATGATACAGGATCATGTGATTATTATAACATTAAAATTTTTTTACATCAGTTGCAGTGATTTTATCCACAAAATAAATTGAATTAACTAAGACTTATATTAAAGAGCTATCAAAATGAGCTAACCAACTATGATAATAATTAAATAAGACTAAGCTAAAGTACCACAAACACAGAGTGATGTGGAAGGGAAGAAAGAGCGAGAGAGGGAGGGGCCATATATATAATGTTGAGATTTAGGGCCGGTCTGACTCACATGATCTAAGGTGCATGTGACCGAGACAATGGGAGGGGAGGCCAGCCCTAAACATTAACAATTGGTGGCTCCCATTGTCTGAGTCATGTGTACCTTAGATCATGTGAGTCAGACCGGCCCTAAATCTCAACATTATATATATGGCCCCTCCCTCTCTCGCTCTTTCTTCCCTTCCACATCACTCTGTGTTTGTGGTACTTTAGCTTAGTCTTATTTAATTATTATCATAGTTGGTTAGCTCATTTTGATAGCTCTTTAATATAAGTCTTAATTAATTCAATTTATTTTGTGGATAAAATCACTGCAACTGATGTAAAAAAATTTTAATGTTATAATAATCACATGATCCTGTATCATGTGATTTTTCCCAGTCCCAAACTTGGGTTCGAACAGTTTGGCCTAAACCGTTCGCCTTTAATAATAAAGGCTTTTTTCGAACTGTTCCCTTTACTCACAAGGGGGAACGGTTCGAACCTCGTGCTGCGGTCCCTGGGTATTGCAGATGGTATTGCAGATGGTAGTGGGAATGGGGGACAGGAGAACATTAGGCTCGAGAGTGGAAGTGGTAATAATACTCCTGATTATGAGTAGAATTTGTATTCTATTTATAATAAATAAAAGCTTTTATTATTCCAACATTTTACCACTGAAATCATAAGAAACTACCAATGAAAATGTATGAATATTCTGCCTTAAAAACACATGAATATTCCACCTTAAAAACACATGAATATTCCACTTTATAATAGCTTAAAATTCATCAATAAAACATATGAATATTCTGCTCTATAATAGCTTAAAATTTGCCATTAAAACACATGAATATTCCATCCTATAATAGCTTAAAATTTATCATTAAAACATATGAATATTCTGCTCTATAATATCTTGAAATTCACTATTAAAACACATGAATATTCCACTTTATAATAGCTTGAAATTCCCTGTTAAAACATATGAATATTTTGCCCCATAACACCTTAAATTCCCACATGAATATTCCAACATATAATGTCCTAAATTCCTCACACTATATGTGAAATTTTGACTTTATAGTGTAGTAAAATCACCTCTGAAAATAATATAATTCCACTCTTAATGGGGTAAAAAATCCACCCTCGAAAAGCAGTAATGCGTACAAAATAAAGAGTGAATTTCATTCTTTATCCAAAGGAAATTCACTCATTTTTTGTCTCTCATAAGAGGGGAATTTACACCATAAAATATATAATATTTTATCTTTTTCTAACACATGGATGGGAGGAAATTCAGCCCCAAAAGGGGTGATTTTCAGTACATATTAGGTGTAAATAATTTATGAATTTCCCACCCCAGTGGTCCTACAGTGCTTCATTACCATGAACATTGTCGGAACAAGAGGGAGAAAGGGGGGGGAAGTACAGACATGGACCACCTCAATTCGAATATCCTCCACCCTCTGCTTGACTATTGCCCTCTTCGCCAATTTGGCCAAAAGGTCGGGGGGCGCGTAGCGCGCATTTTCACTGGAGGCCCGTCTGAGTTGGATGACGGGACGGCTGATTGTGCGAGGGGTAGACTGCACACAGACGAAAGGGAGTTATCGACGGAATTTGTGGGGGTTGGATGCTAGAGAAAGCATCGACATGGTTTTCCGGGAGAATAGGAACCTGTGGAGGTTAGGGTAGTAATTGAGGAAGGGGTAAGGGTCGAGGGAGCTATTAAAGGGAGCCTGCCTGCCCTCCCAGAGAAACACCCGGAGTCTCCTCTTGTCCGAAGGACCTGCGGTGTCTTCACGGATTGCGACAGCCTGAGAGAGGTTGAGCATAGGGTGGCGGAGTGCTGCGCATTTGGGTGAGCGCTGGTAATTGAAGGGGGATGCTAGTAGGCTGATGGCGGTGTGAGGATGTGAAAAGGCAGAAAATCGGAGGAATATGCTTTGAGTGCTAGTGACGCCAAGAGTGAATGTTGTAACGGGCGGATGTGAATACCTGATGGACAGCAGGTTCGGTGAGGCAGCGGCTACAGACACTCAACCTCAACTTGATCACGGCAATAAGTAACTTGGAACTCCGCGGTTTCATGCTAGGCGGCAGCAAAGCCATAACTGTAGTTATCTAGCAGTCTACCCAGGAGCAAGACCTAATTAATCTTTTCGTACAGCTTGGAAAACTTAGCAAAGAAATGTCGTAAGACCTCCCCCGTTAATATATCGCTCCCCTCTAACTCTGGAACCTCGTTGATCTTGGCTTGAATCCACGTGGAGACATGGTCCTCGTATGCAGCGTACTTCTCCTTAAGCCCAATCTCATCGTATACAGCCTTGACTTTGAGCTCGCTTTCACAACCACTTGATCCCACCCCATAATTCTCCTCGAGAATCCTACGTTGTGTAGGAGATGCATGTGAAAGAGCAGTATTGATGCACCAGGAGCATTTATTATTGATGATATCAGTGCCAATTTTGCCCGTGCGCTCGGGGTTCCCGATGTAGTCAATGAAATCATCGTAGACTTGGAAAGCATTCTCCAATTGGGAGGAGGATAGATTTTGCGATATCATATTGGCTCCTTGCGGGCTCGTTGGAGGTTGAATTTGGGATTGGTGTATTTGGAATACCGCACATCAACATGGAACAGGCCACGGGGAGGTAAGATGAATAGAACGCTGTCTTGTAAGTCGCAATGAAGTGGAAGCTGAACAGGCATCCATGAACCATTCACACTGAGACAATAATTCGGTGCGGCGCACTTTTCCAGAGAAAATTTGTCAAGATTAACCTCTGCTGGTGCGAATATGAGATCCATAAGTTGCCCGACTTCGGTGTTGTAGGACATCTCGAGAAAAAGGTCAAGGAGGTCGACATAACAGGGGTCTCCCTTGAAATAAGTCTTCAGGAGGCGGAAGATAGCTGTCTTGAGCATCTGTGCATCATTCACCGCGACCATGCCAGTGCCTGGAACGCGATACCAGCAGGGTCGACCGCGGCGGGTGATGGATCCATCCATAATGTCATCTGCGACAAGCAGGTATGCTTGAAGCTATTACAGTAGTAAGCAGAACGCGCCTATATAGTCCCGGCAACCCGCACGAATGCCACTCACAAACTCAATACACCAGCCCAGAACCGCAGCCTTGACTGTACTCTTCATCGAGAAGCGGACGACGCTTGATAGTCTCGACTGTATCTACAACAGACATGCCGCGGTAGAGCTTGCCATGAGGAACATTGTAATCAAGATTCTAATCTCATGAGCGCCCGTTGCCGGAGGGTAAATTCAAAAAACAAAAACAGGACTTACCTTGCGATACCATTCCAGGACCTCCTTTGGAAGATTCTCCTTTGCGAGCTGAGCAACTAGTTCATCAGCGATTTTCAGAAAGACGCGCTGGAATCTATCGCGACGTGTGACTTTGTCAGTCATAACAAACGCAAGGTGTGGAACTTGTTTCAGAAGGTGGGGCGTGTGATTGGATCAAAGGACGTGACCCCCTGAAAGCGTAGTCAGATACCACCATCTCAAACATTTTCACTCAACATTGAGTATTCACACAAGCACGTGCATCTTAATTGTCTCACTAAGACAAAAGGTAGAAATATCCATTTCTGAGGTTGTAAAGCCCCCGAAGGCTCACATCGATCTCCGCATTGAAAGCTGGAAGAGTAATCTCCAAGTCTGACATCCAAAAATATGCTGATAAGCTCTCTAAAATCACCAAAGAGACAAAAAGCCTACTGTATCTGGAGCAGAGCAATCCGCTGCACGCGACAAAATAACCTACCCCTACCATGGCTTTTATCATCCATAAAACAAAGGCAGATAAGTACGGACGCCAACATCCCCACACAAAAAGGGAGGGGGAAAGCCGATACAATCCGGGAGAAAAACATCCTGATCCTCGGTCTCTCACAAATCCAGCCATCATATCCACTCCTCTGCCACCACCATCAGCCGAACCTCCCCCACGCATGTATTCATCGTTCCTAAATCCCTTCAACCCTTTGGTCACCCAAATAGAGGGATAGTTCCAATGTAAGTGCGCTTAGGCCCATACATTGCAATGCCCTTTGGGTGCGCAGAATATGAAAAAGACAAGACACACGAGCAGGTCAGAGGATGGATATTGCCAAGTGTCAAGTGAACCTCCACGGAATCCCAAAGGAACGACCGCGTCATTCCAGGGAGGGTATGTGGTTTCTGAGTCATCATGTTCACCCCATGCAATGCTGCGGGCCTGTTCAACCAAACAAGGTCCGAGAGACAAACGAAAGAGCACGTACTTGGAGTAGAACTCGAGAAGCTTTTCATCTTCACTATGACGATTATATAAGGTTGCGAAAGGATGGTATGGCCCTGAGGAAAGTAGTGACGGTCATATCGGGTAGGACGACCATATGCTGAGGTACTGTGGCCGACGATCGATAACCGCGCATATTTAATGTTGCCTTTATTACTATGAACATTACCAGAGCAGGGAGAGAAAGGCAGGCGAGACGTGAGTACGAGTTAGGTGTGTTTTCTCGCACCACGACATGACTGTATATAGAGTATCAGTGTATCTATACTATCTACTCAATATTCTGGTCATGCTGCGACTACGCTGTGAGCAGATTGGTGAGCACGCGGTGGGGTGACCACTGACCCCATCAGTAAATTGTAAGTCAAGTTTCGGGGGTTTCCGGGTTCTTTGGGGTTTCCTGGGTTCCCCAAAACCTCGAAACCCCGAACCTCGAAACCTTACATTTACCAGCTAATGCTTATTCAAATCCATTAGCCCATATTTTAATTTCTACTTATGACTGATGATTTACGTGTGTGAAAATGGAAGTCAGGTGATGGCTCATCAGCACGTGCTACAACGGCAATCACCGTGTTTCACACCCTTATTTGCTTTTTTTTTTGGTCAATGAACGACCCCTGCCACCCAACCACACCAACCACGACCACAGCTACAATGATCACCACAACTGCCACAATTGCCACCCTCTTTGATATTGAGTGAGCCTCCATACCCGGTGGCCATCAATGTGATTTGGCTAGTTGGTTGACTGCCATTACCACCCCTCGCACCCCAACTGAACCTCAACAACTCCAGTTAATGATGCTTGTGAGTCGTGCTATACGCTATCTCCCCCACTCGACTCACATTTGTTATGGCATAGCATGGGAGATGGTTATGTGGTGAGAGGCGCCTCACTCACCTCTCTAGCCAAATTTTAGTGTCCAGTCAGACCAGCCTCTCCCACTCCACCACTCGACCTGTCAGAGTAAGGATGAGGCAATAGGATTTACTGACTGAGTACACTAATGTCCATGAACTGAGTAAAATAATGCCTCTACCTATCCTGGGATTTTGGCAGGTTTTGATAGGTTTCGACAGGTTTCCAACTAGATAGATATAATGTGGTTTCGAGAATTAGGACTTATGTTTCGAAGTCATGAGGTTTCGAGGTTTCCCTGGGTTTTGTGGGGTTTCCTCGAGTTCTTTGAGGTTTCTGAGGCCATGGAAACCTAAACGACAGTTTACTGATGCCGGCCTCACGGCCTGGCGTTTCAGGTCTCCTTCGAAGCTCGAACCCACTACCTCTGCACTCAAGGTGCGGTCACACATCTGAATAGATATCTTTCCCTACTGTCGATGCCGGCACGAAAGGATAATCAAGTTTAAGGCTCACTTTTTGTTCGCATAACATGCACCGCCAGCAAAGTCCATGTCATAAGTAGGACTCACAATTATATCCAGATCCGGAGCCGTTCACATCAATGAAAGAGATCCCCCCAAATGCCATTTTACACTCGTAACACAGTTATCCTCGAACCTTCAGCGGACAAGTTTCATACAACCTTTTTTCTGTCAAAGAAAAACCCCTGGTGAATCAACGACTCAAAGACAAAGGCGAGATAACCACCAGGGCCACCGCATACTAGGGAATATACTGTCCACAAGTCGGCCATCTCAGTATTAGGAAACCTCTCCCCGCTCTCAAGTAGGAGCGCTCAAGGTGCTGTCCCCCCTCCAATAGAGCAGTTCTGGGGCTCATGCTCTTAGCCATCGTCAATCCCCCCCATATCGCACAAATCATTGTCTGTGGTACCGTTAAGTTTTCCAGAAAGGGTGAAGTATTAAGAGAGATGGCCATGGTGTAGCAAACATGACGTTCGTAATGAATGTCAATAAAATTCAAATGTGAATAAAATCACAGTAGCGGACAATAATCTATAGGGGTATATCACCCCGAGTGAAGCGACTACTGCATTTAAGGTGGTCAAGGTGGTAGCATACTGATTTGTCGCTCTATTTCGTCTCTGGCTTGCTCCAACTTGTTATGTTTGTCCATTGCCTCCTTCAGTTCAACCGCTACAACCTCCTGTTCACTTCTTGCAATCATAAGATCCTCCCCATCAGCAGGTTTTCCATTCAATTGCGCCAGTTTCTGGTTTGCTTTACCCCACCTCACAGCTGCCTGTTTCATCCGATCGCCCCACAAGTCCATCTCTTCGTCTATTTTGTCTTTCTTCTCTTGCAATCGCTCTCTTGTTGACATTATGGATGACCTCTGTCACAAGGAATAATTTGTGGCACAGCACAACTTAGGTGTGTCAAAGTCAATGTCGCAAGACTGCACAACTCGAGCACCTTACTCACCTGAAGTTTGGAAAAGAAAAAATCAATAGGACCTAGCCTCCATTTGAAATGCACTTATATGCCAGAAAATAACCATTTTAGGATATCCCCAACCGAACATCTGTTCGTATAGGTTCGTATAAGTGGTGCTAGGGAGCGGGGTGATAAATATGGTGCCCTTCTCAGCCCTTCTCCACCATATTGTATATATATCCACGACAATAGACTATATTCATATTAAGTACATACAATGCCAAGCCCTTTTAACAAAATTAGCAAATCTGGTTGGATGTATAAATGTCGTGAAGGAAGTATTGTCATCTAAGCCGATTGAATCATCAGGCAGACTGAAGAAGTTTAGGTTACTAAGAGGAGTAGAAAAACATGGCTGGGATCAAGAGATCTAGCATTAACGACGGTGTTCTTTACGAGGCCATACACGGTGGGGGAAGCAGACTCCTGCATTCCCGGTGTATTTCAGACAATATCGCCTCTCTGGCTTTTAACGTTTCTCCGCCGATATAGTTGGGTTGCAGGCTTCTATCCACGTGGAGCAGCGGCTTTCCCCACAAACACAAACAGCACCACATTTGTGAGGACGGACGTTATTATGGAGATGTTCCCTCATTTGAGGGTATTATAGTCCGATGACCATTCAAACAGATTGTCGGTATCGCCATGACCGATACTCCAGATTATCCTTTGCTTCCGGACATTGACACGGATCTCACCTATATACGGAAGCTCTTTTCTGATGACATGGGACAGTGATGTGAGATACTTCGGAACGAGCAGGCGACCGGAGACCAGATAATAACTCACATAAAAAACACTGACTGGATTCATCTCGCATGTCATGCCATCCAGGATGAGGACGAGCCCACACAGAGTGGCTTCTGTCTTCACGACCGCCGTTTAACAATCATGGACGTCATTGCCAAGGAATGTGACAATGCTGACTTTGCATTCTTGTCAGCCTCTCAAACGGCGACTGGAGAGGAGAAAACGTCGGACAAGGCGGTACATATTACCGCTGCAATGCTGGGAGCCGGATATTGGAGTGTGATTGGGACGATGTGGGCAATACCTGATGAGGCGGCTCCGAGAATTGCATTCAAAGGTGTACGAGGTGCTTCTCTCTGGAGGAGGGCCGGATAGTGATAGAGCAGCACACCCACTACATGAAGCTGTGAGAGGAGTACGGGAATCAGGCGACGCTTCATTCAATTTCTGAGTGCCTTTTGTACATCATGGTGCATAATGCGTGTTAGTGGCATAAGCAGATTTCGTATGGAATAGACGCGAGAAAGGGATCAGCAGGACGAATATCGTGCACTGATTTTTTGTAATCTTTTTGTGTGCATTTAGTTATCTAGCGACGGGGTCAAAGATTGCTCACGGTGGAAGAAGCATGGCAATAATAAACATCACAAAGGGAATTACCAGAGGACTGGTTATGTATAGATTTGATAGGAGAGTAGAAAGAGTGCGTTTTAGGCGGTGGAGTGAGCATTGTGGTCGTGAACTCGAACCGAATGCTGACGGGTTCAGAGGCCAAATGTCGTGCTTGTACTTATTTACCTTTTCACCCATTTATGGAAATCCTGACATAATCGATCAATTTATAATATCTCCAGATTCCGATGAACCCGTCAAGTGGGGATGGTTCTAGGAGCCTGCCCATCAGGTATAAATGGCGACCGAACAGAACGAAGTGAAGATGTACACAATAGTATGGCCGCCTCAGCGCTCCGCGCTCCATTCTTTTGGCATTCATCAGCCTGTCGTTTCTCGCATCCAACCACCCAGGTAATACATCTCCGTCCCCATACCCGCCAACAAGAAACTAAGCCAAAACAACAACAGCAAGGCCAGGTGGGGCCCCTCAGCGCCCTCGTCCTCTTGTTCATGCGAATCGGAGGGCTAGCGGGAAGGGGAGTAGACTTCCATGGCGAAATAGGAATAGGAGTGGGTCGCGTCTGTAGCTCCTCTGCGTACCAATACGAATGGGGTGTAGGAGAGGATGCTGAGTCATTTGCGCCTGATCTAAGGAAGGAGGCTGCGGGAAGTCGAGTGGTGATGGTCCCGAAGCGGTTTCGCTACCAGAGCGGGTGAGGATCCATGCAGGTTTGCCACTGTTGCTCGGTATGGGTAGACGCCGGTGGCAACTTCCAGACGGGGGATGATTATCGGGGTGTGATTACCTCAGCTCGAAGAGCTGACCCAGTAATGAAGTGGAAATACGGAAGGAGACGATTACATAGATGGGTAAAATGTGCTTGAGACCAGAGCGTTCCTGTCCGATGAGGGCTGGCATGGAGGTCAGCATCAGGTTGCAAATTACAAGTCATTGTTAAGATGTAACATGTTTTACTGGAGGACATTTCCGGAAATAGTAGTACGTGCAAGATACTTCCTTTCTTAAACTTGATCTTCGCATCCTCCCCGATAACGATCATTCACACCAATGCCGACGACGTTCAACGAAATCCCAAACTGAAATTCTCCTCAGAATCGCTGATCTGGCAAGTAATCATATTTGAGATATGTTCATTAGGCTCATTCCCTTCAGTTCCCCCGGCCTGATCATGTCGATTGTCTCCGCCACCTGCGACTCGTGTCGCGACGGTTCAGCGCCATTATTTCACCGATCCTTTTCTATCACATAACTTTTTTTCCAAACATGCACCCTCGGTCCGAATACTGCGATGCAATCACATCGGCACTCAAGGCTGGAGAGACAACAGTGTTTGACAACATCAGGAGTGCAGAGGTCGTGCTGTTCCCTATGTATGAATCTCACGACGTTCGGCTCCCTTGGTATTCCCTGATGGATACACTGATCCCGGCAATGAGAAACTTATATTCCCTCCAGTGAGATAGACTTTGCCAGTCTTCCAGGTGACTCAATTAATTCAGATGGGACTACCTCCCCTGCGACGAGTATACACCCAACCAGGTCGCTAAATTTGTTAAATCACTGGGTTCAATAAAGACCTTGAAGGAGCTCACTTTCACCATTGGTGACCACCCTGCTCCAGGATTCTCACTGGAATTCTTGTCCAATCTCAACGTCCTTGTGGTGATTTCAAAGCATCTCCAATTGCCCAAGCCTGCATTAATATCAGAGATTTCGATGCTCATTGCACGTTGTCCAGGTCTCGAAAGCTTCACGTTTACGATACCTCGACCCTGCCATCCTAAAGGAACGATGTCACTGAAGGACCTGTTATCTGCCCTTTCATCGCTCCCAGTCGATTTATGCCTGAAGCTCAGGCGACTTAAAGCATGTGGGATCACCGTTACACCAGAAGATTTCAGACACATATCAGGCATTTTCGGCACCTCGATAGCCTGAAGATTAAAAGGAGCCCCAGTCCCTCAGCGGCGACTCAACTTGGCGAAATCTGTGCCATTCTCCAAAGTGAACAAATCCCCCTCAAGGATATTGCCATCGACGCTACATACCCACCCCCCATCTTGAATTATTTGTCATCATACTCAGCCATCGAGCGCCTGCATCTTTTACCCCGACACCCGCTCGACGACTCGCCTCAGCTCGTTAACAAGTTCTTCACTGCTGTGCTCCCACATCACAAGCACTCGTTGAAATCATTAAAAGTCGGTGGAAATATCGCGACGCAATGGTCAAAGGTTTTGAGTAGTGAACAGTTGAAGGGGGTACAAGAATGCCAACAGCTTCAGCACATACGGTGCCATATGTTGGTGACTTCGGCCGACATGGCTGCAAGGAATTCGAAACTTGTAGTAAGAGTTATCACTATCTCAATACGATGATGATCTGATGAAGGTTAGGCGACTTGGTTAGAGCTTGCTACACGGCTCCCTAGACTCCAAACATTTAAATGTGCCCTGATCACACTCAAGAGACTCTATGTTGATGGGTCCCTTGAGGTGTATGAGCTGGTAGAATATGATTGTGATCGTGATATCCGACAGTTCGTGATCGGAGTGGTTGAGCAATTTGAAGATACCCATCAGGTAAAATTTAAGATTTGTTTTGGACGAAATCACTAGCAAGTCCATTGAATTGTATGTACATAATATCCAGATAAAACAACTAGTTGATATTTGTATATGGCTAATAATGGTAGTTACACTATAGCTGACCTATCAATTGAATCAAGTCTCATCAACACTACACCTGTGCTCGAAGTATACTGTATCTATGGTAGCCTGGTTTGAAAACAAGGTGAAAGCACTTAAGGGCTTTGCAACTGGATTATGATCTCCCAATGACTTGCCACATAGATATATATTGGTTATTACCTTGATTTGCTTTAGTTTAGGATGCGTGCTTGGTTGAAATACTCTTTCAAGATTCCTGATTAAGCACCAAATATCGTCCAAGCAGTCATGAGATCCCATCGAGCCTTCAGTATAGATGTCGCAGCAGAGGTCGAATTCAGCTAGCAGCTGAGGGGATGGTAGGTTTCTAACAATAACCCAAACATATTTTCGAGGTGCAAAACTGAGGTCTAGTGAGCTCGCCCTTTGAATTGTGAGATTGATTCGGAGGTGTTGGAGATCTGTGAGTCTCCTGATGTCTCGGGAGGGGAGGGTATGAGCGACCATATCCGCTAGTCGAGCCGTGTCAATAGATATGTCTTCTCCAGTACTAGTTAATGACTTACTTGGTTTAACCACTTCCAGGTATAGGTTTTTTACCAGCCCACCGAATATTCCTAAAGCCGTTCCCACCTTTTCAGAATCAAAAGGCGGAAGGGTGAGGGGTGCCTCGTGATAGCTGATTTTGATCTCTGAGAGCTGCCTGAGCGACTCATAAACGATGTGATTCGATCCCACCAGTCATCCAAATCCTTCAATGGTTTTTGCACCAGACAGAGCAAGGATTGATAAATTGCACAGCGATGTCACAGAGCCGGTTGGAGGAATGGCGTCAGGCATGGATGGATCTCGGATATCTTTGAAAAATAAGCTTCGCATCCCAGACCCTTCCAAGAACGGAAGAGATGTCGGGAAGGCTTTGATGTCACGTACTGCGAGAGCAATGAATGATGGGCGCCCAATGATAGCCAGGAGGTCGTTCATAGTATCATCAGGGAGATCTTTCCAGGAAAACCGAGTGTGGTTTATCGCCATCGAATCGACAGCAGGGAGAACGCGGAGGAGGCGGGTGAACCGAGGGTGGCAAGGTGCGGCCGATATATTGTGCTCGACCAATTCGAGGTTTCGAATGTGATTCAACAGGTGGGTGTGTGGCGGTGTTGCGATCTCATAGACTATTATCGCAATACGGATCCACTTTTATCGTCATGAAAATGCGGGGTTGGCAGAGATTGCTGAACCGTCGGCACACTAGGGCGAGGTTAGACAGAGCCTCAGTTCCTTCAGACTGGTGAATGAACTCCTCGATAATCTCGAGGGGTATGGTCTGCGCGATTGTGGGGGTGTCCATGGTGGGCGGAAGGAAAAGCAGGAAAAAGAGTTAGCGGTTGAAGGGTTGAATTACAATGCCCTGTGGCTCTAAAACTGAACTTATATCAACACATGTTATAGTAAGCTTGGGTTCTAGCTCAGGGTCAAAATTACCGCATTGGGTGGTTGGCTCACGCGCTGGCCTACCATCAGCTGGGATGTGGATTCTTGCGAGTAAGCCTAAAAAAAAATGGGGTGGCGGGGGAATAGGAAGCGTTGTTCATGGAAGGCAATTGAAGACAATTGGGACAAAATCCGAGTAAGGAGATATATTATGTGAACATTGTTCCATTTTGCATTGGGATGGCATGTATCATTTCCAGCGCGCCCCTGCGCGCTGACGTCGAGTCAGGGGTGGAGATCGGAAAATGGCCAAGGTGAGCGATTTACTGCTGTGGAAACTTAGGGATCAATCAGTGACTGTGCAGCAACTTGAGTGATTCATTAGCTGTTTTCGCGTGGATCCACTGAAATCTATCACGATAAATCTAGAGCCGGATGCACATCTTCTCAACAGTTCTCACCCAAGTTTAGGCTTAGTCCACTGAGGGGCCCTTAATATTCCACCCGCGCGTATCTCCCAACTCAATGGAATACAGAAGTGAAGCACCTAGCAAGGTACAAGCTAGGTGCGCTTTCTCGTGCCGCGGCGTGACTGTCACGGGCATGACTTTGGTGCGCTATTAAGCAATTCACCACATGCGACAAAAAACCTATCGTAAATTTTTATCACGAAGGAGGGCAAATACAGACACCAACAACAGCACGCAAAAAGGAGAGCAGGGGAGCGCCAGCATAATCACAAAAACACAAAGTTTCCACATTATTGAACACCAAAATCCTCCACAATTGATTCTCAACCTCTCACAACTCCGACTGTCATCCCCCAGAGCACGCACACACCGTTCCCAAGTCAATTTGGTCAAACTCGGCACCTCATCATCACCCAAACTCACCCATATTCAGGCCTAAGCCATTAAAGTCACCCTTAATATTTCAACCGCGTGCGTATCTCCCAAATCAATGAAATATTCGAGCTCACTGTGTCTAGAACTGAGCAACTCAATTCGCTACTCGCGAAACAAAACCCATCCTAGTATTTTATGACAAAGGGTGGTGAATACAGACAACAACAAGCACACGCAAAAAGGAGAGGGGAGCACCATCACGATAGAAAAAAGCACAAATTTTCACATGATCGAATAACAAGATCCTCCACAATTGATTCTCAACTTCTCAACTTCGTCATCCCCACCCCTCTCCTACCTCTCCTACCTCTCCCACACCTCCCACCACTGCCACCACCAACAACAAAACCTTCTCCAGCACACGCACGCACGGTTCCCAAGTCCACTTGGTCAAACTCAACACATCATCACCCAAATCCTATAAGAATGCCTCTATTTTGCCACTCGCAAAACCACGTCGGAGTGCAGTTTGAAGCAAGACACTACCAAGAAAAGTAGACGCCCGATACAAAACTTTAAACGTCACAATCGCAATAATCGACGCGAGAAAGACATCAGCAGGACAGTGTTGCGCACTTTTTTTGTGCTTCAGTTAATTTAACATCGGGTCCAAAGGGATTTAAATAACTCACGCCAGAAGAAACACGACGGGGATAAACATCGCAAGGCAAAATATCAGAGGACTGGTAATATACGGATTTAATAGAAGAATAGAATTAGGGGGTGAAGCACTGTAGCCGTGGTGAACTTGAGTCGAATGCGAAAGTGAGCGAATTAGTGTACTGGGTGTGGGTGTATGATTGACCATTACTTTCACACTAGAGTTAGTCAGTTTAGACAATTCTGCATAGGGTGAACGATAATCAGACATCATACCATCGATCAGGTTCGCGTGATTGTTGTATGAAAGAGCCATCATCGGATAAAGAAGGTCATTAGTGGGGAACACAGGTGATAAAGGTATCCTTCCCCAGTAGTAAGTAGGACGTGTTCGATCGTCTCCTTGCACACATATACGGAGGAAAACCAAGGTTATGACCTGGGTAAAAATAAACACGATAACAACCGCTTCCTATTTCTGGTGCGCCAAATCTATCCATTAGGGTGAAATCGCGACTGAAGAGAGAACCAAGTGAAGACACACCCATATGACCACCTCAGCGCTCCTACGCTCCGTTCTCCTAGCATATTTTAGCCCGTCGTGCTTCACACTCAACTACCCAGATAAAACCTTGCCTACCCCAACGCCAACCGCATCATGAACAACTCAACACCCAATACCAGTACAATTCAACGATCCAATCCTCTGTCCACATACCCGCAACCATGCACCGACAAGGAATTGCACCAAACAGTAACAGGGCCAGGTGAGACTCCCTCAGCACCGTCGTCCTCCCGCTCATGTAATGATTGCGAGATTGGGGGATTGACTGGAAGAGGAGTAGACCTCCATGGCGAAATAGGAGTGGGAGTGAGCTGTGTATGAAGCTCCGAGCCCCGCGTGCTCGTGTGAATGAGATGTAGAAGAGGGTGCTAAGTCATTTGCACTTAGTACGAGGAAGAAGAGGCTGTGAGACATTAAGTGTTTGTAGTGATGGCCCCGACGTGATTTCGCCACTGAAGCGGATGAGGAGCATTACAGGCTCGTCATGGTTTGGGGTTAGGGGTAAATGCCAATGATGGTTTGCCACTGAATGTATAGCCAACACCGAAGGGAGTCGGAGGGGTATGGCCATTCACATTTCCGAGTTGTGGTACCGAATGGCGGAACTGGACACTGGAGTGGCCGGAGGGTATCGTTCTGACTAGAGCCTTGATACCGTCTTTCAGTTTCCCATGCGCTATCTCTAGATATGCTAGAGGCAGGGAGGGAACCGGGACAATATTGGCTCCATCACTATAAACATTTTCAGAATAAGGAGAGAAAGAGGCAGGGGAGCATGCACATGGCAACCTCGACTCGAATATTCTCCGGCCTCCGCTTGACTATTGCCCTCTTCCTTGACTCGGGCACAAAGCCAACAGCGTGTCGCGTCCATTTCTGCTGAAGGCTTGTCTGAGTTGGATAATGAGCGAGCACTGTGGACGTTGGGGGGGGGGGTAAAGATCAGTTGTACAATGGGCATACTGCACATGGAAGAAAAGGGACTCACTAAATTTGTCGATGCAGGTTTCTGGGGGTGGTGTCCCTGGGGCCTGGGCGCCAGAAAAAGCACCGACATGAATTAAAGGGTGCCCGCCTGGCCTCTCAGAGAGAAACACTCAGAGTCTCCGCCCGATCAAAGAACCTGCATTGTCTCCACCAGATGTAACATGTTGAGTACAGGGTGACGAAGTGCTGGGCATTCGGATGAGTGTGGGGAATTGAAGGGGAGACTAGTAAGCTGGTATTGGGGTGTGCAAGGAATGTGAAAGGTGGAAAACCGGAAGGGCGTCAATGTTGTGAGTGCCAGGGCCAAGAGTTCAGACATTCATGCATGTGATGAGCGCAGACGCCCACTCATGCTTACGTAGTTCATCATAGAAGGTTGCACGCGTGATGCTCATCACATAGCCATACGACGGCTCTCACTCCTTTTGCCACCATCTAAGTAAGCACAACACTCCCCCCTACTTTGGTTTTCCTATTAATCATGGATATAGTCGCGATATACACTCTTGATAGGTATTTCAAAGTTTAGAATGATCTGTAGTACATCGGAGTGATTAATTTCTTTGGGTCAGACTCCAGCGTTGGTTACAGCATGTTGAAAATTATGCGTCATTCATTCTGCAAACTCAAGGAAAGCTAAAATTGGCTAAAGGAAGGATATATTGGGAATGCTGGGGTTATAGCGTATGAAAAATTCCGGTGTACGCGGATGCTTGACGACTTGGAGAGGGCAATTAGGAATTTCGAGCAGGCGCTGTCGCTCACTCCGGATGGTCATCCCGACAAACCACCGCAGTCTCAATAATCTCGGGAGCGCCTTCCGGAGTCGATTTGGGTGCACAGGGATCCTCAGTGACCTTGAGGACGCCATCAATTACCTACAGCATGCTGTGTTGCTCACTCCGGATGATCATGCTTCCAAACCACAGTATCTCAGTAAGCTCGGAAGGTCCTTCTGGAGTCTATTTCAGCGCACAGAGATGCTTAGTGATCTCGAGGACGCTATCAATCACCAAAAACAAGCCTGTGCTGCTCATGCCGGATGATCATACCAACAAACCAATGTATCTCAATAATCTCGGAATATCAATTAGCACTCGGTTTAGGCGCACAGGGACCCTCCGTGACCTTGAGGACACCATCAATCACCAGCAGCAAGCCGTGTCACTCACTCCGGATGATCGTACATCCAAACCGCTGTGTCTCAGTAATCTCGGAGGGTCCTTCTGGAGTCGATTTCAGCACACAGGGATGCTCAGTGATCTCGAGGACGCTATCAATCACCAAAAGCAAGCCGTGTTGCTCACGCCCGATGACCATACCAACAAACCAATATATCTCAATAACCTTGGAATGTTTATTAACACTCGATTTAAGCACACAGGGATCCTCGGTGATCTCGAGAATGCTATCAATCACCAACAGCAAGCCGTGTCACTCACTCCGGATGGTCACGCCAGAAAACCACTCTATCTCAACAATCTCGGAATGTCCTTCGAGAGACAATTTAGGTACACGGGATCGCTGAACCATTTGGATCAAGCAATTGCAAATTTTCGATTAGCTACCATATCCCGCATCGGCTCCATACTTTCTCCAATGCCATGCATCTTGCCACTGGGCTCGCTTAGAAGTCAATAGGAACCCCCCTGATGCCTTGGCTGCATACCAACACGCTATCAACCTTCTTCCACGAGTAGCTTGGATTGATAATCCCACTGCTACGCGCCACTCACACCTCACCGACCTTGCTCGTATTCCGAGGGAAGCTGCTGCATTCGCCCTTGATGTTGGTCATCCAGATCTTGCACTCGAGTGGCTTGAGCAAGGCCGTTCAGTTATCTGGAATCAATTACTCCACCTTCAAACTCCTATTGATCACCTCCGTCAGGCCCACCCAGATATTTATATCAAATTCACACATATATCACACGAGCTCCGCAACGCAGATTTTCGGGATCACGACACCAATATATTCGACAATGCCAAGAATCCTGTTTCATTCAAGGCAGAAGCACAGCACCACCATCACCTTGCAGAGAAGTGGGATTTGCTTGTAGAGAATATTCGATCCCTTCCGAACTTTCATGACTTCCTTCTTCCAAAAAAAGTCTCTGTTCTCAAGGAAGCTGCTGCATCAGGTCCTGTGATTGTCATCAATGTTCATCAGCGCCGTTGCGATGCATTAATACTCAACCGGGGTTCAGACCGTGTACTCCATATTCCATTGGAGAACCTTCGTTACGAAGGACGTGATCAACATGTCACGATATTTTAAGGAAGACCTTGACAATTGTAGCTATCATAGCACACCGCCCAAAAGAGGGAGTCCACGTCTGGCAGAAATCCTGTCAAAACTCTACTTGCACGTTATCGAGCCCATTCTGAAAGGTCTAGACTTGATGGTAAAACTCATTCTTTATCGCGGAACACACTTATTGACATTGATTGTAGGTGGATCCTGGGTCTGATCCTTTGGAGCTTCCTCACATTTGGTGGTGTCCAACTGGACCCCTCGCCTTCCTTCCGCTCCATGCCGCCTGTCGCGACATCGGGGCCAGACTTGAAGGGACATTTACCTACACCATCTCATCATATACACCAACCATCCATGTTTTACTCGAGGCAAGAGCAGCGGAACGACAACCATTCAAACAAATTGTCGGTATCGCCATGACAGACACTCCAGATTATCCTTTGCTTCCGGACGTCGACACCGAGATTGGACATATACAGAAACTCTTTTCTGAAGACACTGGGCAGCGATGTGAAATACTTCGGAACGGGCAGGCGACAGGAGACCAAGTGCTGACTCACATGAAACACACCGGCTGGATTCATCTCGCATGTCATACTACCCAGGATAAACATGACCCCATGCAAAGTGGCTTCTGCCTTCACGATCGACGTTTAACAATTGCAGACATCATTTCCAAAGAATTTGGAAATGTTGAGTTTGCATTTTTGTCAGCTTGTCAAACGGCGGCTGGAGACGAGAATACACCAGACGAGGCAGTTCACATTACTGCTGCAATGCTAGGAGCCGGGTATCAGAATGTGATTGGGACGATGTGGGCAATACCTAATGAGGTGGCTCCGAGAATTGCGTCAAAGGTGTATGAGGTGCTTCTCTCTGGAGGGGATCCAGATAGTGATCGAGCAGCACGAGCATTGCATGAAGCTGTGAGAGAGGTACGGGAATCAGACGATAATTCATTTAATTTCTGGGTGCCTTTTGTACATTGTGGTGTGTGATGTATGTAACGCAAGCGCATGTTATACAATCTACTCGATATATACACTGAAGCCTGAGACTATTGTGTAGTCCCAAGGAGTATAATTAATATTCTATCTCAGGTAGAACGACATAGTTAGATGGTGAAAGGCCCTGTCCCTGTATCACCACTTGCCGCCGTGGCCAGTGGCTGGCACCACCGGCTCTCTCTACTCTCACCCGCCCGCCATGGCCTCTACATCTCATGCAGGCCCGTTACCCGGCACAATTTCTCTTATTTACACACCTGCTTCCCTATAACATAGCTCAGTGCTCTTGCATATACCGCAGTTACATGCGCTTTCAATCTTGTTATATCCTCCTCTCCACCCACCAGCCCCAATATTCCCACCAAATTCCTCCGACAATGCACGCACATGTCGTTCCCAAACCCACTTGGTCAAACTCAGCACCCCATCATCACCTAAACCCTCCCTTATATAGAGTTGAAGCGTGATAAAAAGCGTGTCGCTCGTTCGTCTCTACCTGTACCTGTACTGGTACTGCTCACTTGGGCAGCTGTGAGCTGCCAGATGTGAGCTGCGGTTGGGCGGACGATATTTGGGTGATGCACGACCTGATTATATATGTGTATATGCGTATGTGTATGTGAAAAATATGCAAAAAAGAGCACACCTGACGCATAACCCTTGAGAATGCCTCTATTTTGTCACTCGCGAACTCACGCCGGGGTGCAGTGTGCGGCGAGGACAGTACCAAGATTTTAAACATCACGATCGCAATAATCGATGCGAGAAGGAGATCAGCAGGACGGTGTTGCGCACTGTTTTTTCGCGTGTCAGTTATCCAGCTAGGGGCTCAAAGGGATTTAAATAACTCACGGCAGGAAGGAATACAGTACAAACAAACAATGCAATGCAAAATACCAGGGGACTGGCAATATATGGATTCGATAGGGAAATAAAAAGAGGATGTTCAGGCGGTGGGGCGTTGTGGCCCGTGGTGAATTTGAGTCGAATGCGAAAGCGAGTAACTCAGTGCACTGAGTGTGGATATACGATTGCCTATTACTATTTACACCATAGTTAGTCTAGACGATTCCATGCAAGATGGAGCATTATACCACTGATTAGTTTCGCGTGATTACTGTATAAAGGAGCGGCGGTCATTATCGAAAAGAAGGTAAAGGGTGTCATGGGTGGGGAATATTTGATGCTGTTATAGATAACTGAGTCAGAAAATCAACCACCGCGGGGTTGGCCCGTATGAGATGCCTACCCAATCCAGCTGTGATCTGCGCCGGGATGATAACGGCCACTTCAGCGCCCCTCGCTTCATCCCCCTGGCATTCATCAGTCCATTATTCCTCGCGTTCAATTACCCTAGTAAAACCTTGCCCACCCCAACACCAAGTGCATCAAAAACAGCCAATACCAGTACAACTCAAAGATCCGGTCCTGTCCACGTACCCACAATCAATCACCGACAAGGAACTGCGCCAAAGCAACGGCAGCAGGGTCAGGTAGAAATCCCCCAGCACCTTCGTCCTCTTGTTCGTGTGATGATCACGAGACTGGGGAGCTAGCTGGAGAAGGAGTAGATCTTCGTGGTGAAATAGGTGTGGGAGTGGGTTGCGTATGCAACTCCTCCACGTGCGAACGCGAATGGGGTGCAGCAGAGGGTGTTAAGTCATTTACGCCTGATCCAAGGAAGGAGAAGAGGCGGTGGGATGTGGAATGTTTGTGGCAATGGTCTCGACGCGACCTCACCACCGGAGCGGGTGAGGACCTATGAGGCTTGCCACCGAATGCAAAGCCGGCGCCTAGTGGCGTCAGAGGGGTGTGGTCATTTGCGTTTTTTGTGGGTCGTGGACCCGAAAAAGGGAACTGGACACTGGAGTGGCCGGAGGGTATAGTGCTGACTGGAGCTTCGATGCCGTCCCTTAGCTCAACCTCCTGTGCACCATCTTCGGACATGCTGGAGGCTGAGAGGGAGCTGGGACGGGGGAAGAAGATGGAGCGATTACAGAAGTAGAGGCGAGAATGCCTGCGAGAGTTCTTGGACGAGGTGGCGGGAGGGTCATTGAAGGAACCTGCATCCGGGTCCAAAGGGAATAAGTTGATGGCGGAGGAGGGATGACAGTGAGAGTCGGAGGACGCGCGGGGAGGTGCCGCAAGCAGGATGGATGTGATGGCACAAATGGACCAGAAATGGAACGGGTTGGGCATCCCCCTAAACGAGGTTCGAAAAGGACCAGGACCAGCCAAGGATGGCACAGCGAGCCTAGGGAGGCTGGGACTGGATACGAGGGAAGAGATCCGTGGGTTTGTGACGGTGGGGAGGCAGGGACTGGCGGGGCGCGGGGAGGGTCGCCAGCAGCCATGGCGAGGAGGTCATTGTCGTGAAGGTCCTTGCTGGACTTGCATCGGTGGACTCCTGAGTGGGCCGACAGCTGACCTGGGAACTAACGTACCGGCGTCCTTAGCTAAGTCGACATCCCTAGCTAGAGCTCCGTCCACTAAACCACCCACCTCGCCAGATGATATAACCGGACCCCCCACATCCATAACTGCCAACTCACTGGGAACCGAAGCCTCGTAGAAGTGGACATCGCGAGAGGCAATCAACTTGCCGTTCTCCAAGTCCTCAAGTCGGTACCCCTTCGTTTCATCGGTCCACCATCCCAGCAGCCGAACTTTCACGGGAGCCCAACCGACGGACCCAAACACACGAAGATGACCGACACTGGGCTTATGCCCGGTACCAAGCTTCATATGGGACTACATCCAAGTTCAACCCGGTGGTCAGCGTCAAACTGCAGATATGTACTGCGTACATGAAGACTTCCCCCCAGTACCGCAATTCGACATTTGCAGTGAACAGCATGCAGCGGACCATCTCGAAAAACACCGCAATGGCGCGTTCGGCGATGCCGTTCTGCTCAGGAAGGTAGGGGTTGGTGGTTTCATGGATGGTGCCGTTGCGGCGGCAGAAGTCGTTCATGACCGAATTGACGAACTCAGATCCGTTGTCGCTCCGAAAGCGACGTACCTTCAAGCCGGATTGACGCTCAAGCATCGCGACCACATCCCGCACTGCCGCACCCGTCTCCTCCTTATCCCTCAGCAACCTCCCAGTATTTCAACACTATTTCAGACCGTCTGGTCACCAAGAGTCTTAGCTACCCCACTTACTTGGAATACCCTCTATCATCTACACAGTATTGCCATTGTGTTGTGGTCGCGCAGTGAGCCGATTGGCGTTTGAGGCTCGAACCCACCACTCTTGCACTCTATGTGCAATCACTCACACACCTGGCTAACTACACATCCCCACTGTCACTGCCGGCACGAGATATTCAACACCAACTTCTCTCTCCACGCTTGCCTTACATCGATCCTCTCCACAGGCGTCAACAGTGGCTCAGAATCGACCACGTCAGCAGCCCACGCAACACAGGCCCCCGTCTATACTCTCCTTCAACATCTCCGTCCTCTCATCCTCCTGAATCTCCCCCACCAGCGCCTTCTTATCCATCAGCACACGCTTATCCGTATTCTGGACCATACTTCTCGAAGGCCATACGACTCTGAACTGAAGCTGAGCATAGATTCACCCCGCTGACTCGTCAACCAGCTCCTGCTATAGTACTCACTCCTCAATGACTTGTTCTCGTCATCATCATCATCGTCATCATACAATACCATGGATCGCAGTACTCACCCACGGACCTCCCTTGCCGTCACTTCATCCCCATCGATCATCCTCCGTCGCCACCACCGACTCTTCTCCCATGTTCCCAGAGCCGACCGCCGTCACCCACTACCACTCTTGCTTCCTCTTTCTATTACCCTCCACTCCTCCTCTTTCCTTCACCTGGGGCACCCCTCCGCGTGGCTGCTGCCGTGCACTCTCGCTCTCAGTCGCAAGCCTTTTCACTCCTTGAGGGACATGACAATGAATTTGAGCCCATACCTCCAGGTTCAACTCCTGTGGACCTCCACCGAACACTGAAAAGGGCTACCTTGCGCAGGTGAGTACGTGACTGATTTTACTCCGGTGCTTATATTCAGCCCTCTGCTCTTTTATGCGTATCAGCACTCCCCTCATGTGACTACTACCCTACAGACGCACGTCTCCTTTTCCTGCAATTGATGTCAACCACAGGCAAGAGTCTTATCCATCCCTCATGTCCATGTTTGAACATCTCAGTCTGACTGACGGAGGCTTGCCACCGAATGTAAAGCCAACACCGAGGGGAGTCGAGGGGGAATGGTCATTTGCATGTATGTGGCGTAGTTCCGAACGAGGGGGCTGGAATACTGGAGTGGGCGGTGTGTATAATGTTGAGGGGGGTACGTCCAGCGAGAGATGTATCAGTAGATAGGTTTGATTAGATTTAGATTGTGGCGCGATTACCTCAGCTTGAAAAGCTGATCCGGTGATGAAGTGGAAATACGAAAGGAGACGACGAAATAGCTGGATAAGATGCGCTTGAGACCAGAGCGTTCCTATTTCCGAAAATAGTATGTGTAAGACACATCTAGTTCCATATACTTGATCTTCACATCCTTGCCGATAACGGTCACTCACGCCAATGCCAACGACGTTGAACGACATCCCAAACGAAATTCTCCTAAGGGTTGCTGATCTGGTCGGTATGCATATTCGAGACATGCTTAGTAGGGGCTCATTTCCTTCAGATCCTCCGCCCCGATCATGCCGATTGTCTCCGCCATCTACGTCTCGTGTCACGACGGCTCAATGCCATTATTTCGCCAGTACTTTTCTCTCATTTAACCTTTTGGCCAACGGCGGATCCTCGACCAGAATATTGCAATGCGATCACATCAGCACTCAAAGCTGGAGAGACGACCGTTTTTGACCACGTCAGGGACGCAGAGGTCGTGCTGGTCCCTATGTTTGAATCTCGCGAAGAACAGCTCACTTGGAATATCCTGATGGATCTACTGATCCCGGCAATGAGAAACTTGTATTCCCTCCAGTGAGAGATGACTTCGTCAGTCTTCCAAATGGCTTAATTCAATCCAGATGGGACTACCGCCCCTGCAACGATTATCCACACGACCAGATGATCAAGTTCGTTAAATCACTGGGCTCAATAAAGACCCTGAAGAAACTCACTTTCACGATTGACGATCACCCTGCTCCGGAGTTTTCACTCGAATTCCTGTCTAATCTCGACATCCTTGTGGTAATTTGGCAACACCTCCAAATGCCCAAACCGGCATTACTATCAGAGATTTCCATGCTTATTGCACGCTGTCCGGGCCTTGAACGCTTCACATTTGCGATACAACGGAACTGCCATCCCGAAGGAACAATGACGTTGACGGACCTGTTAGCCGCCCTTTCATCACTCCCGACCGATGTATGCCTGAAGCTTAGGCGGCTCAAAGTGTGCGGGATCACTGTTACACCGGAAGGATTCCGAAGGCATATCCGACATTTTCGACACCTCGATGGCCTGAAGATCAAACGGAGTCCCAGTCCCTTGGCGGCAGCTCAGCTCGGCGAAATTTGCGCCATTCTGCAAAATGAACATATTTTCCTTAGGGATATTTCCATCGACGCCATATACCCACCCCCTATCTTCAATTATCTGTCATCATACTCAGCCATTGAGCGCCTACATCTTGTTCCCCGATCCTCACTCGACGACTCGCCTCAGCTCATCAACACATTTTTCACAACCCTTCTCCCACACCACAAGCACTCGTTAAAATCGTTGAAAGTCGGTGGGAATATTGCAACGAGGTGGTCGAAGGCTTTGAGTGGTGAACAATTGGAGGGGGTACAAGAATGCCAATATCTTCAGCACATATGTTGTCACTTGTCAGTGACGGTGGCGGAAATGGCTGCCAAGAATTCGAAAGTTTTGGTAAGGATTAGCGGTATCTCAGTATGATAACAATCTGATGAGGGTTAGATGGCGTGGTTAGAACTTGCGACACGGCTCCCTAGACTCCGAACGTTTGAGTGCGCCCCAATCACACTGAAAAGAGTATATGTTAAAGCATCCCTCGAGGTGTATGAGCCAGTGGAATATGATCATGATCCTAACATTCGACGGTTTGTGATTGGGGCGGCCAAGCAATTTGAGGACACTCATGAAGTGAAGTTTAAGATTTGTTTTGGGCGAAATCATTAACAAATTCATTTAATTATATATACATACATAGAACGGATGATTGATTGATGTTTACCAAATTCAACTAACAATGGTGATTACACAACAGTTAACTTATCAGTAAAAGATGAGTTACATCAACACCATATCTATGCTCAAAATATATTATATACTGCATCGATAGTGGCCAGTTTCGAAAATGAGACAAACACGCTTGTCAAAGGATCTGCAACTGGATTAAGATATTCCAGTGGCTGATCATATGGGTATACATTGATTACCACCTTGATCTGCTTCAGATTACGATGTGTGCTCGGTTTTAATAGTCGTCCAAGATCCCCAATTAAATTCTGGATGTCACCTGAGCGGTGGCATAGTGCTGTTGAACCTTCAGTATAAATGCTGCAGCAGAGGTCGAATTCAGCTAGCAGCTGAGGAGAAGGTATGTTTCTAACAATTGCCACAATATATTGGCGAGCCGCAAAACTGTGGTCTATTGGACTTGTCTTCCGAATCGTGAGATTGATTCGGAGGCACTGAAGATCTGTGAGTCTTTTGATGTCTCGCGAGGGGATGGTATGAGCGACCATATCCGCTAGTTGAGCCATGTCAATAAATAAGTCTTATCCAGTACTAATGAATGACTTACTCGGTTTAACCACTTCCAGGTATAAGTTTTTTACTAGCCCACCGAGTCTTCCTAACGCCGCTCCCACCTTATCGGAATCAAAGGGCGGAAGGGTGAGGGGCGTCTCGCAGTAGCTGATTTTGATTTCCGAGAGCCGCCTGAGTGATCCATAGATAATACCATTCGATTCTACTAGCCATCCGAAGCCCTCAATTGTCTTTGCACCAGACAGAGTAAGGACCGATAAATTGCACAGCGATGCCACAGAGCCGGTTGAAGAAATGGCGACAAGCAGGGATGGATCTCGGATATCTTTGAAAAATAAACTTTGTATCCCGGGTCCTTCCAAGAACGGAAGAGATGTCGGAAAATCTTTGACACCACGCACTGCGAGAGTAGTGAATGACGGGCGTCCAATGATAGCCACGAGGTAGCCCATTGTATCATCGGGGAGATCTTTCCAGGAAAACCGAGTGTGATTTATCGCCATCGAGTCGACGGCAGGGAGAGTGTAGAGGAGGCGGGTGAATCGAGGGTGGCAAGGTGCAGTCGACGTGTTGTGCTCGACCAATTCGAGGTTTCGGATGTGGTTCAACAAGTGCGTATGTGGTGGTGTCGTGATCTCGTACAGATGATTGTCGCAATATGGATCCACCTGGATTGTCATGAAAATGCGGGGTTGGCAGAGATTGTTGAACCGTCGGCACACTAGAGCGAGGTTGGATAGAGCCTCGGTTCCTTCGGACTGGTGAATAAATTCCTCGATAATCTCGAGGGGTATGGTCTGTGCGATTGTTGGGGTGTTCATGGTGGGCGGAAGGAGAAGCAGGAAAGAGAGTTAGTGGTTGAACGGTTGAATTGCAACGTCCCCGTGGCCCTAAAACTGAACGTTTGAATTCGCATCAACACATGTCATGGTGAACTGGGTTCTAGCTCAGGGTCAAAATTACTGCATTGGGGGGGTTGGCTCGCGCGCTGGCGCACTCCATCAACCGGGATGTGGATTCTTGCGAGTAAGCTTTGTAACATTTTGGGTGCTGGGGGGATAGGAAGCGTTACCTGTGGAATGCGATTGGAGACGATTTCACGCGACTTTGGTGAACAAAGCTGTTAGTTAGCTGGAACGAAGTCCAAATAAGGAGATACATTGTATTAGCATCGTATGTCTGGTATTGGGATATCACAGTGATATTGTACACTTTCTGATGCGTGGAAGTGGGCTGGGACGAGGCAGGGGTGGTCGGAACATGGCCAAGGTGAACAATTTTCCCGTTGTGTAAGCTTGGGGATCCGGCAGCGACTTGTGCAGCGACTTGAATGATTTGTCAGCAATGTTTGCGTGGACCTACTAGAATCTATTATAATTCGTCACTTGGGCAGGTGTGAGCTGCCAGACGTGCAGTGCAGGGAGATGGATAATATTCGGGTGACGCTCGACCTGTATGTGTATATGTGGTTAGCAAAGCTTGGACTGATGGGAATGGGTAAATTATATGCATAAAATAACGTACCTCACGCATAACCCGTAAGAATGCCTTCATCTTGCCACTCACGAGACCCCCTCGGGGTGCAGTTTGAAGCAAAACAGTACCAAGAACAGTACACACCCGATCCGAAACTTTAAACGTCGCAATCGCAATAATCGACGCGAGAATCAGATCAGCAGAACCGTAGCGTTGAGTACTGTTTCGTTTTCCATTTTTTGTTATGCACGTTCAGTTATTCAGCGACGGTTTCGAAGAGATTTGAATAACTCGCGGTGGAAGAAGATCCCAGGAAGGAGAAGAGGCTATGTGGGACATTGAGGGCTTGTGGTGATGACCCCCGATACAATATCGTCATCGAAGCGGACGGATGAGGACCCATGAAGCTTGTTATTATTGGGGAGGTGTAGACACCGATGGAGACTCGCCACCGAATGGAAATTCGACACTGAGTCGAAGGGGTATGATTATTTACAATCGCGGGTCTTCCGAACTTGGGAGTGGGCGGAGGGTGTACTACTGAGGGGGTCCAGCGAGAGAAGCACCAGTAGATTAAATGTGGTTTGATTAGATCTAGATTAGGGTGGATTACCTCAGCTTGAAAAGCTGATCCAGTGATGAAGTAGAAATACAAAAGGGGGCAGCTACATAGCTAGATAAAATGTCCTTGAAGCCAGATCATTCCTGTTTGGCGAGGGCTGGTCATAGAGGTCAGCATTAGATTGCAAGTTAGAAGTCACGATTGTCATGATGCTCCATTGAAGGGTATTTCCAGAAATAGTACGTGCAAGACACTTCTCTCCATAGACCTGATCTTCACATCTCTGTTGATAACAATCGTTCGCGCCAATGCCGGCGACGTTCAACGACATCCCAAACGAAATTATCCTTAAGATCGTTGACCTTGTCAGTATTCGTATTCGAGACACACTTAGTAGGAGCTCATTTCCCTCAGATCCCCCGCCCTGACTATGTCAATTGTCTCCGCCACCTGCGCCTCGTGTCACGACGGCTCAACGCCATCATATCACCGGTCCTTTTCCATCATATAACTTTTTTTCCAAACATGCACCCTAGGTCCGAACACTGCGACGCAATCACATCAGCACTCAAGGCTGGAGAGACAACAGTGTTTGACAACATCAGGAGCGCAGAGGTCGTGCTGTTCCCTATGTACGAATCTCACGACGTTCGGCTCCCTTGGTATACCCTGATGGATACACTGATCCCGGCAATGAGGAACTTATATTCCCTCCAGTGAGATAGACCTCGTCAGTCTTCCTGATGACTCAATTGATCTAGGTGGGACTACCTCCCCTGCGACGAGTATACACCTCACCAGATCGCCAAATTCATTAAATCATTGGGTTCAATAAAGACCTTGAAGGAGCTCACTTTCACCATTGGTGACCACCCTGCTCCAGGGTTTTCACTCGAATTCCTGTCTAATTTCAACGTCCTTGTGGTGATTTGGCAAGACCTTCAACTACCCAAGCCTGCGTTGCTATCGGAGATTTCAATGCTTATTGCGCGCTGTCCAGACCTTGAAAGCTTTGCATTTACGATACGACGGCCCGTACCATCCCGAAGGAGCGATGACGTTGAAGGACCTGCTATCCGCCCTTTCATCACTCCCGGTCGAATGTGTGTCTGAAGCTCAGGCGACTCAAAGCCTGTGGGATCACTGTCACACCAGAAGATTTCCGAACGCATATCCGACATTTTCGACACCTTGATGCACTAAAGATAAAACGGAGCCCCAGTCCCTCAGCAGCAGTTCAACTTGGCGAAATCTATGCGATTCTGCCAAAGTGAACAAATCTGTCTCAAGGATATTTCCATCGACGCTATATACCCACCCCCTATCTCGAACTACTTGCTATCATACTCGGCCATCGAGCGCCTGCATCTTTTACCCCGACATCCGCTTGACGATTCGCCTCAACTCGTTAACAATTTTTTCACCACCGTACTCCCACACCACAAGCGCTCGTTGAGATCGTTGAAAGTCGGTGGAAATATCGCGACGCAGTGGTCAAAGGTTTTGAGTAACGAACAGTTGGAGGGAGTACAAGAATGCCAATATCTTAAGTGCATACGCTTGCTATATGTCAGTGACGTTGGCGGACATAGCCGCCAAGAATTCAAAGCTTTTGGTATGACTTAATAATATCTTAGTATGATGACAAACTGATAAAGGTTAGGTGACCTGGTTAGAGCTTGCAACGCGGCTCCCTAGACTCCAAAAATTCAAGTGTGCCCCAATCACATTGAAAAGAATATACGTTCAAAGCGTCCCAGGAGGTGTATGAGCCGGTGGAATATGATCGTGATCCTGATGTTCGGCAGTTCGTGATTGAAGTGGTTAGGCAATTTGAGGGCACTTATCCAGTGAAATTTGAAATTTCTTTTGGACGAAATCACTAGCAAGTTCAGTGAATCATATGTATGTACGTACGTAGACGGAAAGGACAACAGATCGGTTTTTACCAAGTCTGACTAACAATCGTGATTACACTACAGTTGACCCTATCAATTAATTAAATATGAGTTACATCAGCACAGAACCTATGCTCGAAATACACTGCATATATGGTAGCCTGATTTGAAAGTGAGGAGAATGCACCTATCAAGGGATCCGAAACTGAACTCAAATCTTCCAGTGGCTTATCACATGGATATTTATTGATTACCACCTTGATTTGCTTCAGTTTGCGATGTGTGCTTGATTGGAATACTCGCTCGAGCAGTTTGATCAAGTGCCGAATGTCCCTTGAACAGTCGGAGAGTGCAATTGAGCCTTCAGTATAGATGTCACAGCAGAGGTCGAATTCAGCTAGCAGCCGAGGAGATGGCAGATTTTTCACAACAGCCAGTATATATTGACGAGCTGCGAAACTGAGGTCTATCGGGTTTGTCTTCTGGACCGTTAGACGAATTCGGAGGCATTGAAGAGCTGTGAGTCTTTTGATGTCTCGCGAGGGGAGGGTATGAGCAACCATATCCGCTAATCGAGCCATGGTCAATAAAGAAGTCTTATTCTTGTCCGATGAGGGCTGGCCATGGAGTTCAATGTCAGGTTGCAAATTACAAGTCATTGTTATGATTCAACATGTTTTATTGGAGGATTTCCGGAAATAGTAGTACGTGCAAGATACTTCCATTCTTAAGCATGATCTTCGCATCCCTGCCGATAACGATCATTCACCCCAATGCCGACAGCGTTCAACGACATCCCAAACGAAATTCTCCTCAGAATCGCTGATCTGGCAAGTATTCATATTCGAGATGTGCTCGTTAGGGCTCATTCCCTTCAGTTCCCCCGCCCCGATCATGTCAACTGTCTCCGCCACCTGCGTCTCGTGTCGCGACGACTCAACGCCATTATTTCACCGATCCTTTTCTATCATATAACTTTTTTTCCAAACATGCACCCTTGGTCCGAACACTGCGACGCTATCACATCGGCACTCAAGGCTGGAGAGACGACCGTTTTTGACAACACCAGGAGCACAGAGGTCGTTATGTTCCCCATGTATGAATCCCACGACAGTCGACTCCCTTGGTATACCCTGATGGATACAATGATTCCGGCAATGAGAAACTTATATTCCCTCCAGTGAGATAGACATTGTCAGTCTTCCAGATGACTCAATTAATTCAGATGGGACTACCTCCCCTGCGACGAGTATGCACCTAACCAGATCGCTAAATTTGTTAAATCACTGGGCTCGATAAAGACCTTGAAGGAGCTCACTTTCACGATTGGTGGCCACCCTGCTCCAGGGTTTTCACTCGAATTGCTATCCAATCTCAGCGCTCTTGCGGTGATTTGGCAACACCTCCAATTACCTCAGCCTGCGTTAATATCGGAGATTTCGATGCTCATTGCACGCTGTCCAGGCCTCGAAAGCTTCACATTTACAATACGACGGCCCAACCATCCCGAAGGAGCAATGGCGTTGAAGGATCTGTTATCTGCCCTTTCATCACTTCCGGTCGATGTGTGCCTGAAGCTCAGGCGGCTCAAGGCGTGTGGGATCATCGTTACACCCGAAGATTTCCGAACACATATCAGACATTTTCGACACCTTGATGCACTAAAGATCAAACGCAGCCCTAGTCCCTCAGCAGCGATTCAACTTGGCGAAATCTGTGCCATTCTGCAAAGTCAACAGATCTGCATTAAGGATATTGCCATCGACGCCATCTACCCAACCCCCATTTTGAATTACTTATTGTCATACTCAGCCATTGAGCGCCTACATCTTTTACCCGAACACCCGCTTGACGACTCACCTCAGCTCGTTAACAAATTTTTTACCACCGTGCTCCCCCACCACAGGCACTCGTTGAGATCGTTGAAAGTCGGTGGAAATATCGCGACGCAGTGGTCGAAGGTTCTGAGTGGCAAACAGCTGGAGGGAGTGCAGGAATGCCAGCATCTTCAGCACATACATTGCCATATGTCGGTAACGGTGACAGACATGGCTGCAAGGAATTCGAAGCTTTTGGTAAGGGTTAACTCTCAGTATGACGACGACCTGACAAAGGTTAGGTGACCTGGTTAGGGCTTGCAACACGGCTCCCTAGACTCCGAACATTTAAGTGTGCCCCGATCACGCTCAAAAAGATATATATCGATGGGTCCCTTGAGGTATATGAGCCGGTGGTCCGTGATCGTGATCCCGATGTTCGGCAGTTTGTGATTGGAGTGGTCAAGCAATTTGAGGACACTCATCAGGCGAAATTTAAGATTTGTTTAGGACGAAATCATTAGCAAGTTCACTGAATCATATGTACATACGTGGATGGAATGACTGGTTGATCTTTGCCAGATGCAACTAGCAATGGTGGTTACACTAACATTGAGCGAGTAAGAGTTACATCAACACAGAGCCTAACGCCTATGCTCGAAATATACCGCATTTATGGCAGCTTGGTTTGAAAACAAGCAGAAAGCACCTCTCAAGGGCTTTGCGACTGGATTAGGGTTTTCCAATGGCTCGCCATATGGATATATGTTGATTATGACCTTGATTTGCTTCAGTTTACTATGTGTGCTTGGCTGAAATGCTCGTTCAAGCAGTTTGACCAAGTGCCGAATGTCTCTTGAGCAGTCGTAACATGCGGTTGAGCCTTCAGTATAGATGGAACAGCAGAGGTCGAATCCAGCCAGCAGCTGAGGAGATGGTAGGTTGGTAACGATAGCCAGTATATATTGACGAGCTGCAAAACTGAGGTCTATTGGGCTTGTCTTCTGGATTGTTAGATGGATTCGGAGCTGTCGGAGATCTGTGAGTCTTTTGATGTCTCGGGAGGGGAGGGTATGAGCAACCATATCCGCTAATCGAGCCATGGTCAATAAATAAGTCTTATCCAGTACTAATGAATGACTTACTCGGTTTAACCACTTCCAGGTATAGGTTTTTTACTAGCCCACCGAGTGTTCCTAACGCCGCTCCCACCTTATCGGAATCAAAAGGCGGAAGGGTGAGGGACGTCTCGCAGTAGCTGATTTTGATTTCCGAGAGCCGCCTGAGTGATTCATAGATAATATGATTCGATTCTACTAGCCATCCGAAGCCCTCAATTGTCTTTGCACCAGACAGAGTAAGGACCGATAAATTGCACAGCGATGCCACAGAGCCGGTTGAAGAAATGGCGACAAGCAGGGATGGATCTCGGATATCTTTGAAGAATAAACTTTGTATCCCGGGTCCTTCCAAGAACGGAAGAGATGTCGGAAAATCTTTGACACCACGCACTGCGAGAGTAGTGAATGATGGGCGTCCAATGATAGCCACGAAGTAGCCCATAGTATCATCGGGGAGATCTTTCCAGGAAAACCGAGTGTGGTTTATCACCATCGAGTCGACGGCAGGGAGAGCGTAGAGGAGGCGGGTGAATCGAGGGTGGCAAGGTGCAGTCGACGTGTTGTGCTCAACTAATTCGAGGTTTCGGATGTGGTTCAGCAAGTGCGTATGTGGCGGTGTCGTGATCTCGTACAGATGATTGTCGCAATATGGATCCACCTGGATTGTCATGAAAATGCGGGGTTGGCAGAGATTGTTGAACCGTCGGCACACTAGAGCGAGGTTGGATAGAGCCTCGGTTCCTTCGGATTGGTGAATAAATTCCTCGATAATCTCGAGGGGTATGGTCTGTGCGATTGTTGGGGTGTTCATGGTGGGCGGAAGGAGAAGCAGGAAAGAGAGTTAGTGGTTGAACGGTTGAATTACAACGCCCCGTGGCCCTAAAACTGAACGTTTGAATTCGCATCAACACATGTCATGGTGAACTGGGTTCTAGCTCAGGGTCAAAATTACTGCATTGGGGGGGGGTTGGCTCGCGGCGCTGGCGCAACTCCATCAACTGGGATATGGATTCTTGCGGGTAAGCCTTTGTAACATTTTGGGTGCTGGGGGGGGATAGGAAGCGTTGTCTGTGGAATGCGATTGGAGACGATTTCACGCGACTTTGGTGAACAAAGCTGTTAGTTAGCTGGAACGAAGTCCAAATAAGGAGATACATTGTATTAACGTTGTACTGTCTGGTATTGGGATATTGTGGAGAACGGAATTCGGCTGTACGCGAAATCCGTTCCCACTAATTAGTTATTTTGTTCACACACTCTTGAGTATTTAAGTAGCTACTTTTGTACTTAGATACTCAGCTCCTCACGACAAGGATGTCTCCGCTATTGCACGAGCCATGGCGTGACGATTCAAAGCCTCCAAAGATTAGTTTTCTCTTTTTCTCTCAGTCTCTCAGTCTCTCTCTCTCTCTCTCTCTCTTGAGGTCAAGGAGCAGTTCTCCATGCAATTGTTTTGCCGATTGCACTTGCATCTACAGATTTCTTGTAGCCTGAATGCCTGTCCTACAATATCACAGTGATATTGTCCACTTTCCGACATTATGTCCGCCATGGGGAATAGCTCCTGGGATGATAAAATGAAGAAAGAAAAAAAACACTTTCCGACGCATGGAAGTAGACTGAGACGAGCCAGAAGTGGTCGGAACATGGCCGAGGTGAGCAATTTTCCCGTTGTGTAAGCTTGGGGATCCAGCAGCGACTTGTGCAGCGACATGAACGATTTGTCAGCAATGTTTGCGTGGACCTACTAGAATCCATTATAATTTGCCCGTACGTGTATCTCCCAAATCAATGAAATGCTTTCCTACTCAAAAATAATCGCAAGCGCCACGACAACAAGGCAAAAAGGTGTAATGATATCCATGATTTATTTTTATCACGAAAGAGGGTAAATACAGACACCAACAACCGCACGCAAAAACGAGAGCAAGAGGAGCGCCAGCACAATAAAAAAAAAAAAAACACAAATTTGAACAACAAAATCCTCCACAATCGACTCTCAACCTCTCACAACTCCAACCGTCACCTCCACCCCTCCCCCCTCTCCCTCCACCAACACCCGCACCAAGTCCTCCCCCCAACGCACGCACACACCGTTCCCAAGTCCACTTGGTCAAACTCAACACCTCATCATCACCCAAATCCTCCCTCACATGGAGTTGAAGTGTGATGATAAGTGTGTCACTGGTGTCGTCTTTACTTGTACTTGCACTGGTACTGGTATTAGTGGTAGTGGTAGTACTACTCACTTGGGCAGGTGTGAGCTGCCAGATGTGGGGCGCGGGGAGATGGATAATATTTGGGTGACGCTCGACCTGAATGTGTGTATATGCGATCAGCAAAGGTTCAATCATATAGGGATGGGTAAATTATATGCATGAGTAACATACCTCACGCATAACCCGTAAGAATGCCTCCATTTTCCCGCTCGCGAGACCCCGTCGGGGCGCGGTTTGAAGCAAAACAGTACCAAGAACAGTACACGCCCGGTACGAAACTTTGAATGTCACAATCGCAATAATCGACGCGAGAATCAGATCAGCAGAACGGTGTTGCGTACTTTTGTTTTTTTTTGTTGTGCGTTTCAGTGGTCCAGAAACGGTTTCAAAGAGATTTAGATGACTCACGGCGGAAGAAACACAGCAATAATAAACATCGCAAGGCAAAATACCAAAGGACTGGCAATATATGGATTTGATAGGAGAATAGAAAGAGCGTGTTTAGGTGGTGGAGCATTGTAGCCATGGTGAACTTGAGTCGAATACGAAAGCGAACGGATCAGTGCGCTGGGTGTGGGTATACGATTGCCTGTGACTGTTTACACCATAATTGGTTTAGAAAATCCCACGCAACACGGATGATAATCGAAACCATACCATCAATCAGTTTCGCGTGATTATTGTATAAAAGAGCGGTGGTCATTATCGAAAAGAAGGTAAAGAGCGTCATGAGTGGGGGGAATTCGATGCTGTTATAGACGACTGAGTCGGAAGGCTGACGCTGTGGGGTTGACAACATGGTTGCACTTACCCAATCCAGCTGTGGTCTTCACCAGGATGGTGATGGTGTCCTTCTCCAGCAGTAAGTAGAACGTGTTCAATCGTCTCCTTGCACACGTATACAGATGCAAACATCAAGTATACGGCCTGAGTAAACATAAACACGGTAAGGACCCGCTTATTTCTGTCGTGCCAAAGCTTTCCATGAGGCCAAAATCGGGACCGAAGAGAGAACCAAGTGAAGACGTACCCATACGGCCGCCTCAACGCCCCGCGCTCCATCCCCCTAGCATTCATCAGCCCGTCGTTCTTCGCATTCAACCACCCAGGTAAAACCTTGGCCACCCCGACACCAAATGCATCAAACACAACCCAATAGCCAATACCAGTACAACTCAACGATCCGATCCTCTGTCCACAGACCCACAACCACGCACCGACCAGGAACTGCGCCAGAGCAACGGCTGCAGGGCCAGGTGGGACACCCTCCGCACCTTCGTCCTCTTGTTCATGTGATGATCGCGAGATCGGGGGGCTAGCCGGAAGAGGAGTGGACCTCCATGGTGAAATAGGAGTGGGGGCGGGTTGTGTATGAAGCTCCTCCGGGCGCTCGTGCGAATGGGCTGTAGAAGGGGGTGCTAAACCATTTGCGCCTGGTTCGAGGAAGGAAAAGAAGCTGTGTGACATTGAGTGCTTGTGGTGATGGCCCCGACGCGATTTCGCCACCGAAGCGGATGAGGAGTCATGCAGGCTCATCATGGTCGGAGGGGTAGGGGTAGACACCGATGAAGGCTTGCCACCAAATGTAAAGCCAACACCGAGGGGAGTCGGAGGAGTGTGACCATTTGCATTTGCGTGTCGTGGTTCTGAACGGGGAAACTGGACACTGGAGTGGGCAGAGGGTATAGTACTGACTGGAGCCTCGATGTCGTCCCTCAGCTCAAGTTCCTGTGCGCCATCTTCGGATATGCTGGAGGCAGGGAGGGAACCTGGACGGGGGAAGAAGATGGAGAGGTTACGGGAGTGGAGGCGAGAATGCCTGCGAGAGTTCTTGGGCGAGGAGGCGGGAGGGTCGTTGAGGGAAACTGCATCTAGGTCCGAAGGGAACGACTCGGAAGCGATGAGCGGCAGAGGAGGAGGAGGGATGACAGTGAGAGTCGGAGGAGAGAGAGGGAGAGGGAGGGGCTTCAGAACGCGCGGGGAAGGTGGCTGCGAGAGGGGATGGGTGTGGCGGCGCAAATGGACTAGAAATGGAACGGGTTCGGGTATGGCCACTGGGTCCAAAGGTGGTTTTCAGAGCAGAGGCAGAGCTCGGTGTGCCGTTTGCCAGTCGCCCATTGGGTATCCCGCTGAATGAGGTTCGAAAAGGACCGGCTGAGGATGGGACGGCGGGTCTAGATAGGCCGGGACTGGACGCGAAAGAAGAACTCCGAGTATGGGTTTGTGACGGTGGGGAGGCAGGGACTGGCGGGGGACGGGGAGGGTCGCCAGCAGCCATGGCGAGGAGGTCGTTGTCGTCAAGGTCCTTGCTGGACTTGCGGCGGTGGATTCCGTCGGAGCCCTGCATCGCTCAACAGCGCCTAATGCAAAATCGAGTTGACGTGCGTGAGTTGGGTTGGTCCCGTGACCCGTCCATCAGAGCCTAATAAAATTTGTTGGCTTCTCATATGTCTCATTATGTACGTAGCATGTACAAGCAACTCCTTGGCATAAATAAAATGGAATCTATGAAAGCAAACCAAAAAGGTGGACGATAATTTGTGGGGAGTGTAGCACCCCGGGTCAGGTGATCATTCCGTCGTCTTGTCTAGGCCAGCAGCTCCCCCTGTTTCCTAGACGCCTCCGCCTGCTTGAGTAGCAATTGTGCTTTCTTTTCCAATTCCTTCTTGGCGTTTGGATCAGTCGCTTTCTCCGCCGCTTTTTTTGCTTCTTTGTGCTGTTCCATTGTCATCTTTGCCAATTTAAAACAGGCATCACTCGCTTCCTTTCTGTCCTTCTTTTTCTGTTCAGCTACCTTTCTCCTTGCTTCGGCTTCTCTCTCCTTCTTATTCGGTTCATCTCTATTTTTCTTTGCATCGGCCATGGTGGATGTCACCTATCACGACAGTAATTTGTAGCACAATGCAACTTGAGTGTGCCAACGAGTCAGCGTTCCCGGACTGTACAACTTGAGTACCCTACTCACCTGAGGTTCAAAAGGATGAATTTAATAACACCTTGGGAGGTTAGAAATGCGCTTAAATGCTAAAAGAATAACCGCTTTAGGACACATGAAACCTAACGTCCGTTTGGATAAGCGGTGTGATGGAGTGAGATAGTAAATACAATATCCGTCTAGGCTATGTTTTAAGATACAATCATAACAGAAATAATTTCAACTCTAACATGCCTATCCACAGCAATGGAATTTATTCCATGACTGGGATCAAAGCAGCACTCTTCACGAGGCATTCCCGATGTGTTTCGGACACCATCGCCTCCTCCGACCTTTAACGTTTCAATGCTGGTATTTGAATTGTGTGGCGGTATTCGGGCTGAGCCTGGTGTCCACGCAAAGCAGTGGCTTCCTCACCAATCACAGGTGTAACACTGCACTGAAAATATACCAGGACATAGTACTAGATGTGGATATCATGGAGAGGGTTACCGTTGGCGAGAACCAACGGTAGAGGGTATTATTCGGAGGGGATGAAGAATTTTCCCTCGTTTGAGGGTACGTGGAGCCTCAACGTCGATGTAAATTTCCAAATTCCAAACTTGATGGTACGATTATGTGATCCAGAGGCCCAACCCCACAATCCGGCGAGCCGGGCTCGAAAGGATCTCAGGACTTGTGATAAGAATAACCAACGAGTTATTCGTAGGTTTTGGTAGAGCTTGCGTAGCGCCGGAGGAAAAACTATGAAAGAAAAACAAAGTGGTATGGGTGTGCAAGAATGCCTACGTCCATCAGACACCAAGGGCAAATGACCAAGAGTAAAAGTAAATAAAATAATATTTTATAACCGCCGATATTTCAAAGAGTTTTCCGTTGACTAATAGGGTCTCGAGAAGTACTTACGATGCTGGGAACGCGTTTTGTGTCCCAAATGAGGTGTGGTGGCACTTCGGGGTTATCACAACAGGGGGGGGAGGAGCAATACTTGATAACATTTTAATCAGAATGCAAACTCAGATAAGTTGTTCCGGTTGCGATACGCCCGAACGGAACTATGGGAATGAGTGGAGGAAGTTTTAAGAGTGTAGCAAGATGTACCTACCGTTGATGATGGGGACCACCAGTATTTCCCTGCCCTCCATTCACTTTCGTGAATTGGGTCTTTGTATACCACTGGGTACGTCGGATAACTACAGCGAACGTGTGTACTACGCAGCTAAGGTAAACAGATATTTCCATGGAATTTTCTGCACTGTCTACGGTATATGATACAACATCCTGCCCAAGGTCATGTGTACGACCTGCAAACGCCGTTCCGTGTGCTAAGGGTACTACGGAAGGAAACAAAATGTAGAAAAGAAAAAGATTGTGTGGGGGTGCTTGGGGAAAAAGTCTAAGGAGTAGGGAATAGAGGGGGGAGCAATTGGGTAGCCGGAGCGTCATGGGAGAGGGGCTCGGATGGTCCTTCCGAGACCAGACGGGCGCCTTCCTCCACAAGTATGTACATACCTCACGAAGGAAGTCGTAACCTTAGACATAAACAAAAATGACAATTGTGTACAAAGAGGGATCATTTATTTACATTCTGAGCAATCAGTCATACGAGCCTTCTTCTTTGAATACCAATCTTAAGGGCAGGACTTATGCGGGTTTCGCCCTTGCGAAGGGGCCTGAAGGGGCTCATCAGAGGGCTTAACCGCTGCCCTAACCCGCCGCGATCCTGTTACCAATGCGATCAGTCTAGACTACCAAACTTAGGGTGACTGTGGATGGCCTAATTAGGCTACCGGACCGGCTGCAGTGGACCCCGTACAGGTTGGTATTTGATTGGGCAAGGCCTGGGGTTCCCCTCCCACGAGGTCCCCACCAGACATGCCATCTGATAGGGCCGGCCTCAAGCGCAGCCGTAAGCCGCGACTTTCTCGTCTGCCAATCCGTGTGCAGACCCGTGCGAAGAGACATGACTAAGCACCAGGCCGGCCCTCCCCGAAGGTCAGGCGAGCAAACATGCAAAGTGCGTGCTCTTATGGGTTACCATGAGTGTCCGAATTCTCAAAAAAATAAAAAATAGCGGAGATGCTGCTAATCAGTAAACAAGAGGTTGCACGACACGTGCTACTACAATCTTATTTTTGAATCCTGGACAAAGATCTTTGTCGTTGGTAAACTTGGACCAATTCGGCCATAGATTAACAAGGGGAGCTTACTAGGAAAAGTGCAAATGAACGGGATTTAAGCAAGTCAACCTCCCTAAGTAGTGTGGCAAGTGTCCTGATCCACAGGAAGCCATCCAATATCAAAAATTTACCTATCTGGACTGCATATTTTATTTCATTGGAAATATGTCATTGACATTGCATCTATTGCAATGTTGCGCAATCAGGTGGGAAATTTGCTGATGCAAGGGCTGGACAGGACGCGATGAGCCTTGAAATCTCTGATATTCATCCAGGCTTCGGTGATTGTAAGTGTTTCCAAACCATAATAAGGTTGTTGAAGTTAGACAGGGGGTCCGGGTGAGAACTCGGGAGGAGGGTGATCGTTGGTTGTGAGTTCCTTCAGGGTTCTTATTAAGCTCAATTTGGCAATCATTCTCAAAGAACTAGCAAAGAGCGCATCGACAGCCCCCATATTATCATTATCCATAACGGCAAAGGGGCTAGTACGTGGGTGACTTCGACTCTCATTACAACCGCTAACATACTTCCGGAACACACCGAGAGCATATTAGAAAAAAAATCAATTAGGCATTGAACTCCTCGGTGGATCGAAAATCATCCCATTTGTATTGTCTGGAAGGGTAACCCCGCTCGGCGTTAGCAAGTCCGCTGTTCCATGGTCATGCGAGGAAGCCATGAAACATACAGAATATTTTACTGCATTTTTCTGCTAGCTATCCAAAAAGAAGGACAATCCAGGACGATCCCCAACCAAGCTCACCACATGGAACGAGTATTAGCGGATCCACGATACCATGACATGTGAGAACTCGACCCCGGCCATCAATCAATCACGAGCTTGTCGGCTCTCCCGTGCATAGGAATCCTTCTGCCAACGCATCCCATAACAACTTATGCATGAGAACGTGGCATGTACAAGCGACCCCTTCTTACTATTACAAATGAAGTGTGAAGTGAATAAAAACAGCGGATGACGATCTGTAAGTACAATCCTAAGTCAAGCGACTACTGTATTATGGTGGCAGCGCATTTATTTGCCCGTTTATTTTGTTGACGGCTTGCTCCAGCTGACGTATTTTTTTAAGTGCCTCACCCACCTCATCTTTTATCCTTTCTAATTCCGTTTCCCGACTCTCGAGATGCACCTTATTAACGTTGCGCTTCCTCCTCAATTGCTCCACCTCGTTCCCTACTCTGCGGCCCTGTTCCCTCACCGGCTTTGACTCCTCGTGCAATAAGCGGGCCTGTCGCACTAAATTTTCTTTCTGCTTTTGCAGCTCCTCCCTTGTTGGCATTGTGAATAGCCTCTATCACAAGAAATTAGTTTGCGGCACAACACAACTTGGATACGTCAACGTCAATGTCGCAGGACTGGGCAGCTTGAGTACCCTACTCACCTGAAGTTGGAAAGGAAGAAATCAACAGGACCTTGGGATCCGTCTGAAATGCGCTTATATGCCAGAAAATAACCACTTCAGGATAAATATAACCCAATGTTTGCTCAGATAAGCGGTGTGATGGAGCAAAATGATAGATATGATACCATTCTCCGCCATATCATAAAGTTTCGACGATATACAATTAAATAAAATAATTCCAACTTCATATCTACGACAATAGAATAAGTAGTTGACCGCATTCATATTGAATATGCACTAGGCCCCAGCCCTTCTAACAATGTTAGCAACCTGGTTGGGCACATAAATGTCGTGGAGGAAGTACCTCTATATAACCCAATTGAATTATCGAAGAAGTCTAGCTCACTGAAAGGATTTCATGGCTGGGATCAAGAGGTCTAGCACCAGGGGTGGTGTTCTTCACGAGGCCCACACATGGAGATTGCAGCATAATTTCTGCATGCTCGATGTGTTTCGAACACTATCACCTCTTTGGCCTTTAACGTTTCGAATGCATCGCAGTATTCAGGTGTCGGGTGTCCACGCGGAGGAGCGGCTTTCCCCACAAATCACACGTGTACACCACACTGAAAATATACGGGGCCATGGCACCGGATGTAGATATTATGGTGAGGATGTCATCCGGATGGACGAAATCAGGATGTCCTCTCGTTTGAGGGTAGCCTCGACTGTCAATATAAATTTACAAATTCGGCAAGAAATAAGCATGAGGTGCTCTGTTATGGAGACCCACATTCCGCAGACCAGGCGAGTGAGACTTGATACGATCTCAGGACTTGTGATAAAAATAAACAATAAGCTATTTGTAAGTTCCGTATAATCTACATAGAACCGAACAGACAGCATCTCACGAAGGAAGTCGTAACCTAGACATAAACAAAAATGTAAATTGTGTACAAAGTAGACAATTTGAATGCGTTCTGAGCAATTACTCATCCGAGTCTTCATCTTAATTTTTACCTGCCGGTGCCAACGTCATCGTATCATTCAAACTAAAAAGCCACTCCGGCCATGATTGTCCGAACTCTCAAAAAATAGAAGTAACGGAGGTGACGCTAATCAATAAACAAAAGGTTGCGTGACACGTGCTACCGCAGCAATCTTATCTTTGGAGCCTGGGAAAAGAAATTCACCATCGGTAAACCCAAGAATGGACAAAGGGGTGGGGCGCAACCGGACCAATCCTACCATAGATTCCAAAGGGAAACTTACCGGAAAAACTGTAAATGAACGGCGTTTAAACAAGTCATTTTCTCCAAGTAGTGTGGCAAGTGTTCCGAGATTCTAAATACCACAAAAGTCATCCAATATCAGAGAATTATTTATCTAGATTGCAATATCTCAGGTCATGGACAATGGTCATATATCGTTGATATTGCAAGGGATTACGTTGATCACGTTCCTTCAGGGTTATTGAGCTCAACTTGGGAATCATTCTTAAAGAGCTTGCAAAACTGCGCATCGATAGCCCCCATATCATCAATATCCACAACAACAGAGGGACTAGTAAGTGACTGGGTTCGACGCTCGCTACAACCGCTAACGCACTTCCAGAACATACAGCGCATATTGGGAAAAAAAAATAAGCCAATTGGGCATTGAACTCCTCGGAGGATCGAGGATCGTGACCTCATCCGTATTGTCTGGATGCGTAACCCTGCTTAGCCTTAGCAGACCCACTGTCGTATAGTCATGCAAGGAAGCCATGAAACGAAATATCGGTACCGTATTCTTCTTCCCGTAGTCCAAAAAAAAAGGATATTCCGAGACAATCCGAGCTCACTACACGGAGCGAGTCTAGGCGGATCCACGATATCCTGATATATGACAACTAGATCCTGGCCATGAATTAATGGTGAGCTTTTCGGCTTCCCATGCATAGAGAGCCGTCTGCCAACACATGTTATTATAATTTATTTATACGGGAACATAGCATGTGCGAGCAACCCCTCTGTACAAATTAAATGTGAATAAAATAACAATAGCGGACGATAATCTATAGGGGTATATCACCCCAAGTGAAGCGACTACTGCATTAAGGTGGTCAAGGTGGTAGCAAACTGATTTGAAACACTATTTCGTCTCTGGCTTGCTCCAACTCGTTATATTTGTTAATTGCCTCGTCCAGTTCAACCTTCGCAGCCTCCAGTTCACTTATCGCAATCATAGGATCCTTCCCATCAGCGGGCTTCCCCTTCAATGGTGCCAGTTTCTGCTTTGCTTCACGACCCCTCGCAGCTGCCTGTTCTATCAGATCGCCCCACAAGTCCATCTTTTCTTCTATCTTGTCTCTCTTCTTTTGCAGTCGCTCCCTTGTTGACATTATGGACGACCTCTGTCGCAAGAAATATTTTGTGGCACAGCACAACTTAGGTGTGTCAACGTCAATGTCGCAAGACTGCACAACTCGAGCCCCCTACTCACCTGAAGTTTGGAAGGAAAAAATCAACAGGACCCGGGGTCCATTTGAAATGCGCTTATATTGCAGAAAATAGCCATTTTAGGATATCCACAACCGAACGTCTGTTCGGATAAGCGGTGCTGTGGAGCGAGATGATAAATATGGTGCCCTTCTCCGCCATAATGTATACATATCCACGACAATAGACTACATTCATATAGAGTACACACAGTGCCAAAGCCCTTTTAACAAAATTAGCAAATCTGGTTAGGCGTATAAATGTTGTGAAGGAAGTACTTCCATCCAAACCGATTGAATCATCAGGCAGACTGAAGAAGTCTAGGTTCCTAAGAGGAGTAGAAAGACATGGCTGGGATCAAGAGATCTAGTACTAACGGTGGTGTTCTTTACGAGGCCCATACATGGTGGGGAAGTAGCACTTCCGCATTCCTGGTGTATTTCGGACAATATCGCCTCTCTGGCTTTTAAGGTTTCTACACCGATATAATTGCGTTGCAGGCTTCTATCCACGTGGAGCAGCGGCTTTCCCCACAAACACAAGTAGTACCATATGGAATGAGTTGCTCAACGGAACGCCCATTTGCCGAACGGCATCTCATCAACTGCGTGTGCCGGCCTTCCGAGAGTGATGAAAGGCCCAAAAAGGCGTCAAAGACCCGGATCTCTTGAGGACCATAGTAAACGTACTAATAGCACTAAAACATAGGCCGGGGCTGGTTATGGTGGCATTTCCCGTGTTTGGATGGGGGGGATGGGGTAGAGGAAGGGCAATATTGCCAGTAGGCACTGGCAGGGTCATGCAGCATAGCACTGCCCCATTCGCCCTTGATGTTGGCTGTCCAGATCTTGCGCTTGAGTGGTCTGAGCAAGGGTGTTTAGTTACCTGGAACCAGTCACTTCACATCTAAACTTCCGTAATTTAGCTCTGTCAGACCGACTCAGCTCTTTGCATCGAATTCCCACAAATCTCACATGAGCTCCGAAACATATCTATTTGAGGTCACAACATAATACATCCAACAATTTCAAGGATCCTATTTTGCTCAAAGTAGAAACACAATACCATCATTGTCTCGCGGAGAAGTAGGATTCGCTTGTAGAGACCATCCAATCATTTCCAACCTTTCACGACTTCCTCCTTCCAAAGAGATCTCTGCTCTCGCGGAAGCTGCTGCATTGTCAGGTCTTTTAGTCGTTATCAATTTCCATCAACACTGCTGCAATGCATTGGTACTCGACCGAGGTACAGACCATGTACACTATATCCCATTGGATAAGTTTTGTTACGACTCACGAGGATGTAGTCAAGCTATCAGGATTTTTTTAGGAAGACCTCATTGACTGTAGCTATTGTGGCACTCTGCCCAGAAAGAGTCCATGCCCAGTAGGAATTCTGTCGAAACTCTACTTACACATTGTTTATCCGATTCTGACTCACCCCCGCCGCACCGAGAAAGCAATGGCTCGGGACGGATTCCCTCGCACCCCAGCTGTTATCGAGCAAGTGTAAGTTTTCTTTTATCTCTTGAATTCGGACTCTCTCCGTAGCTCTCACCTCACCATATTATAATATATAGCACATTCTCTCTAACCATACAACTTCCCATATCTCAAACCTACCTTCCATGATTCACCGCACACCTGTCGACGTCTTGCATAAATTTTAGTTTATTCTTTTAGATCCCTAATTTTATCCCGTAGGTTCTTAAATACGGTCCCTTGTAAATGTAGAGAGCCAGAGAATTTACAGACTACTCTCTCTCTTCTCTCTTCGAGCTCCCTCCCTACCCCGTCAACTTGTTTCCCGACGCTTCGACGAATGGTGAGCGTCGGCACTTCGTCATGACATCAAGATCTGACCCCTTATTGTCATTTGTCACCGCGTTCAGCGGTTCTCAAGATACATCCTTTTCTTTATCCATCACACACCAGTAGTAGTTCACCCTTCTACTTGTCCGGGTCAAAGCCTCAGCAGCGGATGCACGCAGTTGTGCTTGCATCACCACTGACCCCCCATACCTTCTTTTCCTTTCAATGGGCACCATTTCCGAGTAGTTCAAATTTGCATTTTTGTCAGCCTGTCAAATAGCGGCTGGAGATGAGAATGCAAGTTGGAAGAGGTAGTACATCTATATTACTGTGTTTGCACTGAGCCCCATAAAGCTTCTCTATTCAACTATATACTGACTACCCTAGTGCGGCGGGGCCCTGTTTAATGCTTTTCGGGCCTTTTCACATCAGTCATGCACGTTGAGGACAGGAGATATATATATCTCCTGCGAGGATGTCTGGGGTCCTCTCAATTTGCAATGTAACAGCACTTTTCTCCTAATTTTACTAAGTCCGCGCATGACAAGGCGTGACTCGCCAAAATGGTGTCCGTTTATCCCAGCCCCTTCGTGAACGAAGGATGTGTAAACAGTCGGAGTTCAAATCGAAGTGGCTGGTCGCGAGCCTAGTGTAAATCCTACGGATTGGCATTCAATGTCGGAGAATTATTTATATAGATTGCAATATCTCAGGTCATGGACAATGGTAATATATCGTTGATATTGCAAGGGATTACGTTGATCACGAGTTCCTTCAGGATATTGAGCTCAATTTGGGAATCATTCTCAAAGAGCTGGCAAAACGCGCATCAATAGCCCCCATATCATCAATATCCACAACAACAGAGGGACTAGTAAGTGGCTGGGTTTGACACTCGTTACTCTCGTGCCTGTGGTGACAGTAGGGGAAATGTAGTTATGTGAGTGATCGCGCATAGAGTGCGGGAGTGGTGGGCTCGAGACACCAGGTGGTGAGGCCGAGAGGGGAACGCAGACGGGTCACCCCACGTGATCGTCAATTGGCTCACTGCGCGGCCACCACGACAACGACATCGCATAGATAAGGTAGACTACTGGTGGTGCTCTGGGGTAGTGTAACTGAGATAATGTCCAGATGATCTGGACTGGGAGAAAATATATTTTTAATGCATAAGAATAATCAAGGGAGTGGTGGGTGAGAAAATATTTAAGCTGAGAGCGAAGGCTGGACTCGAGCCCAACACTAGAGAGGGAGAGGGAGCGGACAGCGGACTCGGAGCTTACGCTGCACCGAAGTCATGCCCGTGACGGTCACGCTGCGGCACGAGAAAACGCACCTAGCTCTCCACAACTGCCAACGCACTTCCAGAACATACAGCGCATATCGGAAAAAAAAACAAGCCAATTGGGCATTGAACTCCTCGGAGGATCGAGGATCGTGACTTCATTCGCATTGTCTAGATATGTAACCCTGCTTGGCGTTAGCAGATCCAGTATCGTATAGTCATGCACGGAAACCATGAGACAGAATATCGGTACCGTATTCTTCTTCCCGTAGTCCAAAAAAAGGTTATTCCGAGACAATCTGAGCTCACGACACGGAGCTGGTCTAGGCGAATCCACGATATCCTGGTATTTGACAACTCGATCCTGGCCATGAATTAATGGTGAAAATGTTGGCTTCCCATGCATAGAGCGCCGTCTGCCAACACATCTTGTTACAATTTATTTATACAAGAAGTGCAAGCAACCCCTCTGTACCAATGAAATGTGAAGAAAATAACAATAGTGGACAATGATCTATAGGGGTATATTACCCCGAGTTAAGTAACTACTGCGTCAAGGTGGTAAAGGTGGTAGCAGACTGATCCGTCGCGCTATTTCGTCTTTGGCTTGCTTTAACTTGTCCATGTCGTTCAATGCCACCTCCAGTTCATTCGTTGCGACTCTGAACTCATGTATCGCAATCAAAAAATCGTTCCTATAAGCGGGCTTCCCCTCCAATCGTTTTATGTTATTTCTCGCTTCTTCACCCTTCGTGGCTGCCTGCCTCGCCTTATAGCGCAAAGACTTTATCTTTCTTTCTATTTCGTCTTCCTTCTCTTGCAGCCGCTCCCTTCTTGACATTACGATGACCTCCCTCACGAGAAATAATAAATAATCTGTGACGCAACGCAACGTGGGTGTGTCAACCTCAATATCGCAAGACTGCACTCGAGCACCCTACTCACCTGAAGTTTGGAAGCAAAAAATCAACAGGACCTGGGGTCCATTTGAAATGCGCTTATATTCCAGAAAATAACCATTTTAGGATATCCACAACCGAACGTCTGTAAGCGGTGCTATGGAGCGAGATGATAAATATGGTGCCCTTCTCCGCCATACATATCCACGACAATAGACTATATTTATATTGAGTACACACAACGCCGAAGCCCTTCCAACAAGATAAGCAAATCTGGTTAGGCGTATAAATGTCGTGAAGGAAGTACTTCCATCTAAATCGATTGAATCATCAGGCAGACTGAAGAAGTCTGGGTTGCTAAGAGGAGTAGAAAGACGTGGCTGGGATCAAGAGATCTAGCACTAACGGCCGTGTTCTGTACGAGGCCCATAAGCGGTGGGGGGGAGCAGCACTTCTGCGTTCCAGGTGTATTTCGAACAATATCGCCTCTCCGGCTTTTAACATTTTTACGCCGATATAATTGCGTTGCAGGCTTCTATCCACGTGGAGCAGCGCCTTCCCCCCCCCAAACACAAATAGTACCACACGTAAGAGGACGTGGCATCAGAAATATATGTTATGGAGAGGATATCATCCAGATGGGTGGGGTAGGGATGTTCCCTCATTTGAGAGTATACAGTCTCGACTGTCGATATAAATTTACAAATTCGGCAAGAAATAAACTCGGCGGCACGGTCACATGCTCTGCTATGGAGGCCCACTCACATTCCGCCGACGAGCTGAATTTGATATGATCGCACGGCTTGTGATAACAATAAGCAACAAGTTTTTTGTAAATTAGAGTGACAATCTCATACAAAAAGGAAGCTATTTAGATAATACTCTGAAAAAATCACTCATCTGAGTCCCCATTCTGATCATCGTCCACCGGTGTCAACGTCATCATATCATTCAAACTAAAAAAGCGGCGGGGATCATGATGAGTGTCTGGACTCCAAAAAAAAAAATAATGAAGATGACACTAACCAATGAACAAGAGGTTGCATGATACGTGCTACCATTCCAACTCTATCTTTGAAGTCCGGATGAAGAACTTCGTCGTCGGTAAACCTGAGAGCCAAGGAATAGGGGTAGAGGGGGCAGTCAGACGAGTCTTACCATAGATTCGAAGGGGGAACTTACCGGAAAAAAACCGCAAACGAACGGCATTTGAGTAAATCGATCTCCCTGGGCAATGTAGCACGTGCTAATGTTAACCGGCAGTCAACTTCATAGTGGAAGCCAAACACTCACTCGTGGTCTTTAGGCACACCCTTCGGGGCCGTCTTTAACTCATCTTCTCTACCAAAAATGTTTTGTTTCTCTCCTTTTGGATGAGGTCGGGCCTCACCAAAGTGGAGCTCAAACTCGGGAGAGGATATGATTTGGCGGAGACGACTCGAATCACGCTTGATATTGGCTCTGTAATTGTTTTTGATCGGACAGCCAAGTCAGTACGAGCGTAACTCATAGGGGATGCTCAAGCGGAAACGGGTCGCATTTCACCTTATTGTATCTAATTCATTCTTGGCTGGACACCAAGACCCCGCTGCAATGAAACTTTCGTTCCCTGAGATCACTGTTCCAATGAAGCTAAACTTCATCCGAATGGGACAAGGAATGGTATCGCATACCAGCTCTAAAATATAAGAACGAGTGGAAAGATGAACCGAGGTCCTGAGCTGACTTCGTAGCGTAGGACTTACACATGATCTAATATAGTGTTAGCTGCTGACGGGCGTATGAGGGGGAGCACACACATCCAGCAAATATCCCTTTCCTTCCGCTTCTGGAAAAGCTGGCTGAAAACCCCGTTTTGTACGGCGTCTTGTCATTACTGAAACGAACCTATGAATACCAAGGAAGGTCAGGGATCGAGGTTGTCTAACGAGAAGGAGACAGCAGCACATCACGATATATACGATGGATAACATCTTTCGGAGGGAGCGGCGGTATGTCTGCGTCGACGTTGATGAGGACATCGGTAAATGCTTCGATGAAATCCTTCCACTCCTTCTCAGCAACTCTGTAAACTGGTTCTGATGATTGGGGGTTGCGGCCAGCTTTAGCGCCAGGTCGGTCAAAAAAAAGGCATATATTACCATGGAGCTTAAACCTAAACGTTGTAAGCTTGTGGCATGGTCAGTATAAATGAGTACGAGTACCATTGCCTATCGTTACACGCGGGATCCTTCAATTTGCTTAGAAAACTGAGAGTATTGCATGATATTTGCCCAGGAGGAGCTTGACTTCCAAGTCAGCAGTCACATATCACACGGGAGAGGAGAAGTTTACCTAGCCCTGTTGTAGGGGCTTTGACTACCTTGCCAACAACCTCCTGCCCTTCCTCTAGCTCCAGCTCCTCTTCCTCCTCGTCTTGTGCATCCTGCCCCTTTGACTTTCGCTTCGTTTTCGTCCTTTTGGGTGTAGACACGGACGATTTTCTTGTTGTTTTCTGCCCCCGCTGTCACTGTCAGACGCGTCTAGGTTGTCGCTGTCAAACTCTGTTGTATCGTCTTCCGATTCTCCTGACTCCTTTCGCGTCCGAGTTTTTTTGGCTGGTCGCGTAGTACCTTTGAGAGAGGAATGCTTCCGCTTGCGACCGCTAGGAGTCGCATCTGTGTTGCGTTGCGTAGCGGTTTCGTGGGCTGATCCTTTCTTCCGGGGTGGCATTACCAGTCAAGTCACTGCAGAAAAGCTTCAGCTGAGTAAAACCGGCTCCGCCCATCTCCACGCACGTGACCGTGAATTTGGGGCTAACTTTAAATATGGGTGTGTACAGTGACAAATGTGACGGTGTGACTAGATAACTACCAACCCCTCTGCCCTGGAGATTCCCCTTTGCAATCGCACAATGTTCATCAGAGGCGGGTATGATTTGCAGTGAACTAGTGACCCGCAGACTATCCTATTATCACCTACTCATCGCATATTGTTCGCGAGCTGTTCGCTAGCGGGATCACTTCTGGAACCCATGATTTCATATCTCAACTATTTTTAACGGCTCATCCACTGTGCCGTGTGAGGATTTGTGCTTCCTCTTGTATTTTCGAAGCAACACAGTAGTTGCAGCGATGCAGAGAATGTGCAATGAACCCTGCGAAAGAATGATGGGCCGCAAGCGGGATGTGCAGCCCCCGGTTAAAATGGTTAAACAAGAGGGGAGAGACAACCTCCGCACCGGTTTAATTCCGTAACATTGCTCCGCGTTGTCTCCGCGTTCAAAAGACAGGCAGAGGAAATATGAAATTGGGCGGGATAGCCCGATCAATTTGAGCCCCATAAGTGGATGTGACCCTTTAGCAGGGGGGGCTTCTGATAAATCCAAGCCTTTGCTCCAAAGCCACACCAATCCCCCCACAAATGGCTGATACCCACATCGGTGTGCCTACGCATCCCATCGCTCCCCAACTCGCCCAAGGCCCCAAGGCTCCTCACGTAGGTCCCCATATCGAGGCCTATCGTGCTGCTCATGCAGAGACGGTCGGCCATGAATCAGACAAGTGGTGGGCAAAGGTCAGCCGGCTACCCCTGCCATTGCGCGATTGGCGTCCCGTCGCTGATCGCCCATGTGGATTAGATGGCACGAGAGACCCTCTATTGGGACAGGCCCTTTCACACTGTCAGGTCTGGCGGGTTCACCACCGGCGACATCGTCTGGTTCCCCGAAGGTGGCCTCAATGCCTCTTATAACTGTGTCGACCGCTGGGCGTTCAAGCACCCGAACAAGGTAGGTAACTCGACTGATGCAATCTATGATATCTATCTAATCATCGCGATCGCAACGACAAGGCTGCTATCATCTACGAAGCTGATGAGCCCGGCGAGGGCCGTGAAGTCACCTATGCGGAACTCCTCCGTGAAGTCTGCAGCATTGCCAATGTTCTCAAGTCCTTTGGTGTCAAAAAGGGCGATACTGTCTCCGTCTATCTCCCCATGACCTGGCACGCTGTGGCTGCCTTCCTCGCCTGTGCCCGTATTGGCGCTGTCCACTCGGTCGTCTTTGCCGGTTTCTCTGCCGAATCTCTCCGCGATCGGGTGAAGGATTGCAAGTCCCGTGTGGTCATCACATCCGATGAAGGTCGTCGTGGTGGAAAGGCCATTGCAACCAAGGCTATTGTAGATGCTGCGCTCAAGGAGTGTCCTGGTGTCGAGCATGTCCTTGTCCTCAAAAGGACCGGTCATTCCGTTCCTTGGACTGAGGGAAGGGACAAATGGTGGCACGAGGAGGCAGAAAAGGTACCCAATTACTGTCCCCCTGAGGTCATGTCCTCTGAAGATCCCCTGTTCATTCTTTATGTGAGGTTCCCAAGTCGACTGCGTCCCTAGATAGCTATTGACCTGGCAGCATAGACTTCTGGCTCGACCGGCAAGCCCAAGGGCGTCGTCCATACTACCGGTGGCTATCTCCTCTGCGCGGCTTTGACTGTCAAATACGTCTTCGATGTTCACCCTGATGATCGTTTTGCCTGCATGGCTGATATTGGCTGGATCACTGGTCACACGTATGCGCGCACCCCACTTTTGACATGTGTTTTTCTAACTATTTACTCACTTTGCCGACGCAAGATATATTGTTTACGGCCCTCTCGCCAACGGTGTCACCACCACCGTCTTCGAATCCACCCCCGTCTACCCGACGCCCTCTCGCTACTGGGAGACAGTCGAAAAGCACAAGCTTACACAATTCTACTCTGCCCCGACTGCGATTCGCCTCCTCCGCCGTCTTGGTGCGCATCATGTTGAGGGACATGACTTGAGCACCCTTCGTGTGTTGGGTAGTGTCGGCGAGCCCATCAATCCCGAGGCATGGCATTGGTATAATGAGCATGTTGGCAGGACAAAGTGTGCGATTGTTGATACGTTCTGGTGAGTTGATGATATGCGCGATTTTGATGGGGTGTGGATTTAAATGATCCATTGTTTTTCCGATCAGGCAAACGGAGACTGGTTCGATTGTTGTGACACCCTTCCCTGGTGCTATTGAGACCAAGCCCGGATCAGCAACGGTTCCCTTCTTTGGGATCGAGCCGGGCATTCTTGATCCTGTGACTGGCGAGGTGGGGATGTTATGCTCTCTTGGACCTGATCAGGGGGTGCTAAGAGTGATGATTGCAGGAACTCGTTGGGAATAATGTTGAGGGTGTGCTGGTTCTCAAGACGCCTTGGCCATCAATTGCGCGCACGGTGTATCAGGACCATAATAGGTACTTGGACACGTACATGAGGCCATACCCTGGTGTGTTTTACACTGGAGATGGTGCTGCGCGGGATGAACATGGGTATATTTGGATCAAGGGTCGTGTGGACGGTGAGTTGTGTGGACTTTTTTGAGATGAAGGCGCTGAGGTTTTGTTAGATGTGATCAATGTGTCTGGACACCGATTGTCGACGGCTGAGATTGAGTCTGCGTTGATTATGCATCCTGGTGTTGCTGAGACTGCAGGTAGGACAGTTGTTTTGTTGGTGGGGTTGGGTGCTTGATTTTTTTTTTTTCAGTTATTGGCACTGCGGATGAGTTGACGGGACAGGCTGTATACGCATTTGTCACCTTGAAGCCGTGAGTGTGTTGTTTTGGCCGTAAAAAAACAAAGAACTAATGCCAAGAAAGTGAATTTACATATGACCCTGGAGAGGAAGGAGCGCTTGTAAAGGAGCTTGTGCTGCAAGTGCGCAAGGTGATTGGACCATTTGCAGCGCCGAAAAAGGTGTATATTGTGGGTGACTTGCCCAAGACGCGATCTGGAAAGATTATGAGGAGGATTATGAGAAAGATTGTTGCGGGAGAGGGGGATCAGTTGGGAGATTTGAGTACGCTTGCGGAGCCTGGGGTTGTGGATGTGATCAAGAGCAAGGTTGCAGGCGCATGATGAAATTTACCTGTTGTTGTTGTTTAGTTATTACCCAAACAGAAGAGCCATGCCGTAATCCGCTGAAAGGGAAAACGAAACACAGCTTGTCGTTGGTTTTTTCAACAGCTTTTTTTTGCTTATGCAACAACCTATGAACGCGACGAATCTGGAACCCCACTGTGCGGTGCTCAATAACCCGGATATACTGGAAGAGATCTTTGAGAATCTGGAGGTGGATCATGTATGGGAGCTTGAGCCTGGGGAGGTAGTGGCGCGGAGGAGGGTGTTGGCGTCTGTTGCGTTGACGTGCAGAGCGTTCTTGGAGCCTGCGTTGGATCGGTTGTGGAGGAGCCTGGATAAGCTGTTTCCACTGTTCAAGTTGTTACCAGCATTTTATCGCAGTGATACGACTTATGTGAGTGATGTGGTGTTTTTTTTTTTATATTTATTATTTATTTCGCATTTGTGTGGTCCTTAGGTACTGAGAGGGACGATCAGCGATGAAGACTGGGCGCGATTCGACTGGTACGCCCGCCGAGTCAAAACGTTCTCGTACACACGAGACCCAGACTCGCTCGACATTGCGATGCACGTCTATTTCCGAATCGCGCAACTCCGCCGGCAGCCACTCCTCCCCTGCCTCCGACACCTCCGCTGCCCACACATCAGCCAAGACGATTTCCTGATCTCGAGTATCTGTCTGTTTCTCACGCCGTCGTTGACGTCGCTCGAGTTTGAGAAGATTACGGGGGTGGAGGATAAGCTTGTTGGGACGTTTTTGCATACGTTGATGTGTGAGGGGGCGAGGGTGAGGATGATTAGTTTGGCGGGGGAGGGGTTGACGAGGGATACGTTGGGGTACTTGGGGCAGTGTCGGTATTTGAAGAGGTTGATGGTGTCGGGGATGGGGGGTGGGATGGATGTGGAGATGGTCAAGGCGGTGGGGATGATACCGGGGTTGACGAAGCTCGAGTTGGATTTGGAGGGGTCGGTTGTTCCGGATTTGTTGGTGAATATGACTGGTGGTGGTGGTGGTGGTGGTGGAGAGGAAGGGGTGGAAGGGGTGTTGGGGTTTAGGGAGCTGACGTCGCTGGAACTGGTTGCGCCGTTGTCGTGTGTGAGGGATTTTGTGATGCGGATTGGGACGACGCAGTTGAGGCAGATTGGGTTTGAGAGTTCGACAGAGGCGTCGGTGGATCGGAAAGAGCTGTTGGGGTATGTTGTGAGGCGGTGGAAGGAGACGTTGGTGGAGGTGCGGATGGTGCATGAGGATGCGGGGGAGGATGATGACGGAGGAGGTAATAATAACAACAACAACGGTGGTGGTGGGGGAGGGCTGTTGCCGGCATTGTCGATGGACACGATTTCGCCGCTGTTGCCGCTGTCGGGACTGACGCACCTCGAGCTGGAGGGCTACTCGATGGAGCTGACGGACGAGGATGTGGGGGACATTGCGGGGGCGTGGCCGAATCTGGAGAGTCTGCAGCTGCCGTTTATGCCTGCGGGGACACGGCGACCGTCTGTGGGGTCGCTGCGGGTGCTAGCGGACAAGTGCGTGCGGCTGCGGCACCTGACGATAGCGCTGGACACGGTGGGGATTGTGAGGCAGGCGGAGGAGGAGGGGAGCCGTCTGTCGCTGCACGGGCTGGAGACGCTGTCGATTGCGAGTGTGGATGATCCGTGGGAGTTGCGGGATGCGCTGGTGCTTGCGCGGTTTGTCGACCATCTCTTTCCCTTTCTGGCGCGGGTGACGGGTGCCGAGGGGATGCGGGACGGGGGCCGGTGGCAGCAGGTGCACGAGATGATCCAAATGTACCAGGCAGTGCGTGCAGAGGCCGTGGTGCTCTGTAGACACCTGTAGACACAGCACGTGATCCGGTTGTTGTCACCCGCTTTTCTCACACGCACACTCCCACTCCCTCCCCCTTCCCAACAGATGAGCCTCCACCAGCGGCTCGAGGCCGCCACAGACCTCGCCCGCCTCGCAGCGGTCTCAGATGACCTCGTCGTCGCCTGTCTCCGCGAGCGCTTCATGTCCGACTCCATCTACACCTCCATCGGCTCCTCCGCCCTCGTCGCCCTCAACCCCCACAAGTACGTCGCCTCCAACGCCGACTCGGTTCTCCACAAGTATGCCGCAGAGTACCGCGATTCGTCCGAGCATAGGGACTCGCTCCCCCCTCATATCTTTCAGCTTGCCAACAATGCCTATTACCATATGCGTAGGACAACCCAGGACCAGTCTATCCTTTTCAGGTGCGGCGCTGTCTGGCCTTTTTTTTTTTTTTTTTTTTTCGAGGTCTCATGTTTTTTTTTTTTTTTGTAGTGGAGAGTCTGGCAGTGGCAAGTCCGAGAACCGTCGTCTCGTCATCAAAACCCTCCTCGAACTCAGTGTCAGCAACCCTGGCAAAAAGGGCTCCAAGCTCGCCACCCAAGTCCCCGCCGCCGAATTCGTCATCGAGACCTTTGGCAACGCCCGCACTCTTTTCAACCCCAACGCCTCCCGCTTTGGAAAATACACAGAGCTCCAGTTTACCGACCGTGGCCGGCTCTGTGGTATCAAGACCCTAGACTATTATCTAGAACGCAACCGTGTTGCCGCTGTTCCCTCTGGCGAACGCAATTTCCACATCTTTTACTACCTCATTGCGGGTGCTACGCCAGAGGAGCGCCAGCACCTCCATCTCCTTGATAAAACAACCTATCGCTATCTCGGCCACCGGGCGCCCGCTGCTGCTGCACGCCAGCAGGCCGGCCGTGACGATGATGCCCTCCGTTTCGACCAACTCAAGGTCGCCCTCAAGACCATCGGCATGTCAAAGCGGCACGTTGCCCAGACCTGCCAGCTGATTGCCGCCATTCTCCATCTCGGTAATCTCGAGTTTATCATCGACCGCCATCGCAACGAGGATGCTGCTGTTGTCCGCAATGTCGATGTTCTCGAGATTGTTGCCGACTTTTTGGGCGTGCCTGCTGCTGCCCTCGAGGCTGCCCTCTCGTACAAGACCAAGCTTGTCAAAAAGGAGCTCTGTACCGTTTTTTTGGATCCTGATGGCGCTTCTGATAACCGAGATGATCTCGCCAAGACGCTCTATTCTCTCTTGTTTGCGTGGCTCAACGAGCATATCAATCAGCGTTTTTGCAAGGACGATTTCAGCACCTTTGTTGGCCTTTTTGACCTTCCCGGTCCCCAAAATATGACCAGTCGCCCCAACTCGCTCGACCAGTTTTGCGTCAATTTCGCCAACGAGCGGCTCCAGCACTTTGTGCAAAAGAGGTTGTTTGAGAGCCATGTCAACGAGTACAATATTGAAGGCATTTCCCATATGGTACCCCAAATCCCTTACTTTGACAATGCCGAGTGCATCCGACTTCTCCAGAACCAGCCGGGTGGGCTTATTCATATTATGGACGACCAGGCCCGCCGCGTGCCCAAGAAGACGGATCAGACGATGGTGGAGGCATTCCAGAAGCGCTGGGGCAACCACTCTTCGTTCAAGGCTGGCGCCATTGATCGTTCAGGGATTCCCTTCCTTTACCATCAACCATTACAATGGCGCTGTCTCTTATTCCTCTGAACACTTTTTGGACCGTAACCTGGATGCCATCAATCCCTGATTTCGTCTCCCTCTTGCGGGGTACTATGGACGGCTCTGAGGGGATCTGGGTCGATTAACCCCTTTGTCAAGGGCTTGTTTTCCGCCAAGGCGATTGCGACCCAGGCTCACCCGAGGAATGAGGACACGATTGTGTCGGCGCAGCAGGCTGTGAAGCCTATGCGTGCGCCCTCGACGCGGAGGAAGAATACCATCAAGAGGATGCCGACGCTCAAAGAAAGTGGGGGTGGTGGGTTCCCCGATATTGAAGAAAAGGAGGACGATGATGGACTTGCTGGTGGTGGTGGTGGGGCCGGCGGCACGCCCTTTTCCAGTTCGACGCCCTGCGTCGCAGGCGAGTTTCGAGCAGCGTTGGATACTCTATTCGAGACCTTGGAGGAATCACAGCCGTGGTACGTGTTTTGCATCAACCCCAATGATTCCCAGCTGCCGAATCAATTGGAGGGGCGGAGTGTCAAGGGGCAGGTGAGAAGTATTGGGTTGGCGGAGATTGCCAGGAGATGTGGGACGGTGTTTGAGGTTGGCATGACACCGGAGGAGTTTTGTGAGCGGTATAGGGAAGGGTTGGATAATGCGGGTGTGAACGGAAGGGGATGGGAGGGAAAAGGCCGCACAGGCTCGGACGGCCTTTGGGCTCGGAGAGAAGGATTTGGTGCTTGGGCAGCACAAGGTCAGTGGGTTATATTTTTTAGTCCGTGCGACTGAGTTGACATCTTTTTTTTTTCAAGGTGTTCCTGTCGCAACGTGCTTTCCATCTGTTTGAAGACCATTTGCGGTCGCGCGATGTGGAAGAACAGAAACGCAACCGGATACGGGACGCCGAAGCGGAGGCCGGGCTTGATCCGAGAGGCATTGCCGACCCGTACGCGCCCTACCGCAGTCCTGGAGCCGAGGACCAGTCATCGCCTTGGATGATGGCTGGGTACAATGATAACCTCAATGGGTCGAGTCAAGCGCTGCCCCTTGTTGCCAATGCGTCGCCCTTCCAGCGTGCCGAGATGTATGATGATGACTATGACGAGAACAAGTCGTTGAGGAGTGAGGAGTTTGATGGGCGCAGCCGGTTCACGAGTCAGCGGGATGATTCTGTGTCCAATTTCGGTTCAGAGTCGTATGCGCCTTCGAGGAATATGTTCCAGAACACGGATAAGCGCGGGTTGATGGATAAGGAGGCGCTTGGCGGGGGAAATTCAGGAGGGTGAGACGACGGAGGTGTTGAAGGAGAGTGCTGCGAGGAGACGGTGGGTTGCGTTGTGTTGGATGTTGACGTGGTGGGTTCCGACGCCGTTGTTGACGCATCTGGGGAGGATGAAGCGGATGGATGTGAGGCAGGCGTGGAGGGAAAAGTTGGCGCTGAATATGTTGATCTGGTTTGTGTGTGGGTGTGCGGTCTTTGTGATTGCGGTCTTGGGCAACTTGATCTGTCCGACGGAGCATGTCTTTAATCGCTCCGAGTTGCAGAACCATAACTCCCAGGATAGTCCGAATAACGTGTATACGGCCATTCGGGGAGAGGTGTTTGATCTGACGGAGATTGCTGCGACGCATGAACGGATTGTGCCTGTTGTGCCGAAGAAGACGATTTTGAAGTATGGTGGGTTGATGGCGGATAATCTCTTCCCTGTCCAGGTGCGTTGAGGTTTTTGCGTCGTTTGTGGTGGGTTTTGGCTCATTGTTTGTTACCTAGGTTAGCGCGCTTTGCAACGGTATCAACGGCAATGTTTCGCCCTATGTTATCCTTGACTCTGTCAACAAAACCGACCTCAATGCTCAGTATCACGATTTCCGAATCTTTACTAATGACTCGCGGCCGGATTGGTACTTTGAGCGGATGGTGCAGATGCGGTACACTGCTCGTGTTGGATTTGTCGGATATACGCCTCGGGAGATTAAGCAAATGGCCAATAGTGGGAGCTCGGTTGCGATTTACAACGGACTAGGTTTACGACGTGACGACTTATTTGAACAGTCCTCCTGCTGTTCGAGCCCCTGTTGGTACGCAAGCGCCGCCTACGGATACAAAGTTTATGGATGGGGCGGTGCTGGACTTGTTCAAGTTTTATGCGGGCAAGGATGTTACGAAACGGTTGAATGCGCTCGATATTGATCGGAATGTTCTTGACCGGCAAAAAGTCTGCTTGCGGAACTTGTTCTTGATTGGCAAGGTGGATAATCGACAGTCGCCGCAGTGTTTGTTTTCGACGTATATCCTGCTCGCGTTGTCGATTATGATGGTGTCGATTATCGGGTTCAAGTTTATTGCCTCGATCAACTTTGGTGCGGAGCGGGCGCCGGAGGATCATGATAAGTTTGTGATCTGTCAGGTGCCGTGTTATACGGAGGGGGATGGGTCGTTGAGGCGGACGATTGATTCACTGGCGCAGCTCAAGTATGACGATAAGCGCAAGTTGCTTGTGATCATTTGCGATGGGATGATTGTGGGGTCTGGGCAATGATCGACCGACGCCGAGGATTGTGTTGGATATTCTTGGGGCGGATCCGAATTTGGATCCGGAGCCGTTGAGTTTTGTGTCGCTTGGGGAGGGAGCGAAGCAGCATAATATGGGCAAGGTGTATTCGGGGTTGTATGAGTGTTCGGGGCATGTGGTTCCGTATTTGGTGATTGTGAAGATTGGGAAGCCGACGGAGAGGTCGAGGCCTGGGAATCGTGGGAAGCGGGATTCGCAGATGTTGTTGATGCATTTCTTGAACAAGGTGAGTGTGCTCTTTTTTGGGGGGGTGTAACAAATGTGCTGATTATTGTGTGTGCGTATAGGTCCATTTCAATGCTACCGATGAACCCGTTGGAGTTGGAGATGTATCACCAGATTAAGAATGTTATTGGTGTCAACCCGACGTTTTACGAGTATTTGTTTATGGTTGATGCTGATACGACGGTGGATCCTATGTCGGTGAACCGGCTCATTTCGGCGTATGTTTGCTATCGCGTTGTGGTTTTTTTCGGATGCTGATCATGTTTGTGTAGGATGATTCACGACAAGAAGCTGCTTGGTGTTTGCGGCGAAACGGAACTGGCGAATGCGAAGCAGTCTTTGATTACCATGATGCAGGTCTACGAGTACTTTATCTCGCATCACATGGCGAAAGCGTTCGAGTCTCTCTTTGGTTCCGTCACTTGTTTGCCTGGTTGTTTCACCCTCTACCGTCTTCGTACTCCCGACACTCACAAGCCGCTGCTCATTTCGAATCAAATGGTCCAGGACTACTCGGAGAATCGCGTCGACACGCTTCATATGAAGAATCTTTTGCACCTGGGTGAAGATCGTTATCTGACGACGTTGCTGCTTAAACATTTCCCGACGTTCAAGACGCAATTTATTCGGGATGCGCATGCGTATACTGTTGCGCCTGATGATTGGAAGGTGTTGTTGTCTCAGCGTCGGCGGTGGATTAATTCTACGGTGCATAACCTTGGCGAGCTTATTTTCTTGGAGCAGCTTTGTGGATTTTGTTGTTTCTCGATGAGGTTTGTGGTTATGATTGATTTGTTGTCGACTATTACGCAACCGGTTACTGTTGCCTACGTGAGTGTTTTTTTTTTTTTTGGTGTTGTTGTATTTTTGGTGTTGACTGTTGAGGGGGTTCGTAGATCGTATACTTGATCTATCTGGCTGCTGGCGTTGGAAAACCGATTACGACGGTGTCGCTCGTCATGATTGCTGCAGTCTACGGTATCCAGGCGCTCGTGTTTGTGTTGAGGAGAAAGTGGGATATGATTGGTTGGATGATTTTCTATATCCTGGCTATCCCTGCCTTTTCGTTTTTCCTCCCGCTGTACTCGTTTTGGCGGATGGATGATTTCTCGTGGGGTCAGACGCGTATTGTGTTGGGAGAGTCGGGTAAGAAGGTTGTTGTTCATGTGAGTGTTGTTTTTTTTTTTTCTGGGTTGAGTTCGTTGGGGGTGGGAGATTGATGTGTTTTTTTTTTGTAGGATGAGGGCAAGTTTGATCCTCGTGCTATTCCGCTCAAGTCTTGGAGTGATTATGTGAGTTTTTTTTGGGTATCTTTTATTATTGTGGTTTTCTGATGCTGTTCGGTGACCTAGGAAAATGAGCTCTGGGATAAAGAGTCCAATCATAGTATCGGCTCGTGGGTCCCACCAACCAAGGGCAAAATGGACTATGCCGAATCAAAGACCGCATCGCTCTATGGCCGCGAGACGTACTATGAACCCCGTAGCCAATCGCCTGCGCCGTCGCAGTTTGGCATGTACCCTCCCCCTGGCTATAATTCGGGTCGTAACACACCGCAATCGCCCTTCCGACCGATGAGTGATGCTAATATGCTGCATCAGCCCATGCCTTCGCGTCCTGTTACCAATTATCTTGATATGCCTATTCCTTCGATGAGGAGTCATGAGGACTTTGATCTTGGTGGTGGCGGTGGGGGTGGATCGAATTCCAATTCGTTGCCGCTGGATGCGGAACTGGAGCGTGCTGTGCAGGATATTTTGAGGACTGCGGATTTGAATACGGTGACGAAGAGGGGGATTCGGAGACAGTTGGAGGAGGTGTTTGGGATGGATTTGACTGCGCGGAAGACGACGATTAATGCTGCGATTGATAGGATTCTTCTTGGCCATGCATAGAGTTTTTTTTTTTTTTTTTTCATGGCGAATTCTTTTTTTGGTTTTGTTTATGAACTTTTGACATTTTATTAGGAACGGTAGCTTTTTGTCACTCGTTTCTTACACCACGGTCATTTCTCTTAATGTTAACGGTACAACGGACATCATGGTTTTGTGTACCTGCCCTTCCTTTCCCTTCGTCTGAGTTTTTAGCTTACAATATTTTATGGACTCCGGAACCCCAGTCACCGCTAGTATTTACTCTCCTTTTTTGCATGCGACTACTTTGTCTCTCTCTCTCTACTATCCCAACATATCATGTCGTATAAGTGTTTAACAACGTAGTTAGCATATAGACAATGGCACAGGCTGACATTCTTTTTTTTCTACTTGATAGCTGTGGATGAGAATATCTGCGGGAAGTGATTTGATCAGGTGAGTTGTATTGAGTGGTTGTTGTTGACGAGGGATGTGGGGAACGAGCTTATGAAGATCTGTTTTGGCGCGTACTATTTCTGGAAATATCCTCTAGTTATCTGGAGATAGAACAAGGTTGACGGCTCATGGTAGTGCGATATGTACGAACATGGGCTTGCTTTCAAAGCAAGCTACGTTACATGTGAAGCAGGTGTTTGGACAAAGGAAGTGAGTAAACATGGCGTTCCTGCTTGACGTGGTGCGGTTTCTGGGGCAGGAGAAAGCACAAGGTAGGTGGGGTTGCTACCTGTGGCACGTTGACTTGTCTCAAGGCTGAGGATCATGCGCCTGTGCAGGGATGTACTTTGAGGGTGTGGAGGGTGAGGAAAGAGGGAGCTGACTATTCTAGCCTTGGTACAGGAACGAGGTTCCTTCCTCGTCTAATGAAAGTCGTTCTACCCTGAGATGGAATGTTCACTGTGCTCCTCGGGGCTCGACAATTCTCCCGTGATAGTGGTATAGGCTCAGAACTTAACATACGGTATGCATCCAGGGGCTGCACAAAAAAACCTGCTTGTGTTATTAACATACATCATGCACCATAATGTACAAAAGGTACCCAGAAAGTATATGAATCATAGTCTGACTCTCGTATCGCGCTTACAGCTTCATGCAATGCTCGTGCCGCTCGACTGCTATCCGGTTCTCCTCCAGACAAAAGTGCTTCATATACCCTTGTAGCAACCCTTGAAGCTGCCTCGTCTGGTATTGCCCACATCGTCCCAATCACATTGCGATATCCCGCACCCAACATTGCAGCGGTAATATGCATCGCCTCGTCTGATGCCTTCTCGTCCCCGGCCGCTGTCTGACAAGCAGACAAGAACGCAAGATCAGCATGACCAAATGTTTTAGCGACAATGTCCATGATGGTCAGACGGCGGTCGTGGAGGCAAAAACCGCTTTGCGTGGGCTCATTCTTGTCTTGGACGGCGTGACATGCAAGGTGAATCCAGCTGCTGTTTGCCATGTGCGCCAACACCCGTTCTCCCGTTGCCTGCTCATTTTGAAGTGTCTCGAAACTCCACCGGGAATCACCAGAGAACAGCTTTTCTATCTTGGCGATTTCCATTCCGGCGCCTGGAAGTGAGCTTTGCTCAGGTGTGTCGGTCATGGCAATGCCAACCAGTCGATTGAATGGCCGATCTTTCGCTAATCTTGCCTCGAGCAAGGCATTAATTGTCGGTGTGTATGACGAGACAACAGTAATTAAATGTCCCATCTATCTTGGTTCCAGTTGTATGGCAGGCAGCGTGGAGTGGAAAGAAAGTGAGAGGACCGGTTGGACACCACCAAATACGGGGAAGGTGGGACAATCCGGATCTAATTGTCTAGAGCCAATATCAGCACATATAGTTTACAAGAGCAGGTATTCTTTACCGTCATGTCCAAGGCTTGCAGGATAGGATAGACAACGTTTGAGTAGATTTGGCCAAGAATCTCCGCCATGAGCGAACCACCACTCATTATTGCCTGAGCCAGGTCGACCAGCACGGTTCTCCCATCTCCTGAGCGCGATGAGGGTTTGCAAGATATTGGTGCAGTAAGTCATACATCCTTCATTAAATCGTTGTAGTGAAATTTGTTTAATGGGATATGAAATACCTGGTCCTTCCCCCGGCAAAGCACCAATGCGTCACATCGGCGTTCATGGACATTGATGACGACCACAGGACCTGATACGGCAGCTTCCTTGAGAGCGGAGACTCTCTTCGGAAGAAGAAAGTCATGAAAATCTGGAAGTGACTGGATCTCCCGCACAAGCAAATCCCACTGCTCTGCGAAGCGATGATGACGCTGAATCTCTTCTTCGAGCAAAATAGGATTTTCAACGTTATCAGGTGTGTGTTGGTTATGCCCTCGAGTAGCTGCGCGCTGAAGCTCGTGAGAGAGTCGCGTGAATTCAGCACAAAGATGTGGATGAGCTTGATGAAGCTGATTAACAGAAGTTCGGAGGTTGAGTAATTGATTCCAGACAACTGAACGACCCTGCTCAAGCCACTCAAGTGCAAGATCTGGACGGTCGAGATCAAGGGCGAATGCAGCAGCTTCCCTCGGAATATCGGCGAGGTCGGTGAGCTGTGAATGGCGTGTGACAATAGGATCGCCAATCCAAGCAACTTGTGGAAGGAGATTTATAGCTTGGCGGTATGCGGTGAAGGCGTCAGGGGGGTTCCGTTCGATTTCTAGGCGAGCCCAACGGTGGGATGCATGGCATCGGAGCGATATGGAGCCAATGTGGGAAGTGGCAGCTAATTGATAATGTGAAGTTGTTTGATCCAAATGGCTTGGCAACCCAGTGTGCCGAAATCGGCTCTCGAAGGAAATTCCAAGACTGTCGAGATAGAGTGGTTTGTTTACATGACCATCCGGAGTGAGGGACACGGCTTGTTGCTTGTAATTGATGGCAGTCCTCGAGGTCACTGAGCATCCCTGTGCGCCGAAATCGACTCTCAAAGGATCTTCCGAGGTTATTCGAGATGCTGTGGTTTGCTGGCGTAATCATCCGGAGTGAGCGATACAGCTTGCTTTTGGTGATTGATAGCGTCCTCCAGGTCACTGAGCCTCCCTGTGCGCCGAAATCGACTCTCGAAGGATCTTCCGAGACTGTCGAGATACAGTGGTTTCTGGAAATGACCATGCGGGGTGAGCGACACAGCTTGCTGTTGGTAATTGATGGCGTCCTCAAGGTCACTAAGCATCCCTGTGCGCCAAAATTGACTCTCGAGGGAACTCCCGAGATCGTTGAGACGCAATGGTTTGCTGGCATGACCATCGGGAGTGAGCAACACGGCTTGCTGTTGGTAATTGATGGCGTGCTCGTGGTCACTGAGCATCCCTGTGCGATCAAATCGGCTCACGAAAGATCTTCCGAGAGCGCTGAAGTACTGTGGTTTGCTGGCATGACCATCCGGCGTGAGCGACACAGCTCGCTGCTGGTGATTGATGGCTTCCTCGATGTCACTGAGCACCCCTGTCTGCTGAAATCGACTCCAGAAAGAATTTCCGAGGTTATTAAGATATAGTGGTTTCTCGGGATGGCCATCGGGCGCAAGTGACATGGCTTGCTGTTTGTAATCGATGGCGTCCTCGAGGTCGCTGAGCACCCCTGTGCGCCAAAATCGACTCTCGAAGGAATTTCCGAGGTTATTGAGATACTGTGGTTTGCTGGCATGACCATCCGGCGTGAGCGACACGGCTTGCTGTTTGTAATTGATAGCGTCCTCGAGGTCGCTGAGCCTCCCCGTGTGCAGAAATCGACTCTCAAAGGTCATTCCGAGGTTATCGAAATACTGTGGTTTCCTGGCATGACCGTCCGGCGTGAGCGACAGGGCTTGCTGGTGGTGACTGATGGCGTCCTCAAGGTCCCTGAGCATCCCTGTGCGCTTAAATCGACTCCAGAAAGAATTTCCGAGATTATTGAGATACCGTGGTTTCTCGGGGCTCTCGTCCGGGATGAGCAACACGGCTCGCTGTTTGTGATTGATGGCATTCTCCAGGTCACTGAGCATCCCTGTGCACCAAAATCGACTCTGGAAAGAACTTCCGAGATTGCTGAGATACAGTGGTTTGTTGGCATGACCATCCGGAGTGAGCGACAGCGCCTGCTGGAAATTCCCAATTGCCCTCTCCACGTCGTCAAGTTTCCCTGCACGCAGGAAATCTTCATATGCTTTATCCCCGGCTATTTCAAATCCCGTCCTTTCAGCCCATTCTTGTATTCGCTTGAGTTTGCAGAACAAACGATGCATAACTGACCAACGTGCTGCAACCGGCGCTATGCTAGTAATGACCCAAAGAAAACAATCACCCCAATCCTATCAATAGTATATATTGCAACTGGGTCCACAATCAGCAGGAAAGTCAAAGTAGGAGGGAGCGTTGCACTGACTTGGATGGCGGTGGGACGAGTGAGTGCTGTGGTGTGGCAGTGCGATAACACTTGAATTACTGTGCAGGGGTGGGCGTCTACGCTCATCACATGAACTCTTGGCCCAGTGTCCCTGGCGCTCACAATATACACATCCTTCGGTTTTCCACTTTTTCGCATTCCACCCGCACTCCTTCGCTGCTGGCCGATTAGCATCTCGTTTTCCCTTTGATTATCAGCGCTGACCCGAATGTCCACCACCCCACCACCCCGTACTCAACCTCTCTGTCAATAACCAACCGGTGTGGCAGAGACGCTGGGGCTCTTCGACCGAGGGGAGCCTCCTAGCGTTTCTCTTTGGAAGCGCAGACGGGCTCCCTTTAATGACGCCCTCGTGTCCTCGTCAGCTACTATACCCACTCATTTTGTCCCTCGTGGGCGCCACCCATCCCTTATCAGAACTGGGCTTGCTTTATACGCTTATTATGAAACGCATACCATCAGTAATCCTCCTAACTACACGGAAAATTCTATTGGCAACCAAGTCCTTTCCACTGCCAAGATCACTATGGAGTTTTCAGGCATAATTATCATTAACATGCTTGGCCCCAACGTCTCTTAATTCCGGGCAGCACTTTATCATCTCCACTTGGTTGTCAACTTCGTCAAAGGTCCACGCGTCTCCCTATTCATTGATGTGTTGACCCCGGCCACCACCAAAAATCACAGGTAAGCACCCCCTGGCATCATTACCGTTTTCAGTTGTGGTGCCACCTTTCGACGTGGCAAATGAGTATCGAGATGAGAATTAGGTTGCTGACACTGGCCCAACTGCGAAGAATAACTGTGCCGATGATGATTCGCGGCATGAATCGGAATTCGACTGCCTGCAAGGAATGGCTGGTGGTGGCAGGTGGCGGTGATGGAGGAAGGGAGTGACTCAGAGGCATCGATGGTGGGTTGGGTATTGAGGGCGGACGTGAAAGTGGTAGTGGTCCAGTGGAAGCAGTAGATTCTGGCCTCCTACGACGGAAAGGCTAGCGTACCCGAGGGCGTGTTGTTACCGTCACCTGGTCCGTCGTTCAGGCTGAGGTATTCATCGAATTGAGGGACGGATAGATCAACAATGTCGTTACAATATGCTCTCCTCTTCTCTCTCCCCCTGCAGCCGCAGTACTACCACCAGCTCTCTCCACACCTCCTTTACCTGGCCCATCCGAAGGTAAACTCTATTGATCAAGAAACTCCTCCCCTCCAAGCAAAAGCCCGCACGTCTCCTTATCCCTGAACGTATTGACCTTGGTTATCGCCAAACACGGCCGTAAGCAATCTCTTGGCATCGTCACCGTTTTTCAATGTTGGTGGCACCTCTCGATGCGGCGGGTGGGAATTGGAGGATGAGGTCGTTGACTCCGATCCGACTGGAAAGAAAGGTGCAGATGATGATCTGTGGCATGAACCGGAATTCTTACCACTTGCAGTAGGAAGGGCCGGTGGTGGCAGTGGCGGTGGTGGCGGGAGGGGAGGAGGAAGAGGAGGTATCAATAGTGCACTGGGTAGAGGGGGATGTGAGTAGGATGGTGGTATAGTGGAAGTGGTAGACGAGAGTTGTGACCATGTTTTTCACCCTCCACAACCATTATGCTTGCCTTTTGCAAATTTCGAAGCGGCTTTTTTGGCCTCCCGACCAAAGGCTAGCGTACCCAAAGATGCATTATGACCACCACCCGGTCCGTCGTCCAGATTGAGATGTCCGAGCATCGAGTTGAGGGATGAATAGTACTATTGCCGTCATTGATGAGGCGACATGGGTTGCGAGAAAAGGAGACGCGTGTCTGTAGTTCGTGGAGAGGTCGTAGTCACGGGAGGCGTGGAGGGCTGATAGGCATTAAATAGCAGAGTGAAATTGGGCGTACGTGCGCCGGGTAGCCCTTGTTGGTGTTCGGTGCAGGTCCGCAGAGTTCGAACCCGGAGGTAAGGAGTGCTCTGGCCACAACCTGTTTGCGAGTCGGCGGGGTGATTCTGCGTCCATTCTCGGCTCAGAATCATATGTGGCTTCGAGGAATATGTTTCAAAATACCGATGAACGTGGGGCGATGGATAAGGAGGCGTTGACAGAGGGGACCCAGGAGGGTGAGGCAACAGAGGGTGTAGAAGGAGAGTGCTGCGAGACAGTAGGTTGTAATCCGTTGGCTGTTTCGACCTTATATGTGTTGACGCACGAGCAGATTGTGCCTGCTGTGCCATGATATGACTGTCCGCTGCCTTTCCTCCCTCTCTGCTGTCGGGCTCGAGTCCTACCTTCGCTCTCCGCCCATTTATCTCCCACCTAGGGTTGGGCGCAGCTCGAGTATGATGATGCGCGCAAGTTGCTCGTCATCATTTGTAGGGGGGAATGATGGTGGTGTCTGGGAATAGTTGCCCAACGCCGAGAATTGTTTGGATATTCTTAGGGCAAATTCTTCGGGGTTGTATGAGCATCTGGGGTATGTGGTGCCGTATGTGGGAGGCAGGCGTCGAATCAGATACGGTAATAACGGAGTACGTTCGCATCATATATTTATTCATATGGTATGTATCCACTCTCTGGACCTACTGGCCAAGCAGAGAACCAGATAAGCGCAGGTGATGATCGAACTTAAGTTGTGTGTGTATGCGCTCACCATCTTTTCCTCTCTCCCTGTCCCTGACGACGCTTTTCGCAGATAGTGGGCTGTCGACATGGCGCAGGCAAGCTATATGTGGACTTCAGTATATCGGCTCGTGGGTCCCGGCGACAGTTTATGGTCTCCGGAGTCCAGTCATTGCTAGTGTTTGCCCTCCTTTTCGCATGCGACTACTTGTCTCCTCGATTTTTTCCCTTTCATTTCCATCTCTCTCTCCTTTATCTCAACATATTATGTCATATAACTGTTCATCGACATAGTTAGCATTAGGGACCGCAGCAGGCCGCCTGAACCGTTTCCTTTTACTCGTAAAAGAAACGGTTCAAGTAACCTGCTGCGACTGAGGTTAGCATATGCACAATAGCACAGGCTGACATATTGGCGAGGATGCAAAGATCAGGCTTATGAGAAGACCTGTTTTGCGGGTACTGTTTCTGAAAATATGCTCTAACAGAATATCCATGGCAAGGGCTTTGGTGTAGTCATGTAACGGTCTCCCTTCGCGTCTCTTTTTCACCACTAAGTCAGCTTTCCAAACTTCTACCAAATCCAATCTGCAGCTCTCGTGCTGCCTGACGATAACAGAACAAGGCTAGCGGTCCATGGGAGTGTGATGCGTGCGAAAGCAAGTCGTGTTATATAGGAGCAGATATGTGGATAACAGAAGCGGGTGAAAGTGGCTTCCCTGCCTGACTGGCGTAGTCCCTGGGCATGAAAAAAATGGTGCAAGGTGAATGGGGCTACCATCCGTGGTGCGCTTTCTTATCCCGGTAGTCAGAGCTACGGGCCTACACGAGATGTACTTGGAGGGTCTAGGGGGTGGGCGAGAATCGAGGGAGCTGACTGTGCCAGCGAGCAGCCACGGCAGAAAGTGTTGATAGAGGAACGGGGTTCTGTCGTTGTCTGACCGTGTCAATCTACCTAAGATGAAAATTTCACTACGCTCCTCGGGACTAGACGATTCTCCCGTGGTAGTCATAGGGTTAGACTTTAATACATATCCAGTGGCCATCCAAAATCTACTGCTTTACTAACGTACATCATGCACCATAGTGTACAAAAGGCACCCAGAAAGTATATGAATCATGGTCTGACCTCCGCATCGCGCCCACGGCTTCATGCAATACATGTGCGGCTCGACTGCTATCCGGTCCTCCTCTAGACAAGAGTGCTTCATATACCCTTGTGGCAACCCTTGAAGCTGCCTCGTCTGGTATTGCCCACATCGTCCCAATCACATTGCGATATCCTGCACCCAACATTGCAGCGGTAATGTGCATCGCCTCGTCTGATGCCTTCTCGTCCCCAGCTGCTGTTTGACAAGCAGATAAGAACGCAAGGTCAGCGTGACCCAATGGGTTGGCGACAATGTCCATGATAGTCAGACGGCGATCGTGAAGACAAAAGCCACTCTGTGTGGGCTCATTCTTGTCTTGGACGGCGTGGCATGCAAGGTGAATCCAGCTGCTGTTTGCCATGCGCGTCAGCACCTGTTCTCCCGTCGCCTTCTCATTCCGAAGTATTTCGAAGCTCCATCGAGAATCTCCCGAGAACAGCTTTTCTATCTTCGCAATTTCCGTTCCGGCGCCCGGAAGCGAGCTTTGGCCAGGTGTGTCGGTCATGGCGATGCCAACAATCCGGGTGAATGGCTGGCGTGTCGCCGATCTTGCCTCGAGCAAGGCATTGATTGTTGGTGTGTATGACGAGACAACGTAATTAAATGTCCCATCTATCTCAGTTCCGGCTGCACGACAGGCAGCATGGAGTGGGAAGAAAGTGAGAGGGCCGGTTGGACACCACCAAATGCGGGGAAGGTGAGACGATCCGGGTCTAATTGTCTAGAGCCAATATCAGCACATATATTTTGCGAGAGCATGACTTCTTTACCGTCATGTCCAGGGCTTGTAGGATAGGATGGACAACGTTTGAGTAAATTTGCTCGAGAATCTCCGCCATGAGCGAACCACCGCTCATTGCCTGGGCCGGTCGACCAGCACGGTTCTCCCGCCTACGAGCGCAATGAGGGCTTGCAAGGTATTGGCGCAGCAAGTTGTGCATCTTCCTTAAATCACTGTAGTGAAACTTATTTAACGGGATATGAGGCACCTGGTCCCTTCCCCGGTCAAGCACTAATGCATCACACCGGCGCTCATGGACATTGATGACGACCACAGGACCTAATGCAGCAGCTTCCTTGAGGACCGAGACCTTTTTTGGAAGGAGGAAATCGTGAAACTTCGGAAGGGATCGGATATTCTCCACAAGCAAATCCCATTTCTCCGCGAGACGATGATGACGTTGTGTTTTTGCCTCGAGCAAAATAGGGTCGTTGACATCTTCAGATGTATGTAGGTTGTGACCTCGAATAGCTGCGTTACGGAGCTCCTGTGAAATTTGTGTAAATTCAGCGCAAAAATTTGGGTGGGCTTGACGAAGCTGGTTGACAGGGGTTCGAAGGTGGAGTAACTGATTCCAGACAACTGAGCGTCCTTGCTCAAGCCACTCAAGTGCGAGATCTGGGTGGCCAAGATCAAGGGCATATGCGGCAGCTTCCCTTGGAATATCAGCAAGGTCGGTGAGCTGTGAATGGCGCGTAGCAATGGGATCGCCAATCCAAGCAACGTGTGGAAGGAGATTTATCGCTTGGCGGTACGCAGTCAAGGCGTCAGAGGGATTCCGCTGGGTTTCGAGGCGAGCCCAGCAACGGGATGCACGACATCGGAGTGATACGGGGCCGATATTTGAAGTGGTAGCTAATCGAAAATATGAAATTGCCTCATCCAAATGGTTTGGCAGTCCAGAGTGCCTAAATCGGCTCTCGAAGGAAATTCCAAGATTATTGAGATAGAGTGGTTTGTCTACATGACTATCAGAAGTGAGAGACGCGGCTTGCTGTTGGTGATTTATGGCGTGCTCGAGGTCACTGAGCGTCCCGGTGCGCCCAAATCTACTCTGGAAGGAATTTCCAAGATTATTGAGATACACCGGTTTGTTGGCGTGACTATCGGGAGTAAGGGACACGGCTTGCTGTTGGTGATTGATGGCGTATTCGAGGTCACTGGGCATCCCTGCGCACCCAAAACGACTCGAGAAGGCATTTCCGAGACTATTGAGGTATAGTGGTTTGCTAGCATGACCATCAGAAGTAAGGGATACGGCTTGCTGTTGGTGATTGATGGCCGCCTCGAGGTCACTGAGTATCCCTGTGCGCCGAAAACGACTTGAGAAGGCATTTCCAAGACTATTGAGATACTGTGGTTTGCTGGCATGACCACCAGGCGTGAGCAACACGGCTTGCTGCTGGTGATTGATGGCCGCCTCAACATCACTAATCATCCCTGTGCGCCCAAATCGACTCAAGAAGGAATTTCCGAGGCTATTGAGATACAGTGGTTTGCTGGGATGACCATCAGGAGTGAGCAACACAGCATGCTGCTGGTGGTTGATGGCGTCCTCAAGGTCACTGAGTATACCTGTGTACCCAAATCGACTGAAGAAGGAATTTCCGAGACTATTGAGATACCGTGGTTTGCTGGCATGACCTTCGGGTGTGAGGGACACAGCATGCTGTTGGCGATTAATGGCATCCTCGAGGTCACTGAACACCCCTGTGCGCCGAAATCGACTCCCAAAGGAATTTCCAAGGTTATTGAGATAGAGCGGTTTGTTGGCATGACCGTCGGGAGTGAGCGACACGGCTTGCCGTTTGTGATTGATAGCCTCCTCGAGGTCACTGAGCATTCCTGTACGTTCAAATCGACTCGAGAAGGAATTTCCGAGATTGTTGAGATAGTATGGTTTGTTTACGTGACTATCCGGCGTGAGTGACACTGCTTGCTGGTGGTAATTGATGGCGTCCTCGAGGTCACTGAGCATGCCAGTACATCCAAATCGACTTTGGAAGGAAACTCCGAGATTGTTGAGATACACAGGTTTGTTTGCATGATCATCAGAAGCGCACGACATGGCACGCTGTTGGTGATTAATGGCCTCCTCGAGGTCACTGAGCGCCCCTGTGCGCTGAAATCGACTCTCGAAAGAATTTCCGAGATTATTGAGATAGTACGGCTTATTGGGATGACTATCAGGCGTGAGCAACATGGCTTGCTGGTGATGATTGATGGCCGCCTCAAGGTCGCTGAGCATCCCTGTACGCTCAAATCGACTCGAGAAGGAATTTCCGAGATCATTGAGGTACTGCGGTTTGTTGGCATGATCATCAGGAGCGAGCAATACAGCTTGCTGTTGGTGATTGATAGCGGCTTCGACATCACTGAGTATCCCTGTGCGCTGAAACCGACTCCAGAAGGCGAGTCCAAGATTATTCAGATATAACGGTTTGTCCGCATGACCATTCGGAGTGACCGACAACGCCTGCTGGAAGTTCCCAACCGCCCTCTCCACATCGTTAAGTGTCCCCGTATGTTGGGATTCTTCATACGCCATCACCCCGGCTGTCGCAAATCCCCTCCTTTCAGCCGATTTTCGCTTTTGCTTTCGTTTGCAAAACAAATTACGCATAATTTTCAACATGCTGCAAGCGGCGCTAATATTGCAACTAAGTCCGCGATCAGCAGGATAGATAGTCAAAGTGGGAGGGCGCGTTGCACTTACTGAGAAGGTGGTAAGACGAACAAGTGTAGTGGTGTGGCTGTGCTCCAAGCATCCACATGTGGAACGCCTCGCTAGATGCTGCGTGTGCAGGACTGAGCGTCTATGTTCTTAGTCACTGGCCTCCTTGGCACTTACAACATCGACATGCCTTCGGTTTGAAATATTTTGACATTCCATACACTCCTTTGCTCGGCCAACTAGCATTACCAGCGCTCATCCGAATGTCCAGCACTCCGCCGCTCTCCATCAATAACCGATCGGTGTGGAGACGCTGCAGGTTCTTGGAACGAGAGGAGGCTCTGGGCCTCGCTCCCGAGAAAGCAGGCAGGCTTCCTTCAACGGTTCTCTCGACCATTGTGTCCTTGTCCGTTACGACCCTGACCCCCAGTCTCCTCGAGCTCGGCTTCAAGTGTCTGCTCTTTCATTGGTTTCTCGCGTTTTGTTGAATGGGCCTACAGCGCCGTGGAAGGCGATCATGCCAACTCAAAACCACATACCTCCCCTGAATTGCACCGCCGTTTCTGTCCTGTTGATATGAGAAGGAGAGCCGATATGCAAGAAGGGATCTCTTGATCCTCCGAAAGGGGGCATCGTTCGGGGAAATAAGTTTTGTTTGGCACTTGCTGTATCCATCCTCTCACACACTCATGTGTCTCGTCTTGCGATCCGCGTGTTCAAAGGGCGTTGCAATAGTGTCTGTATGGGCTCCTAAAATTTCTCAGCAACCTTTGAGCGCCTTCAGTGACATCCTTGGCTCCTGGCCCCTCACCGGCCACTACTCCACTCTCTATGGCCTCCTATTCTCCCCAGAAGACCCTTTCTCCGCGGTCCAAAATACATACCCCCAGACACGTCTGGTAGGTTCTCTGGGTCAGTGGTCCTGCAAGAGTCGGAGGATTGGGCGGTTGCACAGTCTTGTGCAAAGTCAGGAGAGGAGATGCGCAGCTGCGTTTTTCTCCTGGACTAACAAGCGGCTCAACCCTAATTGCCTCCTCTATTGCTTATCAGTTGGCAGTCAAATATCGAGGATGTGTTGATATGTAATGATCCTAGTCGGGTCACTGAATCGATTCAACAGTAGTTTCTGCACTTGATTATCGCTCTACTTGGAGAGCTATCCAGGACAAGTCCATCAATAAGGCGGAAAATTTGTTTTTATTGATGGTCTTGACGAATGCAATGACAATAAGGCTCAACGTGATATTTTGTTTGAATCACCACTGAGTCCGTGCCGAACCTAACCTCCTCATTCACCTGAGCCTTCTTTAGCCATCCCGAACCACATCTCATTTGCGACAATTCTATTGAGGCATGTATTTCCTCTTTTTGACTCTTTACATTGCCAGTGGTACGCGAAATCGGCGGAGAGACAGGTGTATGTAGACGATGGACTAGGGAAGATCGGGGAACAATTCTCCCCCCTCCCCCCGCCTTGTTGGTTTTCTGAAGGGGAAATTGTGATGGTTATCGATGTTTCGGTATGGTTGTTCGTCTATTGCGTAATTTTTGGCAACATGCAGTGCAAGTGGCGCTATGCAGCCTATGCTAGTGACGACCCAATGAAAATAATCACTCCGATATACCACACAGCCCAAGATTTCAGGTATCAACGGGAATATATATTGCAACGTTTATAATCGGCAGAACAGTCAAAGTAGGAGGGAGCATTACGCTTGCTTAGGTGGTGGTAAGACGAGCGAGTGCTGTGGCTTGGCCATGCGACAAGCGTCATGTTTCTGTGATATACTGTACAGTCATATCAAGGCAAAACATATCTGAAATGGCACGAGTGGGCATCTATTGAATATTCTTATGATATGAATTCTCGGCCCGCGCTCGCAATGTCCCCTTCAATTTTCCACCTTTTCACATTCTACACCCACTCCTCCGCTATCAGCCAGCTAGAATCCGGTTGTCTGTCCTTCGACTCCCTGGCAGAAACCTGCGTCGACATGGGGTCGCTTCCCTCTATGTGCACTGTATCGCCTGCACAACTAGTCTTCCCAAGTTTCCCCACCCTCCTGCTCCCACAACATCCACAATGTTCGCTCGTCAACCTAACTCAGCCAAGCCTTCAGCGATTCAGCATCCATGGGTGTGGCGCGCCTCTTGACTTTTTAGCCAATTTGAGGAAGAGGACAAAGTCAACTAGCGGGTGGACGACATTCGAGTCGACATTGCCCATGTGCGTGCTCCCCTACTCCCTATTCTGATAGTGTTTACAATAATTGAGATGGTATTGGATTTGCGTCTTCATCGGCGACAGGACTTGCGCATGTGGTCATGTCATCTTATCTGATATGACTATCACTAGGATCCTTGGGACTATACCGGCTTTCGCGACTCTATACAAATACCTAGTAGGGGTGAAAAGCTTCACAAGTTCTACTTCAAGTCCGTGCTTTTTCATTCGTTTCTTGCGCCTGGTCGAACAGGCCCGCAGCATCGCGAGAGTTGAACATGCCGACTTAGAAACCACACGTCCCCCCTGGATGGCGCGTCGTTCCTCTGGGATCCTGTGAAAGTCCACTTCATACTTGCAATATCTATCCTCTTACCCATTCAGGTGTTCCATCAGTTAACATCTGTTAGAAACAGAGCAGTGGTTGACTTATAGGGAAGTCCTAGCAGCTGTGGGCACTCGTAAAAGACTATATTAAAGAGAACTAATATGTTACTCACCTGTGGGCACTCGTAAAAGACTAAGCATTACAAGTGTACCCACAGGCAAAGTTCACTACACATCACGTGATTACTTCCCACAGTACAAATTAGGAATATGACTAAGTACATCTACTTACTGACTGTCTGGAGCACATTCAACAACATCCTGCGCACTCAAAAGGCGTTGCAATAGTGTCTGCGTGACTTCAAGAGTTTCTCAGCAACTCTTTCACCGACACCCTCAGCCCCTGCTCTCTCGACAATCACTGCCACTGCCCTGATACCTACGGCTTTCCATTCTCCCTCGATGGCCCCTTCTCCGTGGTTCAATTATGCATACCCCCCAAACAGGTCCATCGACGATCTCAGTGAGTCCCTTCCCCTCCGCACGCGCGTCCCCCCCTTTGGCCAAGTTGCGAACCAGGGAAATAGTTAGGCGGAGCGCAGAGGACGCCTGGACTGAGGTTGTCTATGTACGTGCACCCCTCCCCATCTCTCCTTGTCTCTGATGACGCTTTTCACAGACAGTGGATTCATTGCCAGCATGCTACATCTAGACTTTAGTAGACCGCAGGCCGTCTCCTAACCATGTCGCTATACCTGGGTTACGAAGACGTTTGTGTGCATGGGTATTGCCTGCCCCATGATGCTCCAGCACGCACATAATATGATAATATGCGATTCCCAATTCACAAACTATACACATGTTCATACTGGAAATGGTGAGCTTGCATTGTTCTCAAGAACCAGAGAGCGGACTAGAATCAACGCCATAAGCCTCGAGATACTCCTTCAAGCCTCAGCGTTCAACACCGGAGGCCGCACATAACCCATCTGTACATTATCTACCTCAGCGCCGTCTGAGCACTCGCCAGGGATACATCAAGGGCATTAACAACGTTGCAGGTCGGGCCTCACAAACTCTCTGGGTCAGCGGGCCTGCAGGAGTCGGGAAATTGGCGGTTGCATTTCCGTGTGGAGAAGTTGGAGGAGAGATGTGTAGCTACGTTCTGGTCGTGGTGGAGGAAGGAGAGGACTCAGAGGAAGGATTGATAATGGATTGGGTAGAGCCAGATGTAAAAATGGTAGTGGTTCAGTGGAAGTAGTGGACTCTGGCCTCCCGTGACAAAAAGGCTCGTATACCCGAAGACGCATTGTTGCCATCGCCCAGTCCGTTGTTCAAACCAAGATGTTTAAAGATCGAATTGAGGGACAGAAAGTACCTTCACTGCCGTTCGTAGGTGATATAAGTTGCGGGAGACGTACGTCTGGAGGTCGTGGAGAGATAATGGGTGCTGATAGGCATGAAGAGCAGAGCATTGAGCTTGAGAAGCGGAGTGAAATTCGGATGTACGTAAATGCGTAATAACTCATGTCAGTGTTCGGTGCAGGTCCGCAGTGTTCAAACCTGAAGGTGTTGATCTGGCTTATGTGGCATTGGTAATTACGGTCTTTGGTGGTGTAACAGTGACCCGCACGCCCCTAGCCGCCCGGGCTTCAGGCATACACCGATGTGACGAGAAAGCGGATAAGTAAAGTACTACCTGGCTCGTGCCGTGATGGGCACAACTCAAAGCTTGAGTACTTGAGTACTCAAGCTCAAGCTCAAGTGCCAACATAACTTGTTGTTCTCTGTCTTCTCCCTCTCCCCCTTCAGTGTCGAACTTGAATCCTGTTCTCTTTCTTGGGTCTTATTTCGAATATTTACCCGTCCACCACTCACCTCAACCATTCTATTTATTCAGCTCAGTGGCTTATATATTCAGTGGGACTACGAACAGTGTTGCAAATTTAGCGTACATCATGTACCATAATGTACAAAAGGCACCCAAAAATTATAGGAATCCGGGTTTGACTCTCGCATTGCTCTCACAGCATTATGCAGTGCCTGCGCCGCTCGATCACTATCGGGCTCTCCTCCAGATAGAAGTACCCCGTACACCTTCATCGCAACGCTTGAAGCCGCCTCATCCGGTATTGCCCACATCGTCCCAATCACATTGCGATACCCTGCACCCAACATTGCACCAGTAATATGCACTGCCTCATCTGATACGCTCTCGTCCCCAGCCGCCGTTTGACAGGCAGACAAGAATGCGAAATCAGCATAAGGAGATGGATTGGCAACAATGTCCATGATAGTCAGACGGCGGTCATGAAGGCAAAAACCGCTCCGCGTGGGCTCTTTCTTGTCCTGGACAGCATGACATGCAAAATGAACCCAGCTGCTGTTTTCCATTCGGATCAGCACTTGTTCTCCCGTCGCCTGTTCGTTGACAAGTATCTCGGAGCTCAACCGAGACTCGGCAGAGAACAGCTTTTGTATTTTCCCAATTTCTGTTCCAGCGCCCGGAAGTGAGCTCTGACCAGGTGTTTTGGCCATGGCAATCCCAATAAAATGATTAAATGGCTGGTGTTTTGCCGATCTTGCTTCGAGCAAGGCATTAATTGTCGGTGTGTATGAGGAGATAACGTAGTCAAATGTTCCATCCATCTCGGTTCCGGTGGCACGGCAGGCGGCATGGAGCGGAAAGAAAGTGAGAGGACCGGTTGGGCACCACCAAATGCGGGGAAGGTGAGGCAATTCAGATCTAGCTGTCTAGAACAAATATCAGCACATACATCTTGCAAGAGCAAGTATGCATTACCATCGTGCCCAAGCCTTGCAGGATAGGACATACGACCCTTGAATAGAGTTGCTCGAGAATATCCACCATGAGCGAATGATCCACTGCCCGGGCCGGTCGACCAGCACGGGTCTCTTCCCATCCCCGAGCCCAATGAGGGCTTACAAGATATTGGCGCAGTGAGTCGTGCATCTTCGTCAAATCATTGTAGTGAAGCTTGTTTAACGGGATGTGAAGCACTTGGTCTCTTCCTCGTTCAAGCACTAATGCATCACAACGGTGCTGATGGACATTGATAACAACCACGGGACCTGAGCAAGCAGCTTCCATGAGAGCAGGGACTTTCTTTGGAAGAAGAAAGTCATGAAAACCCGGAAGTGACTGGATCTCGCGTATGAACGAATCCCACTTCTCTGCAAGGCGATGATGGCGTTGAGTCTCTTCCTCAAGCGAAATATGATTATCGGTGTTATTAGATGTCTTTTGGTTGTACCCTCGAGTGGCAGCATTCTGAAGCTCATGAGAGAGTCGTGTAAATTCAGCACACAGCTCTGGGTGGGCTTGATGGAGCTGGTGAACAGAAGTTCGGAGGTGGAGTAGTTGATTCCAGACAACTGAACGACCCTGCTCCAGCCATTCAAGTGCAAGATCTGGATGGCCAACATCAAGAGCAAATGCAGCAGCTTCCCGTGGGATATCAGTGAAATTAGTGAGCTGTGAATGACGTGTAGCAATCGGATCACCAATCCAAGCAACTTGTGGGAGGAGTTTTATAGCTTGGCGGTATGCGGCTAAGGCAGCAGGGGGATCCCGTTTGATTTCTAGGCGAGCCCAGCTGCGGGATGCATCACATCGGAGTAATACAGTGCCAATGTTGGAAGTGGCAGCTAATCGAAAATATGTAATTGCTTGATCCAAATGGTTTGGTAGTCCAGTGCGGCTAAATTGACTCTCAAAAGAACCTCCAAGATGAGTGAGAAGCATGGGCTTGTCGGCATGACCATCCGGAGTGAGCAACACGGCTAGCTGTTGGTGATCGATAGCGAGCTCGAGGTCAGTGAGCATCCCCGTGCGCTCGAATCGACTCTGGAAAGAATTTCCGAGACTATTAAGATATATTGGGTTGTTAGCGTGACCGTCTGGAGTGAGTGAAATGGCTTTCTGTTGATAAGAAATGGCGTTCTCAATGTCACTGAGTATCCCTGTGTGCTCAAATCGACTCTGGAAGGAATGTCCGAGACTATCGAGATAGATTGGTTTGTCAGCATGATCGTCCGGAGTGAGCGACACGGCTTGCTGTTGGTGATTAATGGCAATCTCGAGGTCACTGAGCATCCCTGTGGGCCCAAATCGATTCTGGAAGGAATATCCAAGACTATTGAGATACTGTGGTTTGCTGGCATGACCATCAGGCGTGAGCAACACGGCTTGCTGCTGGTGATTGATGGCCGCCTCAACATCACTAATCATCCCTGTGAGCCAAAATCGATTCTGGAAGCAATATCCAAGACTATTGAGATAGAATGGTTTGTCCGTATGACCATCCGGCGTGAGTAACACGGCTTGCTGTTGGTGGTTAATGGCAATCTCGAGGTCACTGAGCATCCCCGTGCGCCAAAATTGACTCTGGAAGGAATATCCGAGACTATTGAGATAGAGCGGCTTGTCGGGATGACCATCTGGAGTGAGTGACACGGCCCGCTGCTGGTGATGGATAGCGTCCTCGAGGTCACTAAGTATCCCTGTATGCCAAAATCGACTCTGGAAGGAATATCCGAGACCATTGAGATATCGTGCTTCATTGGCATGACCATCCGGAGTGAGCGATACTGCTTGCTGTTGATGATTCATGGCCTCCTCGAGGTCACCGAACGTCCCTGTGCGCTTAAATCGACTCTGGAAAGAACTTCCAAGACTATCGAGATAGAATGGTTTGTCGGGGTGACCATCCTGAGTGAGTGACATGGCTTGCTGCTTGTGATGGATGGCATCCTCGAGGTCACTGAGTATCCCTGTGCGCTCAAATCGACTCTGGAAGGAATTTCCGAGATTATTAAGATATAGTGGTTTACTGGCATGTTCGTCCGGGGTGAATGACACTGCTTGCTGTTGGTGATAGATGGCGTCCTCGATGTCACTAAGTGTCCCTGTGTGCGCGAATTGACTCTGGAAGGAATATCCAAGACCATCGAGATAGAGCGGTTTGTTGGGATGACCGTCCGGAGTGAATAACACGGCTTGCTGTTGGTGATGGATGGCATCCTTGATGTCACCGAGCATCCCTGTGCGCTCAAATCGACTCTGCAACAAATGTCCGAGACTATAGAGATAGAGTGGTTTATCAACATGACCATTTGGAGTGAGTGACACGGCTTGGTGTTGGTAATTAATGGCAATTTCGAGGTCACTGATCCTCCCTGTGTACGAAAATCGAGTCTCAAAGGAACTTCCGAGGTTACCGAGATAGTATGGTTTGCTAACATGATCATCCGGTGTGAGCGATAATGCCTGCTCGAAATTCGCAATTGCCCTATGCACGTCGTAAAGTTTCCCTGTACGCAGGAATTCTTCATATGCTCTATCCCCGGCTCGCTCAAATCCTCTCCTTTCAGCCCATTTTTGCATTCGCTTGAGTTTGCAGAACAAACGATGCATGGTTTTCAATATGCTGCAACCGGCGCTATGCTAGTAATGACCTAAAGAAACAGTCGTTCCAATGTACTACGGAGGGGGCGTTGCACTTACTTAGATGACCGTGGCGGTAAGACGAGTGAGTATTGTGGCGAGGCTGTGCGACAAGCGTCACCCGTGCAACGCCACCTCCCTAGGGACGTAATCATGAGCGACTGTTGGGCATCTACTCTCGTCACATGAATATCTCGTGCCAGCGGTGACAGTAGGGATGTGTAGTCACCCAGGTGTGTGAATGATCGTGCATAGAATGCGGGAGTAGTGGGTTCAAGCCTCGAAGAGGACTCAAGACACCAGGTGGTGAGGCCGAGAGGGGAACGCAGACAGGTCACCCCATGCGCTCGCCGATCTGCTCACTGCGCGACCACAACACACTAGTAATACTGTGTAGATGATAGAGAGCATTCCAAGTAAGTAGGGTAACTAAGACTTTTGGTGACCAGACGGTCTGAAATAGGGGATAATATATATGAAACATATAACTAATCAGGGGAGTGGAGGGCGGGAATTTAAGCTGAGAGCGAAGGCCGGACTCGAGCCAGATACTGGAGAGGGAGGGAGGACAATAGACGAGCTACGCTGGCGCCTAACTTGGGCCCTTGACAGTCACGCGCCCCGTCACCAATTACCTTGATGTAGGGACTGAATCTTTTTCCTTGTCACGACCTTGCTCTTGTCTGCTTTGAATGGTATCAAAAGCTAACAGGGGAAAGACCGCCGGCTCAAGACTCACGGGATTCGATTGTTCGATTGGAGCGACCACACACATCGCCTAGGGGGTTATGTGATTTGTGAGCCGTCTTCTGCCATGCTTTGGACCTACTAAATATCGTAGCGGCGCAAGACTGTGCCAGTCCCCGACTCCAGGCCCTGGTACAGCAAGCAGCAGCTCTTCTTAGCAGCTGTGTGCCGTAGAGATAGACAGCCTTTGGCCTGGTGGAAAGTAGGGGTAGCAAAAATAGAGAAAATGTAGTAGCCTTTCATAGATGGATCTAAGCAATAGGCATGCTGTGTTTGGGCCTCTTTCCCATATTGCACACTGGCAGCTGCGTAACCAGTGGCCGCTGCAGCACAGCAGTGTTTTGCGGTACCTGTGCCAGCTAGAGACCCAGGAGCGTAGTAATAGTAAGAAAATATAAGAATATGGGTAGCGCTCTACACAGGTTTTGTAAGTTAGCATGAAGATGTTTAAGGTAAGGGAAATGCTCACAGCCTCAGATACTCGTTGCACGAGAACTGAGGTGTGAGTATCTCGGTTGTTCTATTTATCTAAAGGGGATGCAAAAGATTGTCATCAATAATAAACGAGGCAGAAATGAAAAAGAATGAAGCAGCCGCTATAGGGCAGTAGATCTGTAAGATATGAAGAAATGAAGTAGAGGGATACCGAGGGTCCAAGCATGTCACCCAGCAGCATGTAGGCGCGTGTTTGTCCCTCACAATAGAAAATGTATTGGGAAAGGAATTAATTACTACACAGAGCTAAGAAGATGGGAGAGCGGCATATACATATTAAGCCCTTTTTCTAGCTATGCTTGTCGCATATCCTTCATTTCCTTTTGGAACTCTGCATCTTTATGCTTGAGCAGGTTCTGCCTAACAAAGTGATAGTCAACAAATCGGAGTATCCCACCAGGAAAGTACTGTGTAATCGACGCGCGGGCTTCATCCTTGCAAACAGGGATGTTTGCATGGGTGACTGAGGCTGAAGGGATTAAAATAACAGAGCCAGGGGGAAATTCTATGACTAGTTTTGGCTCGTCAAGTACCAAGTGGCCACCTTTCTTTGGGTCAAAATAACCAAGGGGCTGAATGGTGCACCAGCCCCAAGGGCAGTTTTTAATATCATGGTGGCATTTAGTCCACACAAATGGCCCAAAGTTAAATGCAGCTGTTACCCGGGTTAGGGGTCCACTCCTGAGTTGCAAGGTTGGGAGCACAAGGATGTCTATACAGACTTGGTCCTTGAGTCTTACTGCTTGACTTGGAGATGGGCTGGATAAATCTCTGATACCCTTTCAGGCGAATAAGAGGTTTAAGCAGAACAGTGTATAACACTAAGCTAAGGATACAGGTGACTGTAGCTAGGTTTATATACATATTGGTTATCTGCTATTTATAAGTACCCTGGGTAAGTACTTGTCAGAGTGAGTCATTGGAAGGTGGACCCAGGTAAAGAGAAGGCTTCCTGTGAGAAATAGAAGTTGGGTATGGGAGAAAGGAAGCGTAAGTGTGGGAGTATCAGTATTAAAGATAGAAAAGAAGTATTCTACTGTCCGTCAGGAAGGTGGCTAAAACCTAATTATAGTCCTTCTGAGGGTTCTGATAACAGCAGCTGTGGGATAGACGCCACCTGGTGTGATTCGAACTAGCTTGTTTTTGAACTTTTTGTGCTGGAATAGCTTAGTAAGGCACTCTCTGAAGTGGCGATACATCCCAGGGCACCATAGGAGAAGTAAATCTAGAAGCATAGGTTAAACTAAGAGCATGCCAGTACCAAGCAAACTCACAGCTATGCCAGTCAGCAAGATCTTGAAACTCACTGCTAGCAACCAGGTGATCCACTGACTTCTTATACTTCCCCAGGCTTTTGTTGCTAGGAAACTTTGCACCCTGGCCAAAGGAAAGACCGACGTTTACTGAAGGGTATTTGCCACGGGTATGGTTGGTATCGGCCTTATTAAAGTCTATTTTCTGGGCTTCTTCTTTCATCTTTTCGAAAAGCCGTTTGCAGGCAGGCAAAAATGTGTCGTTTGTGGGCCTTCCAGCTAACACACCAATGACACGGCCTTTAGCATCAAGAAGGGGCCGAGGGGTTTGACCTAACTGTCGTGAGCCAGGGTCTGCTTTGAAAAAAAAAAGGCAGAAAATAAGCCCACCATCCCAGGATATATAGGTATAGTTGGCGGCCCTAAGTGCTCCCAGCTCAAGCCCAGGAGGGGACAGCTCAGCTGGTGGATCCACGTACAGCTGTGCTTGGTATGCACCAGGGTTTATAGGGAGCTGGCTGGCCTCAAGGGTTGTGGGAATGGCGTATATAGGGTTGATTATGCTAGCCCTTAGCTTGGGGCAAATAACATGGCCAACAGCCTGCTTTAATGCCTGGTGCCTTCGTGCATTTCGAGCGTTGCAAGCAATCTGCTGCTTTTTCTTGCGACTGGGTAGAGCTTTGTCTTTGTCTTCATCTTCGCCTTCATCTTCAGGAAAAGGTCTCTTCATCCCTGGCACCAGCAGCCTATTAGTGCCCAGAAAAGCCAGAAAGAAGCAGGCGTACCTGCTAGAGCTGTGCTGGGCAAAAGATCCAGGCCGCCAGCAGCCAAGGAGCCCCCCTGTGCTGCCTCCTCTTCCCCTGGCACCTCCCCTTCTGGCCCCAGGTCGTCCTCTAGCTCAGCATCTGGCACGATGCTGCCATTTTCTTCGAGCTCAGCATCCACTGCTGCCTTTAGAAGGCCCTCTAGGTTCTCAACGCCCAGCACAGTGATGGGGCCGACAGTTTTGAACTGCGAGAGCTGGAGAAGCTTTTCCTAAGCAGCGCTGTGAGCCGCCAAGGCAGCAGGGAAAGTGGTGGAGGGCACTTACCTGCGGCGTTAGCATTTTTGGCGGGAGGAGCAGGGAAGCCCCCTGTTTTTGGCGCAGCACCATCTTGGTGCTAGCGCCTAGAGCAGGGTGCGCAGAGGGGGGCTGCAGTGCAGGGGCGGCGTAGAGCAGGAAGGCCCCCTGTTTTTGGCACAGCACCGTCTCGGTGCTAGCACCTAGGGCAGGGTGCGCAGGGGGGGGCTGCAGTGCAGGGGTGGTGTGGGGCAGGAAGGCCCCCTGTTTTTGGCGCAGCACTGTCTCGGTGCTAGCGCTTAGAGCAGGGTGTGCAGAGAGGGGCTGCAGTGCGGGGGTGGGGCGGGGGGATTCGGCGCAGCACTGGCCTGGTGCCAGCATGCAGAGGCTGGGTGTGTTTGGGGGTTTTGCGCTGTGGGGTAAGGCAGGGGGGCGCTTGTTTGCAGCACAGGCTTGTGCTTGAGGGTCAGGCATATAGACATGCCACGTTTACAAGTCAAAGCGAATGTAGCAGGGTTTGTTTGCCTGTGTTGTAGCAAGGGGCCATGGGGCGCTTTAGCTGAGGGCGGTGGGAACCTTATGTGTAGAGACTGGCAGGGGCAAGCCGTAGCCTCGGGATGCACCCTTGCTGTTGCGCCCAGCTAGGTGGCAGACACAGGGGCTTTTGTTTTTCAGATCTGCGTTGTATCGAATTGAGGGGCAGGTAGCGCACTGGTAGCGCCCTTATCGCTGTTGATGACGTAGCATTGGCTGTGGGGCCGTGGTGGCAGGGAGGGGGTAGAATGCTGATAGGCGTGAATGAAAAAGCAGAGCATTGAGTATGAAAAGTGGAATGGGGCTAGCATGTGTGCGCAGTGCAGTGCATGCACAAGGTAGCCCCCATCGGTGGTTGATGCAGGTCCCAAAAGGGAGGGCTGTGGGTGGTGTTTGACAGCAATCGCCTAGTGTATTTGGCAAGGCTCTGCACTCGGCTCCTGCTGGTGTCACTGGGTGCCCGTGTTCGAAGATGCCTGCTGAAATGGCAAGTGCGATCCAGGTGCTTGGGGGGCCCTAGAAACAGAAATACTTGGGTACTGGCGCGTGTCCATGAATGCAGTAAGTGCATGCACCGCAATGGTGCCGGTGTGAGGCTCAATGGGGGCAGCAGAGAGCAGGAGGCTTGAAGGGATGGTGGTGCTACTGTGTAGCTGGGCTGAAGCAAAGTGTGTTTTCTTAGCCCACAGGCTTGCTCACAAGCTGGTGGTGAATGGCTTGGTGAATGGAAGCCTTGTTTTGAGAAGCTTAGAGCTTACTGTATCCTGAAATCAGAAAGACAGCTGAGCCGCAAGGTTGGCTTGCTTTTTGGAGGTATGCGATGGCATTGAGCACAGCTTGTGTGCATGTGATGGACCTAGTGCACAAGTGGGTGGTGAACAGCCTATATGGGTTGTAGGAGTGGGGGGAGTAAGGGGGCAGAGAAAGGGTGGAGAGCAGCATGAGGCCAGCGAGGCCAGCAAGAAACAAACGCTGAGTGCAAACTGGCGGAGAGGGGAAAAACCAGAACAAAATACTGCCCGGTGTATTTGGCAAGCTTCTGTGTCGGCCGTCTGCTGGCATTGCTGGATGCCCTGCTACTGTGCCCCCTTTTCTCCTGGCCGGTGAATGCGCTGGTGTGAGGCATGAGGTACAATAGATAAGCCCGCCAGGTTGCTTGGCTGGGTAGCTGTTAGGAATGCACCATGGGTATAGCTATGGGATGCACCAGCCGCGATCCATCTGCAGACGTATTCTCTATGGCTACAGGGGACTTGTGTGTTCCAGCTGCAATAGCCGGCCATTGCGAGGCCTTGCTTGCACTTGATTGCATACCAGAGTCGATGGATGGCATACCAGCCCTAGGCCAGCAGCGACTGTTGAATTGAGGGGTGGATCCCTTGCCGCTACTGGCGAGGTGGCCTGAGTTGCAGGAAAGTGAGACACGTGTCTGTAGCTTGTAGGGAAGCCGTGATTGCAGGAGGGGGAGGAGCGCCGGTAGGCATAAAAGAACAATGCAATGAGTGCTTAGCAAGGGAAGCAGAGTGGAAGCAGGGTGCACATACGTGCAGGGTAGCCGTTGTCGATATTCGGCGCAGGCCCGCAGAGTTCAAGCCTGGAGGTGCTATGGTGAGAATAAGCCACTGAGGAGTGAGTACGACAGCCATAGCCCACTAACAAGCCAGTGGGATAATTCTGTGCAATGTGTCCGTCTTTGGTTCAAAGGCATGTGTGTCTTCGAGGAATTTGCTCCAGCGTCGGTGGGGGAGACGGTGGGCCCAGGAGGGTGAAACAGCAAAGGGTGCTGAAAGAGAGAGCTGCGAGGAGGGTCAAGTGCGAGGTGAGGGGGGATGAGGATGCTATGTAGTGGAGACGGGTGATTTGGTGCCTGAAGGCCGCTCAATTGATGTTCAGCAGGAGCTACTGATAACGAATTGGAACAAGGACGCACCTGTTTTTGTGAGGGTTCAACATAGGCGTAGGAGGCCGTTGGGGGATTAAGGAGCCTGTCTGTTCCACCTGGCGTCTGGCAGGGACGGGTGCTAGGGAGGGGAGGACGAGACCTGAGGCCTGAGGGGGAAAGCAGTGGAGCTGGCATTGGGAAAGGATGTGCATGGGCTGGTAGCTGTAGCTGGTGAATGTTTGGTGCTGGGCAAGGAGGCCGGCGCGGGATAGTGGGGAGTGTGGGTGGATGCTGGGGTGGGCTGCATTGCGGGGTTGGCTCTCAGTAGGCATGGGATGAATCCACCTTTGTCGCTCCTGAGGGCGTCTACTCAGTGTCAGGGGCGCACAAACCCACCCTTGCCCAGTCCCACACTATCACTGCCAGCCCGGTTGTCTACCCCACAACAGTCCCATAGACAAACCGATTGTACAGGTCGTTTTGGTGAGCCTCTATTAGAGGTACTCGATGGCGGCCATGACGGTGCTTCAGACGCAAGTCTTGCAAATGGCCTTGATCTCCCGCTGGCGAAAGCAGATGTACGATTCATTAAGGGTATCGGATTCACCGCTATTAAGAGTAGGGATGATACGATGGCCGTTGCACTCGAGTTGGCGCTCTTTCCAGTAGGGATAAATGGTTTGAGCGATGCGGAGAAGCTGGGGCAGTTTTGGAATACAAGCCATGAGTCCCAGCACGAACATGGCAGTGGCGACAGCGACTCTACTTTACACCCCACTTCTTACATTTGCTCACGTAGAAGCATCCCTTGCGCTCTTCCCAATCCCCCTTGCCCGGTGCATCCACGCTATCAAAAGCTCGAGCTTTTGGTGCTTTGAGAAACATCCATGGGTTTGTTGGAATCGCCCGAACGATGGAGGGGAGCTGTGATTTGTGAGGAGTCGACAGCAGGGGTGGGAGGCCGGATGGCGGTAGTGGGGCTGCGGCTGGTGCAGCAGCAGGAGACTCGGGGTGTGCTCGGAATGCGACTGGGGGAGAGTAGGGATCGTAACGTACGTACCTTTACAAGCATCTGTCGTGCCGGCATCACTTCTCTTGTCAACACTGCCAGCTCGGTAGTGACAACCTTCGATACTTGATACTTCCAAAGCAAATCGGCTCCAAGAGATAATGGCTGCTTCGTCGTTATCTTCACACCGAGAGCCCATCAAACAGCCCAGCTGGTGTAGCTGTGCCCACCGGATAGGCATCAGTCTCTGGGATCACCGAGTTGTATCTAGAACGAGATATGATGCGCTACAATAGATTGAAATTGTGCTGAAATTGACTCAGAGTGTGAACAACTTAGGACCGAACAGAGAAACTCACGAAGAGATTTGGCAAGTTGATTTTTCGCTTCAGCAACAGCGGCTGCATTGAAATGATAAATACCTTGAATTGAGTGCTATAAATTTCCTTGAAAATCAAAGGCTCTTACTTGCATTTTTAAGCTAACAACATACTTCTTCAATGACATCCATCCAATGAGGCTGCAGCTTGGATTAGTCAGACGACTTTTGAAAATTTGGGATAAGGCTGAATAGTAACGAGAGTTTGATAACGCAGTAGACACGAGAATAGGTATATATTTGAGATCACTAGGGTCCAGCAAGGAAAACTGTAAGTCCGAGATGATACAAATGTCGTAGACTGCGCACCTAGGATCCAGCAAGGAAAACTGGATCCCTCTGGTGGTTGGACCATAGGTTTAATACTACAAAAGTATGCATGGCTATTTACAATAAAATGTAAAAGGTCAATCGTCGTTGCTATACAGGAAGAAAAACAGGGTACATGCTTGTACCTACAGTGTCCATGAGTAAAATGAAATAGAAAAACAATTGTCCGTCGAGCTGGACACTCGTATTTCGACAAATAGACCTCAGACAATAATATTCTGATATGCAGAGTATTTTCATTACTAATTAGCTACCTATGGCTTTGGTAGATAGTGACTATATTCACGGATCTCCCAGTTTTTGTGGTTCCCACGGTTCACCGCTCGAACGTGGCCCGTGGTTATTTAGGCGCCATACGGCTACGCCATGTTATCAGTAACATTAATCTCAGAACCGATTTGCTTCGGAAGTATCAAGTATCGAAAGCTGTACATACCCCTCGGAATTTCATTTGAGAGTTGATTTGAGTGCATAGTAAGGATGCTCAGTGACCTCAAACACTATGGACCCAGGTAGGTGGGAAATAATTGTGTTTAAGTGATAAAAGGCTGGATTCACCTTTTTAGTGGGTGAATTGCGGGGAGGGGAATAAGATGGGAATTTCATCCACATAGAATTCCCACTTTAGCCACATTAAATATCCATGTTAATATAAGTTATACTATATGAATTAAGTGAATGAAATTTCATTAATTTATAGTGTGAAATATGACATAATATTTTCATCCATTATTGGTGCATGAATTTTAGGTGGAAGAAGGGGGATTTTAGGAGGGGAAATTTCATTCATTGTTAATGTATGAATTGCAGGCGGGAGAAGGGGGATTTTCATTCATTATTGATGTCAAGATTTCAGCTAGGAGAAAGGGAAAATTGAAGGGTGATTTCCAATATTTAAGAGAGGAATTACCATATATCTTCAAGATCCTGCCTCAGCTATTGTCGAACCTCTTTACCTGGTAAATGAAATGCCTTAAGTAGTGTTCCTTCTCGCCGCTGTCAATGAGAGAGCTTAGCAAGGATGCTTGCCTGGATTGGATAAGACGACAGCAGTTTAGATCTTTTTTATTTTATTTCACCTTAATGCTCCGGAAGTTGAACTTCATGACGGACGTATTTCCACTACAGGTAATGATTTTGCTATTAATACCCTAGAGCCCTTTGCTGTACCACGGTCCCGCTCAGCCCTGTATTAAGCACACCCTCCGGTGCTCGCTCTCCATGCAGTTCGATGTAGAGACATCGTTTAAACAGCCACCATCTTCCCCTGTCCTCTCCACAATTCGCTTCTCCTGTTTCATTAATTATCAGCTAAGCACATCACTGCTGAAAAATCGTAGCATTCTTACCACTGTCAAGTGGCCGTTGTTGTGTTTTTTTTTTGTAGTTTGGCGCATGCTCGCTTGGGAACATGATGACGGAAAAGACTTACGGGGCTTATTTCTTCTCAAGTATTTACTATAGCTTATCTGTATAGCTTGCATCATTGCATCATATCTAGTTTTAGAGCTTGGATCTATCTGTAAAATCAGTAGTCAGATAGTCGTTCTCCAGTAAGAAATAAAGTACTATACGAACCTACGACTTCCGAATGTCCTCAAGGGCGTAGACCTGTCGCCCTTGGTTGGTGGCGACCATACCACCAACGCAGAATTGTCGTCGCTGCCAAGAGGATTCAGCGGCTGTGAGCTTCCATAAGAGTTCGGAACCCACCTCTCTATTCTTTCCTCGCCGCCCTGGGACCGGTAGTATCCTGTAGTAGTAATGGAGGAAAGTAGCATCCCTCCAGCCGTTGTTATAGACCTCTACTTGGTCTCCGCTCTGGGAATTGCACATGAAATAAGCCAAGCTGAGGTATTCAGAGGGCACTTACCTTGAACGGTCTGGCGTGGTCTTCAGTTCGTATAGATGGCATCGTGGTTGAGTGAAAGAAAGGAGGATAGAGGTGGCGGGAATAAAACGTCATGTGCTTGTGTGTGCTTGCTTGGGTCCAGCCATCGGGATCAGCAACGCTCACCGTCCCGCTCATTGTCCAATTGAAGGGCCTACATCCAGCCAGGGGTAAGGTGAGTCCCCCAGTGTCTGATATGACGACATTCCATCCCCGTAGGTCTGTTACCTCCCAGACATCGGTGACGCATCCCCATCCTCCTCAGCGACTGCTCCCTCCCTTGGCCTCTCCCTCCTGGCGCACTGTCGAGATCCCGGCTTCGTCAATACCCACCCTGTCGGCTCCGCATGACATCCTCCCCATCTCTCTCTCTCGCCTTGCGCCCGACCACACCGCCAGCAAGGCCACTCTGCTTTTCTCCCCTTGCTCGAGCCTGCACCGTCTCCCTCACCGTCGCATGCCCCTGGTGCTTTCATCTCCCGATTCTGCCCTTCCAACAGCGATGCATCACCACCTCAAGGTTCCTGAAGGTGGCAAATTGATGACCCCCCGGGATGTGCGTTTCTTCGAGGATGGTTATCCTAGCGAGTTGGTTGTTGTGGATGCTGGTGGGCATATCCCTCCCCGGACAACGTTGATGACGTGGTGGGTGACGCTGTCGCTCAGGATGCTAGCGGGGTAGCCTCCGAGTGACATCCCAATCCTCCTGCCCCCATGGACGCCAGCCAGGATGCTCCTTCCGAGAAACTTTTCCAGACAAAAGGATTCCGCATATTTCACTCTTTCATCTAGCTTGTGCGCGCTATCGGTACCTGTCCACTCTTGCATTTTATCCTGCGGCAGGTTATGAGCCTCAGTATCACACGACATACACATGCCGACTCTTACCAATGCGTCTTTGGATGGTGGCCCGCTCTCCCGAGGATCGTTTCCCAGAATCGCCTTTTTTCGGCTCCCACCCCGCAAGCACGCCCATAGCAGTGAAGCCTTCGAAACCCCATGCCACCCGATATAATCGGACGAACAGCACTCTGAAATATAGAGAAAACAAACTCACCGATGAGATCGATGGCGCTTTCAATTTCTAGGACCACAGGTAACAGAGGGCGGTTATCCGGCGGCTGAGGGATCCACGAGCTGGTCGGTGATAGACAAGGCGACCCGGGTTATTGAGTCCAATGAGAGCCTGCAAGTGGAAGATGAGGTGGATACAGGGCAGGAGGACTGGGGAGAGGGGAGGGAGATGTGCGGCAGGAGATTGAGCGCGCGCTGGTGAAGGAGAATCTGCACAAGGAGCATGCTATGGTTGGTGATTCTTCAGAAGGAGCCTAGCTGTCAACTAGCCACGGCGTTCTCCAATACAAACACAGGCGGACCATTGCCCAGGTGTGTTCACGGCCCTGGGCTTTCTCCTTATCCACTGTGCTCATTTACACCCGTCTAGAAACTTAATTCGTTAGTGCACTCCAGAATACATTGCTTACCTCGCCTATAACATCAGCTCGATGATTCGAGAAGATTCATCCGTCGAAAGTCCGTCGATGCAGAACGAGGCTTAACATTACCGAATGTGCTCCCGATATGATGTAACACCTAAGCTTATCGACACGATTGCCAGAGTTTAACTGCTTGATATAAAACCGCAGTTTTTGGGGGTTTCTCCATTTTCTTTCTTCCCTTTTCACTGCGACTACTCCTCCAAATATGACCACTCCCCAGTCCAATTCACAGCCCAGTCGTCGGGGCCACAGGCGTTCTCGACCACAACATCCTACCTCCTTTTCCCAAAATGGTAAGCATAGCTCGCAATCCTACCTCCGCTGTATTGACCCGCTGTTGTTACAGGTAATGGTCCAGACACCACCATTAGCAATCTGCCTCCTGTGAGCACGTCCGCTCTGGAACCGGAACCTCGACCATCCGCCCAGGAGGTGACTATAATCCCACAACCGTCGACACCTGGTATATCTCTTTTTGTCTGTCGCATCCTACTTTGCGGCTGAGCTTCTGGGTCTGTAGTGACCACTGCCAATCAGTCCTCATCCCAAGAACCTGGGCGACTTCATGGTCTGTCTACTAGGCCTAGTGGACGAGGTCGTGTAACCACAGCGCCTCGCCATGGTGGTCCTTCCGCTTCTACCTTTCCACTGCCCCTGCTCGCTGAAGTCTCCTCAGCCCCTGCTTCCACTGGCCCCTCTGTCCAGTCTACTCTTTCTCCGGTTGACCCTACTCCTTCTCAGGGGCCACCTGATTATTCCCGGTTAGCACCAAGCACCCATACTGTAATTGGGATCTCGTCCCCATATGAAGATGCACCGCTGGTCTATTCCACTCCTCCATTGCCAGAGCACGCGTCTTGTGCCATTGCTTCGAATATCACTGCTCGTAATACCCGCACTCCAGCGGAGATCATAGCACAGGAGGGTAGTGGCCACGGCGAGCCTTTCTTGACCACCAGCCTCAGGTGTTTCCGGCGCGCTGCATCAGTCATTGTACGTTTGTGATATCCATCTGTCCTATTCCTAGACTGAGCATTTTGTATAGTCCAATGAGTTACCCGTCCGGTGTCTCACTTGCGTGGTATACTCCAGATCGTGCTCGCCCCGAGGCCCTGAAGTCAAATGCGATTTTTGCCAGGAGCAGGGCCATCCTTGTTCCTTCACAAACCACCCCATTGTTCAGACGGGCGTTGCTCGTTCCGTGGCGAGTCTGGTCCCCCTGTCTGTGGACTGTAAGTCTCTCTCCCTCACCATTATCATTATATCCTCAACGGTTGGTTAGACATTGCCGCTGCCGCCGAAGCTATGCAAACTAGCCTGGCCACCATAGCTGCAATGCGTCATGCCCACGATGTCGCCATTGCCTCCTACTGTACCCATGTCCAACATTTTGTAAAAGATATGCAGGCTGCCCGGGCGCAGCTTGCGGCCGGTACCGAAGCCTCCTCAGCCAGCGACCTCTCTTTCGTGCGCATGGGTCTAGCTGACCATGTTGCCGACGTCCACACCTTCTTCGCCTATGCTGACCAGCTCCCTGCCGATTGGCCTCCAACCTTCCCGCAAGACCACCAGGAGCTTGAGAGGTTGATCTGGACAATGCTGGCCCCTGTTCGGGGGGAGGTGGGCTGCCCGTAATGCCACAGTGGGTTTGCAATGTTCTTCTTATCTTGCGGGGGTAGTATATCATGCTCTTTGTGCAATACCTATGTATGTACTGCCCCCCCCTCTTTCCATCTTGTGTCTCCGCCAGCTGTATACCACTTCTATACCATGCATGTATACAGCTTAAGAATGAGATTCTGCTCCCTTGGCCCTGTCTTGTGCGAATGAACGATTAGAAAGTCAAAACCTCAAGAATGTATCACAATAAAGGATGCAAACGCGCCACTGCTTGTTAAGCTCAGCTGAGTTCAGTTCGCCCTAAATGCCTCGTTCACCGGCTCATCAGATTGCATACCCCTCCTTGGCTACCCCAATGGAGGCACCCTGACCAATTCCTGGGTTCAAGAACAACAAGGAAAGTGATGATATTGGGTGGCAGCATTTGCGCGGCATGATTGACGAATCGTAGAAGGCCCAGGGTACGGCGGGCTTGACATAATCGGCAACCTCTTCTGGTCGATATCCTGCTATAATGTGAGTCAACTGCTGAGGGCAGCTGCAATCAACATCAGTGGATCCCCATTCATAATGATACTACAGCAGAGCCCTGTAGACTCAGTGGGCCAACCACTTTATTGAATGCCTTAGTAATGTGGGTGTAGCGTAGAGTGGTCCGGATATACGGGCCTGTTCTGTGTGAGTATTGTTGAGCAGGGGAGGTAGGAGGGGCATACCTCCGGAGTGATATATATCCTCGAGGCGTCTGGTATTCTTTGATGTCGAGTCTTCCCAGCGTGCGCCGGAACCGTCTTGTAGAGTTGGGGAGGCTAAATAGTTCTCATTGGCAATCTCGATATCATTTTTTTGGTTATGAACTGGCGTGTATCTGCACTAATGACTGACTGCGATCGACAATAGCCCATCTATTGCCAACTCGAATCCGCCCAATGACGCATTTGACTTGGTTGAGGTCAACAATTTCTACTTTATCTTTAAGATCTTGATAGTAATTGATATTGCAACGCGGAGTAGCTGGTTGGGTAATCTTGGCCTCGTTGATAGCAGCATAGATGAATGAATTGCCTTCAATCCCGTGTCCGGGTGAGCAAGGGACGTTGACAATGATTATGCGAAGCAGTTTGCCAAAGAAGGATTGTAGTTCCAACACTGGAGTCCGCCTGGGTCGGTGAGCGTATCTATCGACTTGAAGCTCATACTGAAACAGAAGCGGGTCAGGGTATATTGGTTGTACAATCAAATGGAAGTGCATACGCGGACAAATGACATATCTCGACTATCGGGCCTGAGCGAAATGAGCTCAGAAGCATGCATGGTATCCCCACCGTCGATTCGGCAGGCCCTACCATATTGAATAAATTGAGTGTTTTGGGGTATGAGCCTGGCAATGACTGATATCGGTTGTTCAAGGCGAGTTGATAACGTCGCTAAAATTGACCTCCACAGGGAGGAAGGAAGGATCTGTCGCAGCCCTGGTGGGCGGTGTCAAAATGTACAGTGGATCTGATGTGCAGTAAGTATACCAAACTATTGGTATCGCAAGCAACTCACATAGGGGAAGCTTGAAGTCATGATCACGGGAAAGTGGTGGCTGGAGGCGAAGTGTTTTGTGGAGATTATAGAGTAGTATAATTTGGGTCAAGTGTGCTTGAGAGGTGACGAACTTGTTGATGCTCGTATAGGGATACCGACGGCTTCTGATGTTATGAAGAATATCACCACAATAGCGCTCCATCGGAAAGGCCCAGTAAGCCCAGACCGGGCCAAGGGCTCTGATACTTGGTGCAATGTGCAGCAACGCATGGACGGTGAGCGGGCAACATGATACCCGGGCAGGATCATGTTGATAGTATAATCTGTCAATGTGTCAACACTAGTCTAGCGCAGTATGGAATACTTACAGCTCGTAATCCCTGACCCATTGCTGAAAACCTGTTTCAATTTCGTAGTACTCACTTGATGTAATTTGGAGGTCAAAGCAAAGGGTAAGGAGTCGAACCAATGTGACAAAATGCTTGTAGTATCGCTCGCACTTGAATTTGCCTTCGAGGAGGACTGGAGCGAGGTATAATGTCCAAACGGAATACGTTTCAGCTATCATTTGCGCCCTTTCTGACGCTATATTAGGAACCCTGGATCCAAATGCCGCAGGGGATAGTCTTCCCTGCAGCAGCAGTTGCCGCTCCAATTGCTTCAAATACTGTTTTTTCCAAAAAATAGTCTTTGTCATCAGTGTTGAAGATCTTTAAATGACCCGGTCCAAAGGAGTATCAAATTAGGGATGAGATTGGACCATATGAGGTGCATGAAGTCGTATGGGAATGATATGGGGAAGGAAAGGGAGCCTAAGGTGCTAAGCAGCGGAATGCCCTTGATACCATAGCTGGTTGCAAGTCGGTCTGATATCACATCATTTGGGGCGGATTGAACCTCTCTGGCCTGTTGCATGAAGCTGGCGTGGTCTCGAAGGGGAAGCGCAGATGGGTCGTATTCGATTTGTGAGCCCGAGAACCCATCACGGCATAAGGGAACGTAGTGTACTGTTGAACGAGATGAGGGTGTACGAATTCCCTTTATCTCACACATACGACAGGGGGAAAGAGCATTATGACCTTTCATACGCATGACCATTGAGATTGCAGGTATATCGCCGAAGACCAGAATCAAATGTGCGTGAAGGACGAAAACGGCCTGCGTGATAGCATCAAAGGCGGAAACACCGATCGCAAGCTGGACAAGCTCTTGAACTAATGGCCATAAGAACGAATCCAGATCTCGAGGTTTCTTTGGCCCAGGAATCACTCCGACAGAAATAATATTCTTTTTCGAGAATCTTTCTTCCGGAGGGAGGTTATAGTTGAACAGAATAAGTGGCCATGCCGTCTTGGTACTGACGTTTGAATGGCCCAAACCCATCCGTGGACAAACCAAGCGCTATATCGCGAGGATCAGAGAAGAAGAACATAGGGAGTTCTTCGCCTGCAACGGTGACGAATGATTCTCGGAGTGAGTGGTAATGGGTTCCGTCAAACACATCGGTTGTTTTCCCTGGGTTGTGGTGATGATTAGATTGGTACTGCATCTTCCTCGCATAGGAAGAGTTTGCGACCATCGCGCGGAGACGAGGGATGACGGGGAGGTACTCAAAATATGATTGGGGCTTCCCGTCAGCTCCATGGCATTCGGTCTCGCAGTGTAGACATTTTGATAGCGTTTCATATGGGCTGGTAAAGCATATGCACAACAACGGGCAGCAGTCATAACGGACAGGTTGGAAGCCAGAGAGAAACTGTACACGTTTTACTGTGGTCTTTAATGTATCCAGCAAAACTTGAGGGAAAACAAAAGGCAGTTTATTGAATGCCTTGTCTGTGAGGCCCTCTTCGAGTTTGAAAGTATAGGCTCGCAGGAGTGACAGATCACTTTTATCGAAAAATGTACCCTCTGAAACAATATCAGGTCGTTGGTAGGGGGTTAATCAAATAAATGCACCTATTTTTGCAGCCTCTTTCAAAAATCCTTCACCGATGAGATCCCATAGAGAAAGCCCTTCCTGTCCTGGCTCTGATACCACCCATCCTTCATCGTCCTCAAATAAATCCTCCTCCTCGAGCTCGTTCTCCGGATACTCCTCGCTCTCCGTAAGTCCATCCTCTTCGCCACTCTCCTCATCCTCATCAACCACAGCGTGACCGGATCCCCACCGCTCTCGGATAATTCGATCAGCGTGCTCCGCTATGCGACGGGAATGTCGAGATGTCGACAAACCATAGCTCTCAATATTAGCATTCTCGTTGGTGGGAGGGGGCTCGGATAAAGCGATAGCGGGCATAGCTGTGTCTCCAAATGGCTCTGCAGGAAAATCTCCTGGCACGGGGTTATTGGATTCTGTACTAGGAAGGGTCGCTGCAGGGTGAGCGTATTGCGGAAGAAACAGGCCGACCGACCAAGGCTTGTTTGGCAGAAGGTTGTGAGGACTTCTTCCGTCGAGTCGTCGTCTGCTTGCGATCCAATTTTGGTTCCGGATTCTGTGGAAGGATGCCCATCGAGGCAAAAAGTAACTGTCCTTTGGCTTCCATATGCGAGTTCTCAGTTCTTCTAGAGACAGTTTTCCTGCATCCACATCCGCAAAGATGCTTTGAGTTAGACATAGTTGAGAGTAGGGGCAGAAATGCTTTGCTTAGCTTTATATCTTGGGCGGACTCAGTGTCATCGCGGTGATCCGAATGTTAAGTCTAGACTGGCTAAGATCCGACCAGAGGAATGAAATGAAACCTGTTTGAAGGTACGTCAGTATCATATTCGAAACACAAGGTACAAGAACCACCTTATTCGAGTCTAGCGGTGACCTGAAAGTGTGGTAGCACTTGGGGTGAGGATCTTAAGCAGCACTATGAAGTCAGGCAGGTATTCGAATTATATAGAACAATGATAGCAATAAGGAGATAATACAGGATGAAGAGTGATATGTCCAACTCAAAGCATGGCGAGCACCAAGGTAGCACTCAAGGCAATGGGGGAAGGCGAGCAGGTATGATAGCGGCACGTCCGAAAAAGCGAAAGAAAGAATCGGTGTAAAAACAAGCTATGATATCCTCCAACAGTGTCACCTCAGACTCTGTATAGCCCTCGGCGGACACTGGGCCAGATTCAAGCAAACCCGGTGGTTTTTCGCCATTCCAAGCTCCCATCAAGAGTCGGAGTTTCAGCAGGATGGGCAATCTGATACGCCAATCATCGGAATATAAGCCTCTCCTTGCGTCCTCAGGATCTGCAACAATAAGTGATCCAACCTGGAGGCACTCTCGGATAGCCTCTTGACGGGTGGCTTTGTTCAGGTTGGTGGGCCCTGCACGCACGTCCAAGGCAAGGAGCTCAAAGCAGAAGTTCAGTTCGGTAAGCCACCACAGAATTTGCTGGGCCTCGACATCTTGAAGCGAGATGGGTGACGTTGTGGATGATCCATCATTGAGTTTGATACCCAGGTCGTTGATCGCAGAGCCAAGAAGGCGGTAGGCATGCTCCCGTGCAAGGGCCGATCTTGAGGTCGGAGTTTTTGATGCAATATCACCAATGAGGATGTCGCACCATTCTTGATTTGACAGCGGCGGTGCCATGGAAGAGGAGAGGAGCCAATAAATACAAGCGGGCTCGATTGCTTGCCATGTTGCAAAATACCTCACACGGCGCATTTCATTTGCTGAGATAAAGATACCAGGCTCAGGGAATATGTATTTGCGATCGTGAGGAGACTGGAATCGAGGATCCACCCGAGCTGGGTTCCGGTCCACTGCTGCCAAGGCTATGCTCCACGAATTTATGGGCACTGGAGCTATAGGACTGTTTACAGCTGATTGGAATTTATCACGATTTGATACACTATAGGGTTTCTGTTGATCTGGAATGGCGTGAGGTGTCAATAACAAAAGAGAATGTGTAAACTTACGTTGTTTGCGCCCGCCTTTCACCTGCTTTCTTTGAGGATGCCCTTGTGAGCTAGCTCTAGCCTCAGAGCGGACAGGGAATGACTGGGTGCTAGGACCAGCAACAGCCACGTTAGCATGGGACTGAGGAGCTGAGGCCAGCGGCGAGGGAACCACGGGGGCAGATGGGGGAGCTTGCTGAGCAGCCGAACCGCTAAATGGGTCGGGGAAGCACAGGAATCCACGGGAATATTGATAGATACTGTCATATTTTCCAGGTGACGCTGCCGAGCCAGTGAAAATAACAGGGTAGGGGAAACGGTGTGGCCCGAGCACAAGTTGATCTTCGGGATAGAGAATATCAACAGTCTGAAGAACGTTTTGATCGGTGAACTCGGAAGATGGACGGATCAACCAGCAAGGGAGACCAGCCACGAAAAAATCTTGTGCGACACGTATGCTATGGGTAAATACACCAATGGTATCAGCCACTTGAGTAGCAGCAGCAGCACGACCATCCATTCGAGGCTTGTAAATCTCCATGTAGTCGAGAACACCCCGAATTTCAAGCCAGACACGTTGCATATCCCGCACAATGAATTCAGTTTGGCGAAAGGTGGTGTAAACGGATCCCAACTGAACAAGGCCGTGTTCCAACCACCTGGTCAGAGGCTGGAGATTCGGAGGCCGGCGTTCTGGAGGAGTGGCAGCCTCATATGCGCTCACACGATCGAGAAGAGAGGTGACAGACAACTTCAGGGTTACGAGCTTTGAGACTGAAAGCTTCCCTATGCCACTGATAGGCGATGATGCAGATTCATAATAAACGAAGTGCTCTTTGGTGGGGGTCCACCATATTATTTCGTGTAAGGACAGAGATTTTGGTCGAGGAATTGCTCCAAAATGACTATAGTATGCTGAATATGGCTGAGGCCAAAGGACAGGATCATCATCGCCATACAGAGAGTCGGCTCGAAGCATTACTTGGCAGTGGTCACCAAGTGGAGGATAAAATATGCGTTCCTGGTTCGCCGACGTGATAAAGTAGCAACCGTCCTGTATTATGGCTCCAACTTTACCATCGAGAGGCCTGATATCATCTGAGAATGATATTTAGTAGTTGCCCATGGGTAAGAGATCAAAAAACATACGACCGGGCCTACAGGTGTTCAAGTAAAGCCGCATTATCAATGACTCTCGCCATTTCGTAAACTAGGTTTTTGTAACATAAGAAAAGAGAAATATAAGGAAACATGGCAGTTAACATACCTAACCACGCGCGACAGAAAGAGAAAGGAACTGCAAAAGAAGTCTAGGCCAGTGACCAGAGGCACAGGCTCAAGGTACCACCAGATAAAATCCAGTCAGCCATATCCGTGGACTAGAAACGGAGGTTTTACTCACCTTCTGGAAATGGTTACGAACCTCGCTGCGAGCGATTGGCGGTGCAACTGCCACCAATACCCTACGTAAACTGACACCAAGTCAGATACAAGGAAGCGAAAGACACCAAGTCTGACGCAGAGGGACACCAAGTCCACTCTTCAGGAATCCAATGCCCAATGCGAGGAGCGGCCGGTACGACGACGGAGCGGTTACTGGCGGAGAAAGGAGTGTCGACGGGAGATGGGGGAATGGAGGCTGAAACTCTATTTACACAAGTTTGGCCATCAGTTGGCAGTTGGACTTAGCAAATTTGGCAATCCAACCTCTCCTCCGCGTCTACCTCTCTCACCACCTCTCGATCTTCACCATCCTCCGCGTCTACCTCTCTCACCACCTCTCGATCCTCACCATCCTTTGGTCCCCATCACCTCTCTCCCTTCCCCATTCTTCTCCTGGTGTTACATTTCACTAGACTTGGTGTCTAGCTTCTGCCTCAGACTTGGTGTCTGCGGGCTTTGTACCCGACTTGGCGTCGGAGTACCCTTTGCGTGGTTTACTGGCCCGATCGGTGAAGGGATCTGCGCATGTAGGACCGTGCACCTGTAACTCCCATTCCCATCACCATACTGGAGCAGAATAAATATACGCCTGCACATCCAAGACGTCGTCCCCCTAAATACCAATCGGTGGGAGGCTCCATGTATATTTTTATGTACTGAAGCGAAATTATTACTTTCTAGCCCTTCACGCTCCATCACTATCCATCCTCTGTCCCTTATGCCGCTTGCGATGTCCACCCTCCCCGCTATGTCCCCTCTTTTTCACCCTAGCCCCTACTAACTGGATGTTGAAATTGAAAGTAGGGTTGACAAAACTCCTGCCGCTGATCTGGACGCCAACATTTTACAAGTCATGTATAAGTCGGGGCACGCAACCAACCAGATTTTTACTTACCTTTTCGGTGGCTGCTTTCTCCTTGCTGCTTTCCAGAGTGGAAGGCACTTCGACCTCATAGTCTACATGAGACTCCATGGGGGATGCTTGAATCCCACAATCTTTATGTTCAGGCTCTACCACATGCGTGTTCAACTTCAGGAGCATATTATCTATAACTAACACATACCTGTAGGTTTTGTATTGCCCACAACTTGTGGAGCGCGTGGGTCGGGGAAGTATACATCCTCATCATCATATAATCGCTGTCCTTGCTCGTATGAGAGAACTATATCATCAGACATGTCTGCACCAGGGGTTTCGGAGGGGTTTTCATATTTGTCGTCGTCCTCGGTAGCACTGTCATTGTCTTTGGCCACTACAATGCTTTCACCATCTGACTGAGAATCGGGGACGACAATGGTGAGCATGATCTACTTGACATCTTCAGCTTGTTTACCACAGACTACTTATACTAGGTACACTGCATTTGTCATATTTTTCTTGGTCCAGGATCCGGTTTATATATTCCGGAACATGTTTCCCAATATACCTACGCTAGCATCTCCGTTGACCTCATTGCCAGGCCCTGGCTCCCTCCAAATTTATTCACAACCTTCAATTACTTACAGACATGAAGATCTTCTATCAATACAGGGTGCGGATCTTCTTTTCAATCACAAATCCCATCCTGATCCCTGTTGCATAGTTTCCGTCACCGCTCAAGGTCTGCAACATTGCTATCTATCTTCCAAGTTCCGCCTTGTGTCGTACGACGCTTTCCTGCATTTTCGTGCTAGAACACATCCACATAATATTCTCTAATGTTCATTCTTTTAGGTCAACTCTAGACTCGGCTGCTAAACGCAATATCATCTCAAGTTCCTTACTCACTATCGTACTCCGAGTTCTGCCTTGCATCATATGGTAGTTTCCGCATCGTACCAAGAGCATGCATGTAATATTTCCTACATTCATTCCCTCAGACTAACTCCAACAAGTCTCGCCGCTGAACCCGGCATTGTCACTCGCAATGCATCTCATTCCCTGAACATACCCAATTGCAATTGCAATATATAAAGGTGACACGCACCATCCTCTCTTTCCTTCAGCAAGGTCATCATGCCAAGAGTCACCACCGCCCCGCCGCCGTCCCTATCCATGACAGCCCCGAATACCAGAGCCACTTCCAGGAGGACCAGGACCAACGCTGTCGACATCCAGCAAAGTCAGGACCTCTCCCCTCCTGGAGCCACACCAGCCACCTCCCCGAATGCAGCGAGCACCAACGTGGTCCATACACAACAAAGCCAGGCCCTCCCCCCGACCAGAGCCACACTGGCTACCTCCGCGGACACGGCAAGCACCAACGCAGTTCATACAGAGCAAAGTCAGTTCCTCTCCCTCCCACACCAAAACTGTCCCTCATTTCGAGCAGACCTGACCCAGATTGAAGAGCTAGCTGCTACTGTCAGGAGACTTCAAGGCAAGCTTCCCCTTACATTCCTCTCTCCGAAACTCAAATATATCATTAGCCAAGAACAACACATTGCGCAGAACGGCGGCCGCAAGGGTTGAACAGATGGAACTAATACCCCGCCCAGAAAAGGTATCTTATACGAGCCTCCAAACTTTGATGGGGCTGGACGACAACACTCTGCTGTATAACGCCCTATGTGTAAGTCTTCTACCTACACTATGTTTTTTTTTACTTAACTTCAGTAGCGCTGTGTCCGACGTCTAGTAGCTCATGCCAAGTTCAATATTGAGCTAAACTGGCACCGTCAGCCCAAACACAAGATTGGGCAGATTATCCAAATGGTATGTTTCTCATATATGATTATCATCTGCCTCTCACCATTATACCTAGGCTCGAGAGTCCCATTCCCACTTCAGGCTATATGCTCATGGTTGGCCCATCGAATACTTTATAAGGAACAATATTAAGAACCAACGACAATATGCCCATCGTCTGGCAAAGCAGGCTATTGTAGATGGTATTGCAGATGGTATTGCAGATGGTAGCAGGAATGGGGGACAGGAGAACATTAGGCTCAAGAGTGGAAGTGGTAATAATACTCCTGATTATGAGTAGAATTTGTATTCTATTTATAATAAATAAAAGCTTTTATTATTCCAACATTTTACCACTGAAATCATAAGAAACTACTAATGAAAATGTATGAATATTCCACCTTAAAAACACATGAATATTCCACTTTATAATAGCTTAAAATTCATCAATAAAACATATGAATATTCTGCTCTATAATAGCTTAAAATTTGCCATTAAAACACATGAATATTCCATCCTATAATAGCTTAAAATTCATCATTAAAACATATGAATATTCTGCTCTATAATATCTTGAAATTCACTATTAAAACACATGAATATTCCACTTTATAATAGCTTGAAATTCCCTGTTAAAACATATGAATATTTTGCCCCATAACACCTTAAATTCCCACATGAATATTCCAACATATAATGTCCTAAATTCCTCACACTATATGTGAAATTTTGACTTTATAGTGTAGTAAAATCACCTCTGAAAATAATATAATTCCACTCTTAATGGGGTAAAAAATCCACCCTCGAAAAGCAGTAATGCGTACAAAATAAAGAGTGAATTTCATTCTTTATCCAAAGGAAATTCACTCATTTTTTGTCTCTCATAAGAGGGGAATTTACACCATAAAATATATAATATTTTATCTTTTTCTAACACATGGATGGGAGGAAATTCAGCCCCAAAAGGGGTGATTTTCAGTACATATTAGGCGTAAATAATTTATGAATTTCCCACCCTAGTGGTCCTACAGTGAAAGGTGCCATCAGCCATCAATAGCAAGCTGTGTTGCTCACTCCGGATGGCCATGCCGACAAACCACAGTATCTCAATAGCCTCAGACGTACCCTTGACAGTCAATTTGAGCGCACAGCGATGCTCAGTGACCTCAAAGACGCCATCGGTCATCAACAGCAAGTTGTGTTGCTTACTCCAGGTAGCCATGCTAACAAACCACTGTGGGAAGGTGGACGAGTTCGAGAGGGGACAGAGTCTGGAGGGAGAAGGGAGACAAGAGTGGAGAACGGATACAAACGGTGTATTTGATGGTGTAGTTTACGGCGTACCGGATTTTTATATATCTACGGGAGCGGGGTGGTCTAAGTGCAAGGGGAGTCAAAGAACAAGAAAAGAACAAGAAAGAAAACTATGTCTAAGCTACGGAACGCGTCAAGGCGCAATGCATCGTGTCTATTAAGCCCATACTAAGTGCCCATGAGTCTATCTACTGCCCATGCTCACGTCAGCGCGTTGCCACGTCATCGCTCGTGGGTCCACACATAGCCACGAGGCTACTCCCACACCACAGTATCTCAATGATACCGGAGTTTCCTTAGAGCGTCGCTTTGAGTGCACAGGAAGGCTCAGTGATCTCAATAATGCCATCAATCACCAGCAGCAAGCTGTGTCGCTCACTCTGGACAGCAGTGCCAACGACAAGCCACCGTATCTCAACAGCCTCGGATATTCCCTTGAGAGTCGATTTCGGTGCACAGGGATGCTTGTACTCAGTGGCCTCGAGGATGCCATCAGTCGCAAACAGCAAGCTGTGTTCCTCATGTAGGTGTTCCGTTACTCCCTGAGCTGTACAGTTCATAGTCTACACAAAAGCTGTATCCACACATAGATACACCTCAGCGGTTCACGAGTCTCGTGTGGCACTGAGGTAAGAGCATTTTATCTTTTAAAAGAGACTTTAGTAGCTAACAGTAGTACTGTAGTGCGTTTACCCAATAGGTACGCAAATATACAGCATTTCACGAGTCTCGTGTGGTGCTGAGTACGTTCACTCAATAGTGACTGCAGTGGCTTAAGTGGTGCGGAGCAGGGAGGGGCGCCATTGCTTTGAGAGTCTCCAGTGGATTAGGGGCATGCTGCAGGCACTGGTGGGGGGCCTGGTCTATGCATTTCCATCGACAGGCCCAGCCATTTACTCCACTGGCTGAGGACCAAGGACCAAGGTTGGCAGAGACAAGTAATATATTTGCATACAAAATTGTACAACGGGTAAAGTACATCATACAGCTATTGATGGGCATTGTTTACAAGTGTGTGGCCCAAAAATTTGTGGTAGCATTCAAGAATTAACAAGTGGTCGAAAAAAACAAATCCTGCTGGAAAGCTCAAGCCATGGATACATCGCCATCTGTGTCAGCACGGCCTGCACGGGCTTTCTTGGAAGGAGATGGCATAGGGGTGGAAGGATCTTTGCCACCAGGTTCATTGTCAGTATCATCGTCACTGCAAGTGGCTCTCTTCTTTCCCTTGCTGCCTGGCTTAGTACTGAATGGTAGACAAGCGCAGGGGTGCAGCTGCATGCTTTTGAGCTCTAGCTAGTAGGAGCATATCCCTTGCTTTCCATTGCTTGGCTTTACATTCCAGCTTTGGGCAAACCAGAACAAGTCAATGCATATCTAAAAGGACGTGTATATGCACTTACAACTTAAGCGCAACATCAACTGTGACTGGAGCCAGGTGACAAAGGGCAGAATTGTACTCGTTTGGCTTAATCAGCCGCCCTCTTTGATCTCGAATGTTAGGTATGTTTACTCGGCTTTGCCAGAGGTGAGCATGGTTGCCAATAAAGCTATGGTAGGCGCTTTGTACAGTGGAAGTGGGAACCAGGTCGCGAAGTGTCATGTCGCGGGCTAGATAAGCCATGTGCACTCAGATATGCCGCATAATATACGCAGCAAATACCAAATAAACACTTACCATGGCCAGAACTGCTACCAGTACCAGATTTAGACATCTTAGATGCCATATGAGCATGCAGTTTACCTGACAGCACAGGTTTGTCAGCTACATAGATGCTAAGTGCTGTAAATGAGGCGACACATACTAGGGCTTGAGAATAAGGCACCGGCATTTTCATCATCGTCTCCATCTACAATGGGGCTATTAGCCAGCCATTTTACCTTCAATAGCCATTGTACAAAGCACATACCGCTCAGTCTAATCTCAAGATTCGAGTCTTGACAGGGATCAGGTGCAGGCTCAAAAATGGGGCTGGATTTGACATGGTACATATAGCAGTCTTTGCCCTGGTCCGGCTCAGCAAATCGAGTATACTTGGGCTTAGACCCAGGGGCTGGCGGATCTGAATAGTAATTGGCCATAGCAGCCTGTGAAGTAGCAATAAAATAAAGCCAGGTGAGCGGCTTACTATTTGACTGATGGGTAGTCTGAAGGTAAAGCAACAAGTGCTGGGCACTCCAGCTGGCTTTTTGTATGGCTGCAGGGTATTTGTCTGGGTCATCAGGCAAATTGCGTAAGGCAAAGACTGCACGCAGCCTGCGAAAAGTGGTGTCATTTAGCTATGGATAGAAGTGTTAGTTTTTCTGTAAACAGAGCCAAGTGCTATAGTTGCACTTACTGTATCACCGAACAAGTCAAAGCAAGGGCCTATCTTCATACCCGCTGCCTCACGATCAATAAGTGCTGGAAAACGAATCACAAGAATATTGCCAGTATGTGTAACCCAGTAATCAGGTCCAAAATCAGAGGAGGGACCAACACGCTGTGGGTTGTTGGCGGTAGCAATGGTTTTCTTGAGTGCACGAGTCACAGTCAAAGAAGAATCAACAGCATTCAAGAGAGAGAGGGCCAGCTTGGGCATTGCAGTGTAGCCTACAGCATATTCCGGCAATTTGTCATCAGCTTCTAGCATAGTTAGCGACAGCTAGAATGGATAAGTACAAACAGACAATACCTTGGCTACCATGGCCCTTGGCGACTGTGCTGGAGCCAGCAGAGTCATCAGACTGAGCAGCTATGCTGCCAGACGTATCAGCAGAGTCGTCAAGTGGAGGTGTCTGTGAGTTGCCGATATTGTCAGGTGTAGCAGGAATAGGCTCAGCTGGCGCTGTAGGAGGCATGGGGGCACTCGACAAGCCTTTCAAGGCACGGACAGTTGGGCCATGGGCACCACAAGGCGGCATAGCTGGTATACCGTATACAGATAAATAAATAAGTGTCAAAAATGGACTAAGTGAAGGGAGACAAGCTTACCTGGGTGAAAAATAGGCGTAGTGGGTACAAAAAGGAGGTTGGGTCTGAGAATGTGTATGCGGCTATGTGGGCTAAAAAGAAGGCTAGGTATCTGAGTAGTAGCAGTGCCTGTTGGCTTTCCATGGCAGCGAGAAGCTGTATTTAAGCAGCTACACTACATAGCAAGGAGCTAGGGTTGTATGTCAAAAGGTTATCTGCTAGGCTCTGGCTTGTAAGTTGTATGCGGTAAAATGGAGCAAAGGAGTCAAAATATAGGCATATGAGTTTTCTAGTGACGGAAATGAAGTTTGAGACTAACAAAAACAGTTAGTTATGGAGAAAGTAGAATAGGAGGGCTAAAGAGGGCTTAGAAGGAAAATTTTATAATTCTATTGAGGTGGTAGGCTGTGTATAGCTCTAGCTTGTGGCAATCTGTGTTTATTTAGTAGACCCTGACTTGTATGCAGTAAAAAAGAGCAAAGGAGTCAAAATATGGGCATGTGAGTTTTTTTAGTGAGTGGAAGTGAACTTTAGATAGACAAAAGCAGATAGTTACGCAGAGGACAGGATAGAAAGACTGAAGAAGAATTAAAAGGAAATTTTGTAATCCAAGACCCTACTGAGGTAATAGGATGCATATAGCTCTAGAGTCTAACCTCTAATAGTTTATCTCCATTGAGCAAAGGGGAAAGTGTGCCTTGTAATACATGCTCTAAGATATACTGATTCTGACGTCATACCACAAGATGCTTATACAGCATTATTCTGTAGATAGCATATGTGGCTTCTTACATAAGAGCTCAGCAGAGCCCTGCGAAAGCAGGCATCAAAGCTATAAGAGATACAGTAGCGAGGTTCAGTATCTTGAGATGAGAACTGAAGTGCTAGCTGCAGAGTATACAAAATATATACTGATTACACACGTTATCGAGAGCAATAGCTACAAAGTATAAATGGGATAAAGCATTCCTTCCAGTGATATCAGAGATTGTAGTGTGCCTTGCACAGGCACGCATTAACTATGCAGTGAGGCGATGTGAGCGGAAGCGAGTATAGTAGATATACGTTACTGGGCACATGAGAGAGAGAAATGGAGAGCAGGAACCTGAGAGCTCGAGAGCGCGGGGGCTCGGTGCAAGCTTGTATTGCAACAAAAGCCTCAGGCGTATCTAATTCAATATTTATAAAGCTCAGGATAGTTAGAGTAAGAAGCCAAAGAGATAGCTGCTAAATAAAACTGGTATTGTGCTCAGGTATTGTTTGCTGGTGCTTCAATAGCAGCAACGTGTGCATAGATATAGCAATGGGCCAATCTTGAATCCAAAGATAACAATAAGCTGGGTTGTGGGCAGCTACCAGTACCCCAGGTACCTTCCAAAGAAGGGGAGCCATTATTTACTTGACCATCATATTTCCATAAAGTATGGTTAGGTAATAGCAGCCGTGCAGTAAAATGAAAACTCCCATAGTAAATTATAGCTGCTAGACGATATTGACAGCTAGGATATCTACAAGGAATCTTTAAAACTAATGATGGGTAAACATAGCATTGAAGAGGGTGTAAATAGAATGTTAGAATTGATAGGCATGTAGCAGAGTTATTAAGCACTGGTAAAATGCTTCGAGTGCTATTACAGTTTGGTACTGTCGTACATTCTGATATGCATGTAGTATGGTCTACATATGGGTAGCTTGGTATGAGACCAGGATATCGACTAACTAAATAATCATAAATATATGAATCTAGGCATATAGATTGAAGTTCTGATGCCATTAAATATATAGGAATAGTAATTTCTATCTTGTTTTTATCCTTGCTATACAGGCATGTGCTAGAGCATGGGTATACAGTTTGGCAATACTGTGTTTTTTTGGGGAAAATGTAATCTAGTATATCTGTAACTGAGGCACCTACTTGGCCAGTGCGAGGAAATGCTTTTGGATCAATGCTTGACAAAACTGTTGGAATTGGGTGTTCCGGTCGAGTGTGCAACCGGATGGTCTCGGCCATCTCGGTTATGCCATAACTGGTCGACGAGGTAAGCGTTCCTCCTTCTGTTCATTTTCCCTATATCGTATGACTTGTCGCTACATTTCTCCTCCAACATGTCATGTCACACTTGTGACATGACATGGTCTGTGCGTTGGTCTGTGCGCAGTATCTATAGATAGCGTAGTCTACAGAACTGTATATAAGCAGCGGACTTGGGATATCATTTCCCTCGTCCGCGTATCTCAATACATCGGCGCTTCCCTCGTTCACCAGGATCCCTTAGCATCCGAGTGGGACCCCCTACACCGAAAATCTAGCAAAAACTTCACGAAATTGATCTCTGTGGGTATTAAATCTGGCTGAAGTAAGAAAACCCATTGCCTGCAGATCACTAAAAGCATTTGAAAGGCTTTTACTCAATTCTGACAATCTACTAAATGAATCCCACAGATCTGGTGTTAGTATTAGTACAGCTGTGTAAAGTGCCATAAATACTGAGTCATATGAGCAAGACCAGTTGTCTGATGACCACTGGCATCCAAAAGTAAAAGAAAATAAGGATATTGGGTATCTTGCTATATCTGAGACTTGATGCCGTTTACTTGCTATATTGTATTCCGCATAGCAATCTGCATTACTTTTTTTACTGATAGTAGCTAGGCTGAAACCTGTACCCATAGGTGTTTGCTTAATTCTTTTTGTGCTGCTAGTATTAGCTACATCAATTTTGTCATATTCAGCTACTTCTTCTATGTATTTTTGTTTTTGACCTTGGGTTTGACCAGATACTGCATCATTATACTCAACCTTGATATTGCTACTAGGTATTGCTTGCTGCTCTGATTCTGGATCAGGTACAGGAATAATATTGCCTATTGCAACACCATATTTAATACTTGTATTGCTCTCTCTTACAGCCAGTCGTTGCATTTCATAAAATAAATCACTTGGAATAGGCTTGTTTAAATCTGATAGAGATACTGGATGAATAATGCATAGCCCATTCCGGGATCTAGCTCTTGATGCTGCTACATATGCTTCAAAACCACCCTCATTTAGACATGCTAGTATAGTAGGGAGTGTTTTTCCCTGGGCAGAATGCCCTGTAATGGCAAACCCTGGTTGAATGGGTAGCTGATGCCGGCAAATTCGCATAACCTCCTCTAAGCTGTTAGATTCATGTTTTATTTTTCTTGAATAAGAGAAAGTTAAGGGAAATATTGGAAAATAGCCACGAGGCAAACTGTTGAGCTGAATAGGGCTATCAGGGAATTCAACTACGGCGCATTTACAGTATGTAAACCCATACTCATCAATATCAGTAAATATTTTACAAACAATGCCTTGACTGCCATTTGTAATTTTCAAATCAGTTGATAAATTCCGCATACGCAATACTACTGGCATTGATTCAAAGAGAGGTAAGAAACCAGGTAATGCACCATGGACTTTTGAGGAAGAGAAATTAAGTCTTAGTAACTGTTCATATTCTATTTTAGTAAGTGGATGACCTGACAATATCACATCACGACTAGCACATACCACAAGGCTATCTTTTCCTACTGCACGGCCTTTCATCATATTCAATACTTCACGCATATGGTTAGTACCCACAATGGCTACAGCAGCTGCATTAGCTGCATTGCCCATATCTATGCCTTCTATTCTAGCATTTGTTTTAATAATTCGAGAGTTGAATAATTCAATATCAGATTGTATGCATTTTCTTACACGAAGTCTCTGTACAGCTTCTGCATATTCTACATCCTCTTTCATCCGTTGCTGGTCAGTTAGTTCAATAACTGTATTTACTGTTTTCCATGCCAAACGGCCCAATCGTTTTAATAGCTCATCATTATTCTGTTTACCAGACTGAGATATTGGAGAATAGAGTGGTGTGCCACCAACTGGGGGATATTGATAGAAATCACCAGCAAAAATAACTGTAATACCTCCAAACCATTCATTATGACATTCTTTTGCAAATCACAGTGCATGGTCAATTTCACATAGTAGCTGGGCACTTATAAGAGAAATTTCATCAATTAAAACAAGATCAACATTTACCCACTCTTCTCTTAGCTGAGTTTTGTTTTGAACACTCACAAGGACTGTAAAATCCTCGTTACTTTCACCAATTGCACGGTTACCTTTACCTCGTCCATCTTTCTTAATAATTTTAATACCTAACCCCTTGTGAACTGTCATGCCATCAATATTGCTTGCTGCTGATCCTGTTGGAGCAAAAAAGCGTATTCTGTGGCCACAATTGTAATGAGACATAACTTTTTGCACAGCTTAACAACATGTGTTTTTCCAGTTCCACCAGGGCCAGTCATAAGCATACGCAGAGGTTTTTCAGATGGCTCTCTATATATATAATGCTTGATATAGTGATTTACAATAATGTGAAAGGCTTGAGATTGTTTTGTATTAAGAAGAAATTCATTTTGTACCTGGTTAATTATATTATCTGGTGATATATAGGATGCTTTTTTAAGCTTTTCATTTATAAATGTCTTACTTGGTATATCTCTGCAAGCTATAATCAAGCTATCTGTTACTTGAGTAGTTTCACCATTAGTCTTTGTAACAATACTCTGGCTTTCTGGATTCTGTTATCAGAACCCTAAGAAGGACTATACATAGGTCTTAGCCACCTTCCTGATGGACAGTAGAATACTTCTTTTCTATCTTTAATACTGACACTCCCACACTCATGCTTCCTTTCTCCCACACACAACTTCTATTTCACACAGGAAGCCTTCTTTTACCTGGGCCCATCTTCTTATGACTCGCCTTGACAAGTACTTACCCAGGGTACTCATAAATAGCAGATAACCAATATGTATATAAACCTAGCTACAATCACTTGTATCTTTAGCTTAGTGTTATACACTGTTCTGCTTAAACCTCTTGTTCGCCTGAAAGGGTATCAGAGATTTATCCAGCCCATCTCCAAGTCAAGTAGTAAGACTCAAGGACCAAGTCTGTATAGACATCCTTGTGATCCCAACCTTGCGACTAAGGAGTGGACCCCTAACCCGGGTAACAAAACACTAAGCTAATCTCTGTTCCCCACCCTGTGTCTCTTTAGACGCGTGTTGTAGCCGCTTGCTATGTGTTGTGCCCATTGGCGCGTGTTGTGCTCTCAAAGCACGTGTTGTAGCCGTTGCTACGTGTGTCGCCAATTGCGACATGTTTCCCCTTCCCGCCGACATTCTGGAGTTCAAAGGACTCCTTCTCAATATCATTATCTGCGCCGCCGGCTACGCGATAGGAAGAATCATCGCGTGGTACATCATAAATCATTCCCCTCACCAACCTTTCCTCCGTCTCGAAATACATCTATATTTCGTGACAAATTAATCCGACAATCTGGAGTACAGAAAACTCCTCTCTTACACTCTCAAAATTATCATTGGTTACGCGATTTACAAATTAATCGCACGCCTAATCGAATATCACAATTCCACCTCGACTCCGTCCTCCTTCTTCGTCCGAAGAAGACGAATCTATTTCCGAAGAACAACCTCCCTCCAATCCCCAGTTTGAAGAAGAATACTTCTCAGACAAACAACCTCTTCAATCAGACAAAGAAGAACAACTTCGCCAACAAGCAATTGAAGAATACCCCTTCCTACCCCGATCCCGTCAACAATTCCAAACCCCGACAACTCCTTTAGAAGACTCCCCCTTTCGTAACCCTTACGAAAGAACCAACATACCTCCTCGTTCGACTCGAATTAGTGGACCAGGACCATCACGACCTCAAGACCCGAGAAGGCCACCCCTTTCCATTCAACCCTCACCTCACCCTCTCACCTTTCAAACACCTCAACCGGTAACGCTACCACCTGCATCACCAATACAAACCTCTCCTACACACGCCCCTATGGTTAACTTACAAACAACCATGGGTTCACAAGCTGCCGCCCCAGCTCCAGCAGCTCCAGCAGCACCAGCACCCCGGGAAATCGGATTTATTAAACCTCCTATCTTTGACGGAGACCGAACCAAGTTTGACGACTGGCTCTTCGCCGTCGACGTCTACCTTATCGGAAACGACCTCGTCTACCCCCGAAATTACGACAAGTGCCTCTTCGCACTCACATCTATGCAAAAAGGAGAAGCTCGAACCTGGGCATCTCAATACATTGCAGAACGATACGCTGCAGGATTAGCACAAACATCCCCGTACCATGGATTCTACAACGAAACATGGGCCGCTATGAAAGCTTGTCTTCGACAAGACTTCCGACCAGCAGATGAATCTGCTTACGCCCACACTCGCTTACAAACTATGAAACAAGCAGGTAAACCTATGACCGACTTCAACTCAAAGTTCAAAGACATGGTCCGACTTGCGGACATCCATGAAGATCGAACCCTTATTGATCTCTACCAAAAAGCTATCGATCGCAGAATCGCAATCAAAATTGACACTTCCAAGAACCCGCCACAAACCATTCAAGGATGGTACACAATGGCCAACCGACTCGACGACAACTTCCGCCGAGTAAACGCTCTTTACGGAACGCCACGTTCCTTTAATAACAACAACCGCTTCCAATCGAAGCAAAAACAAAATAACACAGTTCCCTATGCGAACTACTACGCCCGATCAACCCCTAGGTTTACACCTAAAGATCCCTATGCCATGGAGATAGACAATCTCCAAACCGAAGAATACGAGGATCCATACCCTATAATTCCTCACGAAATCAACGAAATCAACATCCCTTGCGAAGACAATTGCGATGGATCCCTCGAAATCGACGCTGTCCTTACTGGCCAGCAAATGAAACAATACCAGAACCGCAAATGTTTCAGATGCGGATCTGAGAAACATTTCATTGCGGAATGTCCCATGCCTGCACCAACTCGCTGCTTCCCCGGTGCCCGAACTCAACCGGTTCGACCGATTCGAAACCCAAACAGGCCTAAACCTTCCACTTCCACCCCTCGCAAGTATTCACTTGCGGTTGCTGATGTTGCCGCACAAATGCAGCAACTTGTGGACACCTTGGAGCCGGAACTCCAAGAAGAACTACATTCAGCACTGGCTGAGGACCCCCAAATGCATCCTTTCCAGGATTTTTAAAACAGAGTGATGTTGAACGATGTGCCCCTGCACACTCCCAAAATGGACAAACAATTTCTCCTCTTACGATCAATTCTGTACAATTAACTACGTCCTCGAATAAAAGATCTCTTTTCCTCCCCATTGAGATCTGGAGCGAACGATCGTCGAAACCCGTGGCCATCACCGCCCTGATTGACTCAGGAGCTCAAGGAAATTTCATATCCAACAAAGTCGTAGACCGACTCGGATATCAACGCCAATCCCTGGACAATCCCATTGCCCTAACCAATGTGGATGGATCAAATAATCAACATGGCATGATCCGAGATTATGTCACAATCGACGCCATCATCGATAGTCGCGATTGCAAATTGCAAGCCTTTGTTACCAACACTGGAGCAAAGGATTTCATAATGGGTTTTCCCTGGTTGGAACAACACAACCCTGATATCAACTGGAAAACCAAAACATTTTCTTGGAAACCACAAATCAAACACTCGGCATTCCCACAACTTCTCAAAACTCTCCGCCGACCAATAGAAGCCAATTCCATATCTATGGATTACATGGCTGGACATACCACTACCACCGACGAAGCGCCAACAGAGTACTTCGATATCGACAATATTAATCTTGACGAATTCTCCATGGAGAACAAAATGAACCCTATGTTGTTCACACCAATGGAAATAAATGCGAAAGCAACCTTTGCTACTCAACTCCACAATACCGCCGCCAAACTTACATCCAAACTCCGTGGTAAACTCCCCGAAAAACAAGAAGAAAACAAGATCCCTCGATGTTTCGCTCGATGGGCAAAATTATTCGATAAGAAAGCATCCGAACGATTCCCACCATCACGATCTTTCGATCACGCCATCGAAACAAAACCGACTTTCGAACCAAAGTCGATGAAACCATACCACCTAGTGCCCGCCGAAAATAAAGCGCTAAAAGAATTCATAGACGAGAATTTGCGAAAAGGGTACATCCGACCCTCGAAATCACCAATGGCATCGCCATTTTTCTTTGTGGCAAAGAAAGGAGGAGATCTCCGACCTTGCCAAGACTATTGTTACATCAACGAACATACGGTAAAGAACGCTTACCCAATCCCTATGATCTCTGCTATCATGGATAAACTCAAAGGAGCCAAATACTTCACCAAACTCGACGTCCGACTCGGGTACAACAACATCCGAATCAAAGAAGGCGACCAATGGAAGGCCGCATTCAAAACGCCGCAGGGTCTATTCGAACCCACGGTAATGTTCTTTGGATTGTGCAACTCCCCTGCTACATTCCAACACATGATGGATACAATCTTTGCTGAACAACTTGACAAAGGTGGAATTATCATCTATATGGATGATATACTCATTTTCGGTAAAACCCAGGAGGAAACCGATCAAATCACTGAACAAGTATTGAAAATACTCGAAGAAAACGACCTTTTCCTCAAAGGAGAAAAATGCGAGTTCAACAAACAACGACTTGAATACCTAGGCATGATAATCACGCCTGACAATATCAAAATGGATCCCGGGAAACTCAAAGGCATCAAGGATTGGCCTATTCCCAAAACTGTCCGTCAAGTACAAAAATTCATTGGGTTTTGTAACTTCTATCAGAAGTTTATCCGTAAATACTCGGATCTCACAAAACCTCTCAACACCCTCCTCTCGAAAAAGAACAAATTCGAATGGAAAATGGAACAACAAAAGTCTTTCAAGACTCTCAAGAATGAATTCCTCAAGGAGCCAGTACTCCTCATGCCCAATCAAGAAAAACCTCTCGAAATCGAAACTGATGCCTCGAAAGTGGCAAGTGGAGCTGTGCTCTATCAATACGACATCAATGGTAACCGTAGACCGGTATCATTCTTCTCCAAAACTTTCGCACCAGCCGAAAGGAATTACAACATATACAATCGCGAACTCCTCGCCATCGTCCGCACATTGGAAGAATGGAGACATTATCTCCTCGGATCCCCTCACCCGGTGATCATCAAAACTGATCATCAAAATCTGACTTATTGGAGGAAACCCCAAAAGATCAGCTGCCGCCAAGCTCGCTGGGTCCAGCTTATGGCTGACTACAACTTCAAACTGGAACACATACCTGGAATTAAAATTCCGGTGCCAGACGCCTTATCCCGCCGACCTGATTATGATCTGGATGATGATCAGGATAATACCGACGTCACAGTTCTTCCAGAAGAACTGTTTATTTCCGCCATTGATGTGGCACTACGTAACTGGGTCATCAATTCTCCAAAATACGACCCTAAAACTGCCGAAGCTATCCAACAAATCAAGGATCACCTCCTGAAATCCGCCGACTCCGACTTCGGACTTGTCTCCACCGATAGTGGCAACCTTGTCACCTTCCAAAATCGAGTTATCATTCCTGAAGATCTCGAACTTCGCCGCGAAGTAATAGCAAAATATCACGACCACCCCACCAGAGGTCACCCTGGTGAGCAGGAAACATACCGATTGGCCAAGAAAGACATTTACTGGCCTGGCATGTCAACATTCGTCAAGAATTACGTCAAGGGCTGCCCCGAGTGTCAGCAATACAAAATTATCCGTCGACCGGATAAAATCCCTCCTCAACCGATATCGGCTTCGGAGACGCTTTGCCCCTTCTCCCAAATTTCATGGGATCTCATCACGGGTCTCCCTAACTCTGACGGCTTTAATGCCATATTGTCCGTGGTGGACCACGGCCTTACGAAGGGGGTAATTTTCATCCCTACTTCCGACAAATCAACCGCCGATGACATCGCAAGATTACTCATCGAAAAAGTATTCACTAGATTTGGTCTTCCCGACAAAATCATATCCGACCGCGACCCTAGATTTGCCGCAAAATCCCTTCGAGAATTGGCTAAACGCCTCAACATCAAACAGGCCTTCTCTACAGCCTACCACCCTCAAACAGATGGATCCACAGAACAATACAACCAAGAGATTGAAACATATCTCTCCATCTACTGCACCCGAAATCCCCTCCACTGGGTCGACTCCCTACCCCTTGCCGAGTTCTCACACAACTCAAGAACTCATGCCTCAAGGCAAAAATCCCCATTCGAACTCATCATGGGTTATAACCCACCCTCTATTCCCACAATCATGGAAACATCAGACTTTCCATCAGTCAATGAAAGAATTCGAACTCTGGATCACGCCAGAAGAGAAGCACAAGCAGCACATCAACTATCCGCTGACATCATGCGACAACGAAACAACAAATCAATCAAACCGTTCACAACGGAACAATGTGTCTGGCTAGAAGCCAAGAACCTCAAACTCCCGTTCTTATCAAACAAAATATCCCCGAAACGTTTAGGACCTTTCCAAATCAAGAAAGTCCTATCACCGATCAACTACGAATTGACACTCCCAACACACTGGAAAATACATCCAGTCTTCCATCGAAATCTTCTAACCCCATACGAGGAAACAGAAGCATATGGAGCAACCCAAACTCTGCCTCCGCCGATAATCATCAATGATGAAGAAGAATATGAAATAGAAGCGATTATCAATCATTGCCGATGCCACAATCAACTCCACTTCTATATCAAGTGGAAAGGATACCCACATACCGAGAACCAATGGCTACCAGAAAAGGAACTCCTAAAGAACGCCAAGGAGATCCTCCAAGAATATAAAAGAACTCACAAAACGTGAAAGAAACCCCAGGAACTTTCGAGAACCTACCAAACGCAGAAGCCAAACAGCCTCTCAAACGCTTATAACCACTCTCCAACAATGTCTTCCATCATCCGCCCCCAATCAGCTCTTGCCTCCATCTCTTCTCACTCCACTTCCAACACTGCAAGCTCAATTATTATTATAGATGGATTCACACCATCTCTGACAAACTCATTTTCGGGAGCTTCCATTCCGCCCCCGTCTCCCTACACTCCCTCCGACGCCTTTGCCAACGTCTCCGACAGGGACAAAACCCCCAACCCCAACAACACTCCCGCAGGAACCCCTGCCCCAATCCCCGCCTTTCCTAAGGCAACAATCACTATACATCCCGGACCAGCAACAACTAGCACTGGATCACTGGGACCGAATCGAATTAGCAATAGTGATCTCAGGAAGATTGCAACCGACGTCTCCTTTGGAGATAGACTACTCGACCCTACAATTCAAAGCTCCAACAGAGCTTTCTGGAACCACTATGCCGACATGGTTCGACAAACTCAGGCTCTCAATAGAGCGTTCGAACAACAACGAAAGTGGACGGAATCACTCGAGATCTCATGCCGAGATCGACCGACTCTCATGTCCGCGCTGTATGCGCACCTATCCTACAGTCCCCCGGGCTCAAACCTTCAGGACCCCATCACCATCGATGACTCCATCATCCAACCCCAGTCCTCCACCAAGCCCTCCGGGCCCAATCCCAATTCTACCCCCGGCCCCAAGAGCCGAAACCCCTTTAACAACTCCGCCATGGCCGCTTTCAAGGCCCTTGACAAGGAACAATCTAGACGACACGTGGCCAAGCCCGTGGCTCACAACACTAAACCTGGTCCTTTGGGTCGACCCAAACCTTACCCCACCAGAACCGTTCACCCATGAACCAACTCCAACCCCACCAAACCAGCCGACCCCAAGTATGTCTGTTCTGAATGCAGACGAACTGGACACTGGGCATCCGACTGCCCCAACTTCCAATGTATGGGATGCAAATTATATGCACCCGGACATTACTCCTACAACTGCATCAAATATCGATGCCCCTACTGCAAGAATTGGGAACCCAAACACCCATGACAGGCCTGTCCCAAACGAGGCACCAAACCTACCAAGAATATCACGGCCTACTTTACCAAGAATCAACCCAAACCTCAGGTTACCAAACCACATACACCCATCCCCGACTACCAGTTCCCCGAACCCTACACACCAAATATGGGAACCTACTACGACGACTATATTGACGATGCCGCCGACGCCAACAACACCGGTGAACCTGCTGGACCCAACTACCTTTAGCCCCAAACAAAACAGACGATTCTGGAATGCCTTCTTTCCAGACCCACCATCTCCCCAAACCGCACTCGAACTCAACATCCACCAAACTCCAACTCCACCATTTTCCCCGGTTATACCGGCAGCAATTTACATTGAAGATGTCGACTTCTTAGCCGCTTACCCAAGCGACGACGAACCACAAGATCATAACGGAATATGATCATAAAAACGGGGTAATGTTATCAGAACCCTAAGAAGGACTATACATAGGTCTTAGCCACCTTCCTGATGGACAGTAGAATACTTCTTTTCTATCTTTAATACTGACACTCCCACACTCACGCTTCCTTTCTCCCACACACAACTTCTATTTCATACAGGAAGCCTTCTTTTACCTGGGCCCATCTTCTTATGACTCGCCTTGACAAGTACTTACCCAGGGTACTCATAAATAGCAGATAACCAATATGTATATAAACCTAGCTACAATCACTTGTATCTTTAGCTTAGTGTTATACACTGTTCTGCTTAAACCTCTTGTTCGCCTGAAAGGGTATCAGAGATTTATCCAGCCCATCTCCAAGTCAAGTAGTAAGACTCAAGGACCAAGTCTGTATAGACATCCTTGTGATCCCAACCTTGCGACTAAGGAGTGGACCCCTAACCCGGGTAACAGATTCAATGCATTTCGCCGATGTGCTGCAAGCTGCTTCTCTTGCAATTTAATATCTTTTTTCCAACCCTCAACTAAAGCTGGACCAAACTCTATTTTATCTAGTACCATACAGCAATGGGTATTTGTATCCTTGGGAGCTGTTGTACTATATCCTGTATTTTTATAGTCAAAAGTATGGCTGTGCATATGATCCTCTCCCCAGGTTTTATTTTCAAACCAGTTTGATTGCTGAAGCTGAAGGACTACTTGCCAAATATGAAAATCTTGCACCATGCTATTATTAGCACAAACTATATCATCATCAGCATTCTGTAATTGATCAGTATAAGCTCCAGCAAAAGCAGAAGTCATTGCCTGGCTTTCTTTGGTAAGTGCAGTATGCTTGTGCATGTGATCTGCATCACGTTCATCCTCACACTCATGTATTGCATCCCAGTTTTTTATTATACTGCATGCCCTATCACTAAACTGAAAGGAATCAAAAACCTCTTGGCATGACTTTCCTGGCTCAATCAGAGGCACAGTTTCTCCAAATGGCTTGAAATGTGCAAGAAGAAATAATGGCCAGTTTTGTGATGTTTTTCGAGATATAGATATACCAATAATACAGGGAACAAGCTCTACACGGCTATCACCTCTCTCTTCATTTGTATGCTCTACAAGTTGATGGGTAGCATATAAGGGGTGCCCAGGCAAAAGTGAATGCCTTCTCAAAACACCAAGCCGTGTTTCATAGGTATATTTAGTACGGCAGGTAGCTATATTTTCAAGCCTGATACACCGAGCAAAATCATAGAATGACATATTAGATAAAGTATTGCCCCGAAACCAGTAATGATGGACCTGTGTTGTATCAATGAGTCCACCTTCAGATGTAACAGTAATACAGAGAGGAGTAAGTTCCATATCATCACTATTGTCAAAGTCATCTAGAGAATCTCCATCATCCAACTGGGGATTTTGATTTATATTTTCTATATTACTATATTTTGCATTAAGGTTGCCGGAGCTTGATGTATTGATAAAAATACCAAACTTTTTTTTGACAAAGCTTAATAAAAGACCTGATAGCATGGGTGTAGTCTTATGAGAAGATGTACCATCACCAAAACCTATCAAGTAGCGTGCAGCTTGCTGTGCATGAATTTGCTGCCGTCGTGTAAATTGAGATAAGCATTTATGAAGCAAAGCTCTTGCACTAGCTAAAGGAACAGATGCATTTTCAGGCATTTGGGCTACTGCTCTTGATAAAAGACTCAATGCTTCATATGTTTTGAGATCCATTTTGGTTATGTAATCTGTTATATAAAACATTGCTGCTTTTGCACTTTTCCCAGAAAGTATGCATTTGATATCATGGTTATGTTGACAAAAGATTAGAATATAAGGGTTAAAATAATTTATAGTACTATCTCGACATAGCAAAACTACTGATTTTGTTTCTGGATCATAGTATGAAACATCAACTATTTCATGAGGAAATAAAAACCGGCACTTATTTTCATTGCCATACTTATGGCATACAGCACGGCATACATGACATTGCAAAATTTCACCACACTTTTTGACCTCAGTTACATAGACTGATTCCCACTCATTGAGAATATCCAAATAATCCTGAGCTAGTTTTTCTGATAAACTAGTGCTTGGATTTACAACTTTTAGTACTGTGTTAGATAAAGCATTTGCATTTTCAGAGCTAATATCAGATTTGCTAATAATACTGCTTTCACAGGCACTAAGTCTTGGCACAGGAGGAGGGCGTTCTACACGAGGTTCATATGATGGGTCAACCTCAATACCAATATCAGGCAAATGATGGTGGATAATATTCTCAAAAAAATTGAAAAAATTTTTTTGATATAAAGAGCTATTTTCTAACTGGTCATGTAGATCACTTGGATTCAAACCACCAGCCAGCCAAATAAGAAAGTGGCCATGGAGACATCCTCGTTCTGTAAATTCACTTGTACCATAGAAAGCACGTAGCTTCCCAAATAGACCACCATTATCAGTAGATCTTTTTTTATCAAAATCCCACCCTAGTAGATATTTAAACAGCGATACTATACAAAACTCATAAAAGTCAGCAGCAGCAACAGGGTCTTTTGCCAATAGGAGCGCACGATTCCGTGAAGAAGGTAAAATTGGGAAACGTGCTGCCAAATCAATAGTTTTATCACCACACATAGCAATAAAAATTGGGCTATGCACTGGGCTTGGATTAAAAGTGAGAAATATATGTGGAAGTCCAAAATGGCCAAAAAAACTGCGTATCTCATTTTGAATAAGTAATTTGGAAGCTTGAGAGCCAGGAATCTTAGCTCCAATAGTATCTACATGCTTTAAGAGATCAAGTGCATTCTGTTGCTCCGGTGTTATATCCTTTAGCGTTTTCTCCTGTTCAAGCTTAATAGATAGCTGCTGAAGCACTTCAGGGGATATAGCAACTAATTTGCATGCCACGTCATCAAAATTTGACCTCTTACATGTGAAATATGTGTGCAGATGTGATGCCCTACGCTGCAGAATATTGATAGCTACAAAAATATATGAGAAATGATAGCGAAATGATTTATCTATAATATTCAAATAATATTGAGCCTGTTGCTGAAATGAAACTGCAGTATGTCGTTTTGCATCTTCAAATCCACCAATTCCAAGTGGAAATAAGGTAGGAAACATTCCTGGCATTAGGTTAGGATTATTATATTCACATATAGCCTGGCTACCTCTTTGTATAATCAGATCTGGCTGTGGGTCATTTTCTGAAAGATTAATAGCTAAGTTTCGCAGAGCAGCAGCAGTAAATGATCTTCCTGGCATACAATCAGATTCTGGGTCAGACACACCCATTCGTTCAATCATAGGAGCAACATTACTGGGAGTAAGCATATCAGTAGCTGCAACAGTGGCTGGATGATCTGAAAATCCTGCCGTTTCCTTATCAAATAATTTATTAGGTGAGGACTCACTATCATGAATCAGCCGTTCATCCAAACCAGGAAGCAAGCCATCATCAGGATATAGGTTAGCAATATCTAAATTCAAAGGAATATTAGCATACAGCCAATTGTGGCATTTCAACCATCTGAGAAAAGATATAATCTTGGCTTTTCGCACCCGGAATATATTACAAAGAGATTTGGGACTTGGACGCTGTGCTCCTATAAAAACTACACTGAGCATGTCATTAATATCAGATGGTGTGCGAGGAAGTACAGTAGCAGTAGAGGCTACATTTAGCTCATGAGCACAGGTATTTCCATGCAGAACTGTTGGCTGTGATGGATCAGATGAGCCATATAAACGGGTGATATGAGCTGTATTTCGATAAATAGCACATACCATCTCTTCCACCCATGTGATATCAGCAAATTCATCTGGTAAATGGCCTCGATACATCCGATTAGCCAATGCAAAGTGTGGCATTTTTCCTGATGCCAAAGCAGTCAAGCATTCTATACATAGGCGAATGGTGGCTGAGTTTTCAGAAATACAAACAATCTTTAACTTATCAAGCATCAAGCCGTCAATAGAACTACAGCCAAATACAAACTCATTAGGGAATATCTTGAGAATGCTTGTAATGCCTGGGTCAGTGGGACAGAGGAGACCTAAGTGCAGACAAGTTGACTTTGGTGACTCAGGTGGTGGATAGCATTTATCCTGGTTGCTAACAACAACATTGTATGTATTTGACTGCATTTGGCTACAGCAGCTACAAGTTGGGGGCTCAGACCAGATTGTCCCTTGGTGGTATGCATGAAGGCATTCAAATATCTGCTCGCATGGCACAAGGACTGGCCATGCATCAACTTCTTGCTGCTTAAAGTCCAACTGAGCTTGGGCTTGCATTAATTTTTTCTCACGTCGCTGTTGCTGTTTAGTCACCTTAAGTGCATCCATTTTAGCTGCAGATACAGATAGCGTACTAGAGCATAGCAAATCAATGAGTTTATTGCAATACTCATAGCGAAGTAGTGTCATAGCAAAGTATGCATGTGTAAGATCATCCTCTGGTGCAATATTACCTGGTATAGTTGAAACAACTACCCAACATAAATCCCTTAATGCCATACTGCACAAATAAGTGGACCAGCGACAGACATGGTCAACAAATAGGCTGATGGATTGTGCAAAAGACTTGGTGTTGTAGGGCGGCCGTCTCCAAGAAGGAATTGCCTTGACAGCATCAATGAACTCGGCCTTTCTAAGCTGTCTCAGTCGCTTTTCAATGATATCTAATGGAAGCAAAAGCCATGGCAGCCACTGGTCAACAAGCTCAGCATTGTACTCCATCAACAGGAACGGCAGTTCACTTATATGGCTAAGTATAAGAGATCCAAACTTCTTCTCAAAATGAACAGTAATTGATAGTGCACAAGCTGAGTAGCTATGCTGTACAAAACAGTGAATATTCTGTGAGCAAAAGTTGAGCCAATCTGTATTATCAGTTTTTTTTTTGACCAATTCGCATTCTTCGTGGAATAACTCTGCAATAACAGCAGTGGCCTCATCTTTTGTTCTGGGTTTACCAGAAACATCAAGTTTATGGCAACACAAAAGCAAAGCAGGCCGGGGGAGACATTTGAGTCTTTCATAATAAATTGAGTTATTATACGAAAGCCAGGGAGGCATTTTCATTAACAGTGATTGTATATGATTAAATGTTATGCATGGTAATTCAAGGAGAATAGCAGAATCCTGGCTATTGGGAACAGATAGCTGCGGATCCTGGGACATCTGTGCATGCTAAGTACATGAAAACAAAACGATGAAAATGGCAGACTCACGCAGGAACCTGCTTCGCTTGACATAGGGAGGAAATGGGAAAGTAGGTGGGAGTATCCGTGTATCCTGCAAAAGACAGCCTCTTCAAATGCTTGAATGCAGAAAGATCTAGCTCTTGTACAAGAGATACAAGACGAGGTTCAGTAGCTTGAGGGAAGAGCTAAAGTATGAGCTAGAGTATGCGCTTCAAGGATAGTATAGCCCTTAGGCATATATGGTGAACGTCAAGAATATGATATCATAGCTACATAGCGTGATCATGGAGGCGCACAGCAGTTATGTAGCTAGGCACAGTAGACAGAAGCAAATCATGACATAGATGCTACGTTGAGCATGTGATAGGTGGGGAATGGAGAGTGGGGGCCTGAGAGTGTTAGAGTGCGGAGGGCCGGAGACTCGGCACGAGCTTGCATTGCAGCATCTCACACAGATATTAAACACAAACTAGGCATACGAGGACTGAGGGGAGCGACACTATAGTGAAAAAGCAGGTTATATACTGCAGTGAGATGGTGTGCAAGGTATAAAGCACCAGCAACTAAGTGTCAAGAGGAGGAATGCTCGAAGCTATAAAAATAGTACATCTACATCACTACATGTCCATCCTAGAGGGTATCAAGTGCGTCCCGAGGACCTAGGCGTGTGTTTGTTAGCTCCAACAGCTTGGCCGCCTTTAGCTATAATAATAAGCAATATAGCTGTGTGGCTTTCAAACAGCCCCTGTATCAAGTTATAATTCTTATCCACACAGCGGTCCATTAAAGGAGGACCCCTGATAATTACTATAAAGGCCTGATCCAAAATTTGGACAAATTGAGCCTTTTCGGCTGCCAGGCCTGATCCCAGGTGAGGACAAAAATCGGGCGGTCCGGTGTGCTCGGCTTGAGGCCTGATCCCAAATGCATATTGTCAAAAAAAATTGTATCTATTTGCATGCCAAGGGTTAGGGGGTTTTTTTTTTGATTTTTACCGATTTCTTTTGGGGTTTTTAGAGGCCTGATCCCGTGAGGGCAAAATCGGGGGTGGACCGGCAGAGGCCTGATCTAAATTGGACAAATCCAGCTGTTTTTACCCGCTGTGTGAGGACAAGAGCGAGCGGGGATCAGGCCTTTATAGTAATTATCAGGGGTCCTATTAGAGGCCAAGGTCTCCGAGTCCTTCGGTTTATTATTATATTTATTTATTTTACATATACATACATATTTAGAAATAGAAATATGTTCCCACCTAGACATTCTAAATCGGGTGCACATTGCTAGGCTGAGTGCCTGGACGTTTGTGCATGACACAACCCTCCTCTAGCTTTGCTGAGTCGGGGAAGCTGCGAGGGGCCAATGGGATTCCGGTACATTACATAATGCTGAAAAGTTGTCGGCCTTGAGGCTGCCGAGAGTGGTTGTCAGCACGAGATTTGTACATAGCCGAAGCCTGAGGCCCACAAAAAACTGGGTTAGGCCCGCTACTCTTTTATGTTTAATAAACATGCCCATGAGCGCCTCACACGCTGTTGACAGTGGGCCATTACGCCAAGTGAGACCGACAGGGGACATGCCCTGGGAGCCAGAGAGGGTTTCTATATCACCTAACAGGCTAGATATTGTCCAAGTCCAGCGACAATCCGGGGGAGACAGACACATTCATGCACACTCCACACCACCTCTCTCTCTCCTCTCACCATCCAGGGCCAGAACCAGAGTCAAACCCAAACCCAAGATCAAACTCAAATCCGAATCCAAAATCACAACCAGGGCTGGATCGTGTGGATAAAAACGTTCTTTGGGTTTGGAAAGGACACAACACAGAGTAGGAGTCAGATGGCTGGATGGCTACTCGCGACGCTTTGGATCTCTGTCTAGGTTTGTTGTTATCTCTGTGTTTACAGTACCCGATTTACCTTGGCGATGCTAAACAGTTTACTACTACCATGACCATCACTGGACTTTCCAGGGCTGTTTTCAAGAGCTGGCGGGATCCAAGTGTCTCCGAGTGGCTTGCGTGCGATAAGCCACTTGGGGTGTGGGCTTGTCTGTGGTGTTTCAGAATGGTGTCGTCAGCTGTAGTAACGTCTTGGGCTTATATGAACCAACAGGCTGCATAAATTATATCTCTGCTGTCGCACGCCAGTTTATTCAATGATCGCTCACACATGCCAAGTATCGCTACATTTTGTTCAAGGAGGGCGCTGCCGGATCAGACAAGATAACAACACGATGACAATTCTTTGCTTGTATCACTGACGGGGTAGTTAGGCTTGCCATTTTTGATGCATGCCTCGTCCTCATCTCGTTCATATCCGCTAATATATTGTTGTATACCTCAGTGCATACATGTCAGCACACCTCACCCCATTTATAGTGGCTAATACTTGGAATCTTCTGTATCATGTATCCTCTGTATGGATCTTGTGTTGTGCTCGCATTGCTTCACTTGTTTACTAGTCCTATCATAAGCCTTTCCCCGTACTCGTTTGTTGCTTTCTCATTATTAGTCAGTTGTGCTGGAACTACCTGCTGCTTCAGTTGTCACCGGAATCGAAACACGAACGACATCAAACCCAATATCAACAAACTACCCAAATCCGCCGTCGAGGAGATTCCGCTCATAATGTATATATCAACACCGCCTGAAGGATCAGATCTCATACCTATGCCCACAAACATAATCAATAATCTCTATTCATATCCACCCAATAAACTGGCCCTGAAACCGCGGTTCAGATTTATACAACGGCGCATCTCATCAGTTAAACGCAAAAGGGGGGTCTCAGCGAAAGACAGACTATCCGTTGATGTGGAGAGAAGTGGAGGGCAGATTGTATGGAGTAATTACTGGGAGGAGAGTGAGTACCCATTCGTAGTGCTTGAGGGAAACAGGGCGGTTTGTGCTATTTGTTTGATGGATTTTGAGGTGCCAAAGAGGAAGTGGGGGAGGGGCAAGTGGAGCAAAAGGAATTAACGATGACTAACAACATGAACTCTGAAATTGTTCCGGGGGAGGAAGGAAGGACAGTAGCACCTGAAGAGCAAATCCACCCTGAGAACAGGGGAAGAAGTTGCTCAACTGCTAAGATGGACTGACTTGTGGGCATGTATTCCATGTATGTGGTGTGCTTTCTGCAATTGTCTTTTGGCCTTTTTTTGTTTTTTTGGATTCAAACCGGTTTCTTTTGACAGAAACCATGTCTAGATCCCTGGCTCACTAGTGTTTCTGGTCAATGTCCCGTATGTCAGCGTTTGTTCGAGAATGCACTCCACTTCCAGAGCTAACATATATATATATATATATATTACACTGTTCTGTAAAAATAGAAACATAGCCCTCAACTTCAATCATTGATGGCATCAACACAAATTTAGCTATATATATAAACGTGCATCCGAAGAGCGAGATCTCTCCCAACTTCACTCATTTACTGAAACAATATTTCCTCATTTCTTCGATTCGATTCTATTCGCAGAGGGGTTCCAGCGTAGGCTGGCGATTGACCAGAAGTTTTTTTTTTCTCTCAGCCTTGTTCACGTTGAATACTTGCCTTTGTCCACTGGGCACCACTTATTTTCTCACGCGCTCATGATTAGGATTCGGATCCCTGTTTCCACAATGATCGAAAAAAAAGCTATTATTACAAATGAAAAAAAAAAAAGTAACAACTTACACTTGTTTGAGAAAAAAAAAAGAAAGAAAGGTGCCCAAAGGTATACAAGGTCCAGCAGAAAGAGGAACAAACCATGAATCGTATCGTTACACACAAAAAAGAGGCACACAGCACCGAAACAGATCCGAGAAAACTTATTCGTTCGTTTTTTTTTTTTTTTCCCAAAAAGCCCTCAACGCAAATCAATAATCTCAAGCGGTGCATCTTTCATCTGCACATGTCCTTTATCCGCATCCTGTTCGAAAAAAAAAAAAAAAAAGTTCACCATCAGAAAGTACGCTAACAGACAAGAGAGCACTACACTCACCGTATAGATAGGTAAATCCGGATGCGGATGAAACGCCTCTTTTTCCGTACAGTCCAAAATCGTTTGTAAACCCGGTGGATCCGTCAACTGAAATATCCCAAAACTAAAAATACAAACAAATTCACGTCAATTCATTATTTAATTAAAACACAAAGGAGAAAAAACGTACTTGGGGTTCGACTTGGGCGCACACACGACCGCAAATGACTCTGGCAGCATCTTTTGAAATCCCGAATGCGTATGCAAATCGACCGAAGACATGAAACATGATTGAGATGGATGGGTATGTATCTGTTGTGCAACTCTCAAAAATCCACACACAAAATAACGATCAAAAACCTTACCCAACCAAGCGTAATCAAACTCCTCTCCTCTGTAAAACTCAACACAAGCTCTTCTTCATCCATCGTACACATATCACTCGTCCCCCGTTGTTTGGGTATCAACAACGTCGTCACAATGTACTCTCCCCTTCTCTCCCCTCCTCCTGCACCACCGCCCATACTCGTTCTCTCCGCGTTTCCTTTACCGGACGACCCACCGCCGCCGCCACCATACGAAGGTGAACTCTCTTGATCAGGAAACACCTCCCTCCCAAGCAAAAGCCCACACGTCTCTCTATTCATCGACGTATTGACTTTTGCTATCGCCAAAAATCGCGGTAAACACTCTCTTGGCATCGTCACCGTTTTCAACTTGGGCAGCGGCGCCTTTCGATGTGATGGTGGCGGATGAGAATGGGAACGGGAATTGGAATGAGAATGAGGCGACGGTCGGCCCGGCTGACTGTGCCGATGATGATGATCCGGCGTGGTATGCATTGGAATTCTTCCACCGCCTGCAGTGGGAATGGCCGGTGGTAGCAGTGGTGGTGGTGGTGGAAGGGGAGGAGGAAGAAGAGGCATCGATGATGGAGGCGGATGTGAAAGGGTTGGTGGTGGTGGTGGTGGTGGTGGTGGTTGAGGTGGTTGTTGTGCAGTGGATCGGAGTTGTGACGGTGGTTTCCACCTTCCGGAAGCATCGTGCTTGTTCTTTGCAAATTCCGCAGCAGCAGTAGCCGCAGCGGCTTTTCTGGCTTCCTGTGACGCAAAGGCACCCGGTCCGTTGTTCAGATTGAGATGTTCAAACATGGAGTTGAGAGACGGGTAGTACCCCTGCCGTTGTTGATGGGGTGACATGAGTTGCGGGAAAAGGAGACGTGCGTCTGTAGGAGGTGGAGAGGTCGTGGTCACGGGAGGGGGTAGAGTGCTGATAAGTATATAAACGGACCAAGTATGAGGAGGGGGAGTTACGGAGTGAAATCAGTTCGTGTACGTTACCTGCGCAAGGTAGCCCTTGTCGGTGTTCGGTGGAGGTCGGCAGGAGTGGAGCCCGGAGGGATGGGCCCAAATTCATTGCCATATTGATCAAGGAACGGAAAGGCCTGCGATTGAGGGCGGGAATGCACGGCAGTAGGTGCGCGGAGGGGTGCGCCGGGCGATGGTTCAGGCATAAAGGAAAGAGGAAGGGGGGGAGGAGCGGAGGATTGGTAGAAAGAGGAAGCGGGAGTGGTAGTGAGTGACGGCGGTTGGCTCTGCAGGAACATGGGAGAAGCGTCGTTGGTGGCGACGGAGGATGACGACGAAGTAGCGGAAAGGGAGGTCTGCGGGTGATTGTTGTTGACAGCGATCGCCTGGCGTATTTGGCGAGCTTCGGCGTCGGCCTCTTGTTGGCGGCGCTGGATGCCCTCCTGCTCAAGCCTCCTCTTCTCCTGGCGCGCGAACGAGTCGGTATGGGGGGGCATGAGGACAACAGTGGACTGCGACCCATGCTGATGATTTGGGGGACGGGAGAAGGAGTAGTCCTGAGCCGGGGGCTGATACGGAGGCAAGGTCCGAGCGGATGAAGCAGCTGGATCGTCCTTCCGTCGATCGAGCTGAGCATGATGTTGTCGTTGAGAGTGGCGGGTAGTAGAGTGACGATGACGGCTGCTGACCTGTTGTTGTTCGTGACGTTGGATTTCCTCACGCTGATGCCTCCACCGTGCGGCCTCTTCTGCGGCGGCCCGTTCCTGTTCTAGCCGTTGTTCGTGCTGCTGGTCCCGATCTGGCTGGCTGAGGGGAACGTCTGGATGGACCGCACGCCAGTGGTTGAAGCGGCTGACGAGGATCGGCTTGAGATGGCCGAGATTATCAAGGATGTCCTGACCATTCTGAGGGGGATGCGCAGAGTTGAGCATGATTTGCATTGACAACAAGAGAGAGAAACGGACCAAGCCGAGATTCTTTCGCTGGGATTCATTGAGGAGAAGATGATAGTCCTGATGTGTGGGCAGCTTCTCAAGCACCAGGGTAGCAGCCTTGGCATAAAAGACAAACGCAGCCTCAAGATCGCCGGACCTGAGCGCATCCTTTCCCTCGCGGCGGTACTTTTCCGCCACGCGGAGGTAATGCTTGAGGTCGCGGGAGTCGTCCCAGAGGTTGTCGAGGGCTCTTTCTGCGAGCTCTGTGATGGAGGCTGGCCTGGATGGGGGTTGTGGTGGGACGTGGCTGCCTGCGCCTGGCGAGAAGGATTCGTCTTTGGATTGCCGTCGGATGCTCATGTGCGTGCTTTTTTGGTGGCGGCGGAGGCGGGACTGGCACTGGCACTGGTTGTCAGAGATAAATGAGCCACGTGACGCTGCTCTCTCTCTCTCTCAACTCCTTCCATGAGCCACCCGTACAGCGGTGCTGCGGGCTATATCTATGCCAACGAGGTGCGCATCGACGACGATGATGATCACAGAGTCACTGACATAGCGTCTCTGCAGTACCGCACCCCCGTCGTGAGCCCAGTACTGCTGCTGCTGCCAGGCACAACTGCCCTGAACCACACTCAACACAGCTCTCCCACTTTCCCCCCGCGACAAAGACCAGGCACCGCACCCGTCCGGTCCGTTGCTCAATCTGTTCCTTGCCTTTTGCACTCGCCCCTCACGCCCCTCTCTCTCTCTAGATACCGAGCTCGCAGCTCACCTCTCCCAGCAGCCAGACTTCTTCCCTCCCAAGCAACTACACAGCCCCCGCCATAGGTCAGCGATACCCCACACCACCCCTCCACCACCCTTACGCGCATCCTCACCTCCTTCCACTATCCCCCGCCTCTCCCCTCGGACCCAACCTATCACTCCCTCCTCCACTCCCACCCTCATCCCTCCCACCACTCCTTCCACCACCATCCTCATCATCCTCCTTCCGCCTCCCCCTCCGATTCAAACTCTCCCTCCCAAATCCCTTCCGCCAGAACCAACCCCACTCCCCATGGCCACCACCCCACTCACCTACTCCCCACTCACTCACAACCCACCATCACACCCATGTTCCCGATTCTACTGGCTCTTCTACCTGGCGCTGGTCCAGCCTCTCAGGCACCAAGTTTAAACTCTCCACCTTGTTCCCGGGTGTCCGACGCCGAACACCGAGTATCAGCAACAGACCACCCAAAGCACATCAACAACAACATCACGTCGATTCAAATCCCGGTCCATTGATGCATAAATCACAATCCTCGAGGTCTAGCAGCAACAACAACTACAACCACAACCATCATCGTCATCATCATCACGATCACGATCATGATCTAGCCGTTCAGGGTCTTGCTCGTTCCGGTCCGGCTCGGAGTCAGAGTTACCGGACGCCGACAAGGGACAGTGTCGAGGCGAAAAGGAGGGGAAAGAGTCTGCGTTTTGCGATGGGTGCTGGGAGGAGAGCGGAGAAGGAGTTGGACTTTGCTATCGTTACTGCTTGAACGCTTTTTTTTTTTGCTATTATGATTGTCATTATGCTTTCCGGATTTATATATTTATACATATTGGGTGTATGCTGTTTAAACCCCACCACCGCTCTTTTCAACTGGAATCACCCTCCTCTCTCTCTCCACACCCATACTCGCAGGCGAAACACTGACCTCTCTCAATCCTCCACACACCTCCAAAAACTCTTCCCAATCCAACTCTCCCCGCCCATTAAATCCAGCTTCTTCCAGCACATACTCGACCTCCTTTGCACTCACTTCCTCATATCCCGCCACCTCTTTCACAATATCCAAAATCTCCGCCGTTCGCACTCGACCTTTCCCCTCCTCGATCTGAGCACGTCCATCAAATGCACTCTGCAGAACTGCAACCTCCCCCACTTCAAACCTCGACCTCCCCAACACCCTCTCCCTCGACGCCTTCCCCGTCTTCACACCACCCCCCTTACCACCAAACCCACCACCACCACTACCACACACCCACCACACCCACCTCTCCCCCCACTCCACCCACCCCCTCGGCACAACCCTCTCCCTCACCCAATCCACCCCTTTACCATAATCACCCCCCTCCCGATCCTGCACATACCCCACATCCAACCCCATACTCCCCACCAAAAACGCCACCGCATCCCGTATCTGTTTCTTCCGCTCCAAACGCGTCCAGTCGAGCTCCTCGGACATGATATCAATGATACGGGGGAGCGCTTCGAGAGCGGCGCGGGCGTTGAGGAAGGAGAGGCGTGTGCGTCGGGCGAGGATGTCGATGGCGGAGAGCGCGTATTCGTGTTTGGTTGCGTACCGGACTTCGGCTTCTATGACTGTGTGTGTGTGTGCGTGTTTTAATAAAGTGTGTGTTTTGGGTAGGCGTGTGTGTGTGTGAACGTACAGGGGTATTGCGGGACGAGTCGTTTACCGTGAACGGGCCAATTGTCGCCTGTTGGTTCGGCGAGCGAACATACCGTCCACGCACGATCTCCATAATTGTCTGATAAATGCTTCGCCACATCTGCCGCAAGCCCATACTTGAAAAAAGTCACCAATCAACCCCCCTGAAAGCAAAACCTCCCATCTACTCACCGTCTGAATCAAAGTAATAAACATATTCCTACTCCACCCATCACTCCCCACCAACCTCAGCCTATCCGTCACACATCTCCCACCACTCCGCACTTTCCCTTCCAACCCAAACACCTCAATCGCCTTATCCACCGTTTCCTCCGCCATCGCTCTATACGTCGTCCACTTGCCACCCGCAATCGTCACCAACCCGCTCTTCTCACTCACATAAATCATATGATTCCTCACCAGCCCCTCCGTACCACTTCCTTCCTCCTCCACTGGATTCCTCACCAAAGGTCTCAACCCACTCCATGCACTCAATACATCCCCTCTACGGACTTTGATATCCGGAGACAAGTACCGTCGGACTTCTTCTAGTACCCAACGAATGTCGTCTTCCGATGCGCGGGGGGAACGGGAGACCATAGCAGGGGAATCAGTTGTACCTGCGATCGTGTTGCCTTGCCAGGGTAGGAAGAAGATAACGCGGCCGTCGGACGTTGCAGGGTCTAGAAGACCCATTTTGCGTGGGGAGTAGTAGTTGGGTAGGGTGATGTGAATACCGGAGGAGGGTTGGACGATGGGTTTGTGGGAGGGGTTGTCGAGTGTGAGAAGGGTGTCGGTGAAGGGGCCTGTGGCGTTGATGATGCCCTGTTATAATGTGTGTGTGGATTTTTTTTTTTTTGGGGGGGGGGGAACTTACTCGAGCGCGAACGTCCCATTCTTTCTGGGTTAGGTTGTCCTTGACGCGGGCACCGATGAGCTTGCCATCCGAGTTTTTATGCAGCTGGATGACTTCGCAGTAGTTGGCGACTGTTGCGCCGTGTTTAACTGCGCTCATGATGAGAGCAATGTTCATTCTCGAATCATTGTGTTGACCTAGGGAGCCAAGGTCACCACATAAAACGCTAAACCGAAAAAACAAAAAGAAAACACACACCATCATAATACACCACCGCACCAACAAGCCCATCACTCTTCAACATCGGAAACGTCTCCAACGCCTTGCCCTTGCTCATAATATACGACGTCTCCATATTCTCCTTCCCAGCAAGAACATCATACAGCTTGCATCCAGCCCAATAATACGGCACCTGCCAATACTTGTACACAGGCAACATGATGGGTAGCATGTTGGATAGATAAGGTGCGGTTTGGAGGAATATCCGTCGTTCGTGGAGAGCTTCGCGGACGAGTTTGTATTGGTCATAGTCGAGTTCGAAGACGGCTTTTTGGAGGTAACGGACGCCGCCATGTACGAGTTTTGTCGATTTGGAGGATGTCCCTAATCCCTCCCTCTCATTAATCTCCAACAAGAGAAAAACCAAAACAAAGAGGGTACTCACCAGCAGCGAAATCATCCCTCTCCACCAATGCAACACGCAATCCACGACTGGCAGCATCAACAGCTACACCCGCCCCTGTCGCACCACCACCCACAATCAACAAATCAAACTCCTCGCCCCTCGTGGAACCGGATTTCCTCAACTCGGCGAGCATTTCCGCGCGAGTAGGGGGTGTCCATGGGGGCGGTGGGCGACGGGTTTCTTTGGTGCTGGATGGGTAGGCGGGGCCCGAGTTGAGATACCAGTAGAAGGTGCCTGTTGCGAGCGCGGTGGAGCCGGTGAGGTAGGCGAGGGTGCGGCGTGAGAAGAGGCGGGGGAGGATGGGCATGGTTTGGTGTGTGTGTGGGGTTGGGTGAGGTGAGTTTGCTCACTCGCTCGTTCTTGCTGAGAACGTGTGCTGGGCTAGAGATATAAGTGAAACCGGGTAACGCACGTTTGCTGGTCGTGGTCCATTGCACCAAATGTATTTGTATTCAGCTTGGAAACCTGACCCCGGGCCGTTATTCATTCGCCGGACCGGCATCTATGAACTAGCGCACACACACAAGCGGCTAGATCCCGAGTCAAGCGGCAATCTCATCGATAAAGCTGACTTAAATGCAAAATTACTTTGGCCGGTGCTCAGAGGTAGTAAATAAGTTTAGAGTACAGAATAAATAATTGAGTTCATATTTGGGATGGTGGAATTTATCCACGCTTGCCTATGCCTGTGATTGAGGTCGGTCACGGTAGCCTCTTCCGTGGGGTCTCACTCATTGAACTGAATTGCGGAGTATATATGGCCCGTGAGGATACCCTTCCAAGGATAAAACGTGAGCTTGGGTCTTTACTGTATTTCCTCGGTGTTTCACACAACAGATACAAAGAATTTAATTTGTCAATAGAATCTTCATCGCGAGCGAAACACCGGGCCGGGCACCGCGGCATTTAGCGCCGGCGATTATTTCAACGCCCGAGTCTAGCTGCTACGCCCCATTTCTTTGAACCCAGTTGAATCCCTTGTCCATGTCCCCACCATCCAGTTCAGCAAGGAATTATAGTGATTTTCTGCAGCAAGCAATTCAAAGTGCTCCCAAGCTCGAGCTCAATTCATATCCCCCCTAAATCTTGGATACCTCCATAATGTCTCACTTCGATTGCTCAGCGTGCTGACAGCCAAGCCTGATTCAGCTCCAACCCATAAAACTACTAAACACCCCAAATTACCGCCTCAGTCCTTTCGTAGCTCACCATGTCGGTCGACGATCACTGTTCTTCATCTTCAGATAGCCAGCACCTCCCTGGCACCTCTGAGCCCCCATGTCAATCCATCTTGAATACCTTTCCTGCCCCCCAATCCCTTCATGTTCATCATTCGCCAATTTTGGAGACGTGCCCGCGGCCTCCTGTTTCTGTTCCACGCTCATCTTTTGGCCCGGAGCGCGTCTCGGTTGACCATTTTGATCCTTGTGGTGTTCGAGCGTTATCGAGGGAGTTCACTCGACTTTCGCAAGAGGATCTGTCGCCCTTGGGTAGTCAGCCATCTGAGGAAGCAGAGGGCACCAGTGCAACTGTAACGTTGACTCCGGGAGAGCAATTCGATTTTGAGAGAGCAGTTCGGGTGTGGCTGCAAAAGTATGTATTTTTTTTCCCGAATTCTAGCGTTTGTCACATATCCTCGTCAAGGCGAGAGGAAGCAGATATCAAGACAAGAGAACTTAGCGTAGCCTTTGAAGATCTGCGCGTTGTCGGTCTTGGCGCTTCCGCCAGTCTTCAAACGACCTTTGGCTCTATTTTCAATCCGATGAACTTCATACGTCAAATCCAGACCTTTCGCCACCCGCCGCTACGCAATATCCTTACCGATTTCGAAGGACTCGTTCGGCCTGGAGAAATGCTGCGTAGGCCCTAATTGACCATGGCGTGTTATCATATTTTAATTCCTGTGTCCTCCAGTCGTACTTGGCCGGCCAGGGGCAGGCTGCACAACTCTTCTCAAAGTCCTCGCTAACTATCGGGAAGAATATCACTCGATCTCAGGCAACGTTTACTACGACTCCCTCACCCCTACACAGGTTAAAAACAACTATCGTGGCGACGTCCAATACTGCCCCGAAGATGATATTCTCTTTCCGACTCTCACTGTAAACGAGACTATCCGCTTTGCAGCACAGACGAGGGCACCAAAGCCTAGGATCGACAACCAAACCCGCAAGGAATATATGCGCCTGATTACCGATATCTATATCACTATTTTCGGACTGAAACATTGTCAGAATACGCTGGTCGGTGATGCAGCTATCCGGGGTGTTAGCGGTGGTGAGAAGAAGCGTGTTTCGTAAGCTAATTGACTCGTTCTTTAAATATTTCCTCCCAAACCCTTACGTTCTTCAGAATTAGTGAGACATTAGCAACGCGTAGCCGGGTCACCTCCTGGGATAAGTACGTCCCCTACCCTCGTTATTCTTAAGCAACGACAAGTTGAATCTACCTTCTCCTTAGCTCAACACGTGGTCTGGACGCCTCCACTGCTCTCGAGTTCGTGAGCGCCCTACGCATCGCTACTAACCTCATCCATATATCCACCATTGTCTCCATTTACCAAGCCAGTGAATCTCTGTATCAGATCTTCGACAAAGTCTGCGTTATTTACGAAGGTCGCATGGCCTACTTTGGCCCTGCATCCGCTGCGAGGCAATACTTCATTGATATGGGATACCAGCCTTCTAACCGTCAAACGACACCAGACTTTTTGGTTGGTGTAACAGACCCTCATGGACGGGCGGAGAGGAGTATGGAGGAATTGAATGAGAAAGCTGTTCCGAGGACTGCTGACGAGTTTGCCGCATATTACAAGAAATCCGAAATCAGGCAGGAAGTTTTGAGGGGTATCGCGAACTACAAGGAAAAATTTGTTGGAAAGAAGGAGTTGGAGAAAAGCTACAAAGAAAGCTCAAGTGCTGAACATTCAAGACATACGAGAAAAAAGGTACGTATATTATTGTCCTCGAGAGTCAAAGTTTGTAGGAATAGACTAACGAGAGGGCGTAGAGTCCGTTTATTATTTCGATCCCGATGCAAGTGAGGATCGCAATGGCGAGAAGACTGAAAATTATCAAGGGAAACTATGTCGCCCAAGTTCTGTCCACGGTGTGAGTACGCATATGGTGGCCTCCCAGCTACCCTTTACTCATACTTCTTCCGAAGTGTTTTCGTATTACAGGGTGTCATTCTTGGAACGACTTTTGTTCGCATCACCGATGCTACTTCGGGATATTTCTCTCGCGGGGGTGTATTATTTTTGTAAGCAGTATTTTTGATACTATCGCGGTGCCTGACCCAACCCTCTTGCTAGCTCAATCTTCGCACCTACTCTCTTTACCATGTCCGAGATTCCTTCCTTGTTTGCTCAGCGCCCAATCATTCACCGACAGGCTCAAGCTGCGATGTATCACCCGATGGTCGAGGCCCTCGCTCTGACTCTTGTTGACGTGCCTTTCACGCTCTTCAAAGTTACTTTGTTTGTGGTGGTGATATATTTTGTGGTAGGTCTACAAACGAGCGCTTCGCAGTTCTTGTGAGTATTTGGTTGTCCCGGGTCTGCCTTGATGTTGCATATGCTGACATCGCGGTATGGTAGCACTTTCTACTTGTTTGTCATCACGGTTGCGATCTCGATGACAGGATTCTTCCGTGCACTCGCGGCTGCATTTCCTCAAGAAGCCCCTGCGCAGGCTGTCGCAGGCATTCTTCTACTTGCGCTCTCGTTATACACGGGCTATCAGATACCAAGACCGAGCATGATTGGGGCGCTGCGATGGATATCCTATATCAATGTCAGGCTCATATCCCTATGGAGGCCATTTCACCGCATTCTCTCACTGACCTTATTTTTTAGCCTATATTTTACGCATTCGACTCGCTGATGACAAATGAGTTCCATACACTCAATGGCCCGTGTTCTTCTCTTGTTCCTTCAGGCCCTGGATACGAAGGGATCTCGATTGCGAATCAAGTGTGTCCTGTTGTTGGCGCGCAATCAGGCCAACTAGAAGTGAGTGGGGCAAGATACGTGGGATTATCCTTTGGGTACTATTTCAATAATTTATGGAGAGTAAGTTTGCTTCGTCCTTCAACTTCAAATTTCTGATGACTGTAAAAGAATTATGGTATCCTCTGTGCATTCGGTATCTTCTTTATTCTCTGCCTTCTCGTTTTCACGGAGTTCAACACCCGTGTCTCGGGTTCCACTAATGTGATCCGATTCAAACGTGGCTCGAAAACCGCGGCCGTTGAAGCAGCAACAAGGGTTGATTCGGATGAAGAGAAGAAAGTAGTCGGGAGTGAACAAGCTACGGTTGTAGCGGAATCCAAAGAGGAACGACAGAACGGAGAAATACCGGCAGCGCAGTCAAAATCGACAAATGTGTTTTCATGGCAGCATTTGGATTATATGATCCCAACGGGTGAGGGGCAGCAGAAACTGTTGGATGATGTGTCAGGGTATGTCAGTCCTGGCAAGTTGACGGCATTAATGGGCCAGTCGGGGGCTGGGAAGGTACGTGTGGGCGCTTTTGGTTTATTCTTCCCGAGATGCTGAAACGTCGCCGTTGGACAGACGACATTATTGAATGTCTTGGCTGAACGAGTGGATACAGGAGTGGTGACTGGCGATAGGTTCTTCAACGGGCGCCCGCTACCTGCGGACTTTCAAGCTCAAACAGGGTATTGCCAGCAAATGGATACGCATGAATCAACGAGTAGCGTTCGTGAGGCACTGAGATTCTCTGCGAGACTGAGACAGCCATCGTCTGTACCTGTGGAGGAGAAAGATGCCTAGTAGGTTCCGCTTTTTATCGGCCATATGAGCTTGTGTTGATGGAAACATCCCAGTGCTGACAGAGTGTTGGAGATGTGTGGTCTCGGTCCGTTCGCTGAAGCGATTGTGGGTAGTTTAGGGATTGAAGAAAGGAAAAGGACAACTATTGGTGTTGAGCTCGCTGCAAAGGTGTGTTCTAGCTCGAGATACTCTCTGTTATGGTGCACTGAGCGTTGGCCAAAGCCCAAGCTACTACTCTTCCTTGATGAACCCACTTCGGGCTTGGACTCGCAGAGCGCATGGGCGATTGTATCATTCTTGAGACAATTGGCAGATAGCGGGCAGGCGATATTATGCACGTAAGCAATAATCGTGACCATTGTCTATTGTTGGCTACAATGTTCTTGTTCCTCCCCACAGCATTCACCAGGTAAGTGTACATATCTCGCTGCTGGAAGTACTTGATTGATCCGCCTGTCGTAGCCTTCCGCAGAATTATTTGGAGTGCGAACTTCATTCTTTGACTGCACGATATGGGCTAAACGAGTGTTGCTCAGGTATTTGATCGGCTCCTGCTTTTACGCAGGGGTGGTCAAACAGTGTATTTTGGTGATATTGGCAAAGATGCGTCTACTGTCATCCAGTATTTCGAGTTTGCTGGTGGAAGGCAATGTCAACCTGGTGAAAACCCGTCAGTAAATCCAAGAGTCTCTTATGCGCTTATTTATATATGTCCTAGGGCTGAGTATATATTGGAAGTAATCGGAGCAGGCGCAACGGCCATTGTTGATCGGGATTGGCACGATGTCTGGCGCAACTCGAAGGATCATAGTCAGTTGGATGAGGACCTCGTCCGCATACATGAAGAAGGAAGGAATGCTCCTCCGATCCAGCAAACGCTTCATGGGACCTATGCGACACCGTGGTCATTCCAAACATGGACGCTAATGAAGAGACAGTTTAACAGCTACTGGCGGAACCCAACTTACTTGCTATCCAAGCTCGTATTAAATACGATTGGAGGGTTGTTTATCGGGTTCAGCTTCTTCAAGTCTGGTGGTACGATCCAGGCAAATCAAAACAAGCTCTTCGTGAGTGTTTGGTAGTATTTTTCATTTTAAGAGGATGATGGTCATTGTGATGCAGTCAATTTTCATGGGCACTGTTCTGGTTAGTGCCAAGTGCTGAACTTTGTTGCTTTGACAACTAACACCGCCCAGAGTGCTCCTCTTGGTAATCAAATCCACGTTCCATACATTAACGTGAGTGGGCATGAATTACGCATCTACTACTGCGTATGGATTGCATTAAATCTCGTCTTTAGATGCGCAAGATTTACGAAATTCGCGAGCGGCCAAGCCGAATGTACAATTGGTCCGCGCTAACAACCGCTCAGTTGGTGTGCGAGATTCCATGGAACATTCTTGGATCATCCCTCTTCTTTGTCTGCTGGTATTGGACGGTAGGGTTCGCGAGCTCGAGGGGCGGCTTCACATACTTGACCTACGGCATTCAATTCCCACTTTACTGGACCACAATCGCACTCACTGTTGCGTCTATGAGTCCTACGGCAGAGATTGCAGGATTATTATACTCATTCTTATTCACATTTGTGCTGACATTGTGGGTTTACGCATCCATTGTCGTTACCATTGTTCCTGATCTCTATTTTCAGTAATGGTGTCTTGCAGCCGTACCGCCAGCTTGGCTGGTGGCGTTGGATGTACCATTTATCGCCATTCACATATCTCATCGAGGCGTTGCTTGGACAAGGTGAGCTCCTTATCTAACTGTTATCTTGTGCTCATACTTCATTCCTTAGCCATCGGCCATATGCAGATTAATTGTTCGAGTAAAGAATTTGTCATTCTCGATCCTCCCTCCGGTCAGGCGTGTGGATCATACTTGCAACAGTATATTTCACGCAGTGGAGGATATGTTACTAACCCTAGCGCTCTAAATGGTTGTCAATTCTGTTCGGCGCGTACGACGGATGAATGGATGGGCCCTACTTTTAATATTTATTACGATAATCATTGGAGGGACTTTGGGATATTCTGGGCATATATTGCTTTCAACGTTGAGTGTTTCCCTTAGTTTGTGATCCTCACTAAATTGTTATGGTTATACAGACAATATCAGTTTATGCCTTCACATATTTGATACGGGTTCAATCCCATAAGGGTGTCATTGGATCGATTAGGAGGATTGCCGCATTCGTGTTCGACTCACTCAATTTTACCAAATAGTTAGAGCTACTGTATGTATGATGTGAGAGTGACCGGATTCAAGAGACGAAAGAGAGAATGTAACATGTTGGATAACAAGATGAGATGCAAGGGACTTGATCCTAAGGTAATGCACGGGACACCCTCAATACAGAACCTATTCTAGCTGCGCACGTCTCCAAGTCTCTCCTTAGCAGATAAGTGACGATGATGTCGCGAGAATAGTCAATGATCTTCTGCAGTTCATCTGCGGAACGCTGGCATTCGGATCGGTGCGTAAGAACCGAGCGAAGTTTGGGAAATAACTTCGAGATATTCCTGGCGAGGTCAACTTTGCCTTCAAAGTCTCCAGGAAAAGCTGCGAAACTTGTGATGGTGAGCTGTTGCAAGGGACTCATGAACGTAGGTGGCCCTTCTAGCAATGGTGTGTGGGGGAACGTCAATTGAAGAGGGAGCTCTAGACAATGGAGATGCTGTAATCGAGAGAACTGGCACAGCAGCGGCGACGGCGCAAAATGGACATTGTACTCGTTGATTATTGCGAACGTGTCAAGCTTCGGCCAGGACTTCGAGAACCCAATGAGGTCAGCTTCCGTGAAGCAATGGCCTATCCTATCCAGTCGGAATGATCTCATGGTCGGTCGGGATGCGAGAGCGGCTAAATCCTGCATCGCTAGTGGTGTTGCCCTCGAACCATTCCCCCGAAAGGTAAGTGAGTGGGCCCGAGAAAAGGTAGTATTGATCCGATCGCAAAGTGTTTTCCACACCAGCCCATCCGTCCCAAAGATTGAGATGGAGAGTGATAGAACTGAAGAAGACGTAAACCAGCCTCGGAAAAAGCTGTCGAAATCGGAAAAATTGCCTGTAATATAAAGCTTCTGGAGAGTTGGTGATGGGGAGCATGCGGTATGTATGTGGTCTGATGCGTCCGTTGTATCATAAGTAGGGAGAAATCTCAAATCGATTTTCAGCTCCTTGATCCTCCTGAGCCCTCTGAATGCATCAGCTATGGTGGGCCCAAAACTGTATCGCTGAATAGATGCTTGACCAGGTTCGAACTCGAGACTGAGCACCTCCAATCTTTCGAAGGCAAGACAGGTCTGGAGAAGATTTTGAGATGGGAAGCCTTGATATACAATTGTCACCAGCTCCGACGACTGGGACCTGAGCATATTTTGGAAACATTCTACGGCGCCGACCTCCGTCTGTGGAGCAGTATACGATACGGCGGTCAACGTGGGCGAGATAAGTGGAAGGGTGGAGTTGATCCACGAGGTCGATGTGCCATTCACCTGAGTAAGATTGAGGGAGAGGCTTTTCAGCCGTGGGAGTAAGGTCATGGTGGAGGTGAGACCCATGCTACTACTGAGTATGGGCCATAGGACCATCTCGCTCGCGTCTAGTGCCTTTATATTGAGATGCCGTATGCGGTTCAGGTATCCTAGTGCACGACTGCATATGTCCTCCTCGGTAAAAGGCTCTGTCAAGATCTATTCTGCCATCAATCTCAACACCAATTGAAATGGTGACACCGGAGGATACCTACCCAGTAACTGGCTGTCTGAGTCTTTTGAAAGACCAGCAAGCGGTCATCAGCGGATAAAGCAGTGGAATTTATGACCCGAGCTACGGGCTGGAGTGACGCCATTGTCTTCCACAACATATCAAGAGCGGAATCCGTCAGGGCTGGAGAAAGGAGGGCAATGTTGAGAAGGGCTTTTCGTTTCTCCTTCGCCTCCAATATTTCCTTATCAGTGTTCAGAGAGATTTCAAAGCATTGGAGAATATGTGCCCAGATATCCACGTTGCCCAACGTATGCAGTAAGGCCATTGCGTGTTGGTGGCGCGTAAATCGTGTCTTGGCACTTGACCGTCCGGATACTATGGCCGGTTGGGAGTCGGACAAGATTAAGGTAGGGCTCACGGAAAACGCGCTATGATCACATGCTGTTACCTGGGTGTGACCAGGGTCGTGAACGCGTCGTTGATGAGTCCGCTGGAGCGCGACAAACAGCAATCTGCATCTAGACGTTATAAATACTATAATCAACTTGACTTGGTAACATAAAGTTGTCATGGAGTCATTGACAGTCAAAAATATAAGTTTTCAGTGAATATATCTGATGCGAACAATGGATAGGGGCCAATGGTTGGAATGCTGTTTGCTTAATGGCCTTAGCAATAGGCCTTTTAATATTAAGAAGTGTTTAATTTTCTCCAGTTACGAGTGCCATTGAGAATATGGCTATGTTTTGCCTAAAAGTCACGATTTTCACTTTTCGTCACGTGATCAGTCACGGCGTTCCCGCTCAACCATTCTTTGAACTCCGGCATGATGCTATCAATGTCAATGGGGGCTCCGACGCAAACGCGTCCAGCCTGGAAACACGTGGAAGTACATACAAGAAGCTAAATGCAAAGTATTGTGGCAATAGTTAGTGGAGGGTGAGGTATAAATCTTCGTTCGACCTCCCAACCGGCCATAGTCTGTGTGGGTTTTCTGATCAAGGCCGAAACTCCGACAAACCAGAGCCATTGAAGCTGAGCGCAATGAAATGATCATCCCAAATATAATTTGTTCATGATCTTCATAAACTTGCACAACAGCTGGAAGGAAGACAAACTACAGGCATAGTGGTCCAAGCCTATAAATAAAAATACAATTGGTGGCATTGAAGACAATGCAATAGGAAGGTGCACTGAACATCTATGCATGGATGATATAGCAACCTCAAAGGCCATACAGACAATATCGGTTTATACCCTAACATACTTGACATGGGTGCAGTCCCATAGGGTGTCATTGAATCTATTAAGAGGATTGCTGTGTTCATTTTTGACTTGCTTAAGTTTGCTGAATAACTAGAGCCATTGTGCCAATTACACTGTGTAGATTACTTTGCATTTTCATAACCCCTTCCTAGGTACTCATTAGATGAGTGTGTGGCTTTTCTCAACACCGGCCCATGATCTTCTTGGGTATTGATAGTGGTTTCTCTGTTGAAATTACGAGCACTAGCTTGTTGCCCGGACCCATGGACCTCTTTATTTATCTGTTGCCTTTCTCTAGGAGGAATCCCTTTGCATGTTGCAAAGGGTCCCTGTCATTTTCCCCCTGTGTCACCTAAACTCAACATTTTCCTGTGTATTTAGGATGTTAGTTGCAGCCTTGTAGACCTGAGGCCCTCAGCTTCATTTTGTGGGCCTCAGTGTCACAAAATAGTGTATCAGATATACATTTGCCCTTTATTCCAGCACTATGCCTCCTCAGTTTCCCACTGTACTCATTGAAGTCAAGAGATATTTCGAGTTTGTTAACTTGACAGATGTTGATTCTTTACATGGAGACATAAATACAGTGGGGTATAGAATTAAATTTAAATCCACTGGCTAAGGCTATGTTCAAACTTGTACTATACAACAACTCCCAGCTCAACCACCCCCTAAGATCTGTGGGATTTCCAAGATCAGATTTTGATAACAAGCTGTTGCAAGAGTACCTCTGCTCAGCCTGTCCAGCAACTGTTTTTTGCTAAAGTGGCTATTTCATACCAAATACTATCCAAAGCTGAGTCTCTATCTGAGCTAGCCAACCTGTGGGAAATTTAGATATGACAACCCTTTTTTAACCTACAGTTGACTCTGCTATAACCCATACCTGCAATAACCCATACTCTGCAATACCAATACCCCATAGCTTGTTGGCTCTCCAAAGTTGGTTTGTGGGGGTTTTGATGGCAGAACCCATAGCCCCTCCAAGGAAGATAAACCCCATAGTGCCAATGCCTATACTGTATATAGTAAATATATTATTCTGGAGTGTAACATTTGAGCACTTACATGATGGTTGACTTCCAAAAGTTGAATTGTTGAGCTCCCTTGAATTTCAACAAACATTCTCTATGTCCATGTGTCTCCAAAACTACTTCAGATTCTTGAAAAAGAGCTCACCAAACTCAAGGGTGTCTCATGCCGTTTTGGTTTCATAGATAGGTCCCTCATTCCAATAGTAGAGATATTATTTTTAATTAAATTTTAATCAATTTTTTTAATATCTTTCTCAAACCCCATACTCTGCAATAACCCATAGCAAAAACCTTCCACGAACTGCTATGGGTTATGACAGAGTCAACTATATTGTCCACGTGTGCCAGTTCTCGGACTTGCATCAACCTCGATGCCATTGTAGTCCTATGCCCTGATAGTGCTAAGTGTGCTTCCACAAAGCATATTCGGGTATCCATCAGAGCTGACAATTTGAATGCTAGTAGTCACCTACAATTGGTAATAGCCGAAAATATTTCACTTTGCTCCGTACTCTGCAATCTCACAAGTCTTGGCTTTTGGCACCTGTCATTCTTCATCGAACATATTCACATCAAACTCACCGACACTAACATCAGCAGATTCCCTCCCCAGAACCATTGTCACATCCATGAAACGTGAGATTTCAGTTCAGCCTGATACTCAGCCCACTCACGTGTGTTTCTGGGCCAACAGATTGCTATCTGAAGCATGGAATTACTGCTCATTGTACGGCTCAAGGCGTACAGTGCCCTAAGGAAAGTTTATTTACATTGGTTTGGCTCTGATCAACAAAGTTCTTCCCCCACACTTGCCACATCAGCAGGGCCATGCCAAAAATACCTGGATCTAAAAATACTACTCCTGAGCTTCGATCTCTCATCTACCAAAAGGCCAAAGAGAATGTTCCAATCCAGGAAATTGCCTCTTTTGTTGGAAGGACCCGTCAGGCCGTTTACCAGATTCTCAAGAACTACGATACCCGTGGCCATTTCAATGATGCACCCCGTTCCGGTAGACCTCCTAAATTAGATGACAGGTCAATTCGCCATCTCAAGATTTCCCTTTCCCAAAACAGACGCCAATCTCTCTCTACACTCACCCAAACTATCAATAATTCCCGGGACAGTCCAGTCAATGCAACCACTGTTTGGAGGGCCCTGAAGGTTCATTTGGATATGAAGGGACACATTGCAGTCAAGAAACCATTTTTGAAGGCTGAACATAAGAAGGCACGGCTGGATTGGGCAAAGGATCATTTGGGGTGGGGAGAGGAGGATTGGAACCAGGTCATTTGGACAGATGAAGCTTCTGTGGAGATTGGAGAACATTCTAGGGTGGTCTGGGTATGGAGGAGACCAGATGAGAAGTATGATGATCAGTGTCTTGCCCCCACATTCAAGTCTGGAAGGCAGAGTGTCATGATTTGGGGGTATATAGCACATGGGAGGCTTGGCCCACTCATGAGAATCCCAAAGGATGCCAGAAAGGGAGTTGATTATGTTAAATCAATCCTAAATGGTCCTCTTTGGGATATCTATGAGGAGCTGAGTGAGGAGAGAGGGCAGGTAGCAGTCATGGAAGATGGGGCTCCAATCCACAGGTGCAAGGCTGCAAAAGAATGGCGCACCAACCAGGATGTGGTCATCCTTCCCCATCCTGCACAATCTCCAGACCTCAACCCAATTGAACATGTTTGGGCTGTGGTGAAAAATAGGATCAATCAAAGACCTGATCTTCCAAAAAATGTAGATCAGTTGTGGGAGGTGATTCAGGAGGAGTGGGCAAAGATTGACTTGGAACTTGTAAACTCTATAATTGCTAGCATGCCTACTAGGGTAGAGGCACTCCTGAATGCTAAGGGAGGGTCTACCAAGTATTAGATTGCAGGTTTATAGAGTAGTTCTCATATAAAAGCCAATTTTTTCGAAACAATGTTTTTGTTTGTTTGGATGTAAATAAACTTTCCTTAGGGCACTGTACAGTTGATACCTACAGACAATATTAGTCTGGTAGGGCTGAGGCAAAATCTCACAAGTCAGCCGGAAGACCTGGAACCCCTTTCATTATGTATAGATTTACCATGCTGGCTATAGCTATCTCCAACCTGATTTGAGGGGGAGATTTAAACGGACCCAATTACCATTGGCTTGGGGAAGGGGACGTGGCGTAGATTATACACACTCGAGTCAATCAAGTTGCTAGCCTAACCTATAAATGGGGTCTAAGCACCAAGCCTATTCTTGGCTCCGCATGTCTCCATCTCCAAGTCCCTCCTAAGTAGATAAGCAACAACGATGTCCCGAAAACAATCAATGATCTTCTGAAGCTCGTTTACAAAACTTTGGCAATTGGTCCGGTACGTCAGAATTAGGCGGAGTTTGGGAAATAGCATCGAAATATTCCTGGCGAGGTCGATTTTACCTTCAAACTCGTTGGGAAACTTGTCGAAGCTCGTGATGGTGAGTTGTTGTAAGGGGCTTATGAATGTAGGCAGCCCTTCCAGCAATGGTGCCCGAGGGAACGTCAACCGAAGAGGGAGCTCTAGACAACGGAGATGCTGCAATCGAGAAAACTGGCACAGTAATGATGCCTCGAAATGGATATTGTACTCGTTGGTTATTGCGAACGTCTCGAGCTTCGGCCAGGACTTCGAGAGCCCAATGAGGTCAGCTTCTGTGAAAGAATGACGTATCCAGTCCAGTCGGAACGATCTCATGGTCGGTCGGGAGGCGAGATCAACTAGATCCTGCATTGCGAGTGGTTTTGCTGCGCAGCCATTTCCCCGCAACGTAAGTGAGTGGACTCGAGAACACTTGGTTTTAATCCGATCACAAAGTTTTTTCCACACCAATCCATTTGTCCCAAATATTGAAATGGAGAGTGATAGAACTGAAGAAGACTTGAACTGGCCTCCGAAAAAGTTATCGAAATCGGAGGAATCGCCTGCAATATAAAGCTTCTCAAGAGTTCGTGATGGTACGTACGCCACGTGCATGTGATCTGATGCGTGCGTTGTGTCATAGATCCGGAAGAATCTCAAATCGATCCTCAGCTCCTTAAGCCGCCTGAGCCCTCTGAATACATCGGCTATGGTGGGCCCAAACCTGTAGCGCTGAATAGATGCTTGACCGAGTTCGAACTCGAGATTGAGCACCTCTAGTCTTTCGAAGGCAAGACAAGTCTGGAGGAGGTTTTGAGACGGGAAACCTTTATACGCAATTTTCACCAGGTCCGACGACTGGGATCCGAGCATATTTTGAAAACATTCTACGGCGCTGGTCTCTGTCGGTGAGACAGTGTATGATACGGCGGCCAAGGTTGGCGAAATAAGTGGAAGGGTGGAGTTGATCCACGAGGTTGATGTGCCATTCACCTGAGTAAGATTGAGGGAGAGGCTTTTCAGCCGTGGGAGTAAGGTCGTGGTGGAGATGAGACCTATGATGCTGCTGAGGATAGGCCATAGGACCATCTCGCTCGTGTCTGGTGTCATTATGTTAAGATGTTGTATGCGATTCAGGTACCCCAGTGCACGACCACGCACGCTCTCCTCGGTAAATGGCTTTCTCAACATCTATTCCATCAACCTCAACACCAACTAAAGTGGTTGTGTTGGAAGGTACCTACCCAGTAACCGCCTATGCGAGTCTGTTGAAAGGACAAGAAACAGTCATCAGCAGATGACGCAGTGGAATTTATGACCCGAGCTACGGGCTGGAGCGATGCCATTGTCTTCCACAGCATATCGAGAGCGGGACCCGCCAGGGCCGGAGAAAGGAGGGCGATGTTGAGAAGGGCCTTCCGTTTCTCCTTCGCCTCCGATATTCCCCCATCAGTATCTAGAGAGATTTCAAAGTACTGGAGAATATGGGCCCAGACGTCCACATTACCCAGCGTGTACGGGAAGGCCATTGCGTGCTGGTGGTATGCAGGTCGTGTTTTGATATTTATCCGTCCGGATATGTGCGGTCTTCCCGATCAAATCCGAAACTCCGACAAACCAGAGCCGTTGAAGCCGAGCGCGGGTTCTTCCCCCAGCCAATCTGGATGCACTCGATGAAATGATTATCCCAAGTACAATTCGTTCATGATCTCCGTAAACCCGTACAACAGCTGGAAGGAAGATGAACTATGGGTACAGCGGTCCAAGCCTATAAATAAAAATACAACTAGTGAAATCGAAGACAATGCGATGGGGAGGTGTGCTGAACGTCTATGCATGGATGGTGTGGCGACGCAAAAAAAAAAAGATAAAATGAGAAAGTAATCAAAAACTGGAGAATGGATTTATTGGCATAGACGACCACATCCCCTTTCCGCGGGTGTTTCTGGTTCCTATACTTGGAGTCAGTCAAGGTGACCTAGCCGGAACTATGACTAAGACATACAGGTTCACGGAAACTGAGGTCCGCAACAGCGGCACCGGCAATTGGTAGCGGAGATGCCGAAGTAAACATGATGACTTCAGAGAGAAACAATTGTCAGCACCCTAGCAACATCTGCCCGAGAAGATAACGACGTACAAGAGGACAAGATAAAAGCGGCGAATATTTTACAGTTCATATCGTGATTGGTTGTTAACAGTGAGCAGGTGATGATTTGTTTGACCAAGATAGCGGGAGGTGCAAAATGTTTCACGGCTCTCTTCACAGGGGGAGTGAGGTCTTCCGAAACACATTGTCTCAAGGTCTTATAATGCTCACAGCGAGGCACTCACTTCAAAGGGAGCACCGAATTCGGATAAGCCACTAGAACTTTGAAACGGCTGATGTAGTGCAACCCCACAGAACACATGCTGCTTCGGGGCAGACCCGAACTGCTTCTATTGAGTTTGCTCTCCTACCCCCACCGGATTCTACGAGCGCCTATCGTGCCTCATTGAAGAGAATGACTGAATATGGACGAGATTTCTTTTTTTGGAACAAACACGTTTGTTTCGCGAACGTCACATCTCCTCCTTATTTCGTCAGAACACCTCTTCTTCTATTGCGCCTGCAGGTTCTTCCCAAAAATACACAATTGCATGTCATTTGGTAACTAGCTGACTGAATTATTTATCAGGCTGTGCCTTGTGTCGGGAGGCAACTGGAACAATAAGCGCCCGATGCCGGTGAGGAACCCTGAGCAGGACGAGGTTGACAGCCTTTGCCGATATGCACAAGGTCTTGGCACGGGGTAAGTAGTTGGAGCAAACAAAGTAGCTTCCCGGTCGGGATCGTTTTGGAATCAAGCTCTTATCGAACTTATCAGCTGAAAGAAGCTCAGGGTCTACCGTATGTATTTCGGGAGACATACTAATACGATGTCAGAACAGTGCGCCCAACGGATATACCATTTGCATATATGAATCCGAGATCAACGCGCAATCCAGAGAGGTGTTATGAACTGGACTTTCCCGCTCATCTAGGACTCATGCGGCCCCGCGTGATACCAGCGAGTTGACACACCATAATGAACAGTATGAAGCGGCTGGCCCCTAGGGCACACTATACCCGCCTTCAGGCTGAGAGAAGGCTTCTCGGTTCACACAACTTCAGGAGTCTCACAACCTGGTCTGCTTCTGTTGACTGGCAACGCCACACGATAGATGGATTCGATAACATCAAGTGACCTGACTGCTGCTAAATGTGCAAATTGACTGACGGTGCGGGCTTAGAAACATACACTCCTCGATCTCTTTCCTCTTCCCACAGAGAATCAACAGAAATTTTACGCGTTTTTGATTTGATCTTGACACGACTCGGAACTCTACGTACATGAATAACGCATTGGAAATAAGAAGGGACGAGCGAGGGATTATGTGTGTGGAAAGCAATGAAGGAGAAGTCAATTACGCGATGGGGGAGCGTCTCGGGTGGATGATGCAAGAGGTGTGGAGTGATATATAGTCGGAAAGTCCTTCCTCTACACTCTGCGTCTCTATGCGAATGCAGCTTGCTCAGTTTTTCCAGATTCACTGAGGCTGTAATTCTCGCCCTTGGCAAATGCCCGTGTGCATTGTGCCATCGTAACGGATCTAATAGCACAAAACAGGTGTTAATGCATCAGTGGACGAAGGAAGGGAAGCAACAGCGATTAAAACTCACGCTCTCGAAATTGGGTCAGTCTGATAGAAATTTGTGATTGGTCTCTTGAACGCGGCACCACCAATCTTTACACCCGCTGTCCCCTCCTTGATCCGCCGAATACCAGCGAGTGCAATGTCCGAGGATGTCTTCTCTGTGGAATCATACCTCACAAGGGCAGGTGAAATCTCCCACATCCTATCCCTCAGCTCCAGCGCATCGCTATACGGCAGCTGTGCCCCGAGCACCTCCGATAGTGCACGGATGATCTTCCAATCTTCTCGCGCCGCACCAGGAGGACCAACTGCGGCACGACCCAGCTGTGCACGCCCTTCAGTGTTCACACACGTTGTTCCCTTCTCAGTATACGCAGAGCCAGGCAAGCAGACATCTGCAAGCTGGGCACCGAGATCGCCGTGGTGTCCTTGGTAAACGACGAAGGCATTGGCAGGGATCGACTTGAGATCGATCTCGTCGGCGTTGAGGAGGTAGATAAACTTGGGCTTCGTTTGTGATGCAGCACGCGAAGGTACGAAGCCTACGTCATATGCCGCCGCACGCGAAGCTGCCCGTTGCAAAACACTAAACCCATTCCACTCAGGAGTGATTAGCCTGCCCTTCTCTTTCTCAGCCAGCTTGGAAAGCGCGCCATAGACGGCAGCAGAATCAGAGTGTTCTGATAGAGCACTACCGACGATGACCATAGGTTTCTTCGCAGCCTTCCACTTCCTGGTGAACGCACTATCGGCGGCCTTGCCGGAAACAAACGCCTCCAAAGCGTTAGCATCGCTGCCGAGATATTCGTAACCGTATGTCGTATCTGCCCGCTCACCGATAAAACCGATTTCCAAGGGCGTGTGCAGCCAACTCCTGCGAATGCGTGAGTTGAGAACGGCAGCTTCGTGCCTGGGATTGGTGCCGACGAGGAGGATAGCGTCTGCCTCGTCAACGCCAGGAATCGTGGCATTGAAGAGGTAGTTGGAACGGATGTCTACACCGTGGACGGGAGGAAGGTGACCGTTGGACTGGTCGAGAGCAAGATTATCGGAGTTGAGGCGGTTGAGTAGATCCTTGAGGGCAACGAGAGATTCTGTATCGGCGAGGTGACCAGCGATAGCTTGGATTTCGTTGCCGGTCGCGCCGGAAGCCGCGAGACCATTAGCAATGGCCGTCAACGCGTCTTCCCATGTAGCGGCAACGAAACGATCCTCCCTTTTGATCAAAGGGTTCGTTAGCCGCTGGAATTTAAGGCCATCATAAGAATAGCGTGTCTTGTCGCTGATCCATTCTTCATTGACGTCGTCGTTAGTCTTGGGTTGTATCCTCATGACTTGAACACCACGAGAATCAATCCTAATGTTCGAACCCACAGCATCTAGGACATCCACACTCTCGGTGTTCTTCAGCTCCCAAGGGCGGGCATGGTAGGCGTAGGGTTTACTTGTCAGAGCGCCGACGGGACATAGATCGACGATGTTACCCGATAGTTCGGAGTCCATAGTCTTTTCGATATAAGTGCCAATTTGCATGTCATTTCCACGACCAGTGGTACCAAACTCCTCGACACCAGCTACTTCGTTGGCGAAACGCACGCATCGCGTACACTGAATACACCTGTTCATGGAGGTCTTGACAAGGGGACCAAGATCCTTGTTTTCCACGGCACGCTTGCCAGTGACCTCGTGGAATCGCGAGCGGTCAGAACCATAGCGCATGGACTGGTCTTGAAGATCACACTCTCCTCCCTGGTCACAAATAGGGCAGTCGAGTGGATGATTAGCCAGAAGGAATTCCATGACACCCTCCCTGTAAGCTTAATTAATTAGGAAAGAAAAACTGGGAGAAAAGCCGAATGTGCGAACCGTGCTTCATGTACGAGGGGCGTATTGGTAAATACTTTACTGCCTGGCATAGCAGGCATTGCACTTCTCCACAGGTCAGCTGGTACAAATGTGGTCAGCGGGGCGACGTACCAAGATGCCACCGGTTTAGGTGATCGTTCAACCTCAACTAAACACATACGACAGTTTCCAGCAATTGCCAGCCTAATTAAAGCATCAGACGGAGGCGCGTTGGCTGTAGAATGAATCCAAACCTGTCATGATAACAGAACCTTCACAGGAGTTCAGTCGGCTTGACTACTAGAAGCGATGAAGGTATAACATACCTCGGTATTGTCGCTCCTGCAGCTTCGCATGCTTGTATCAGAGCAGAGCCTTAATAAACGTCATTAGAAAAAAGATCGTCCATATACGAGGGTTCGGACACACCTTGGGGAACGGTTACTTCTTTGCCATCGACTGTCAGTGTAATGTCTGCATTGCGTGCGGAAGATGTCGTGATCGTACGGCGACCTGTTGAAACGGGTGAAAACACGGTCCGAGAAGGAGATTCCAACAAGGGACACACCAGTGGTTGCGACTTTTCCGAATAGCCCCGTCGAGGATGGCCGGGACGCAGAAGAAACGATGCGCAGCATCAGACACGACGACTGCTAAGAAGAAGAAGGGATGGTGGTAGAGGAGGGCAACAGGCCACAGAGCAGTTCGGAGGACGTGCTGGGCGATGGCTGGCGAATTTCGGGACCTTGCCTCGTCACGCGCGCCCGTCACACTCTCCGTCCAACCACCGCTCACCAATTTCACATTCCCACACTTTTACGCGGAGTCCAAACCTGGGTATCTCCGACTCCATCCATCATCCGGCTAAGTTGAATTTAAAATACAGTGTTCCCACACTCCTTTATACACGGTTTTGTTTCATTGATCTCAAGTCCTAAGTGTCAAAGAACTCGGATTCAGGGCACTATCGTCTCTCTGTATTTTCCCGGAAATGTACAGTCGGCTAGTCATGTATTGTACGCTGTATTGTATCTGATTGTATCATGGCCAGATTTTCCACTGAAAATAGCGAAAAGGATGCCACTTTCAGGATCTGGTTTCCAGATGTCTTGTAAAGTGCTCTATAAGATATTTCGGGTGTATGCAACCACGTTGGTAAAACACCTTCCCTATTTGTGCGCTTCCAGTCGGATCTCAAAGACATGTGGTCGGTCTACGAGGCCAAGCCCTTGACGTCGTGGGCACTCTTAAGATTTTTGTCAGTGACAAGGATCGACCAGCAGCGGCAATGGTGGACTTCAAACGTACGACTGTTGATAAAATACCAAAGTGGAGTTAAATGGGACTCTGCAATAACCTCAAAAAAGAAAACAGTCGATTTGGGGTTGAATTCCTCATTTAGTTAGGCTACCATCCTGGGCACGGTAAGAATAATCGTCGACAAGCATGGCTTTGAGCAGTGAGCCACAATAACTAGGTGTTGGGGCATACCAGCTGACGCGTTAGCATATGGGTGATGTTCCGTGGCACATGCGGAAAGCTTGTTGTATGCAAGTATCTTGAGCCATGAGGAGATCGATCTTTGGCACTGCTCATTTCGAAATATATATTTCCAAGTCACAATATATTTTGGACCATTGCAATATTTCGAGTTGTGGGCAATGGTTTGAAATACGTTCTGATATTACAAGGAGTTTAGTCGATTACAATGTCGTACAATCGAATGGTGAATTTGCTGACGCGTTAGGCGAAAATACACCCCCTTTGTTCATGGGAGTAATTCTATCGCTGAGCATGTTTCCAATGAGCTAGGATTCCTTCATAGGGACGGAGGTGACAGGGGACTTATAAATTCACTGAAAATTGCTCGTATTGGGTGCACGGAGTGTACCGAATTGGGGAAGATGGCCCAAATTGCTGCTGGTGTGGTGGGCTTAGATACTGCCCGAGTTGTATGGCGTAGCCGCGCCATATCAACTGATGATAGATTAATCATGTGCTCAGCTTTCCCGGTGTTGCTTCGATAAGTTGTGCTATGCACTATGTATCAACATAAAGGCAGCTGTTGACGAATAAAAGGAGTCATGAGTCCAGTCCAAGATCTTGCCCATAGTTGTATTCAAAATCCAAATCCAAACCAACTCCAAATAGAGAGACAAGTAACAGAGCGACTCAAGGAACGTAAACGACCAACAACGCATTAACGACCAACTTCTCCAACTCCCCCGCCGATACAAAATACACATGTTCAACACCCACCGGCACACTAGCCTTGGGTATCCCATATGGCCTCCCATCCCACTGCTGCTCCGCCAAAATATGAACATCCGCATCAGCCAACGAAATCCCTCCGCTCTCTTCGACCTTGGTCCGCAAAATATCCGCCTCCGTCTCACCTAATTCATGCCCCCCAGGCCCATAATAACCCCCACCGCTACTAAATGCGCCACGCACAGGGGGCGCCTCATCCCGAGACGGTACACCATATCCGCGCTGGACATTAAATCCAGGCATACGTGCGGTACTCAAGAGCGATCTGCTTGGGTGGCCATTCGTGATATCCTCCGTGGGGAACTGGATTGTCATATTGGCGGGCCAGACGTAGCCTCCGGCTGTCCACTGCACCTCGGGCGAGAACTTATACATCTTGAAAGCCTGCCATAATAGTGCGTCTCCGCCTTTCAACTATGTCTGAACATCAGCCTCGACCCTTTTCATTGACGGATATTCTGCAACTCACCTCTGGAATCAACGACTCCGCCAAGACCTCGCTAGGATCCGCGTTATACGAGTGGCTCAAAAAGAAACCCAACTTTTTCCCCCTCGACATGTTCAAAATCGGACTAAGGAGGTCAAAAAACCTATCACTGGGTGTAATCAATGCATCCGTCGCACCCGGCACAACACCACCACCCGGACCCACCAACGCCGCCGTGTCCGCAAAAGCCCTCATATACACCCCATATGAAATCGACAACCGACACCCACTCTGCACAGTATCAACCTCATAGTCGCAATCTCCCAAAAACGCAACCCAGTCCAGATCTCCATGCTTCCCACCCCTGCCTACGAATCTCTCCATTTCTCCCTGACTAGGTTCGTGTACAATAACCGCCCCGCCGCGGTGTCGCACTGGGAGTGTCACGACGATCGTCGCCGACCGTCCATCATTTCGCAGACTTATCGGCTGACGACCCATCCGTCCACCGCTCACTACCACCTCAAGTTTATCACGCACGGCGGAAAGATAGTGACCAGCTGGTAAACCCGGAAACAATTCATTACGCACCGCATCGAGGATCGGATGATTGGCGATCTCGAGGGAGGTGGTGAGTGGGAGGTTGGGTGGGAAGAACAGGGACTCGCGATCGCCGTATGCGTCTAGATCGGAGGTTTGATGTGGTCTGCAGGCTGCGATGAGGACATCGAGGGCTGGAGGTGTATCCTCCAATACGTTGATTGGGAAATCCAGTGAGTGGGTTATGCCACTCTAAACAAAATGATCCAACGTGAGCTTTGAATGTTGTGTGAAAGGACACAATTCCCACCTTGGATCGGAAGAATAACACTAACTGACTGGAATCTGGCACAGGAATCCGTCCCGTAATCGCAAACTGTCGATTCTTCACATCCAAGAGCCTTGACACACTCTCACGAAACGCCACTTCATCCCTACTCGGATACGCTGCACCCTCTGGGGGGAGAGGGCGACGGGCCGCGGCGGGTGTCCGCGCGACCTTTTCGACTTGGAAATCATTGGTACTTGGCGATCGGGCTAGATAAGGTGAAGGGCTGGGGAGCGTACCACCCGCAGAGAGTGTGGGGGACGCGGTGCGGCTGATTGGGGGCATGCCGTACATTGCTGGTGTGCAAGAGATGGGGAAGTGATAAGGAGAGGTTATTATACTACAGGTGCATGTGCTCGCAACGTGTTAGTCAGGAGGTTGAGATAATCAGCAACGGCTAATATGTTGTTTAGCGCCCGTTCACGAAAGGTGTCATTACGCTCAGTAGTGCATGTCTCTGCTGCCCCAGATACCTTTCCCTCCCACGCGTAGCATCTCCTTCACAGCTTCAAGCGGTACTAGCACCGCTCAATTATTATCCGACTCTCCCCTAGATAGAAGCACCATATACCTTTGTCGCAACCTTTGAAGCCGCCTTATCAGATATTGCTCACATCGTCCCAATCACGTTGTGATATCCTGCACCCAGCATTGCACCAGTAATATGCTCCACCTCGTTTGACGCGCTCTCATCTCCAGCTGCCGTTCGACAAGCAGACAAAAATGCAAGATCAGCATGATGCATCAAATGCATCAACGGAATCCCGCCACGACCCACTAACGTACCACAGCTATGCCAGCTGAGTCGTCTTTGGGATATGTTCCCTTTGCATCCTTTGCAAGGGTCCCTTCTGTCTTGATACCGGTTTCGTAATGCCGGCCTGACTATACGTACTGGTAAAACTTCCACAATTCTGGATTTGATTACACTAGCTGAACGAGGTCGTGTTCGCAGCGAGTATTGTCGAGTATGTTGGTCCCGAAAAGTATGCTACAATGTTGTATGTATCGTGATATATTGACGAGACCGGAATAAAGTGTACCATAAATCACTTGGTAAGCAGGCGTAAAGGAAGCAAGCAAAAACCACATACCAAGGTTCAATCCAATCCGAAAATAACTCCTTATAAACTGTGGCCTTAATCGGCACACTATCGCTCGCCAAAATTGCCAAAAACCGCTTACCACAACTCATCCCGTCCAAATCCACAAGATATCCGTATCGCCAGTGCCCTCAAAGCGGTACCGCGTCCCCAAATTGATTATCATGCTTAAATGCATCCTCACCACCAGGATATAGCCCCGCTGTCACAGCCTTGACAAACGCCGCATCCATCACTTCGCCATTGAGGCCTGTCGCCGATACACATGTGCTGACACACGGGTTCGAGTTAGGCAGGCCATCGAATTTGACAATACGATTAAGTGTAGAGATCGTAGGGGTGCGTACAGGGTACAAGGTAGATATGCTACGCCAGTCAGAGAAAAAGCGACGTCGAAAGTGATGTGTATATGGCGCTTGGTAGAAATCGATGACACTTCACGAATTTGAAGTCACTTCTCGGCGAGGTAGGGTCGATGGGTGGAGGATGCGGGGTAATAGTCTTTCGCTTGGGCGATAAAAAGGTTGCGGAGGGAAGAAACGAGATGGTAGCCGTTGTGTTGTGTGGACAGGTGCGGCGCCATGACTGCCACATGTTGCCGTAAGCTTCCCAACCTAAGATGAGTGGGCCACCGAGCACGGTGCCAATACCAGTCGAAAGATTTGGAGGGTGGAGCTGGGTCCTGCACGGTACTCATAGAAAATGAGGACGCGGCCCTCTACTTGAGCATTAATGGAAAAATCCACATCTGGAAGCTGCAAAAGTCGGAGAGATGAGAGGAGACGCATTTGAGGGCCGATCACCTTGCTTTCGAATTTCGAGAGCATAACGCAGAAGAGGTGCCGGCGCCAAAATTGGAGTCTTCAAATGCGTTATTCATTATGATCGCTGAGGCCCAGAATCCGCCATTGCGATTGCGGACGAGGTGGATGGCGGGAAGTGGAAAATATAGACAGGACAGCGTGCGTCCCCAAACTCTGAGACCCTGGTGGCAGCAGACGGTATGGAACGGACCTGGACAATTCTCTGGCCAATTTATTCATCAGGATGGTACCAAAACAGATCGATGCCGCCCATGGACGCATCAAGCTCGTCGAGCCTGTCGTGGCGGCCGCAAGGAGAGTTTAAGGTATGGGTTGTGTTAGAAGAGACGCCGGTGTAAATGTAGGGGAACAGGAGGACATCTTGAAAGCATGCCACAATAACGAACTATATCCGTGTCACGCGGCGCCAGCGCTTCAGCCGCGATCCTTTTCATTAAAGGACTCTACAAGCCACTCATGGAATCAAATAATTCAGCCAGGGCCCTTCTGGGTTCCCCCCTCGCCCTTAATCTACTTAATTTTTAAACCATCTGCATGATATGACTTACTCCCTATAAGGGTCCTCTCCTTTTCCAAACACCACTGTATCTGGTGGAAGAGTGCAAGTTTCATTGGTACTGCGGAAAGTGTCAGCATAAAGAAAGCGTAAAGTAGGATAGTCACTCCAGCTAGGGTAAGGATATTAGGGCTGGTTTAGGGGAGACCACCGAGAAAGGTGAGTAAACAGCTCTCGGCGACGGAAGACAAAACGCGAAGTACTCAGAAAATGTCACCGCCTTTTCAAAGACACATAACTAATGGCTGGATCGTATTCGTAAGCGAGTTCTATCCTCGTGGCTATAGCAGTGGGGATAATAGCCATCAAAGTTATACAAGCAGCATTCTGATGGACTCAAGGCAAGGTATTTGTAGGAAGTCGACCAGGCATTCAAATATTCATCACATCCCTGACCCTAACTTCTCCTGCTCCGGTACTCCCGCGGCTCCATTCCAGTTGATAAGTTGAACAACTCATGTACACGACAAACTCGCATTACTACAATGGACCAAATGTTCTGAGCCCCACTTGCGGCGAAAAGGCACTGTACGATGCCTTGGTGTAAAGCAAGGGTACGCGACTCGAAACACACACCGAGTCCATCTTGTCTGTAACACCTGACACTGGTTGCAGTTATTTGTGACGACGCATGCTGGACTATAATCGGGATCGGCGCTGCTTAGTGCAACTGTACAGCAGGCACAACCGCGGGCGCAGATAGCGAGGAATTTTATCTCGAAATGATGTATCGTTCATGATAACTTGATTTGGGCGTTGTGCTGATGTGTTTGCCACAGTTACGCACTATTTACGTTTTCCAGATACAAAACACAGATGAATCCAGTCGAAGGGGAGAAAAGTAATGCAATGCTGTGTGGAACCTAACAAAACTGTGACTCCCTTGAGATAAGTGCATCAGGAAACCGTTATCGGTTTCTGTTTCGCATCTGCGCACCTGCGTGATTGGATTTGGTCCTTGTTGCATATCTCCCGATAATACTATGTTTGTAACACAACGAAATCCGGGGTTGCTGTAGTGGAGCCGAGATGATGCTCTGGTACGAGTCTTCCCCCGGCTCTGATGCACCATCGTTATGTCCTTTGGGGCCCAAAGCTCGGTGCCTACCCCGCTGAAGACTCAATTTGAGTGGGAGTTTTTTCCGATTTGTCCGCTGAGTCCAAGCCTTTCCGTGGCACGTCCACTGTACAGAGTAATCCAAAACTTGGGCATAAACTGCGCTGGCACGTATAGCGAGCGTAGGGGAGATGAGTAACGGTGGAAGCATTAAACTTTGATATTACATATCTACTGGCAATACTTTTACAGCAGGCTTCATGTAACATACAGTACATTACGCGCCATAATGTACAAATGGAACCCAGAATGTATATGAGTTGTGGTCCGACTCTCGCATCTCTCTCACAGCTGCATGCAGCGCTTCCGCCGCTCGATCGCTATCCGGCTCTCCTCCAGACAGGAGCATCTTATACACTGTTGTAGCGACCCTCGAAGCAGCCTTATCGGGTATTGTCCACATTGTCCCAATCACATTGCGATATCCCACACCCAACATCGCACTAGTAATATGCACCGCCTCGTCTGATATGTTCTCATCCCCAGTCGCCGTTTGACAAGCAGATAAGAACGCAAGATCTGCATGATCAGATGGCTTGGTGACAATGTCCATGATGGTCAGACGGCGATCATGAAGGCAGAAACCACTCTGCGTGGGCTCATTCTTGTCCTGGACAGCGTGACATGCGAAGTGAACCCAGCTGCTGTTTGCCATGTGTGTCAGTACCTGTTCTCCAGTCGCCTGCTCATTTCGAATTGTCTCGAAGCTCCACCGAGGGTCGCCAGAGAACAGCTTTTGTATCTTCGCAATTTCCACACCAGCGCCTGGAAGCGGGCTTTGACCAGGTGTGTTGGTCATGGCGATGCCAACAAGTTGGTTGAATGGCCGGTGTCTCACCGATCTCGCCTCGAGTAAGGCATTAATCGTGGGTATGTATGATGAGACAACGTAGTTAAATGTTCCATCTATCTTGGTTCCTGTTGTACGGCAGGCAGCGTGGAGCGGAAAGAATGTGAGAGGGCCGGTGGGACACCACCAAATGCGGGGAAGGTGAGATGATTCAGATCCAGTTGTCTAGAACCAATATCAGTACATATATCTGGTGAGAGCAAGTATCCATTACCATCATTCCTAAGGCTTGCAGGACAGGATAAGTGATCTTTGAATATATTTGCTCGAGAATCTCTATTATGCGTGAGCCATCCACTGCTTGGGCTGGTCGACCAGCACGGCCCTCCCATCTCCGAGTCCGATGAGGGTTTACGAGATATTGCCGCAGTAAGTCGTGCATCTTTGTTAAATCGTCGTAGTAAAGTTTGTTTAATGGGATATGAAACACCTGGTCTCTTCCTCGCTCAAGCACTAATGCGTCACAACGGCGCTTATGGACATTAATGACGACCACGGGTCCTGAGCTAGCGGCTCCCATGAGAGCGGAGACCTTCTTTGGAAGAAGGAAGTCATCAAAGTTTGGGAGTAACCGGATGTCCTGCACGAGCAAATCCCACTTCTCTGCAAGGCGATGATGACGTCGAGTTTCTTCCTCAAGAGAGACAAGATTCTTGATTTCATCAGGTGCGATTGGATTGTACCCTCGAGTAGCTGCACTTTGAAGCTCGCGAGAGACTTGGGTGAATTCGGCACAAAGATCTGGATAGGCAAGATAGAGATGGTCGACCGAAGTTCGGAGGTGGAATAGCTGATTCCATACGACTGAACGTCCTTGCTCGAGCCACTCGAGCGCAAGATCAGGATGGCCGAGCTCCAGGGCGAGTGCAGCAGCCTCCCGTGGAAGATCACCAAGGTTGGTGAGTTGCGAATGGCGAGTAGCGATGGGATCTCCGATCCAAGCAACTTGTGGAAGAAGAATGATGGCTTGACGGTATGGGTCTAAAGCAGAAGGTGGGTCCCGCTTGGTTTCTAAACGAGCCCACTGTTGGAATGCGCGGCATCGGGCCAGTGTTGGGCCAATGTTGGAAGTCGCAGCCAACCGAAAATATGAAATGGCCTCGGCCAAATCGCTCAACGACCTAGTATGATCGAACCGACTTTCAAAAGAAATTCCAAGGTTCCTGAAGTACAGCGATTTGTTAGGATGGTTGTCGGGAGTGAGCAACATGGCCTGCTGGAAATTCTCAATGGTCTTCTCGAGGTCACTCAGTGTCCTTGTGTGTTGAAATTGAGTCAAGAGGCAACTCCCGAGGCCATTGAAGTAAGAGGGTTTGTCGGGACGACCATCGGGAGTGAGAGACACAGCCTGCTGAAGATTCTCAATGGCTGCCTCCAAGTCACTTAAGATCCCTGTGTGCTGAAACCAACTCCTGAGGGAAAGCCCCACGTTGTTGAGATACCCTGCTTTGTCCGGGTGGTGACTAGGAATGAGAGACACAGCCTGTTGTTGATTTGCAACGGCCTCCTTGAGGTCACTCGGCATCCCTGTATGCTGAAACTGACGCTCGAGGGTACTCCCAAGGTTGTTGAAGTACATGGGTTTGTTAGGATGGTCGTCAGGCGTGAGTAAGACAGCCTGCTGTTGATTCTCGGTGGCCGCCTCGAGATCGCTCAGCATCCCCGTGCGCTCAAATCGGCTGTTGAGTGAATTTCCGAGGTTGTTGAAGTAAATGGGTTTGTTGGGATGATTGTTAGGAGTGAGCAAGACAGCCTGCTGTTGATTTTCGATGGCCGCGTCAAGGTCACTCAGCATCCCTGTGCGCCCAAACAGACTTCTGAGAGAACCCCCGAGGCCATTGAGCCATTGTGCTTTGGCGGGGTGACCGTCAGGAGTGAGGGACACGGCCTGCTGAAGAATCCCGATGGCCTCCTCAAGGTCCCTCAGCGTCCCCGTGCGCTGAAACAGAAAGTGGAAGGAAATCCCAAGGGTGTTAAAGTATGCTGGTTTGTTAGGATGGCCGTCAGGAGTGAGGAACACAGCCTGCTGTTGATTCTCAATGGCCTCCTCAAGATCACTCAGCGTTCCCGTGTGCTGAAACCGAAAGTGGAAGGAAGCCCCAAGGGTGTTGAAGTACACTGGTTTGTTGGGATGACCGTCAGGAGTGAGGGACACAGCCTGCTGGAGGTTCTCGATGGCCTCCTCGAGGCCACTCAGTATCCCTGTGCGTTCAAATTGAGTGTTGAGGCAACTCCCGAGGTTGTTGAGATACATAGGTTTGTTGGGATGACCATCAGGAGTGAGGGACACAGCATGCTGTCGATTCTCGATGGCCCCCTCGAGATCACTTAGCATCCCTATGCGCTCGAACCGATTTTGGAGGGAATTCCCGAGGTTGTCGAAGTACATCGGTTTGTGAGGATGACCGTCAGGAGTGAGAGACACGGCCTGCTGGAGGTTCTTGATGGCCACCTCGAGGTCACTCAGCATCCCTATGCGCCTAAATCGACTCACAAGGGAGCTCCCGAGGCCATCAAAATATATCGGTTTATTGGGATGACCATCAGAGGCGAGGGACACGACCTGCTGTTGAATCGTGATGGCATCCTCAAGGTCATTCAGCATCCCTGTGTGTCGAAATCGAATCCTGAGGGAACCCCCGAGGTTACTGAGGTACATTGGTTTGTCGGGATGACCGTCAGGAGTAAGAGACACAGCCTGCTGTCGATTCTTGATGGCCGCCTCAAGGTCACTCAGCGTCCCTGTACGCTCAAACCGGCTCTTGAAGGAATTTCCGAGGTTGTTGAGACATGCTGGTTTGTAGAGATCGCCGTCGGGACTGAGGGACACAGCCCGCTGGAGGTTCTCGATGGCCTCTTCGATGTCATCTAGCGTCCCTGTACACTCAAACCGACTGTTAAGGGAATCCCCAAGGTTGTTGAAGTATGCTAATTTGTTGGGGTTACCATCGGGAGTGAGGGACAAAGCTCGCTGGAGATTCGTGATGGCCGCCTCGAGGTCACTAAGCATTCCTGTGCGCTCGAACCGACTCTTGAGGGAATTTGCGAGGTTGTTGAAGCACGCTGATTTGTTAAGATCGCCATCAGGAGTGAGGGACACGGCCTGCCGTTGATTCTCGATGGCCTTCTCGAGGTCACTCAGCATCCCTGTGTGCTCAAATCGAGTCTTGAAGCAATTCCCGAGGCTGTCGAAATGCATCGGTTTGTCAGGATGGCCGTCAGGTGTGAGGGACATGGCCTGCTGTTGATTCTCAATGGCCTCCTCAAGGTCACTCAGCGTCCCGGTGCGCTCAAACTGACGCCTGAGGGAAGTTCCAAGGTTGGTGAAGTAGGTTGGTTTGTTGGGACAACTGTCAGGCGTGAGCGAGACAGCCTGCCGTTGATTCTCAGTGGCCTCCTTGAGGTCACTCAGCGTCCCTACGTGTTCAAATCGATGCCTGAGGGAATTCCCGAGGTTGTTGAAATACGTTGGTTTGTCGGGATGGCCGTCGGGTGTGAGAGAAACAGCCTGCTGCTGAATCGCGATAGCCTCCTCGAGGTCGCTCAGCATCCTCGTGCACTCAAATCGACTCTCGAGAAAAATCCCGAGGTTATTGAGGCACTTTGCTTTGACGGGATGACCGTCAGGCGCGAGGGACACAGCCTGCCGAAGATTCTCGATGGCTGCCTCAAGGTCGCTCAGAATCCCTGTACGTTCAAATCGATTGCTGAGGGAATTCCCGAGGTTGCTGAGATATCCTAGTTTGTTGGGATGATCGTCGGGAGTGAGGGATAGAGCCTGTTGTTGTTTCTCGATGGCCTCCTGCAGATCACTCAGCATGCCTGTGCGCCCAAATCGAATATCCAGGCGATTCCTGAGGTTGTTAAGGTACGTTGGTTTGTCACGATGATCATCAGGCGCGAGTGAGACAGCCTGGCGGAGGTTTTTGATAGCCTCATCGAGGTCACTCAACATCCCTCTGCGCTGAAATCGACCCTCGAAGATATTTCCAAGGTTGTTGAGGTATATTAGCTTGTGAGGATGACCATCAGGTGTATGCGAGATACCCCGCTGGAGAAGCTCGATCATATCCACCACACTGAGTACTCTTGTACGCTCGGGTTCATCGCCTTCGGCGGCAATTCTGATCGTGACGAATTCCCCCGCCTCAACCGATTCCTGCTGTTGCTCGAGATCCATCAACTTTTTTTATACGTGGCAAGTGAGGCGGTACTACTGGGACGTTCAAGGAGAAAATAAGTCCGATATAATAGACCAAGACCAAATTTGACGTACCTTTAGTAAATCAAATAAGAAGGCTGGATGTGGGCTGAGCAGGAGATCGGGGTAGCGAAATGCGGAGTACTTGGCATGGCACGAGCCAGGTGTGATTTTCTCGTGCCGTGACGTGACTGTCACGGAGACGTCTCTCCTTGTCTCCCCAGTGTTGGGCTCGAGTTCTACCTTCGCTCCCGAATTATTTTTTTTTCCACTCGCCGCTCGCCTGATCTCTGTCCCTCAGTCCTTTTTTCTTTGATTGGTATGTACCCTTTTTATTCTAGACCTCAGATACTGGTGGATTTATGCCACGTCCGGGATGCTGAGTACGGTCTTGCTATCTAAGTACATGGTAGTATGGTTGCGTTGTCCGTAGTGAGCCGACCGGTGAGTGTGTTGGGATGAGACTTAATGTTTTGGACCTTCTTCGAGGCTTGGACATGAACTTCTACTCCCACTCTGCGCACTCACGAATCTACACAATTTATTCGTGTCTGCCAGTACCGGTAAGTTGAACGAAATATAGCTACTCACCTAGTGCGTGCGAGACAAATCTTGTTAAAGAATTGCATGCAACACGTTCACAAAGCTAGGTGCAAGCTGTGATAGGTATTAAAATCGGAAAAAACCACAACAAAATAAAATGAGCATGCATCAAGGTCATCACAGTTCAACTGTGCCCGCTCTAGACATACCCAATAAGCAGAGACTAACAAAAATGTGACAATAAATCAGCTCCGAGCACCAAAACAAGGGGAAAAAACGCACTTACTCGCCACATCCACCCTCCTCTCCATCGTCTTCTTCCACTGCTTCTTAGCCTGAGCAATCCTCCTCAAGCGATGATCTACATGAACCCCCCCCATCACCCTCCAACCCCTTCACTCCCTAAAGCCTCCCCGTTCGCCAATGGTGTGACCGAATAACCATTCGCTGAGGCCGATTTGCAGCGAACCGTGTCGTGTATGTTAGACCCGAGAAGTTTGCTACGATGTTGTATATCTCTTCATATGTTGATGAAAGTAGAGTGAAATGTACGCTGAATCACTTGGTAAGCAAGCGAGAAACAAAGGGGTGAGGGAAAGATCGCATACCAAGGTTGAATCCAATCCGAAAATCGCTCTTTATAAACCGTCGCCTTAATTGGCACACTATCACTTGCCTAAATTCCCAAAAAATTGCCCGCAATAACTCATCCCATGAAAATCCACAATATAGTTATACTGTTCATCGTGCGCTGTGAAAGCCATGCGCAGGGATCGATGTCACCGGTGTTGAGGTGAAAATCCTGGTGCGCCCCCTGCAGTCGCGCCACGCCAAAAGACCTTGTCGACCTTTCTTGACGTCCATGAACTCCTGTGCTGTCGCAAGGGCAAATACAGGATACAGGACAGATATGCTTCGCCAGTTGGAGAAAAAGTGGTATTGAAAACGGTGCATATGTGGCGTTTGGCAGAAACCAATGATGGTGTTGGTAATCAATATGAATTTAAAGTAGCTTCCGGGTGATGCGGGGTTGATGCTGGAGAGTGAGGGAACAGTTTCCAGCTTGGTTGACAAAGGGGTTGCGGAGGACGAATGGGTCGCTGAGCATAGTGGTGATGCCATCTGAAAAAGTCTGGGTGCGGAAGTGGGTTCTGTGAGGTGCTCACAGGTAACGAGGATGCGGGTTGACCGAAAAATCTATACTTGAGTTGCAGAAAGTCGTTGCGGGCGCTAATGTGATAGTCTTCAAGTGCGCGATCCACGTTGACGGGCGAGGATTTGCCATTGCAAGTGCGGACACGGTGTATGAACGAAAGGTACTCAACCTGTATAAGAAAAGCGTGTATTCCAAGAGTCTGAGTGGCGGCGGGGGAGAATATGGACCTGGACAGTTCTCCGGCGAATTTCTTCGCCAGTAAGGAGCCAAAATGGAGCAAGGTTGCTTGCGTCCATCAAATATCTTGAAGTTCTGTTGTTTCACAAACTCCCGCCAATTGTCAAAGCATTTTGAAGGGCCGTACCTATACCGCCTCCTGTATTTTGCCATGGCCGTGTGAAGAGTTTTGCTCTGCCATTTGAGTTTTCTCCAGAAATGGTCCTCTGCGTTGCGTCGCCCATAAGATGGAGTGCTCTGTTATAATGCTTCCGGTGAGGGATGCGGCAATATTGAACATATGACTGCGAGACTTTGAATTCAAGAGCTCGTCGAGCTTGTTCGTGACGGGCGTAAGGGTGAGGCCGGCTTTATCCGGGAGTGATGCCCGCATAAGTTAGAGGATGACGTCATGAAACCGTCAGCCGGACCTTTGCCCACCGAGCCTGTTCACGGGCTTCAACGCTTTCAGGTTACGCTCCTCTATCTCTCATTCGCTTCGCCTGCCTTTTCTCTCCTCATCTCGCGGGTTGGATTCGTTTCTCAACGCCTCAGCGAAAACGGTTCACGCAGCCACTTTCTCCAACATCCCGAATCGACCCCTCAATCGTTCTTTATGATCGGACTCAGCAGTTTTCGAGTTATTCCCCTTGTTCTACTCAACTACACTGATTACACTCAATTTTCCCATTGAAAATCTCGAAACTCAAGTCAAGAGCTTTCAACCACTGAAAAAACCACCTCGTCCCTACTTGGATCCCCTGCACCCTCGGGGAGCGGGCGGTGGACGGTGGGTGTCCGCGCGACCTGTTCGACTTAGAAATTGCTGGTGCTGAGTGATTAGACTAGATAAGGCAAGATGCTAGAGAGCATACCGCCTGTAGAGATTGTGGGGGACGCGGTACGGCTGAGTGGGTGGATGCCATATATTATTAGTGTGCAAGAGACAAGGAATTAACAAGAGGCTATTATGCTACGGGTGCACATGCTTGCAACGTGTGAGCCAGGAGGTTGAGATAATCGGCACGGACCAACAATTTGTTCGGCACGCTGTGCAAGAAAGATTTCCATCGCAGCTCTGAGCTGCGCTCGGCAGTGTATGTCTCTGCTGGCTCAGATATCTCTGCAATCCCTTTCTTCCAACACATATTTTAGTTTAAAGTCTCGTAAGACATCGTGTTGGCATACATCATGCGCCATAATGTACAAAAGGAACCCAGAAAGTATATGAGTTGTGGTTCGATTCGCGCATCTCCTTCGCAGCCTCATGCAGCGCTTGTGCTGCTCGATCACTATCCGGTTCTCCAGACAAAAGGGCCCCATACACCTTTGTGGCAACCTGTGAAGCTGCCTCGTCGGGTATTGACCACATCGTCCCAATCACGTTACGATATCCTGCCCCCAACATTGCACCAGTAATATGCACCGCCTCGTCTGATGCAACCTCGTCCCCAGTCGCCGTTTGACAAGCAGACAAAAATGCGAAATTAGCGTGACCGAATGGCTTGGCGACAATATCCATGATGGTTAGACGATCGCCATGAAGGCAGAACCCACTTTGTGTGGGCTCATTCTTGTCCTGGACAGCATGACACGCGAGGTGGACCCAACTGCTATCTGCCATGCGGGTCAGCACCTTTTCTCTCGTCGCCTGCTCATTTCGAAGTATCTCGAAGCTCCAACTAGAGTCGGCAGCAAACAGCTCCTCCATTCCCGCCATTTCCGCCTTAACCCCCGGAAGCGGATTTTGACCAGGCGTTTCTGCCATGGCAATCCCAAGAAGCTGCTTAAATTGCCGAGCTTTCACCAATCTTGCCTCAAGCAGGGCATTGATGGTCGGTGTGTATGACGAGATAACGTAATTAAATGTCCCATCCATCTTGGTCTCAGTTGCACGGCAGGCAGCATGGAGTGGGAAGAATGTGAGAGGACCGGTCGGACACCACCAAAGGCGAGGAAGGTGAGGCAATTCAAATTTAGTTGTCTGGAACCAATATCAGCGCGTATATCTTGAAAGGGCAAGTATCCATTACCGTCATGCCCAAACCCTGCAGGATAGGATAAACAATTTTTGAATAGACTTGCTGGAGAATGTTCACTATAAGCGAACGTGCTGGTCGGACCGTTCCACCAGTACGGTGTTCCCATCTCTGAGCACGATCAGTATTTGCAAGATATCGCCGCAGTGATGTGTGCATCTTCGTTAAATCGTCATAGCGAAGCTTAGTTAATGGGATATGAAGCACCCGGTTTCTCCCTCGCTCAAGTATTAATGCGTCACAACGGACCTCATGAACATTAATGACAACCACGGGACCTGAGCTAGCGGCTTCCATGAGAGCGGAGACCTTCTTTGGAAGGAGGAAGTCTTCAAAGTTCGGAAGTGACCGGATCTCCTCCACGAGTAAATCCCACTTCTCTGCGAGACGATGATGGTGTTGAGTTTCTTCCTCAAGCGAAATAGGATTTTCGATGTTGTCAGGTGTGATTAGGTTGTGCCCTCGAGTGGCTGCACTTTGAAGCTCACGAGAGATTTGGGTAAATTCGGCGCAAAGATCTGGATGAGCCTGATGGAGATGGTCGACTGAAGTTCGAAGGTGGAATAGTTGATTCCATACGACTGAACGTCCTTGCTCGAGCCACTCGAGTGCAAGATCTGGATGGCCAAGGTCCAGGGCAAATGCAGCAGCCTCTCTTGGAATATCACCGAGGATGGTGAGCTGTGAGTGGCGAGTAGTAATGGGATCTCCGATCCAGGCAACCTGTGGAAGGAGATTGATGGCTTGACGGTATGCGGTTAAGGCTTCAGGCGGATCCCGTGTGGCTTCTAAACGAGCCCAGTGTTGGTACGCACGGCATCGGCGCAATATTGGGGCAATTGTGGAAGTTGCAGCTAATCGAAATTTTGAAACAGCCTCCGCCAGATCGTTCGGTGACCCAGTATGGTCAAACCGAACCTCAAGAGAACGCCCAAGATTGTTGAAGTACATCGCTTTGTTAGGATGGTTGTCAGGAGTGTGGAAGACGGCGTGCCGAAAATTCTCAATGGCCTCCTCGAGGTCGCTCAGGATCCCTGTATGCTCGAATCGACTGGCGAGGGAACTCCCGAGGCCACTGAAGTAGCTTGGTTTGCTGGGATGACCGTCAGGCGTGAGAGACACGGCTTGCTGTTGATTATGAACGGCCTCCTCGAGGTCACTTATCATCTTTGTGCGCTCAAATTGGCGCATGAGGGAAGCTCCGAGGTTGCTGAGGTGCGTTGCTTTGGTGGGATGACCATCAGGAGTGAGGGACACCGCTTGCTGGAAATTCTGAATAGCCTCCTCAAGGTCACTCAACATCCCCGTGCGTTCAAATAGATTCTCAAAGGAACTTCCGAGGTTGCCGAGATGGCTTGCTTTGCCGGGATGACTATCAGGAGCAAAGGATACCGCTCGCTGTTGATTCTGAATGGCCTCCTTGAGGTCATTCAGCATCCCTGTGCGTTCAAATCGGCGCATGAAGGAAGCCCCGATGTTGTTGAGAAGAGCTGCGTTGGCGGGATGATCGTCAGGAATGAGAAACATGGCTTGCTGGTGATTCCTGATGGCCCCCTCTAGATCACTTAGGATGCCCGTGCGCCCAAATCGGCGTGTGAGGGAGTTTCCGAGGCGGCCGAGATAGATTGGTTTGTTCGGATGATCATCAGGAGTGAGCAAGATAGCATGCTGTTGATTTTGGATGGCCACCTCGAGGTCATTCATCATCCCTGTGTGTTCAAATCGACTCGCAAGGAAATTCCCGAGGCTGCCAAGTTGTCCTGCCGTGTCAGGATGAGCATCCGGCGTGAGCAAGATTGCCTGCTGTTGATTCTCGATGGCCTCCTTGAGGTCACTCAACATCCCTGTATACTCAAATCGCCTCCAAAAGGATTCCGCGAGGTTGCTGAGGCGCCTTGCTTTATCGGGATGATCACCAGGAGTGAGCAAGAGAGCTTGCTGTTGGTTCTCAATGGCCTCCTCGAGGTCACTTAGCATCCCTGTATATAGAAATTGACTCCTGAGGGCAATCCCAAGGTTGCCAAGACGTCCTGCCTTGTCGGGATGGTTATCAGGAGTGAGAAAGACAGCCCGCCGTTGATTCTCGACGGCCTCCTCGAGGTCGCTTAGCGTCTGTAAGCGCCGAAATCGACTCGCGAAGGAAATCCCGAGGTTGTTGAGATGTCCAGCTTTGTCGGGATGGCCATCAGGCGTGAGCGAGACAGCCTCTTGTTGATTCTTGATAGCCTCCTCAAGATCGCTCAGCACCCCTGTGTGCTCAAATCGATTCGCGAAGGATCTCCCGAGGCTGCCAAGAATTATTGCTTTGCTGGGATGACCATCGGGAGTGAGGGATACGGCTTGCTGTTGATTCTGGATGGCTACCTCAAGGTCGTTCAGCATCCCCGTGCGCTCAAATCGAATTGCGAGGAAACTCCCAAGGTTGTTGAGATGTGCTGCCTTGGCGGGATGACCGTCAGGCGTGAGCAAGATAGCCTGCTTTTGATTCTCGATGGCCTCCTCGAGGTCACTCTGCATCCCGATACGCTCGAATCGACTCTGGAAAGAACCCGCGAGGTTGTTAAGATATCCTGCTTTGTCGGGATGGCCGTCAGGCGTGAGCGAGACAGCTTGCTGTTGATGCTTGATGGCCTCCTCGAGATCACTCATGACCCCTGTGCGCTCGAATCGGCGTATGAGGAAATTTCCGAAGTTATTGAGATGTGCTGCTTTGGTAGGATGATTGTCAGGCGTGAGCGAGATAGCCTGGTGTTGATTCTTGATGGCCTCTTCAAGGTCACTCAGCACCCCAACATGCTGAAATCGATTCTCGAAAGAAACCCCGAGATTGCTGAGATGTACTGCTTTGTCGGGATGATCATCGGGAGTGAGCGAGACAGCCTGTTGCTGATTTTTGATAGCTTCCTCGAGATCACTCAGCGTTCCTGTGCGCTCAAACCGACGCATAAGGGAATTTCCGAGGCCACCAAAGTAGATTGGTTTGTTGAGATGACCATCGGAAGTGAGCGAGATAGCACGCTGCTTATTCTCGATAGCAACCTCGAGGTCACTCAGTATCCCTGTGCGCTCAAATCGACGCATGAGGGAATTTCCGAGGGTGTCGAAGTAGATTGGTTTGTTGGGATGACCATCAGGAGCGAGCGCAATCGCCCGCTGTTTACTCTGGATGGCCTCCTCGAGGTCACCCGGCACCCCTGTGCGCTCGAATCGGCGCGTGAGGCAAATCCCGAGGTTGTTGAGACGTCCTACTTTGTCGAGATGATCATCTGGAGTAAGGGACACAGCTTGTTGGAGATTCTCTAGGGCTTGTTCAAGGTCATTCATCATCCCTGTGTACTCAAATCGGCGCGTGAGGCAAATCCCGAGGTTGTTGAGACGCCCTCCTTTGTCGAGATGACCATCGGGGGTGAGGGACACGGCTTTCTGTTGATTTTCAAGGGCCCGCTCAAGGTCATCCAGTATCCCTGTGCGCTGAAATTGACTCGTGAGGGACCTCCCGAGGTTGTTGAAGTACTTTGGTTTGTCGGGATGACCGTCAGGAGTAAGGGACACAGCCTGCTGGAGATTCTCGACAGCTCCGTCGAGGTCGCTCAACATCCCGGTGCGCTCGAATCGACTCTGGAGGGAATTCCCCAGGTCGTTGAAGTAATTTGGTTTGTCGAGATGATTATCAGGCGTGAGCGAGATAGCGTGTCGGAGAGCCTCGATCGTCTCCTCCAAATCGCTGAGTGCGTCCGCGTGCTCGGATTTATCAATAGATGCATTTATTTTGATTCCGAAGAGCTCCTCCACCTCAACTGATCCCTGCTGTTGCTCGATACTGGAGAGAGAAAGATCCATAAAACGCTTTTACAGGTTGCAAGTGAAGTGTGGTACTCCTGTGACAATTAAGGACTCAAATCAGTTTAAACGTAGCCGAAAAAGGTCAGGTTTGATGCACCTTTAGCGACTTAGACAAGAGAGCTGAGCAGGGAATCGTGGTAGCGAAGGAAGTGCTATAGTATGCAATGAGCAACCCTAGGTCACGCACGTGGTCTTGTTGTATTAATAATAGGCCAACCCAAGGTCAGCTCCCCATGAGAACCTTTTAAATGGGGAACAAAAGGGAAATCTGTCAGACTCGTCCACAGACTAGCATGACTTTGGCTTTACATCCATTTTAGGAACAGCTTGCACCTGTCAGCACCGGTAAATTGAGCGAAACATAACTTCTTACCAGCGCGTGCTGATGTCTACGAAAGTTCCTAATATCGTGTTATATATTCAAGCACGATATATTAAATCACAATATATATTAAAACTAGATGCGATACTATGTATGCATGAGCGGAGTCAAAGAACAAATTGAGAGTACATCTATATGAAAACCCAAGTTCATCACAGACTATTGCAGCTCAGACCCATTAACTCCCGATCATCCGCCCACAGTCGCGCCCACTCTAGACACAACCGATAAACATAGATTAAACAAAAGAGCGAGAATATTAATACGGAGCATTAGAACCGAAGAACCGTGACTCACTCTCCATGCCCTACTGGCTCACCCAATGCATCCCCCCTGTTTATAATGTTTCCGTTCCTGTATATCGCGTATGGAACGTGTGAACTCGCGCCGGGAAGAATTTCCCGAGTTGTTAGATCTGTTCAACTATGTTCCCCGCGGTCTTTGACAACTTGCAGGACCCTAGATGCAAATGGCTTACACGAGTCGCCCAAATACCACATACGAAGCACGCGGAAAATGGGATATTTTATCATGTGCTTTAGAAGGCGGACCCAGCAATAAGTATCTAATATGGTCCTCTGCGGCGAGGCTGTATATACTCACTTCGTACCACCCCATTGCCTCCAGCCCATTCTGAAAAATGTCCATCGATCCATTGTCTGCCCTCCTTAAGATTATCGATTCCAGCACCAAAGAGCTTCAATCACTCCGCGCAAAACCAGTCCCAGCTTCTCTCCCTTGATGAGCCTTACAAGTCAAGCTCGTTGGACGATGATCCCAGGGCAAGGGAAATCTCAAAAATAATCGTCGCTGCAGTCAATCAGCTGATTGCGACGGTGCGTGCCCCAAAGGATACGCTTTGGGAGCTCTCTACCGGCATGTATCTATCCGCAGCTATAGGCTTCGTAGTGGACGTCGATATACCCGAGATCCTGAATGAGGCGCCGAATAAGGTACTCCCTCTGTGATCGATTGCATCTTCAGTTGTCTTCATTGTGTGTCACAGGCACTTCACGCCAATGACATTGCGTCTGCTATACGCTCACGTAGGTCTGCATATTCATTCATTTTAGTCTGAGATCGGTTGAATACTGAGTAACTATTGAACCACCAGTTCGTATACTTCGTCACCTCGCGACCCACCACATCTTCAAAGAAGTCACTCCGGATGTTTTTGCCAATAACAAGATATCTTCAACTTTAATCAAGGCAAACGGAAAGACTGTTGCAGAGCTGAAGGCGAAGTGAGTCGATGATCCCAAGGATATCATTCTTCACGCTCATGTCAATGGCCTAGACCCTTGGAAAAAACACAAAAACTCAGGCAATGCTGCATTTATGGGACACGTGTCAGTAATGCACTAATTTGCGAAAACACCTTGCGTTGACCGAGACCTATTCAGTGTTGGCGAAGGCCTCAGAAGCAGCTCGTCTATGATCGATTTCTTGAAGAGTTCGGGCAAGGGGGGCCACAGCCCATTCAGCATGGCCTGGGGTACTAATAAACGCTTTGGGATTGATATGCAGAGCCCGATAGCGCATGGCGATCCGGACGATTCGTCGGAGCTATGCAAAGTGTGGCTGCTATATACAAAGATCCGATGTTCCAGAATGGCACGTTGGTTGTCTCATCTTCGAACCAAACTAACCGGTCTTCTTCAGCATTTGACTGGAAGCAACTCAAGTCTACTGATGTGTTAGTTTCGAGTCTCGTCGCATCCAGGATCCAGTAATATACATCAGCCTGATGGTGCTGGTAGGCAGATATCCATCCGCTCTCCCCATGTATTCGAGATTATTACAAAAACACGCTGTGTTACTATACATCATGCACCATAATGTACGAAAGGAACCCAGCAAGTATGTGAATCATGGTCTGACTCCCTCACCGCTCTCACGGGCTTCATGCAGCGCCTCTGCTGCTCGATCACTGTCCGGCTCTCCTCCAGACAGAAGCGATCCATCACCCTTGTGGTAACCCTTGAAGCCGCGTCATCGGGTATCACCCACATCGTCCCAATCACATTGCGATATCCTGCACCCAACATCGCACCAGTAATATGCACCGCCTCCTCCGATGCCTTCCCGTCCCCAGCCGCCGTTTGACAAGCAGACAATAATGCCAAATCAGCACGACCAGATGGCTTAGCGACAATGTCCATGATCGTCAGACGGCGGTCATGGAGGCTGAATCATTCGGTGACCTAGTATAACCAAACCGAATCGAGAGGGGAACCCCAAGGTTGGCCAAGTAATTTGGTTGTCAGGTGAGTTGTCAGGAGTATGTGAGGCAGCGCGCTGATAATTCTCAATGGCCTCGTTGAGGTCAATCAGTATCCCTGTGTGTCTAAATCGATCCGCAAGCAAACTCCCAAGACTATGGAGGTAGATTGGTTTGCTGATATGACTGTCGGGCGTGAGAGACACAGCCTGCCGGATGTTCTCAATGGCCGCCTCAAGGTCATTCAGCGTCCTTGTGCGCTTGAATCAATGCGCAAGGGAGCCTCCGAGGCTGTTGAGGTGAATTGGCCTGCTGGGATGACCTTTCAGGAGTGAGGGACACAGCCTGCTGCATATTCTCGATGGCTCCCTCGAGGTCTCCCAGTATCCCGGTGCGCTCAAATCGAATCATGAGGGAGCTCCCGAGGCTGTTGAGATATGTTGCTTTGTTGGTATGACCCTTGGGGGTGAGTGAGGTGAGAGAGCCAGCTGCTCATTCTCAATGCCCTCGTCAAGGTCGGTCAGCATCCCTGTGTGGTCAGATCGAGTCGCGAAGAAACTCCCGAGGTTGTGAAAGTACCGCGGTTTGTGGGGATGACCGTCAGGAGTGAGGGACACAGCCCGCTGGAGATTCTGGATGGCCCCCTCAAGGTCACTTAGCGTCCCTGTGCGCTCAAATAGACGCATGAAGGATTTCCCGAGGTTGCTGAGACGTCTGCGTTGGCGGGATGACCGTCAGGTGTGAGGGATAAACTTTGCCGGAAATTCTGCATGGCCTCATCGAGATCACTCTGCATCCCTGTGTGCTCAAATCGACTCATGAAGGAACCCCCGAGGGCACTCTGCATCCCTGTGTGCTTATATCGAGTCGCAAAGGAAGTCGCGGGGCTGTCAAGAAGTAATGCTTTACTAGGATGACCATCAAGAGTGAGCGAGACGGCCTGCTGCTGATTCTCGATGGCCTCGTTGAGGTCACTCAGCATCCCTGTGTGCTCGACTCTCGCCTTCGCAAGGGATTTCCATTTCCCTAGATTACCCAAGTACATTGGTTTATTGGGATGACCATCGGGCGTAAGGGACACAGCTTGCCGAATATTCTCGATGGCCATCTCGAGCTCACTCAGCATTCCTGTGCGCCGAAATCGGCTATCAAAGGAGCTCCCGAGGTTGTTGAGAAGGGTTGCTTTGGTGAGATGATCATCAGGAGCGAGGGATACAGCCTGTTGTTGATGCTTAATGGCCTCCTTAAGGTCGCTCAGCATCCCTGTGCATTCAAATCGACTGCTGAGGAATCTCCAGAGGCGGGCGAAGTAAAAATGGTTTGCGGGGATGATTATCAGGAATAAGGGAGATAAGCGTTTTGGAGAGCCTCGATCGTCTCCTCCAAATCGCTGAGTGCGCCCGTGCGCTCGGATTTATCAATCAAAGCATCTATTCTGATTCCGATTGACTCCTCCACCCCAACTGATCCCTGCTGTCGCTGGACCTCGAAGAGAGAGTTATCCATAAACTCTTTCACGCGTTGCAAGTGAAATTTAATGGTACTTTGAGATTCAAGGACCTAAATCAGTTCAAATATAACCAACCAAGATTAAGTGTGAGGCACCTTTAGCGAATCAGACAAGACAGTTGGGTGCAAGCTGAGCAGGGAATTGGGGTGGCTCAGGGCGTCCGAGGATGTGCGGATTTACAATTGATTTACCATGTCCGATGACACTGGTCAGCCAAGCGGACTATAGCAACTTAGGAACAGCTATGCGGTAGATCACGCACGTGGTCTGGTGTGTTTTAAAGGAATCCGAGCGAATCTACATATTGGTTTATCACGCCCCACCAGCACCACTCAATCGAGCGAAATATAGCTAACCTATAATATATCCAAGCACGGTATATTAAATCATAACAAAGAGCAAAGCCAGATGCGATAGTATGTATATAGTGCGTCTATCTTAAAAAAAAAAACAGCAGTCCGTCAAAGCTCAAACCGCATCGAATCTCGATCATCCGCCCACAACCGTGCCCACTCCAAACACAACCGATAAACATAAACTTTAAAAAAAATCGACAATAAATCAGCCTCGAGCACCAGAACCAAAACAAAACAAAAAAAAAAAAACCACTCACTCTCCATATCCACCTTCCTCGCCATCGTCTTCTTCCACTGTTTCCCAGCCCTCGCAATCCGCCTCAACCGCCTATCCGCATCAATCCCCACCATCGTCTTTCGACCCTCCCCACTTCTCAACACCTCCTCATTCGCCAATGCAGCGACTGAATATCCTGATAGCCCATTTGCTGAGGATGTCCGGTTCGCAGCGAGTAGTGTTGAGTAGGTTGGTCCCGAGAAGTATGCTATGATGTTGTATATTTCCTGATATGTTGATGAAAGTGGGATAAAATGTACCCTGGGTCACGTGATAAGTAAGTAAAGAAAATCAAGGGAGATGACCACATACCAAGGCTGAATCCAATCCGAAAACCACTCCTTATAAACCGTCGCCTTAATTGGCACACTATCACTCGCCAAAAACGCCAAAAACCGCCCACTATAACTCATCCCATCCAAATCCACAAGATACCTATACCGCCAATGTTCCCCAAGTGGCACCGCATCTCCAAACCGATGATCACGCCTCAATGCATCCTCACCGCCAGGATACGACTCTGCTGCCACAGCCTTGACAAACGCCGTATCCATCACTTCACCATTGAGATCTGTCGCTGATACTCGTGTGCTGATATACCGACCTGAATTGGGTGGGTCTTCGAATGTGACGGTGCGGTTGAGGGTGGAGTCGCGCCCTGTGGATGCCATGCGTAGGAATCGGTGACGCTGATATTGAGGTGAAAACCCCGGTGGATGCGATCCGCCGCCTGTAGTTGCACCACGCCAAAATACCTTGTCAATCTTCTGCTCCCAGGGGACCTCCATGGGGTCTACGTCTTTGAGCTCGAGGTTGACAGGATCCCAGCCATATGTGTATCGCTTAGTAGAGCCATAGTAGTAATGGCTAGGGATCTTGATGTCCATGAACCCCTGTGCCGTTGCAGGGGTGAATACAGGATACAGGGCAGATATACATCGCCAATCGGAGAAAAAGTGACCTTGAAGCTGATGCGCATGTGGTGTTTGGCAGAAATCAATGACGTCGTTGGTGGTCGACATGAATTTAAAGTCACTTCCGGGCGAAGCGGGATCGACGGTAGAAGACATGAGGTAATAGTTTTTCGCCTGGTTGACAAAGGGGTTGCGGAGGGACGAAAAGAGACGGCGGGCTGTCGTGTTGTGTGGACAGGTACGGCGCCACGATTGCCAGATGTTGCCGTGATCGCCCCAATCTGGGACGAAGGGGCCGCCGAGCATGGCGTCGATGCCGGCCGAGGAGTTTTGGAGGGTGGAGTTGGGTTCTGTGCGGTGCTCGTAAGAGACAAGGACACGGCCCTCTGCTTGAGCATTGATGGAGAAATCCATATCTGGGAGCTGCAGAAAGTCAGAGGTGGCAGCAGGGGAGGTAGTTGTACAACTATCACCTTGCTTTCGAATTTTGACAGCATGGAACGGAAGCCGTGGGCACGGGCGCTAACTTCAGAATCTTCGAATGCGTGATTCATTTTGACGGTTGAAGTCTTGCCATCGCGAACGCGTACGAGATGTATAGAGGGAAGATGCCCCACCTGTAGAAAGGCAAGTTCCAAGAAGTCTGAAGTGGCAGCAGCAGAGAATATGCAACGGACCTGGTCAGTTCTCCGACGAATTTCTTCACCAGGAAGAAACCAAAACGGATCGAGGTCGTTCATAAGCCCATCAAACTCGTCGACCATCTTAAAATCGTGCTGCTTTGCAAAATCCCACCAGTCGCCAAAACCCTTTGGAGGGTCGCGCCTGTACCGCTTCTTGTATTCTGCCACGGCTGCAGGAAGGGTTTTACTCTGCCGCTTGAGTTTTCTCCGGAACTGGTCCTCTGCATCGTCCATGAGACGGGGTATGGGGTGCTCGGTCACGACGCTCCTGGTGAGTGACGCAGCGATGTTGTTGAACATGCGGCTGGGAGATTTTGCGAGCTCGTCGAGCTTGTTCGTGACGGGCGCGAGGGTGATGTCTGGGTGGGGGTTGTGGCCAGAGGAGAAGCCTGCGTAGAGAAAGAGGGCGATGACGATGGCGAGGAAGACATACTCCCTGCGGCCCCAGCAGCGCCTGCGACGACGGATATCGGGGCCATTGGGCAGCATAAGGAGCAGGAGAAGTGTGTGCTGTTGTTTGTGTGTTGCTATTCTATATATTTAATCAGTCTACTAAAAGCCCTCCCAAGCCATGGCTCCCAGCGAGAAGATTGACGAGATCAGCGAGCTTGCGATTGTTGCAGAAGGCGAAGAGCGCACGTCCTGGTTTGTCTGGGTCCTCGTCGCCTGCTCCACCATCTCCGGCCTCCTCTTCGGTGCGTCCGTCTCCGTCTCCGCCCTGCCCCGCCCCGCGCCCCCCTTAGCTCCGGCCCAGGATACGATACCGGCGTCATTTCCGGCGCCCTTGTTACCATCGGCACCGACCTCAGCTCGCAAGCCCTCTCAGACACACAAAAGGTAGGTCTTGCCAATAATTAATAATACACCCTGATGGCCCTGACCCCCCTCTCTTACCTAGGAATTCATCACCTCCGCCACAACCCTTGGCGCACTTCTGGGCGGCCTCGCAGCCGGAATCCTCTCAGACTGGACTGGCAGAAGACCCGTATTGGGCATCGCAGACGTCATCTTTATTGGCGGTGCCGTTGCCCAGGCCGTGTGCCATGATGTATGGAGTATGGTACGTCCTTCAAGTTCCCCCCCCCGCCACCCACCATGACTATCCTCTTTCTGCATCTTTCTCCGAGCACATGTTTTGATTTCTGCGTTTTCTTTCACCCACATCTGCTCTGGAATCCCGGATTCACTTGCTCTTTTCATCCTATCCCCTACACGCACACACATCACTAATCCCGTTCCTGCCCTCCCCCTCCCCCCCCCCCCTCTCCCAACAGATCGGTGGCCGTTTCCTGATCGGGTTCGGTGTAGGTCTAGCTGCATGCATTGCGCCTCTCTACATCCAAGAACTCTCTCCCACACGCCTCCGTGGCCGCATGGTCGTTCTCAAGTGAATCCCCTTTTCCCCTTTCTCCTTTTACCCCAGATGTTACGTATTTTTCTGATCACCCGGTCTCTTTTTCAAGCGTTGTCATGATCACCCTCGGCCAAGTTATAGCCTACGGAATCGGCGCGGGGTTTTTCCACGTCAGATCCGGTTGGCGTTGGATGGTCGGGCTAGGAGCCGTTCCTGCCGGCCTTCAATTTGCCTTTCTTTTTTTCTTACCCGAGAGCCGTACGTTTCTCTGTCTCTCTCTCAAAGTCACATGAGCCGAGATCTAATCGTTCTTTTGTAGCCCGTATTCTCCTTCGTCGAGGTGATACGGATGCGGCACGGGATGTTATGCGCAAGATTTATGCCTTTGCAAAACCAGAGGAAGTGGACCTCAAGGTACCCCAAAATTATTTATAGATTCCAAATATGCATTCATTGTCCCCCTAGGTTAAAGCTCTTCACCAGGCTGTCCAGCAGAGTATTCATATTACTCAAACTACCACGTTCTTTCAACGCGCCCGCTCAATGCTTCTCGACCCTTTCAACCGTCGTGCACTTAGTACGTTTTATTTATTATTTCCTTCTAAAGACATAATAACGCGTATTTTAGTCGTCGGCTGTGGCATGCAAGCCTACCAACAACTCTGCGGTTTCAATACACTCATGTACTACTCTGCCACCCTCTTTGCAGAAATCGGATTCGACCAGCCCACAGCCGTCGGACTTATTATCTCTGGCACCAACTTTATCTTTACCCTCATCGCACTGAAATGGATCGATAGTATCGGTCGAAGACGTATCATGCTTCTCAGTGCGCCTGGTATGATCGTTGGATTGGTTCTGGCCAGTGTTGCCTTCCATTGTCTGCGTTTCATCACTACCTGTTTGTTCTGCTATTGATGATTGAAACAGTTATGACACTTAAAACGGGCAACGTTCTCGTTGCAGGCACGGAATACTCTAAAGCCTGGTCTGCGATTGTTCTCCTCTCCATGATCCTCTTCGTCGCATCCTACGCAACAGGACTCGGAAATGTCCCTTGGCAACAAGGCGAACTCTTCTCTCTTGAAGGTAAATCTCACTACACCCCGTCCATTTCCCAAGTACTCAATTTATACTTAGTCCGAGGCCTCGGCACATCACTCTCAACAGCAACAAACTGGTCCGCCAACCTCCTCATCAACTCGACCTATCTTTCTCTCATGGCACGTATCACTCCTTCGGGTGCATTTGGGTTTTACGCTGGATTGTGTCTTCTCGGATACCTTTTTGTGCTCTTTTGTTTCCCTGAGACGGCTGGACTGAGTTTGGAGGAGGTGAAGATGGTGTTTAGGCGTGGGTTTGGGGTGAGGGAGGGGGAGAGGTTGAGGAGGGTTAAGAGGGAGTTGAAGGAGAGGGGGATGGAAGGGAAAGCGAGTGAGGAGGGGGAGAGGGAGAAAGTGAGTGAGGAGAAAGGGGGGCGGGATGTGAGTAGGATATGAATGTATCAATAATGGATACCCATGGAATTTTTGCAATGCTTTTTTTTTGATTTGAACCCGAATGAAGGTATTCGTACACCAGAGGGTACATCACTCCTTTTTTCGAAAAAAAAAAAAATTCAATGGGCGTTACCTTCTTTCCGGTCCGTTCGCATTGAGCCAATTCTTCCCACTGTCAGACCCACACTGCCCCGCTTAATACTTCTCCTGCTTCTTTCTTCCTTGGTCTCTTTCTTGACCTTCTTTCAATTGAACACCTACTTTTACCATGTCACTCAGGTGGACCTTCCAGAAGCACTCTGACCCTCACGACCACTTATTTTTTCTTCCCACTTTCCCCCATCGACCGTCCCTGACAATCATTTTTTTCTTCCCCCTACGCTCCACCAATGGCAATCATATCAGGAACTCCACACTCCCCACAAATCCATACAAAGGACGAAAATAAAACATTGTATCAGCAATGATGTCTAGATCTATCTAGATGAGGATATGTGATCACACGTAGAAATGTTAACCCTCAACAGTCCCCCGCCCCCCCTCGAATTCTGGTATTTGTCCGAGCTTAGCAAACTATCACTCCGCCTTCAATTTTGTCGCAGTCCAAAATGCGGTATGGTATGTGTAACTCAACATCCCCTGAGCAGTTGTTCGTATACGTTGTATCGATCATTCTTTCGTTCTGCGTGAATTTTACGAGTAAAAAAAAAAATATGAGGGTTCAAACGAGGCTGTTTGTAGAAACGAGGGGGAAAAGGTATGACGTACGGTTAGCTCAAATCCGACCTTCTTTGCTAGTTCTTTGACTTCTTCGAGATCGAGTTCAATAGAGATGTCTCCCGATGTGTTGTTTTCCCAATGCCACAGTAGGGGCCCTGGAGTGTCACCATTGCGTCCCAACTATTGTTTTCTTCTGATTAATTGTAACCCGTACCTAAGTTGATCCAGACTCCGCCTGGTGCAAGTATGTTGTGAATGATCTTCAAGTAGTTCACAATATTTTTCGACTGTATTTAGTACAAGGTCAACGTGGGGTGAAGATGATGTCGCCAAGGATACAAACGACTTACTGTATCGATGAAGAAACAAGTGAGCACAGCGTCCCAAAGTCCATGTTGTGGTTCTTCGGGTCCGGCCCCCCCACCATAAACATCTTCAAAGTCACCTATGTAAACTCAACCTATGAATACGACAGATCAAGGGAATGAGAAAGTGGCCTTGGAGACCGACCCGCGACGAGAGAAAAGGGCGAGCCTGGGGGGAGGTCCGAAGGGATGACGTCGGGGATCAAGATAGGTCGGAGGATGTCGTTTCGGCTTGATGCGTTTGAGAAGGAGTGGATGTAGGGGTAAATTCGGTGTTGATTAATTTCGCTTGTTCTGTTGATTTTTTTCAAGTATCTTGTAGCTTTTGGCGTAAGATGTGCACATACTGGTTGAGGATGAAATGCGATGCGAGGAGCATGTAGTGAGAGAATTCGTTTCCTTGACAAGCGAAGCCTGTGATGAATAAAGTGAATAAGTCGCTAATTGGTATGAGGGAGCTCGACGCACCGAGTCGGGCGACATCGAATGCGAGGCGACCTAAGCCTGCGCCTGGAACAAGCACCCGGATTTGGGACCTGCAAATAAGCTGTAAGCAACGCACCTAATTTTTGCTGCCAGTGGGAGATGAGCACCCTACCTGTTCTCCGGCTTTGTATCTTTGAAGTAGTCTAGTAGAGCTTGCTTTATGGGCCCGTAGCAAGCGTCTCGCTCGGGTTTTCCCTATGTCGGTGAGGGGGGATAAGAATACACAGTAACGAGGAGCAGTTTACCTCAGCGCTCCAGTCTCTAACGAACTGTTTGAGAGTACTACGAAGCTTGTCCATATCGCTCTCAGAAGGTTTGAATATTTTACGGTGACGGTGCCTGTCATGGCCATGCGAATGCGAAGGCGAGTGCGTATGGGCACCCTGCGAATGTGAATGCGAATGGTTTTGCCCTAAAGAATCAGCGATAAATGTGCCTCATTGGTAATGCCAGCGACCTACCGGGATCCCGGACGCCCTCTGATCCTTTGATACCCCCGGTAGTGTCGTTACCGCTATCGCTATCGGGACCTTTCCCCTTGATTTTCGTCTCATGGGCACCAGGAACATCGCTGCTTTCTTTCCGTGTTCGCAACCCGCTGTCATCGCTCTTCTCACCCCCATCCGCCCTCTGCCCCTCATCATCCCTATACTGATCAAAATCAATATCATGTCCGAAAATTTCAGGATTTTCCACGATTCGGAAGAAGAAGTGGGCATTCTCGAGTATTGCACGATCAACGAATTCAAGTTTCTCCCGATAGCGTAAACTGCGCACAAGATCCAAGTCAGCTTGAGGCAATCGATACATGTCTTTCCGTCTTCTATTGTTAGCAGATAACTGATGAATCCATTGTTTGAAACGCCAAACGGCCTAAGAGTGACCCGAGAAGAAGACTTACAGCGTATCGGGCGTAGTAGCGGAATGTCATGACGACCTCTGCAAAATGCCGTTGCTCTTGTGCAAATTAGCACCTTGTTGGGCAAGGGTTATCTTATTGCAGTTTACCTTCCTCGATATCCATTTGCGATGGAACCATCTTGCCAGGGGGAAAGCTGAGATTGTTCAATTTCCTCCGCCTCCCCCTGCTGCTCTTTATTGTGTTCTATTTGGTACCCCGCTTACGTGATTGAGCATCAGCTGCCGCTCTGGCTATTGCAGCAGCAACCTTACAGAGGCGAACACAATGGTAAGGTGTGCCCCCAGCGTATTTCCTCGCAGATTACTCACCTGGCTCTCTAGGCTCGCAATGAGGAAAAGGCACAGTCTATGCTTTATCGCTTTTCGAGAGGCCCAGGCCGCAGAGCTTGGTCTCGGCACAAGGGCCGACCGACGCCCGAAAATGGCCAGTGCATGCAAGAGCCTGCGCGAGTGCGAACGATGGAGAGGTGAAATTCTGAGGGAAATCAGTCGAAAGGTGTCAAAAATCCAGGACTGTACGCGTCTTCGTCTTTTCCGCCCTTTCTCTGTTAACCCACTTCTCTCAAGCTGGCCTAACTGACTATGAGGTCCGCGATCTCAACGACGAGATCAACAAACTGCTGCGCGAGAAACGGCATTGGGAGAACCAAATTGTGGCGCTGGGAGGAGCAAACTACCGGCGAAATGTGGCAATGTTGGACGATGATGGCAAAGAAGTGCCAGGGACGAAGGGCTACAAGTATGTTGTTTTGGAACCGAATGGAGGCGGAGTTCTAAGCTAGTCGTCAGATACTTTGGTCGGGCAAAGGATCTACCTGGTGTTCGTGAGCTTTTCCAGAGCAGGCAAAAGGAAGAGGAAGAGGAAAACCAGGTTTTCACCCACTACAAAAAGTTCTTGAATCAAGGTCCCGTATATTATGGCGACCTTGATGATAATGACCAGGACCTCTTACACTTTGAACGACAAGTTGAGACAGAAGGTATGATTCGTCATCCTATGCACCATCCGAGCAAGCGTTCGCTCATATTTTCTTCTAGATTGGGAAGAAGCGTTTAACAACATTCGCGAAATCCTCGGACTTCCATTAGATACACCCGTCCCCCCAATACCAGGCCAGGTATCGACACAGCCTTCCCTTACCCAACCCCAGATGACATCACAAACAAGCACTAAACGGAAGACTGCCGATGGTGAAAGCGACGCCGAGATGGAGGGTCCCAGGGACGACCCCAAGCGAACGAGGACCGAGGGCGAGTCGGAGTCCACCGCCGCACAAACGCCCGCGACCACAGATCCTGCGTATCTTCATGCCCAAACTGCCGCCTCCTTCATACCGTTCCTAGACACCGAACACCTTCTGCCACCTAAGTTGCCGTCCCGTGAGGAGGCGGAATCTTTCCTTCTTCAGCTACGGAAGAAGGCATTGGTGGAAGAATACTTCGGCAATGAAAAACCCTAGCTTTCCAGCCGGACCAATCGAACTATCCCACCAGCCCCAGTACCTTGAGACTGTACTCTACTTCTCCCTCGTCTATACGTCCCATATCTGGATACCATTTTGACAAACCAGCACACCAGTCATTCGCACTTTCATCCACAAACCTCGAGACGGAATTCAGGGGAGACTCTAATAATGTTGTTGCTTTTGATGTGCTGCTATGATGACTTACAACCGGCTACGAGAATAACCTCGACTAAGTTCTGTTTAAGTGGAGCGCCGGACTTCATTTATGTCCTCGATTTTCGCATCTTCTGGTGCGCAATCCACGGAGACGTCTATAACTTGATCAGCTGGACAGCTCCCTGCAAGCACTCCCGATCGATATAATAATAGGTATTGTCTGACAAGTGCAGATACAGTTCTCTCGGCCTTCAGAACCACCTCTCTTTCGCCTCAAGCCCTTGGCGCTTGGTCATAATATTTACAACAGAAGAATGACCAACATGGTCATATACAGCCAGCAGAATTTCCTTAACCTGTGATGTCTGAGGCCGCCCTAACTCATGAAACCCTTGACCGTTACCTTACACGATATACACTTCCCTTCTCGAGAAACATTGGACCTTGTCCCACAGTTCTCGTATATTAACTTCTACTATAACCATAGGCAGGTACGTTATGTGACTGGAGCCGCTGAGGTTTGTTCAAAGGCGTTCATTGGTATTCCCCCCTTACCGGTATGCTCCTTGTCTTGTCTCGAATAAGCTACAGCCCACAGGTTTCCCGACATGTCCCCCGGAGGCCATGCTAGGTGCGACGTTCCTCGAAAGTTTACTCTGGGGTGCAGATTTAACATTCACAGAGCACTCTTCTATGTCGACGCAGCGGCTTTCATCAGGTGTCCTCTACTGCCTGCTCGGGACACAATAAAATTTTCTAAGCGGGAACTCACCAGGGCGTAGCAAAGCTCATATCAATCACCACGATTATACTTTTCACTATGATAACTGGAGTGCGTCTTCCCACTTAATAGACATTACCGTTTCAATAACGATAGTTGATCCCACACTCGCCACCAGCATTGGGTATTAGATTTGGCCACCCCTTTCAAGGCGTTCATCCGCCCATGCAGTCCCGGATTCTGTACCGAGCCTTCTGGCTTAACTCTGCGGAGAAGACGTATCTGAATCTGGCTAACTGGAAGCAGGTGACTGATCCCATGGTTTTACATCACCAGTATAGTCTTTGAGGATGGGCTCATGGTGAGTGTCGGCCCCACCGTGCTCGCGCCTAGTTCGTTTCCCCCTCATTAGTCTGCTGGATTCTGGCGCTTGTTTGGTGCGTACAGATACACCGGTCGCGCATTGCGTGGCGAAGGGACCAATGGATCACCACTCTTCCGATTCTCCTTTGCCTGACCCTCATCGGTAAATGCTGTGCTGTGGTAACCTATTTCTGCGGCTGACGGGCATCTGCAGACCGGAACTATAATTCCTTTTTCTCTCCTCTCAAACCAAACAACCTACCTTCAAGGCTGCCGGAGGTTGGATTACCAGTTGCTCTGTTCTCACATTCCTGTAAGTATCTCATACCTGTCAAATTTTCATGTCCTACGAATTAGCTGTGATTTCTATCCCACTTGCGAGCAGTTCTGATAGAAGATAGTGGACGTGGGGGTTCATACCCGCTCCTTTTAGCTCTTATTGCTGTTCGCATCTTCCTCTCCACCCGCCAGGTGGGACGTTGTGCCGACAATGGCTTAGCGGTAAGTGCATGCGACCACGCGGTTGTGACCAATGTGATATTAACTCCGTTACCAGAAAATTAGAATATCCTCATTGAGGCCGCTTTTCTCTAGGTTCATAGTTACTCGACGAAACGTGAACAACCATATATTCAGCTTCATGGTGGCGCTCGCGTCCCTCTCTCCTTGGCAACCTACGTTGAAAATTCAAACGCACAGTTCGTCTTTGTGGCGGCGGTGAGTAGTCTTATGAGCACTGCTTCGAAGCGAAGTCTGTATGCTCATTTGATATGCTCTAGGCTAGAATGGACTCGTAATTGCAAGTCGGCCCATGCCTCAATTACCTCTCATGCAGAGCTAAATCGTCTTCTCAAAGGGTATCATTTTCTGCATGATCGTGACCCGAGCACATCGCTCTGTCCAAGGGAAATCACGTAGCCAACGATCGCGAGCCATGAGTGGTACACACTTTTTGCGGCCTGTGACCGTTAAGATTACGATCCAAGCGAATGAACGGGGCGGGGGAAATGGACTTCGAGATCATCACCCCGCCGACTTCACGTCCCTCCCACCTCATTACACACAACCCCTCGTATGATAACTGCCAGCGGGGGAGAGTTTTGAAGTGGTCATGATACTCCCCATCTGTGTGTGCACAGTATAAAAGGTACTTCAAGCTCCGACTCGGACCAACCAATACCTACCAACACCCTCGCCTTGTTCGAGGGTCAGACCAAACTACTTCCCCTTTCAACGCCACCAGACCTGGATTGTTACATGTCTTATCCGATTTCTTGCTATGAGGCCATGTCAACTTGCGTCCCAGTGTAACGCTCGTAACAGGGCAGCTCGAAACCTATAAGCGCCCGGAACACTGACCCTGGTTTTTAACGGATGATCGGGTAACGCCACGAGCGCATGAGTCCTGTAGGTCGAGAATTGCAACTTTGGAGGTAATCGAAAACTTCCCTAGCCAACAGATCCGAAAGTTAAGGATATTCTTGCATTCTTCGAGGTGACCCCGAACCAACCGGCTAGGATTTCGCCCTCGAATGGTCCCATCTCCGAGGCGAAGTTGAATAAGTAGATGAAATCCTAGTGCCTGATATTAGTAACCCCTGCGGCACCGAGAATGGGTCGGTGGTACCCCGCCCTTCGTGTCGGTGCGCTGTGGAAATTGGAACTATCCTAATAGCAACTTGTATCCCCCTCCATTGCATGAACATCATCGGTGAATACAATGCTCGAACGTCTTATGTCAGCATTATCAAAGCCATCCAGAAAAAGGGGATACCCCTGAATCGAGTAATTATTGCCGTGTTCGTGCACGAGGAAGTTGAGTCTTTGTGTGACATTCAGTCCTCCGAGGGCTCCCGTCATGATCATCAAATACCGCACAAAACGAATCCAGGAATGATGGTCGAAATTGATATATCACTGGATGGTGCCCCGGTTTCTTTTTTCTGAATGTAGCTACGCACACCCTAGATATTACTCCGGGGTGGCGGCTCGGTTTGTTGAGGTGAGCGGGCAGCTTTAGCCAACTCAGGCTCCCACATACGTCAATGACCTCTCCAATAAAACATACCTAATAAACCTGACAGACCCTCAGAGCAAATTTCTCCGGTGCTTCCTTCAGTCATTAGAAAGCTAGGGTTGGTATATAGCTACACTACACCGGTTTGTTCGCCAGAGCTTCCAGCTACATTTACGCTAGCTTGGCATTAGTTTTATCAGCTTTTCGGTTGTTGACTGAGGTAATTCGATGCTTGTGCTCTTTGCAATCCTGGTGTTAATTTTCAACTTCTCGGGTGTTGTATGATACCTTCCAGTGAGTTACTCCCCGACCCAGTATTAGTTTCCATCAGCTTTTGGGTCGCTGGCATTATCCTTCCAGTAATAGATCACACACATCTCGGTTCTAGTTTTGGTCACTTCCCCATCTCCTGGACTATTTTGAGGAAGCTATCATCGACATGAGAGTATCAGGCTCAATTGTTGGCCACTGGCAGGAAGGAAGCCGTCAAAAGAGCTTGGGAACCATGATGAAGGATGAACTCGATGTCGATTTAGTATGACCTTCTGGAAAGTCTCCGAGTCCATCGATCATGTCGGATGTGCAGGAGGTTAAATAAAATTAGCTGTCTACATTTTAATATGATGGATTGGTGGTAATATTTCCCCTTTTTCAGTCCCAGTTGTCTACAAGTTCGGTGTTGAACCGACTCGGGTGTGATGTTCGTCGGCTAGGTGGTGGAATCTGAGTCTACCTGCGTTGAGATATTTTTGACCTCCGTAATACCTATATCCCCCAAGTTCAGGTGTTTGATGACGACTCTGCCAGCATACTTACCCCTCGGGCATACTGGTCTTCCGGTATCAGGCGATGTATTCCAGGCGCCCACGGAATTGGCTCGCCTTCGCTTGCTGATTCCTCCAAGAAATATGATACGCGCTACCGAATTAGCTGGTTATGAGCCGTTGACAACGACAGCGTAAGCCCAGGGTTATCATCATCTTTTGACTGTATATATATATATCGAGCGGTAAAGAGCGTATCAATCGTCCTACTTGATCCCCTCTGGTGTAGCGGTCATTGCAGTGGTCTGCTGTGACCATTCTTACGGATATCTGAAGCTTCAAGAGTGGGTATTATTTCGGGAGCACTTCCTGGATTCTCTGCAAGGTAATTGATGATGGGAGCCCTCAGAGGACCGAATGCTACGCAAAGACTTCATTTCATTATACCTGAGCACGGAGTCAATAATTATTTGGTTCAGAAGTATCCCATTCTGGATGTAATCTCCACCAGGGGTTAACCCAATTAATGCTGACATAAAAAACGTTGGGTGGAATGCATTCAGTTAGCATTCGGTCATTCAGCAGCTTTGAAGGCTTAGAAAACGCTCAGTTTCAAGCCTTCGACGTTCGGCACTCGAGCTCACAAGTTTTTGGTCTTCAACATGCAACTATATGAGATTCTCTAATCCGACACTAGACGCGCTCCCGCTTGTCTAAGTGGTTTCTGGTTTATCGGTTCCCTGTCGGACCGACGGTAAACGATCAAACTAGAGCCGAAAATTGCCACGGACTTCTCATTCACCTGCTGTTGTCCTAGTTCCGGAGACATGTCAGATCTCCGTACCGGATAACCCGCACTACATAGAAACATGCTCTCTCTATCTTCTCCATCCCCTCGCTAAGGGAGTAATCGATATTGTTTTCCATGTTCAATCACCAGGCCGCTATTCAAGCTTTCGCCACCTATTCAAGATACCGCCGGCTCCCGAGTATTATCAGAATAGCTATCGTCAAGGAAGCCAAGCCAAGCCCACTTGGTACCACTCCTGGGACCTGGGCGAAGTGCGTCACGTGGGACGACTCAGTGGCTACACGAGACTAGCGCATCGCGCTCCCGGGACTTACTGGTCAATATAATAATAAGTCCCGGTGTTTAGCTATTCCGCGTGGGAACCACGATCTACCGACTTAAGCGTTTAGCCAAACCCCAGAGCAGTCAACTATTCATAGAGAAGACGTTTGTCATAAGGTGTATTCGGCCCTGAGAATAGATCAATTTGTGTTGTTATCATGGAATCTGGATTCCACCCGTTCCGTTGGGATTTTGATAGGCACTTCCGGCCTCCGCCTTTCAAGATTTGGATTTCGGCTCATACAGAGATTTCGATTTCGATCTCGCTATCCGGTGGCAGATGAGTACAGTCTGACGATCACCCATTCATATGACCCCCTGCACGATTGGGGCGTCGAAGGTTTACACGTGTGGTTAGACGGGGAACATATAAGAGGAGTCGGAAATTGACAATATCTCCATCATTGTCATCCGTACCTCTCCAAAATCGCTTTCTACCATGGGCTGTCCCGAAACAGAGAATGACCCCCTCCTGCCCAGAGGGCTTCCTCAGGACCCTACACCCAAGTTCCCCCTCAACCTATTCCCTGCCTATGCCCGACCTTATCTCGAACTTGCGAGGGTGGAAAAGGTATGTCAAGTCGAACAGTGTCATTGTATGCTTCTGTCGTCCTAATTGATCATAGCCCACAGGATTTATCCTTATGTTTTGGCCCTTCGGTGCGTAGTTCAGGTCTATCTCGTGGTTCTCCATTCTCATGTTTGATACTTATTTCTAGCCTGGGGCCTTACTATGGCCGCCTATCGCACACAAATGCCTCTGCAAGACTACTGGTGGAATTTGCTCAACTGCCTTGTCGGCGCTGTTATTCTACGCACGTCCGCTTGCACCATCAATGACATCTTTGACCGTAAACTCGATGCTGGCGTGGGCAAGTATTCATTCGTATCTATGGCGAGGGACGCCTACTAAGGGAAGAAATCAGCGCGCACAAAACAAAGACCGCTCCCTAGTGGTAGAATCTCCGTTTTCGCCGCAAGTACGTATGTGTCCGTCCAGTATGTTGTTGGACTGGCCTTCTTTGCTTGGACACTCAAGGGTCTAGCGTATGTCACATTTGTGCTCCGTGAGGCGGGGGACTGACTTGAACGCTGCAGCTTTTGGGTGGCCATATTTCAATTGCTTCCCCTGTACGACAAGCTTCTAGTCGTGTGCCAAGAGACGTCTAACCCTTCGTTTTCGCTAGATTTGCCATCTATCCGTTGATGAAGCGATTTACACATTGGCCGCAAGCATGGCTTGGTTTCGCCATGAACTTTGGTTTCATTACCGCGTGGGTTGCGACCACCGGCTACGTTGATCAAACACTTTTGAGTGTCGCTATGGGAGCCTGTTGGTGGTGTGTAAAAATAACTCCTGTCATCAATTTGTTTTGAGAGTGACGCCGTTGTTTGAACAGCTGGACCATGTTGTACGGTTGGTCGGCATTTCCGTTCCCGCGTCTTGTTCTATCGCTTATCCAGCTCCAACCACTTAGATACCATCTACGCCTGCCAAGACATCAAAGATGACATCAAGATGGGTGCTAAATCGACAGCTATTTTATTTGGATCCTGGATCCGCCCTTTGCTTTGCCTTATTGCGTTTTGCTTTATTGCCATGCTTGCCATTGCTGGTCATTTAAACAACCAAGGCTGGCCATTCTTTGTTGTTTCGGTTGGCGGAACTACAGCCCACGTAGTTTGGCAGTTCCTGACTGTCAACCTTGAATCCCCCGAGAGCTGTTGGCGTACGTGTCATTGGTTATGTTGTGAATTTTACCGTTAACCTCGGCGGCAGGTAATTTCAAGCGAAACGGTCATCTGGGCTGGCCGCTTTGGGCCGGCTTGATGCTTGATTACGTTCTCTCTTCGGCATTACAAGAAAGAACATGATTCCTTGTCACATTGCTAGGTTCGATCGGCGTTCTTGCTGTCCGTCCCACCTGCAACGGCCCTCGTTTCGGCTTCTATAAGGGGAAATTTAGCGTACAACCAACTCTGTCCCTATAGCTCATAGGCTATGAGAGATAATTCACCTGATTCCAAAAACAGCAGTAAAACCATGGTTACAAAAGGCATAATGTTAAGCCAACGATTTCCACTATGTGAGAATCAGCCCAAATGAGGTTAGCAACTGGCAGCACTTTGTCAGTGATTCTCCAGCAATGAGTAGTGTGCTGGTGGCGTGTCGAAGTGACGATGGTGCTTGGCACACACACACGCCCGCGGCTCTTCCCATCCTGTTTATAGGTATTCCTCCGAAGAAGCAGACTACGGACACACTACCCCGGCAAGCCAACCCAATAGAATGTGGTGGTCGCTACTTATGGATTTAGGCAAGGTGAATAGCGGCGCTCGGTGCAAACCCGGTTCCACTTTCGGTTTGGGCCGCTCCGTAGTCAGCGCGGCTACCATGTCTCTTGTTTGCCCTAGAGGGCTTGTGTAGCTTGACTAGGAATCTAGATTTCGAAGACTGATGATCTTTTTTGATGTTATGGATGAAAATACTGGGACAAAATAGAAAAAAAACAGATGGACATTGTGGGAATTGAACCCACGACCTTTCGCATCTACCACAATTATCTCATGCGAAGCGAACGTTATACCCCTAAACTAAATGCCCTTTAAACGGTGCTCTGAATCGTGATTATGTGACCAGCAGTCGGGCATAGTCAATTTGCATTGCAACGGGTGGAGTCCACACTTCAATCTTTTTGCATACCCACCGGCGAGCCTCGGCGCGCGGTGATAGATCTTATGTTATCAACTGTCTAGTAAGACAGAGTGTGCCGTGTTGCGCAGTAAATCGTTTGATTCTTGATTGAGGGTTCGTCCTCGGGCCGTGAATTGGAAGAAGTCACTGTACTTGTCCCTGTTTCGCTCTGGCCAATCTTTCTGTACAAGGTTCGCCCACATCAATTATTCAACTGCACCCACCGACTGCGACTGTGACCTCTTCGTTCGCGCCGCTGTGTTAGAATCGTGTGGTCACTGTTATACGTAGCACTTGAATCAAGTCTACGGCGGGTATTTTACGAGATGAGCGGAATTGGGGTCGCCTCCAATCTTTCACCCATTTGATTCAATAAGGGTGGTGTTGTAAGGCACAGACGAAAACCACTCAGACGCTGAGCGTCCGGTTACTAGACCATTTAAACTTTGAAATATGTTTCAAGAACTTCGACCATAAAAGAGTGACAGGGCCAGCTCCTGTCTCTAAATGGAGTCTCGCTGCCTCTACTCGGGTGCTAAATGTATAGTTCAGCTAAGAAGCGCGGAAGGTTCAGGGAAAGCGGGCTCGGATTCCTTCCTCAAGGCTTTAGATGTGAAAACCTATCTTCGAACGGGAAGAATGGCGCTCCGATTCCACTTCCGCTACTTGAAGCGGCGTACCTGGATGTCAACCCAAATCAACCAGCTTATCGGTTTGAGAAAGTAGACTAACCCCCATTAATATGCAAAGTTCGGCTCTGAAGGTCTGTTACCAAGATGATTGTCAAGGGTCTTGCCACTGGCACAACACATGGAATCATCGGTGACGTGGTGATTGGATTCCGATGAATATAATGGTACTAGCGGCTTGTCCGCCCCATACCAGTTTATCCCTCCGAGTTTCTCCATTTCCGCACCTGGTTTACTCAAGCACCCCGCAAAATGCGACCGTAATTCTTCCTATTTTGGTATAGGACTTGCTATCCACCAGTATCCACCCGAAGGCGCTCAGATTTGCCTCAATTTTTCGCCCATAGTGACCGTTAAGTTCATACATTCTCCGGCAATCCGTTGGCTTCATAGTGTTAAGGTCAAAGCCTTAGAGTATTGGTTGGCTCGAATTGCGCTTATTTCCTCTCAGGTCAAGTTCGTAATTCTTCTAACCTGGGATCGCCTTTCGCGGGGCTAGCGTTTTCTATGAGTTTTGATCAGAGAAACGGCCGGATTCTATTCGTCGCTAGTCACGATCCGGGTTGCGATCGGAGCTACGGTACGATATTGGGAGTCTACCGCATACGAAGATCGTAAAAATATGGTACAAAATACTACAGGATTCCACATGGCGAAGACGCTATCAGTTATGAGGTCTTCGTGCGTAGACGCGTCGAGCGCACTGCGCGGGCCCCTACAGGTGGGCGTGTCTCTGCGTTCCCTACCTCTTCCTGCTTCACTGCTCTAGTCCTCGTCACCCTAGTAGATTTAATCCTAACAACCACACCCTCTTCAGCATCTTCTGCAGCATCCTTTCTGGCCGAACCGGCGGAAGGCCGACTTCCTGGGGTGTTCTCTTTATCTACGTCGACCTGGACGGCAGCAGGAGCAGTGGCAGGGGTCTTCCGAGCTCGATTTCTCGTCTGTGCAGGGGTCTTGGTAGCGGTAGCGGGGGCCGCATTGCGACCAGCTTTCGTGGCAGTCGCCTTGGATATTTCGGTGCCCTCTTGTTTGATGGTTGTTCGACTTCTCTGGGATTTGGTCTGGCGCTTATTTGCAATCCTAGGCTCGTGTCCCTCAATCTGTTCCGGAATGTTCAACGAGTCAAGTGGGTCGTCACCGTTACCATTATCGAGTTCAGTTGGAGCAACTTTTATCCCGTGGGCGCGTCCTGCTGATCGTTTTGCCCCGTTGCCCTCGTCCTCGTCTGTTGCAGTCGCTCGAGGAGGTCGACTTCGACTACGTGTGGTTTGGGGCGCAGAAATTTTTACTTCTTTCTCAACAGCAGTTGACTTCTTTGCCTGACGCTTGATAACGGGGGCCGGCTCTTCCAACTTAGTCGATTCTTGAATCTCGAGCTCATGGTGTACCACAGGCTCGGTTATAACCTTGTGGGTGCGTCTTGTGGGTGCTGGGACAGGGGCTGGGGCAGATTGTTGTTCGGCTCTCGCGGCTCTGCGCCTAGTCCGGTTAGGAGCAGGTATGACAGCTTCCCCGTTAGTCTCATTGCTATGCTCTGATTCTGTTTTTGTGCTTCGCGTTCTTCGGGGAGCTGTTGGGGCTGCAGCTTCAGCAATAGGGTGAGGGCTGCGATCCTTCACTCGGGAAAACTTTGGGGAGACCTCCAGCTGAGGCGTATCCTATTGTGAGAAGTAAATTAATTAGAACCTAGGAAATTAGAAACACTACGTACGGAGTCCGAACTGGCTAATTTGTTGCTTGGCACTGCTTCGGCGTTGGACTGGGGCTCTTCATCAGCTACAATGCCCTCTACAATGGATGGGGTTAAAAGAGGTTTTTTGTCGATGCCTCGCGCAACTGGCTCGTGAGGTTCTCTATCATCTTGAGATTCATGAAGTAGCTGGACCTTGGTAGCTATATCGCTCGTAGGTGAAAATTGTAGCAGAGAAAAAGGTTTCTCTACGGTTATCGTATGTTTGTGATCCTCTGTGCCCGTCACTTCCTCCCCGTCCAGCCAAGTGGGTGGGAGAGGAGCCTTTTCCATATGGTCAAAGGCACCCGAGTCGGCAGTGGGTTTGACAGGACTGGTTCCCATTAAGCCGAGGGTGCTACGTCGCTTCTTCATACCCTCAACAGTGTCCCTCATCCGCTCGAGCAAGCTACGTGTATCTAGCTGCTCGGACTCCTCGTCGGTGCTTAACCTTCGCTCGATATCCTTGACTGGAGAGGCTGGTTTCGTAGGCGACACCGGCCAGAATGGATTGCGAGTGTCATGAGGTGCTGGTTTAGTAGTAGAAGTGGATGGTTTTGAAGGCGACATGCCGGGAATGCCTCCTGGAAAATAGGAATCTACATTACGGACGGCACTCCGCCGACGTTCTTGTATTGCCTATTTCGGATCAGTTGATATTATATTGGCCGATGCAGCGGCATAATACGCTCACCTTTCGTTCTTCTACGCTAATCTCGGGACGACCACGCACGGGCGATGCTTGCAGGTCCTTCGCTTGGCGGGGAGCGATAGGGCTCCTGGGCGCCCCATCCCTTGGAAGTGTGTTGGACTCCGGCTCTTCTTTCAGAGGAACAACAATATCTTGAACACGCCAGACTGGTTCGAGGGGAATTCTTCTAGCTTCTCCACCCAAAGAATATCTGGATGGGGGTCCCCCTCCCAACCGGCCTCTGGACGGTTCGACACTTTGTCCGCGGTCAAACAGAGGTGGTTTCGCTCGGGCAGCCTGAGGGGTCATAAATGAATTCAGAGGACGACGAATCGGAGTAGCCTGAGGCAGCGAAGGAAGTGGTCTTGGTTGGTCATGGGCCTCGTAAGTTTCATTCTCTGATTTTTCTTCCGGATTTTGTTGTCCTTCCTGTTCCACTGCTTCTTCATCAGCGGTCTGCGTTTTTAGTCAGTGTCCGTGCTCAATATAGTTATTCGGACGTACTGTGGGCTCTGTTGGACTGGAGCCCCTGAAAAGCCACAGTTTCTCCAAACTCTTTCTCCACAATGGCTTTCGTTGTCCATGAACATCCTCTTCAGGTTGCTCGTCCTCGTCTGTTTCCTCATCGGAAGGTGGAAGCTCGTCGCATTCTTGGTGGTCCACACTATCCTCGTCGCTGTCCATGTCACCGCCGGCAATAGTATCCAGAACTTCCATTTCCTCTTCTCTTTCTTGTTCTTCTTGTCGATATTGCCGTTCGTGCTCAAGGACCATCCGTTGGGCGCTTCGTATAAGCACCGCCCGATGTAATGATTGTGAACGCCGCCGTTGAGGTGTCTGGGGTGGCTGTATCTGGAAAACGGGTTGAAGGATGGGTACCTCAACATCCTCGAGAATCACAAGGTCCTTATCTTCTTCAACGACGCGAGGATGATGACCATCAACGAGAATAATGGCTTCCTCCTCATTGCCTTTGTTTTCACCGCCGCCTAGTTGCGGTGACATCATTGGCGGCTGAGGAAGTGGAGATGATTTCATTGGACTTCGGAAAGCGTTTTTCATAGGGCTTCTAAGTATTCTGAGATTTTCGCGGGGATCCTTGGAGGGGCACGGGGAAAAGACTTGAGCAGAATTAATCATCGATAGTCGGAGTTTTCGATTATGTGCTGGGCTATATATTCAGACATTTTTCACCGGATATAGTTACGAATGTAGCACTAACGAGCGGGGGTAGCGAACAAGGCGGCACGAATTTCCTTGGGAGGATAAGAGAAACGGAACCGCTTGTTATGTATCTCTATTTCTGAGTTGTTTGAAAGGGGGATAGTAGTTGGTTGTGCCCCAACAGCCCTATTGGGGTAGACCTTACACCCGTCGACGATTAACCCGGTGCTTCCAAGCACGACAAGGAACGCCTATGCCAGGGGATTAATGAGGAATTACACGTATAATTCAGATTAAACACGCCTTTCGTTCTTCGAACGTGATCTTGCAATGAGTGAGGCCCACGTCCGGGTAGTAGAGTCGCACACTACAACTGGGGTCCCTCCCAAACGAGAGCTCCTCCGTGTCGATTCCAAACGTCGTTACGACGGTATCGGGTTCCTGTCGTTTCATAAGACTGAGTGAGCCATATCGCCCAACTTGACTAAATCCACTGGTGTCCATGGCGGTGAAGTTGTGATGTTTCCAGAATTCAGAATGAACATCGGCGCCAAACATTCGACGCGAAAGGGTTGGTCACTCACGTGATTTTCGTGTCGCCTGAAAGTCACGTGGGGAAGTCCTTTTCCCAAGGATACCATCGAAACTCAGAAGACTTGTCCCGGAATAGGTGTGAGGCAAAAATAGTGAGGCGAAGGTATCTTGACGAGAAATGGTAAGGGTTTGATACTGGATGGTCCTAGGTGTAGGCAAACACTTACCTGTGCACAGGCGCTCCGCCTTCATTGGAACAACTTGCGAAACAGGCAAGGAGCAACCGCTAGGTCCTGTCGGGCACCACAACGGTGACTGCCCAGAGTCACCTCCGGGGGCAGTCCTGCGATGATCAATCGCTTTCCAGTGGATGCATTGTCATGGAAATCAATCCTCCCGAAGACCCCATATACCCCTCCATGATTGTAGCTCTTGCTCGTGAACATGATACATTGTTGGAAACTACTGGTCCTGATGGTATTTGTAAAGCTAATGTGTTTACAGGAACTCGGATACTTATACCTGCTAACAACGGCTTGAGCTGATCCACCACCCCCATTCCTCAGTCAATATGCCGGTCGTATTTGACTTTCCGGAATACAGGATTGGTCTCATCTTTATTTCCAGCTCCTTTTTTGGAGCATTTGTCGTCTTATTTTCATTATCTACGCTCATTCTCCATCAGCCAGTGCAAGAAAAGTGCCATGACATTGTCATCCTAGCACAACGGTATATCTAACGCTCAGTTACCTAATGTTTTTTGACTTGACTGCAGTATGTGTATTCCTTCTCGATCGCTGTAACATGGCTGATTATCAATTCGCAAATGACCTACAGGTTTGGGTCATTTCTATTATCATGTGCTTCAAACCTAGCACCGTAGAGGGGCCCAACATTGGCCGGGTAGCCCACTCCAACGATGTTTGCACAATATATCGTCGGATTTATGGCAAGCTTGATAGGTGATACCGTTATGGTCAGCTACAGCTCTCTTGCCCTCAAATTCAACTAATCTTTTAGAACAGGCTTACCGTCTGTATATCATTTGGGACAGAATCAAGGTTATTCTTTGGATTGCTACCCTTCTCATTCTCCTGTCGATTGGTGAATCTCTCGTGGCAGGATTCGGAACGGCCGCTCAGACAAAGTTCTAGGACTCATAATTCTTATCATTGTCCACTATGCACGCCATGAGTATAGTCCTATTTACCCCTATAATGATTTTGGGGGGGAATTACTATTGGGTATGTTCCCTAGATACTTTTTGGAGACGGAATAGTTGAATTCAGTCATTGCAGAGCTAATATAACCTTCACTTCCTTAATCGCGTGGAGGATATGGAAAAAGCACAAGCTTACACGGGCAGTTGGTGGCCAGAAAATTATAATTGTGCGCAGCCAGTGCTATACTTAATGGCATAGTAAGCTAATATAAGGCTAGCAACTCTTAGCAATCATTGCCGAAAGTTCTGTACTATACACGTATGTCGCATGTTTGAAAGGCCCTCGATGCTATATTCTCTGATAACTCTCTTAATTTTACCATATAGGACCTGGGTTCTCGGTTTTCTTGTTTCACAGCTTACTTCCCATTTTGCCTCAGAGATATTCATCTACGGACATCCCCACATGGCAGGAATCGCATCCATGCTGATAAATGTACGTGTGGGCCTCGGTTGGGCACTAGGAGAAGAAGGACGATCCGCCCGCTCACTGCACAACTCGGCCTTCGCCCGCAGTCGTATAGGCTACGATTTAGAAGCGGATGAGTTCTAAGGAATAAAAGAGCAAGTGAGCTGAGACGACATCCGAGCATTTTCGTTGCCTTCTGCGTATATGGTATATGCAGGCTGAGACAAGGTGTACTGGACAGAATACTTCGTAACGGACTGATCCTGCGTTGCAGCATGTATTTATAACCCAATGGTGTATAAACGGCAGACCGTTCAATGCTTCAATCTTCTGGACTTCGTTATGATGATGATGGTTGCACAAACTTCTCCTGTGTCAATTACTAGATAAGTCATAAGGCCTATTCAACCCTGGAATGCCAAACAGATCGTATGAATATTTGTGCTTGATCGGGATATTCGCCGTGCGGCGCAAGATTGGACCTCAGTCGAAGGATCATTGGAGAGTGATGAGCTCGGGAAACCAGAGCTCAGCGACACCTATAGAAGCACCTCTCCCCTGCTATAAATGATCCTCACAACCTGTCATCGGGGGTGTCGCCGTCATCATCCACTCATACTCATGGGACCCCTGCTCCTCATAGAGGACGGAATTAGTGTCCTTTTTGTGAGCAGCTCACTCTACGGAGCTTTCCTTATTCTGTTCATTCTCTCCACATTCATTCTCCATCGTCAATCTAAGCAAAATGGTCAGCATTCTTCTGGGCACATTGGCACAAGAATCTATCTCTCCCTTGGTTACTTGATATTTGTTTTCATAACTTCAGTACGTGGGTTGTCTAATATTGCCAACCAAGGAAGGGCTAAAGTATCTAACTTTCGGATATGTTGCAGAGTTGGATCCTTTCCGCGGTCATTTATATGAACTCAAATCTTATGGGAAATTCGGATCCCCAACACTCTATTTTCCTTTTCCTACAAACACATATAGGCAACTCCGCTTTATTTGTGGCGGACCTAATACTAGTAAGCTGACTTGGTTACTTCTCCTGTGCAGCGCGTGGCTAAGAACGAAAGGCGTATCGCCTCTACATCATCTGGAATAAGCGAGCTTTGATGTTTGGGGCAGGGGTAGCCATGGTTCTGACGTACACAGGTACATCCTATTTCATGTTCCTATCTTGGCAATACTCTTACAGTACTTCCAGGATTAGTTATACCTACTGTGGTGCATTTTTTCAGGCACAGGAATATCTGGGCAGGTGGTACTGCGTTGCTCACCTCTGTCAATCTCTGGTAAATTCAGATGTCGCCATCAAGTGTATCTTCAGTAGCCCACTGACCGCTCTGCGTTAGCATAACTACCGGTATGACAGCACTAATTTCATGGAAAATATGGAAAAACAATAGCCACCTCGGAATATTGGACGGTCGTAACATTATATTGGTCAGTTTCCCCCTCTAAACAGACCTTTAAAATACTCATATGTAGTACATTCCAGCGGGTAGTTGCAATCCTTGTCGAGAGTGCTGCCCTCCAGACGTAAGTTGCGGCATTTATTTGATAACTTGCCTACGTCGTTCTCATTTCTCAAGGGTGTGGATGATGCTGTTTCTCATCCTTCATTTCGCGGACTATAACGCCTCTCACGTACTGCTGCATGGCGCTCCCGCTATCACGGGAATTGCCACCTCACTGGTCAATGTGCGTGTCGGGCTCGGGTGGGCTGCAGGTGAAGAAGGTAGAACAACCTTGTCACTCCATCAGTCCGCTTTCTCAGATCCTCCCGGTGCGGGCGTAGAGGGGCGGTGGGACTGAGAAACGTATATAGATACACTAGACATGATAGATGGTTGATGAGTTCATGCCCCTGCCATGCCTGGAAACGATGTGAGATGCGGTCTCTTTTTACCTATATATGCACTATTTTATCTCACCCACCAGGATCATCCTGGGGAAGGCTGTGCACAATTACCCGCTGCTCATGAGTACATCATCCTATGGTGGCCCATGCGGCTAAGTGAGTGCGGCTCCGGGTGAGATATTTATGCAATTCTCCAGAAGATCTTTTCAGTGCCCACATTCCCATCGTCAACCAGGATTTACTGTATCTCATGTTCCTCCCACCATATGTGACGCTGATCCTCCCTCTCATACACCCAGAAGACCTCTTGTCATGTCAATTCCTTGTCGATATCCTTCCTTACTGACAGGGTCGAGATGGTATAAAGATGGTTGATGATCGATGATCAGCGACTCCATGGCAATGTCAAGGAAATACTGACACTCAAGCGTTGTCAATTGCTCGACTCTTATGCAAGATCTAGTTGCTTATATATATAAACAACATCGCATGTAATTGTCCCTCAGTTTACTCCCAATGAGCGATCCAGCCTCGTACATTGACCACCAGGTGGGGATCCTATTCGTTAGCAGTTCGCTTTACGGGGCGTTCGTTGTTTTATTCGTCCTCTCCACGCTCGTCCTCCACCATCAAGTTACATGCAACAAGCGGAGCTCTTCGGGATCTACTGGCACCACAGTTTACTTGTCTCTGGGCTACCTACTCTTCGCTCCGATAACCCTGGTTTGTCCTCCGTTCAATAATTAGCTTAAGTGTCTGAAATCTGACTATAATTGTAGAGCTGGATTCTCTCATGGTTTTTTTTTATCAAGCCTGAGGTGCTTATTACCGCAGAAGATGGCACCTATAGTGTTTTCGTCTATGTACAGAATGCCACTGGGTACCTCTGTGTCTTCATCGCCGATTGGATACTTGTATGGTGGATATTAATTCTGCAAGTTCTGTTGGTGCTCACTGGCATGTACTATAACAGGTGTTTCGATTGTATATTATCTGGGAAAGGAAGAAAGCTGTCCTATGGGGTGCTGCTATCGTGTCTCTAGGGTATATAGGTATGCGCATATTGGCTCCGACAGATATAAAGCCTAATTATTTGTCAGGCCCCGTGATACGAGGGTTTATCTATTTTGCAGAGCGGAAAATGGTTTGGTCACCAAGTCTCAAGGTCTTTATTATATCTTCACTCTGGTACTTTTTGAAACGCTTCTATGTGTGTATGACGGGATTCAAGCCTTTTCTATAGCATAAACGTCGTTGCCACATCACTGATCATATGGAAGATATGGGCAAGGGGTAAGCTAATACGAGCTTTCGGCAATGAGAAGATTATAGTAGCAAGTAAACGCTGTAACCCGCATCGTATATTTCTAACAAATTTCGCTAGAGGATGATAGCAATAGTCATTGAGAGCGCTGCGCTCCCTACGTATGTCCTCCGTATCCGACCATACCCAGGACCCGACATTCTCACATTCTTCTGCAGGGCATGGCTGCTACTTTTTCTGATCATATATTTTGTGAACGTTCCCATTTCACACATTTTTTTGTATGGGACCCCTTCCATTTCTGGGATTGCAACCGCACTTGTTAATGTTCGGGTGGGTCTTGGGTGGGCGGCAGGGGAAGAAGGACGATCAACACGCTCTTTGCACAACTCGGCTTTCTCGGACCCTGAAATTGTTGATGTAACAGAAGACGATTATTAGAGGTACTCCTAGATTAGGACCACATCGCATGTATTCATAGTCACTCAGGGACTCATAGATTAGGAACAGACTCTTCCATAGGGCATCAATCCCTGTTCACGGACCACCTACTGTATGTAGAACTAACTAACGTAACGTACGAACGCGATATCATGGACATTATCTTACGGCTCCTCATTTTAGTTAGCTCGCGTTACAACTATTTCTCCCCAGATTTCAATTTTTCATTGGGCTGGATGTGTATCCAGCAAGAATTATTGAGACAGGCAAATAGAACTCAGCGAAGTGGAACCACACCCCCGCACCCCAACCCCAAACCTCCATAACTGACTATTGCCTTGTTAAAGAGACTAGTGGCAGTGCCCAGGGGAACATGGGAGGGTGAAAGGCCAGTGTATACACAATACCGTGTTCTCTTAATTATTGTTGTGTGCATTTTCCAATGGGATTTAATGATGGTGAACTCGGCGCACTGCACCACTACTAGGTACAGCTACTTTGTAGCTAGTCATATGTAGGGATTTGCGAATCAACCCTATCGTGATCAGGATAGGTCTTCCTCTCACCTTTATAATTGTTTTCAAAAATCGCTCCGAACGTCGATAGAAGCTGCTGTCAATACAGTTATTCAAGAGAGACGTGATAATCAATCTATGATAACAGTGATTGAACCGAGGCCGTACACAGACTCATCAACACACACGACAAAATCGGCAATACTTGGGGCCTGATATAAATTGCGACAGGACCCCACTGTTACATCCTTCAACCATGGAACCCACAGGCGTGCTGCCTTACATTGAGGACTAATGTCGGCATCCTCTTCGTTAGCAGTGCTTTAGTCGGGGTATTTCTGGTCTTGTTTATTCTTTCAATTCTTGTGCTCCACCATCAAGTTATCGTCAATAGGAGGAAATCCTCCGGGCCCACTGGTACAACGATATACTTGACACTTGGCTATCTAATGTTTTTTTCAATTTTCCTGGTCCGTTGTCATTCTCTCGAAAAGTCTCTGCGTGGCAGACACTAAACAACTTGATTTCAGGGTTGGGTTCTCCTTTGGATCGTGTTTACCCATCCTGACCTCGATTCAAGGACTCGAAATAGGCAGGGGCTGGAGTGTTGCCTTACTCATTTCGACTACAATTGGATGCTTAGCCTTGTTCGTGGCCGATTGGATTCTGGTAGGCGCACAATCCATTGGGCGAGTCATTCTGGCACTTCTGACACGATTGATTGGCAGATATATCGCCTGTATGTCATTTGGGACAAGAAAAAGGCTGTCCTTCATGCGGGCGGATTAATGTCGCTGATTCTAGTTGGTATGAGCACTCAGATCTCTTGACATACTGCATTCGTTTGTTTACATTGAGCTAGGTGTGGGGATATACAACCTAGTGGACTACCAAACAAACAAGCACAGTAGGCGATGGATTGCTGCAGTAGCGATCTCAGTATTCCTCTTGTACGTGGACTTCACATTTCTTAACAGTGTCTACTTGACTAATCCCTTCCAGTCAAAATATCACCGCCACAAGCCTGATTGCATGGAGAATGTGGAGCAAAAACAAGCTTGCCAGAGCGGTAGGCGGTCAAGGGATCATAACCGTACGGATTCGCGCTGGTGTTCCTCCGCCTTACGCTGATTACCTTGTAGCGTATTATTGCGATTCTCGTCGAAAGCGCCGCACTCTATACGTATGTTGTCGCCCTCCATCTGAAAAGATCGAGTGTAAACATCTCCCCTAGAATCTGGATGTTTGCGCTTCTCCTTTTCCATTTTGTAGCTTTTCGTGTTTCGCATATCCTACTGTATGGTTCTCCGGCAGTCGCCGGAATCTCCACTACTCTTGTTAATGTTCGTGTAGGCCTTGGATGGGCTACGGGGGAAGAAGGACGGTCAACTCACTCCCTAACCGGCAGTCCTGTTTTTTCCGACGCACAGCCATACAGCAGCGCAGGATCACTCGGCGAAGCCTAAATCATTTCATGTCACCGAATGATCCAATGTAAACCGGGATTCCGAGCCTGTCGTACAGACGTGTCTCTTGATTGACATTGAAACAAACTGGCGCTTGTACAAATGTTTCAACCCATTCTGCGATCACCGATCGAGGTTGCGTAGTGCAAAGGTTGAGGTCATGAGGCTCGCAAGCACTATTATCGATATATCAATAAGGTACTTCTAATGTATTACTCGGGTCACTAGTTATTGCGCGTATATTTAACATGTCCACCAACCCGCACAATGCGCAACACACATGCATAACGCCGCTAGTGTGCCTACCATACCGCTGCATCCATCGAATCACCACGACCCACCAACGCGACTAGTGAGCCAATAGTGCGTCTATAGCCTGTCCATAGGCATATCACGGCTTGCAAGCGCACACAATCCGTCGGCCAACCTCATCGATATTCCATATTTACGCCATATCTGCTGACCTACCTACGGCCGACCGGCCTGCTACCAGCCCACCAATTTGTCTCCTAAAGCTCCAGTCCTCTCGTGCTCCGACTGCGATCATATATATACTTTCTAAACAAAATTATCTCATACAATGAAACCTAATCCACTCTGAGACTGCAACCACACTAGTCAACGTCCAAGTATATCTTAGCTGGGAGACTGGCACGAGCAGACATTCTTTGCATAGTAACCTTTTCGACCTCGAGTTCACTCACGTGACTATTTCTGCAGAAATATATCATGGCACTGCTAGAGGAGCGTTACACACACACCGTATATTGTGATCATTTGCGGACCCCGTTCCCAGGCTGTCCACGCTTACCGAGCTGATATGATGTACTAGTGTAAGATGGCGTATTTTAATTTTTAACTCAGTTGATGGCTCAGTTATCCCACATTATCTACATACCTCCTGCCTAGGCTCTGATTTTAGATCGGGATCATTGAACCAGATTTGCGCACCCAGCCAAAAATAAGGCTCACATTCTCCCACCTTAACCGACACGCTTAGTGCCAGATTCCTGCAACTGACCTCTTGTCAGCAGCCCGTCAACGACCCTCGGGAACAAAGGTGTCCTATTAGGACAATGTTTGATATGTTCTGTCTCATATCTGACTGTTCTTTTCGCATTGACGACGAGAAGAGCAACGGTGGGATAAACACCATACACGTGACGTCGATTGCTGATGGGACACTGCGTGGCGATTCTGACTAATACATGTCGTGTGTGGATTCACCTCGATCGTGGTCATGCCATAATGGCTCAACATACAACAGTCATGCTACCAACTTCACCATTTTGATATGTTGGTCATAGGAATCTACGGATCAGTCATAATCGTCAATTTCGCTGACACAGGAGTTCTCCGTTCTACCTCGGAAAGAAATTCAGGAAAGAAATTGAATGTTCGCAGAAGCTGCTGTCAAACTCGAAGCAACTGGTCAGAGGAAAGACTTGATAATCATTTTGCGATGCATTTTCATGATAATAATTGCCAAAATGAGGTCATTTTCCCATACGCGTACATCATATACAATGTAACAAAACCGGCACTTACTTGATGGTCGTAACCCCCTTGAAATGATCGGATGATCTCGAAGTCTGCCGGCTCTGGCAGACAGCTTGAAACGTACAGAAGAGTTGCTATAAAATGCAATAAATCTCCCTACAAACCTCGTAACCTTCATAGTCTGTGACCATGGAGTCCACAGGTGTGCTCCCTTACTGGGAGGACAACGTTGGCGTCCTCTTTGTTAGTAGCGCATTATTCGGGGCATTCTTGATCATGTTCATTCTCTCATCTCTCGTACTTCATCACCAAGTGATCGTTAACAAGAAGAGGTCCTCTGGACCCGTTGGTACAACGATCTACTTAACGCTTGGCTATCTCATGTTTTTTATAACTTCTCTGGTTCGTCATCGCTTCTGTCAGCGCTCCGGGTACAGATGCGAGCTTGCTTAATATCTAGGGCTGGACCCTCCTTTGGGTTATATTTACTCACCCTGAGCTGGATTCGAGAACACTGAACAAGCAAGGGTGGAGCGTTGCCTTACTCATTTCGACTTCAACTGGAAGCTTAGCCTTCTTCGTGGCTGATTGGATTCTGGTAGGCGCACAATCCATTTGGGCGAGTCATTTCGGCACTGCTCACGTGATTGATTGGCAGATATATCGCCTATATGTCATTTGGGAGAGGAAAAAGGCTGTCCTTGCTGCGGGCGGGGTGATGTCGCTAATCTTAGCTGGTATGTGACTCAAACTCCTTAAAATATTACATTCGTTTGTTTACGTTGAGCTAGGTGTAGGGGTATACGAGCTAGTAGACTACCAAACAAATAAGCATCCTGAGGCGATGGATTGCTGCAGTAGTGATCTCAGTATCCCTCTTGTACGCGGACTGCATATTTATAATAGTGTTTGCCCGACTAACCCTTCTAGTCAAAATATCACCGCTACAGGCCTTATTGCGTGGAGGGTGTGGAGCAAAAATCAGCTCGCCAGAGCAGTAGGTGGTCAAGGGGTCGTAGCCGTATGGACTTCCAGTGATGTTTCTTTACCTTATGCTGATTGCCTCGTAGCGGATTATTGCGATTCTTGTCGAAAGCGCCGCACTCTATACGTATGTTGTCGTTTTTCATCCGAGGAGATCAAGTCTGAACATCCTCTTTAGAATCTGGATGTCCGTGCTTCTCCTATTACATTTTGTAGCTTTTCGTGCCTCGCATATCCTGATGTACGGTTCTCCGATGGTCGCCGGAATCTCCACCACCCTCGTTAACGTTCGTGTAGGCCTCGGATGGGCTACGGGGGAGGAAGGGCGATCGACTTGCTCCCTGCACAACTCAATCTTTATTGACCCACAGCTGAGTAGTCAGTCGGCGTCGCTAGATGAAGTCTAAATTATTTATCGCATTGTAAATTATACTCTGGATACTTGCCTCTGTCTGAGGATGTACTTGTGATGGATGTGTACCTGTACTGATCCACACCGCCTTGGTGTCTGATGGCCCAGGATTGCTCCTGTCAAGTTAAGTTTAGGGCAGGTGAAGTATTCTACAGTCTACTCCTCCAGTCATCATTAACAACATGATGAACCGTGGTAATTTCAGCTAATTTTACTGGGGCTCCATCGAATGTCCACCAAGCGAGGACTCTAAAATTTTCACTTTAGGCACTACCTCACCGGAGACTTACCAGCCGACCCTCTATTTGTGCATCCTCTGCAGATTTACTTGCAGTTCGTACCTCAACTTGCACTGCATCAGCTCATTATGCAGTACCATCTCATGTTGTCTAACCTACATTCATGATGGAGGCAACCGCGGCCTTATATACAATACTCTCTCCGAGGTCCAATGGCTAGACCTCCCCTTCCTTCATCTCTAACTCTGAAGCGCACGGCTTCAGGCTTCGCTCTTCCTGTCATGACTCCACAGGGACAATTCGGTTCAACCATATGGAAGAGCAACCTCATGGTTATGTTCATCGAATGTACATTGTTCGGTGTGTTTGTGACACTATTCATTATCTCCACCTCGCTGCTCGTATACCGGCGGAAGCAATCACACATGAGGTCCTTAGAAGCTGAAAGACAAGAAAGATTCTCTCTCCTGGTGTACCTTTTCCTTGGGCTATTGATGTTTTTCTGCCTTTCCGGGGTATGTTTCTGCTAATTACTCTGCAGAAGGTCAAGTTAATGCTGATCTCTTCACCTTCATAGGTGTGGATTTTGTCTTGGCTGAGACTCTTAAAACCCAGTGCGATGGGACCTGAAACCGATACCCTCTTCGTCCCCTTTGGCCATATAGCCAATGTGACTGAAAACAGTCCAGGAGAGTTGAGTCCGATTATTTACGGGCGAGGAGTACTCTACATTTCGGCGTCAAAGCTGAGCGATATGATTTTGGTGAGTCATTACAATATGTACTTCTCATCAAGCGTTCGTCTTCTCATGTCCTGAGAGACGTACCGTCTTTGGATCATCTTTAGGAAATCCTTTCGTATCATGGCTTTCCCTTGTCTAATATGGGTTGGATACATTAGTAGGTTGAATCTACCTGGTCGACCACTGTTATATTAACATTTGTGTGTGCGTTTTTCAGTATCTTGCATAGCACTCACCGTACATTATATCATCAACAAAAATCTCTCATATCAATGGCTGGCTGCATTCGATACTCTATCAATATGGTACGGACTGAATGAAAGCCCTTGAATAACCACTATCCTGACTGTGCAAAGCCTGAATATCTACTTCACAGGTAAGTAGTACAGAAGTTTATCAGCAGGGTTCTCATCACATAAACAGTATTGGTCGCATGGAAAGTCAAACGAACCCGGCAGTTCGTCAGCTACGGTGGCGCCGATATTATGGTGAGTACAGTCCCCCCCCCCCCGCTCCACCACCACACGGCTTCTGGAACATCACCTCATCTCCCACAAATCAGAAAGCAATCGCCATCGTGATCGAAAGCGCAGCAATATACACGTACGAATTCTTTTCCTTTCTTTCCTGCGATGCTCTATCTGACGTGCTCGTAGACTATGGCTTATACTTTTTATCTTTACTTTCTTCATCGATAGCCCAGCTGTTGCTGGAATCATTGCTGATGGCTTAGCGTTTGTTGCTGGAATCGTCACTATGTTGGTTAATGTTAGAGTCGGGCTTGGGACGGCATTGGGGAGTATGATGGAGTCACATTGCCCGAGTTCGCCGGAGTCGGGACTTGAGCGATGGTGCACTGGGCACACTTTCACAACAAGCATCACGGATCCTGAAACCATTCATTGATCAAACCCCAAGACCTCAATTCCCAGGCCCGATTATTCCATGGATACTTATTTATAACATCGGAGTAAACAGTCATAATCCACGTCTCAGCAACCCAAGCGAGGGCCGAGCTCATCTGGTATGAATGGCCTCCGCTACCATCCGCTTCTTATGCAACTTAAAAATACACAACCGTACAATCTGTTCTGTCTCTACAATATCAGTATCATTAAATGCTACGCATGGGCACTCGTCGCAGTGATAGGATGAGTCAACACTCCTCCCATCGGGCTCAACTTCAACCTCGGGCACTCCCGTCGATACCCTTGTCGTGAAAATCATGCTCGAGGGGTCGGCTCTCTGGCCATGTGCTCCATCCACCCTTACAATATGGGCTCCTCCAGCACCCCGCGCAAAACCAAGACCAACACGGACATTGATGAGCATAGTGGAGATGCCATAGACAGCCGGAAGACCGTCAAGGAGCGAAAGCGCAAGTTGGGACCGGAAGCCAAGCCCGGCGATGAAGAAGAAGAGGTTCCAGGTGCTGTGTGTATAGAAGGACCCTCCGATGTGAGTTATGGAGCGATCCCTCCCGGGCTACTCATTTGTCGATTGAAAACGGAAGAGCGGGGTGACGTACGCGGATATGGCGGCGCTTTCTACGACCACTGTTAGAGCTCTCTACATTGGAAGTGAACCTCTTGGCAGGAGTTGGATTGTAATTTTCTACTCACCTTGAGTCCATGTCCGCCTAGGCGGATACCGGAGCGGCACTGTGCTCGTAACAGAATCGATGAAATCACGACTGCGACCCAACCCAAAGGTCATCAGTTGGTTGTTGGTTTTCCAAACCGAGAGCAGATTCACCGGTAGAATATATGGTAATGCTATTCTTCAATGTCATAAGAAATGATATTGCTCTTGCGGGTAGGAGGCACGAACCCGAGGGTTAGAGCAGTGGCAGCTACGTCCCACCGTGTGAGCTTAATTGTACCGTCTCTGACAGGTACAGGTGTTCTCCGTGTATCATTGAGAGGCCCGGAGAGGCAGATTGCACACCCTTTCGGACACGTAAATAGATGGAGGAGGGGAGGGAGATTGAAGCATACCAATAAACCCCAATAAGCCTGCAATAGGAGGCCCAATCATCAATCTACTCCGGTTGGTCAATATCCATAATCTATATATCTGGACGGGGTCAACGGTGCGCGGAGAGAGGGCCTCTGGGAAGATCACACACAAGAATGGAGTCCCCTAACAATACAGTTGCTTGTATACATGCTTCTTTGAATCTATATGCTGTTCGACTAAGTCGAGGTATTTGTGGTTGTGGAATAGAATTGTTTGGGGAGATGGGTAGTATTTCAGGCCAGTAAAAAGTCCATTTCTATAACCATTAGCTCGTACCGCACTCCTTAACAAATTAGCAAAGCATGAAGTTTGCAAGAAGGAGAAGAAGACGGAAGTAATAAAACGCTTACTGCAGTAATTGTGCAGAACATAAGTCCACCCATAATTAGATAAAATGTCAACGATCTTAACCTCGACGGCTCTCTCGATTTCTCCTTCAGCAAAATACTCCTCCTCTGAAGCAACAATACCGTCGAGAGCAGAAACAAAACCAGGAACGCTCCATAGAGCAGTGATTCGAGGAGGAAACTAATAAGGTCGTAAGGGTCAACCTGAAAGAACATGCATGTAATTTTGCGCCTGGGGTCGCGGATGGGGCTGAAGGGGGACCCAAGTAGGGAACTAAAGGGCGTGCGCAGGTGTGCAAGTGTCGATCCAGTGGTGAGTGTGGACGCAGAGTGAAATAAAGGCGGATAGTAGCGGGCGGGAGACAGGAAACAGTCTACGGGGAACGCCAGTGAAATCAGCTATATATGATAAACATTCTACCTTCCGAAAATGAATTGTAGACAGCGTACCCGCCCCATGTGCATTCCATGATTGTTATCATCAAAAAGGTCAGTGAATGGACGTGAAAGGTGAGAGGAGTACGTCGCTTGGTGCTCGGTGCTGTCATGTTTACTGCTTACCCTGGCTAAGCGGAAGATCATTGACCATTCATTGCCATAGTCGCAGCTGATAACCGAGCATCAGTGATGCTCGGGTGAGCGGTTAGCGAGGGCGGGATTGTAAGTGGGTACCTGAGTACGGTGGATGTGTTAGTTGGTAGCTGTTAGTTCACTCACTATTCGTATCTCAAAATATTAATTAAATCCCTGCTTATTTTTATGAACTAGCAGGCTACAGATTGGGGCCTGAGGTTAAGAAAGGGAGGGAAGCAAGCGAGCTACGGCGAGCTACGGATGGCCGACCTACGCGGCTCCCACCAGTTCAGTGCCAAGAACGGAATATTTCTCACTCTAGGTCGCAATCGAAGCCAGGATGGCATAGTCGCCGGGGAGTTTTCTGGACAGGCCCTCATTATAGCATTGTAATTTCATATAGGCGTAGAATAGACTTACTCCGTTCGCTGTCAAACTCTATAATTGGGTTCGTCTTTGAGGTAGTGGGGCAACATTAGGAAAGGATCGACCTTTGCTGGTGTGGTGATTAGGAGAACGTAACTTGAGTTGGTTAGGACGAAGTGTTGCTGTTCGGCACCATCTTAGGTATCATATTAGTTTGTACGATAGTAATCCGGGGTCTTCTCGCTTGGGTTTGGGGTGCTGCTGACATTGGCCAGTCCTACAAAGTGCCGTGTCATAGAACGTGGTGTCAAATAACTGGTGTTTGTGTATACAATTGGCAATCATTGAGCCAGACAGGTTTAGGCTGCATCAGAGCACGTTTGCTCACTTGCTCGTATCCGGGATGTGAGCCCGTGGTAAGCGATGAGAAGTTGGATCAAAGAATGGAAGCTTGTAATGCTAGGTTCCACGAAACGCTGGATGGTTGCTTTCCGGTTGTCCCCTACCCTGTAATCCGGCACTGCCAAGAAAGAGTACTGCGGCAGATTGCGAGAAGTTGAAACTCCGCAGGACACGGGGAGAGACGGCGGGCGCTCTATATTTGCGACCTCCATCATTCCATGACCTCCTCCGAAATCCATGCAGCCCCGGCGCCGGCCAGCCCGGGCCACACACACCTGCCCCTCCCACCGCCGCCGTTGCGCAGTGCTTTGAGACGATCCCGGCCTCCGACGCCGACGTCCGCCGCCCAGCTCTCTCCTCTGCCCTCTCCTTTTATCAATCGCCGACCGCTGTCTCTCTCTGACGACTCTGACGACGCTTACCACATTCACCCAGCCTTGTCTCCCTCTATGCATCCATCCCATCCCTCTCTAGACTCAGCTCTCGGGCTCCCAGTCCAGCCACCTAGCATCGTCGCCACCCCCCATCCCCCACACACCAGCTTATACGCCCAAAGTCTCATTTGACACTTTTGAAAACCCCAATGCCGCCATGTTCAGCTTTACCCTCCAGGTCAAGAGTGAGGGCTACAAGCGCACGAGAAACACCAGGGTGTTCTTGTGTGCCGCCAGCCCTGACGAGAGTGGGAGCGAGGCCCTCGAGTGGTGCTTGGAAGCTCTCGTTCAGGATGGCGACGAACTCATTGTTTTCAGAGGCGTAGATGAGGAGGGTTTGGGTGAGCGCCACCGTTATCTGTATTCAGAATCACCCTCTTACCATGACTAATTTACAGACAAAGACCATGACATTCTGCGGGACGACGCTCGCGATCTTATGCGGACCGTCCAGGAAAAAAGCTCCGAGTATGACCCAGACCGCAAGGTAGGCCAATCTCTGCTTACCGTTCTATTAATAGCACTTCTGATCCTTTGCTCCAGCTCTCGTTGGTTCTCGAATACATCCCTGGAAAAATCACGGATACTCTCGACCGCCTTATCGCTCTTTACCGTCCGGACTCTGTCGTCGTGGGCACGCGTGGTCGTCGCACATGGCAGGGTATGGGGATGATCGGTGGCATGGGCAGTGTCAGCAAGTACTGCCTGTCACATTCCCCTGTGCCCGTCATTGTCGTCCGCCCCGAGAGGAAGGTTAAGAAGGCAATCGAAAAGAGAAAGGCTGATCCCAAGAGGGGACGGCACTTTGAATAATTCCAAAACTCCATCTGTACGTTATTACAACTGCATATTGGCTGTACGAGTGGTAGAGATGTAGGTGAGTTATTAGCGTCCCTCAGTTGCTGAAGCTGTAGTTCACATGTATTTTCGTCAGTGTAATCCTAGTAGTGCAGTTATTATTCATCGGCATGTTTACTCTTGCCTCAGGCCCTCGGCCCACTTTCACCGTCATCTTGAGCGAACCGTAAATTCCAGTTACCGGACTTGACTCCGATTGTCTCTTGGTCGCTATTGAATGCCCATCCTAGCCCCACACGCAAACTGATGAGCATTGTCACTACCCCATACAGTTCCGTCGCCTGGGCGAGAAAGTACGACCATAGCCCGTACTGGAATGCGAGCATAATAACAGTAGGAATCATCCATAATCTATTCCACTCTCGATATCAGCACTGATGAATGCGGGTGGAACCTGGATCACGTACGTGTATATTGCTGCGCTCTCGATCAGAATGATCATCACATGCTTAAATTCCTACAGTGAGGAATCGTCTGACGAATCAGTCTGTGACCTACCTTGAGCTGGCTGCCACCCAGTCCACGCGCGAAACTTAGTTTCCAAATGATACCGCATATCGCCACTGTTTACCCAGTATTTAATATCTCTTCTCTTTCAGATTTACCGCGCTCACTTGTGCAATATACATTGACACTTTACGCATTTATCAGCTACTAGTCCATTCTAGGTTTTTGGAGGCTAACCTTGTTGTCGCGATCACCAATCCTAGGGGCCAATACGGGCTGCCAACAAAGTTGGATGCAGGAGTCCGTGCGGTGTATTCCGCGAGTACCTGCCAGGTGACGATGACTGCGCAGACTAAACAAAACCAAAACTTCGTTTTAGCTCCTTTTTGTCGTGGTCAGCAAGCTGGTAGACATACCGAGGTAGCCACATACTCCAATGATTGGATACAGGATGAGGTATATGTTCTTCCTGACGATCCACAATCGATGAATCTTATACTCGAGGTCAGACACTCTCATCTAGGTTAGGAATAATAATAACTTACAATAACCAAATCCCCTAGTGCAAGCTCGATCAACATCAAAATTTTGTCCACCCAACTCAGATAGACCTTGACTCTCCAGTTTGACACCGCTAAACTGGCATTGATAACATATAACACTTTATCAAGCACCCAATGCTACTCGCCAACGCCACGGAAGCTCATCAGCCTTCTGGTAGATGAGCATTACTGATAAAAACGACCCACCAAAGAGATCACGATGAACATGGCCCTTCCCATCCACAACCAAAATACCATTGTGCGCAGTTGACCCCTAGCACCTCCCTCACCGTCCCCGCCTATCCCCCCTCGACCAGCACCCCAACCCCCTACGCGTTGTGCTTCGAGCTCCTGTTTATACTGCCTTTGCCGAGCGTGGAGGAGCATCGAAGAGAGGGCGTAGAGGATGACAAAGATGCCATAGAAGAAACTGGAAGTGAGGAGGTGGGAGACGATGAAGAGGGATTCTTGGAGGTCGCTGAAACGGTCGTCTGAAGATGAGGACATAACAATCAGTTCAGGTTGTTGTGCGGGGGTAGGAGTGGAAGTGAGTGATATAGAGTGGGTTGGGTGCGTGTTCTCCCGTTCACGCCCTTCCAACCCTGCTACATGTCCGATAAAGGTTTAAGTTAATTCGACAGAAATAACCCTCTTGACGCCCAGGGTCCAAGTTTATTGCGATGCCCCTTTTTGACAGCGCATCCGCGGGTCCACGCGGCGCAGGGGCTGTTCAACTTCATTGTCAGGGCATGAGTCTGTGGCATCTGAAACCCCGGCTGACCGTTCAGATGACCATCCTGACCCCAAAGTTACGTTGAAAGCCCTGTTTCGTGCTTACAATTTGTCATGACATATTCGTGGCAGAGAAGCTTGACATGCTGGCCTAAAGGATACCATATGAGCGGCGGCGGATTATTTGACGATTACGTTGTCAGTCCCCCCACCCATCCAGGCTCCAAACTGACTGATAAGGCGACCGGTGCCTTTTGAAGTCCTCACGCACGTCCCGTATCGAGTTCACAATGGCTACACCAACGCCGACGCCGCCCTCTCGACCCTCCCCCTCCTCCTGCGGTCAGCCGCATACAAATTGAGCGATATGTTTCACGCATAGTCATGCTTTTTGCTGAGAGTGCTTTTTATGGAGGGTTTTTCGTGCTCTTCATCGTTTCTACGTTCTTGCTCTTGAGGAGGAGGCAGTACCTTGTGCGACGAAGGGCCAGAGTCTCAGAATTCGGAGGGAAGGAGTCGACGGAAAAGGAGCGTAGGCTGGAGGAGGAGAGGGGGGTGGTGATCTGGATGGGTGTGGGAGGGGGACTTTTTTTGCTTGTCACCCTTGTAAGTCTTTCCCCTTATCTTGAGAGGCAGATGTTGAGACTGATGGTGGGTACTATCTAGCATTGGGTCCTCATATGGGCACAGGAGGTTGCGATTCCTGCCAGAACAAAACCTGGGGCACCACCATCCATTGGAATTAGCCAGACGGCATTTTTCCGTCTGTTCTTTGAGTGTGTCACGTTTGTTTATGGTGATCTTGTTGTTGTAAGTAGTTCTTTTCGTGCTGTAGCACTGACTGAATATGTCTCGAAGTTGACTCGACTCTGGACTATTTCAAATCGCAAGAAGCGAGCCATCGTTCCTGCTATCGTTACATTGATTGGTTTCGTAGGTTCGTTCGAAGCATGATCTTTTTTTGGCCCCTGCTGAAACACCCTCAAAGTCTCTAGCATTATCGCTCTTGTCGACCAGTATAGCCATTATTTTCGTCACACTCCAACAGCAAAATCGACGCGTTGGTGGTTCTTCGGTATGATGCTAAGTAACTTCTGGTAAGCAGATCCACTCTCCAAGGACTTGATTTGACGAGATCCACAGTTTCAACCTTTACTGCTACAGGTAGTGGCTGAACCTCTTCCTGAGTGAAATGACTCTGATGCACGACAGTCCTCATCTCTTGGAAAATCATGATAACCAAAGGAACTCAGCTTAATACAATTCACGACTATAGCATGGTACGAAACATAACAGAGTTTGGTTGACTCTATTTCTTCCACTAACTCGAAAATATTCTCAGAACGCGGCCTCTATCGCCATTGAAAGCGTAGCACTCCCAACGTAAGCCATGAGACCCCTTCAAAATGAGTCTCTAACGATCCTATCCTGGCCCTAGATTTTGGATGCTGCTACTGCTAGTGTCAGTAGTAGTCGAACCAATACCGATGGCTTGGTCGTATCTCCTTCAGATTTCAGCTGCTGTATATGGTCTCGCTCTCATGATGATTAGTGTACGGATGGGATTGGGGTGGACAAAAGGACCGGGCGGTGCGCCGACGTCAAGGAGTCTTGGGGCAGCGGAGCTCGTGTTTGTTGACGCTCATCCTCGTGGCCAGCAGACGAGCACGGACTCGGAGGTTTATTAGCTCCTGAAGAAGATAACATGTCAAGAATAAAAGATTTGCCGAATCCCCCATCATTTCAATCTGAGCTGATAACGTCAAGCACAGCTATTTCCGTAGCGGGATCCTGAGATCACGATAATCACCTGTCGTTATCCTGAGCGGTGTGCATTACTAATACACAATGCTTCGTTATGGGCGTTGAATATAGTCTACCAAAACATACAACGAACCCCATGGCACTCGCCGCAAGTCCATTCAGAATGGCCCAGCTGTCCCTCAAACATTTCACCGATCGCCGAGTTTAGCAATTCAAAGTGAAAGCGTGACTCTAGCGTCGTTCAGGGCTAGCAGGTGCCCTTACCAGGAGCCATGAAATATGTACAGTGACCGGTTCTATCTTCACTATATCGCACCCCCTTCATGCCATGCCCTCCAAGGTAACTGCAGAACAGTCCTATTGCGATCCTCAATCTCTCCGAAAATGCACTCTATGGTGGATTCTTCGTTCTCTACGTTGTGTCAGCCCTGCTTCTGGCTCAACGCAAGAAGCATCTTAAGAGCACTGGGGCCGGCTTCGATGGTGATGCGGAACGTCTGCAAACAATGAGATTTTGGGAGGTGACCGGGGCGATCATGTTTATTGTTGTGACTGCGGTATGTTTACTGCCTTGAGGAATGCCACAGGTTGCTGATGTGCCCTGTAGCATTGGTTGTCGAACTGGGTTATATATCTTACGGACATAGCAGAAACGACTGCTAGAAAGGTAGTCTTTACCAAAGTGTTGATGTCTGAGATAGTGCTCGTTCTCGGGGACATTATTGTTGTAAGTTTAAGGTCTCGACTTTTGACATGATACGAGAGCCGATAATCTAGGACTAGATACACCGTTTGTGGGTCATTGGAAACAAAAATAAGCTTCTCATTGCTTTCCCTCTCCTCTCATTTCTTTCGTTTTTCGGTTAGTCGCTAAGAATGATTAATTTTATACTCAACCGAACTCAAAGTTCGTCTCTCTCTCAAGTCTTTGGAATTCCACTCGCTTGGCAGTATTACTTGGTGTACTGGAGGAAACATCTTCCCCACATTTTTGCAAGATCTTCCTGGCTGATAGGTGTAGTTGTGTCAACGTTGAGGTTAGCCCTTCCTCCTACTAGGCTGTTGTCAAATAGTATAGTTCTGACAAACATTTCCATTTAGCTGTCAACCTATATTGCACTCGTAAGTCCTTCTCCTCTCATTTACATACCGCGTGTATTACCTCCCAATAACCTATAGTTATGATGTCGTGGAAGATTTGGCGGGTAAACAGAGGAGCAAGACGATATGGTGGAGGACAACTTATGGTATAGTAGTGCAACTCAGTGATAAAGCTGAGCTGACAAATTGCGGATATCGTCAGCACGTCGTAGTCATTCTCATTGAGAGTACTGCAATATACAGGTACGGAAACTTTCCAGCTACATTTTCCGGCTCAGGCTCACCCTCCACCAGCCTTTGGATGGTCACAGTCCTCGCTCTCATTATAATGGGGCATAGTCTCTACATCACTTTCTACGACATTGCTACGGAGCTCTACGGTCTGTCGACTATGCTCATTAGTGTCCGCGTTGGGCTTGGGTGGGCGACGGGGTCAGGGGGCCGGACCATGCACTCGGAACGCGTCAACACTTGGCGACCGGCCGAATTATCAATCCGTGACAAAAACGAGGAGAGAGTTGTGTAGATCTATTATGTAAATCAAGAGGCGTCTATAGCGACGTGCTTCTTATGTGATGCGGCTTCCCGATAGGCCCAAAGGGGCTGTGCTCTCAGCGCCTCCGGAGGAAATCCGTCTGAGGTCCTGGGATTCTGTGGTATGGCAGCCGAGGAGGGTATTCAGAGTGAGATACAAGGAGTGTCGGGGAAAACGTTTCAGTATCCGTGGCAGAGCGACCTGGGCGTCGAGTTCTGAAATACATAATGAAGTATGTCCTTTAATCGCTTCCCGTGTGGGGTTACATGATATGACGGGCACTTCAAAGCCTATGGTGAGGTAAGCACAGCTCTATAACTAGGGGATGACAAAGTTGCCTTGATTCCGGCGAGACCTGCCTTGAGTTACGCACTTCAACCACTATGCCCACCTCTTTCATCATCGATCGGGTGCAGATGTACATGGACAGCACCCTCTATGGATACTTTGTTATGCTCTTTACAGTCTCAAATGTAGTGCTCAAGAAGCGGCGCCGTACTCTCGAAGTTCAACTGAATAAACAATCGGATTCGTGGAAGGATGATGATACAAGAGTTCAGCGGACTGAGCTTAGGTTTTGGCTAGCACTGGGAAGCATCATGCTAATGCTCACATCGTTTGTAGGTCGACCTGTCTATTGCCCGACCTATCGCTGTTGGCTGATTTTTGACAGCATTGGGCCTTTGCGTGGGGGACAGCGTTGGCGCCCGTGAATGATAGGAAAACCAGGGGCATTATGTCCTTCATGCGCCTTGTCTTTGAGATGTTGAGCATTTTCGTTGGAGATGCACTGGTTGTAAGTGTACCCGAATTCATTTGTGGCTTGGCAAATTTGAAGCACCGCCCGACCCACCAGCTTCATCGCTTATGGACAATTGGAAGCAAAAGATTTTCTGTGGTAGCAGTTCCTTTGCTGTGTTTTGTGGGGTTCATCGGTTCGTGATATATTCCTAACGTTCTCTTACTGTTTGATTTCGGAGTCTAATGGGCTACCCAACCAGTTTGCGCTATTCGGTTAATCGTGTTCGAGGTCCCACACCTTCTAAGGCTTCTTCCAAACCCTGAATCCATTCGGTGGTGGTTCTTATCGATGATGGCCCTCACGACATGGTATGTATAGCACTCTGACTCGTATTGTCCCGAATTTTTGTTGACTTTGGATATCGCAAAGTGTCAATATATACAGTACAGGTAGAATTTTGGCACCATCTCAAAAAGAAGTGGCTAATCAAGTGGCGATTCATAGGCTTCATCGCGTGGAAGGCATGGTCGGCCAATAAGATCAGACGAAAATCTATATACCAGCGGATAATTGTATGTCCCCGGGTCCACCTTCGGCTGTTCAGCAGCACAGGGTAACCACCCCCACAGCATATATTATCTGTTATTGTGGAAAGTGCAGCTATATACACGTAAGTCATTCTCAGATCACAAGGGCCTTGACCCAGACTAAACAAATAACTTTATAGAACATGGACAATCATATTGCTTGTCATAATTAGTACCAAGGGAGGCATGGGACTGTGGTCACTTCTGCTTCCAGTATCGCCCGCGCTGTATGGTTGCACGATGATGTTAATCAGCGTTCGACTTGGCTTGGGCTGGGCACTGGGACTGGGCGGAAAAGCTGCAACACGACCAAAGTCACTCGTGATGCAATTTGCGGGATCAGTGCATTCTGACATGGATGAAATAACGGGATACTCTTACACAGACCACGACTAGAATTATCTGTACTTAGCACTGTAATGTTTCTCCCTGTTTCTCCTCGCCCAGGTGCCATCCTGAGCGGTACCCAAATTATCAACGCACAATGCTAGCGTGGACTACAATTGGCCAATAACCTGGACCCCGGAGGACCCCGGAACTACGGTCAGATGCCCAGCACCCTGAGCCCGCATCGGTGCCCACTTCACCTTGTTCGGAATGGACCACACAAGATCGACCCCCTCACTTTTGTTTGGGATACTGACCAAACCCCCGACCGGGCATTCCAGACCTCGGAGCCCCATGGCGCTCGCCACAAATCCATTCGAAATGACTCAGGTAACCCTCAAAAATTCCACCAACCGCTGAGTTCAACAACCTAAAATCAAATTTGACCCTGGTGCTTCTCAGGGCTGATAGACGCCCTTGCCAGCATCCATTAACTGTGTGCTAAGTTATACAGGACGGTTCTATCTTCACCACCACATTATACCCATGCCCTCCCAGGCAACTATAGAACAGTCCATTTGGATTCTCAATCTCTCCGAAAATGCACTCTATGGTGGATTCTTTGTGCTCTACGTTGTATCGAACCATGCTCCTCGCCCAGCGCAAGAAGCATCTTAAGAGCACCGGAGTCGGCTTCGACGGCGATGCGGAACGTCTGCAAACAATGAGATTTTGGGAGATGACAGGAGTGCTCATGTTTATCGTCGTGACTGCTGTACGTTTGCCGCCATGAGGAATGCCATAGCTGCTGATGTGCTCTTAGCATTGGTTGTCAAATTGGGTGATATATATTAGTGACATAACAGCGCCGGCTGCTAGAAAGATAGTCTTTGCCAAGATGCTGATGTCTGAAATAATGCTTGTTCTTGGAGACATTATTATTGTAAGTTTAAGATCTCGACTGTTGACATGATATGAGAGCCGATACTACCTGGGACTAGATACACCGCTTGTGGGTCGTTGGAAACAAGAATAAGCTCCTCATTGCTTTCCCTCTCCTCTCATTTCTTTCATTTTTCGGTTAGTCTCTAAGAATGATTGACTCTATATTCAACCGGACTCACGGATTGTCTCTCAAGCCTTTGCAATTCTACTCGCTTGGCAATATTTCCTGATATACTGGGGGAAACACGTTCCCTCCATGTTAGCAAGACCTTCCTGGTTGATAGGTGTAGTTGCATCAACGTTAAGGTTAGCCCTTCCGTTTATTGGTTGTTGTAAAATAGCTCCGAAAACACTTCCATTTAGTGTTAACCTATATTGCACTCGTGAGTCTTCCTTTCTCATTTATATACCCGCGCGTTACCTCTCAATAACCCATAGTTATGATGTCGTGGAAGATTTGGTGGGTCAACAGAGGGGCAAGACGATATGGTGGAGGGCAACTTATGGTATAGTTGAGCGACTCGTGATTTAACTGAGCTAACAGATTGCGGATATCGCCAGCACATCGTAGTCATTCTCATCGAAAGTACCGCAATATACAGGTACGGAAACCTTCCAGCTACGTTTTCCAACTCGGACTCACCCTTTGCCAGTCTTTGGATGGTCACAGTTCTCGCTCTCGTTGTCATAGAGCATAGTCTCTACACCACTTTCTATGATATTGCTACGGAGCTCTACGGTCTATCGACTATGCTCATCAGCGTCCGCGTAGGGCTTGGATGGACAACGGGGTCGGGGGCTCGGACCACGCGTTCGGAACGCATCAGCACTTGGCAACCAGCCGAATTGCCTGTCCGTAACAAAAGCGAGGGCGGAGCTGTGTAAATCCATTTATATCAATCAAGAGGCGTCTAAGTATAGTGACATACTCCTTATGGGATCCTGTGACCAGTTGGGAGGTCGGGCTAGGAGGTGATAAGGCCAGACAAGCATTTTTATCTCATTTCCCACTGTCTCAATTGCCGCGATGACTTGTAACTAGCTTCTTGTAGTATATCCGCGCATTTTTAAGCGGCGAGACCAAGTGGCTGAGGAGAAAGGCAATGTCACCCTTCGTCACTCAGCAGAGAAGAGTCCTGTAGGAATTTCAATCAGGCCTTTTCGGGAACTTCGCATCAATATGCTAGGCGCGGGTTGGACGCGTTAGCAGTGAACTGATATGACAGTCCGACTAGATATACATAGTACCCCGCATCTTCCTTGTGGGTAATTATAATTACGTGAGGCTACATGCCACTATACATTTGATCAAGTCCTCTTTTACAGATTGCATATACAAACGGCTTTGTGGAGCCGAAGATTGTTGGTCGTTATACCCTGTTATACCTCCCTTCCTACTTAAAGGGGCTGTACTCTCAGGTCTCCGGAGGACCACCATGCCATTACAGCCCACTCTCGTCCTCGAACGGGTGCAAATGTACATGGACAGCACTCTCTATGGCTGCTTTGTTATACTCTTTACAGTCTCAAGTGTAGTGCTCAAGAAGCGGCAGCGTACTCTCGAATGCCCGGCTGAATAAACAGTCAAATTCGTTGAAGGATGATGACACAAGAGCCCAGCGGGCTGAGCTTAGGTTTTGGCTAGCACTAGGACGCATCATGCTGATGCTCACGACGTTTGTAGGTCGACCTGTTTGTTGCCCAGCTTGTTATTGACTGATTTTCGGTAGCATTGGGCTTTTGCGTGGGGGACGATGTTGGTACCACTGGATGACAGGAAAACGGCGGGTATCATGTCCTTCATGCGCCTTGTCTTTGAGATGTTGAGTATTTTTGTTGGAGATGCGCTGGTTGTAAGTGCTACTCGAGTTTATTTGTGGCTTGGCAAATTTGAAGCACTGTCCGACCCACCAGCTTCATCGCCTATGGACAATTGGAAGGCAAAAATTTTTCTGTGCTAGCATTTCCTTTGCTATGTTTTGTGGGGTTCATCGGTTCGTGATATATTCTAACGTTCTCTTACTGTTTGATTTCGGAGTCTGATGGGCTACCCAACCAGTTTGCGCTATTCGGTTAATCGTGTTCGAGGTCCCACATCTTCTGAGGCTTCTTCCGAACCCTCAATCCATTCGGTGGTGGTTCTTATCGATGACGGCCCTCACGACATGGTATGTGTAGCACTCTGGCTCGTATTGTCACGAATTTTAGCTGACTTTGGATATCGCAAAGTGTCAATATATACGGTACAGGTAGAATTTTGGCACCATCTCAAAAAGAAGTGGCTAACCAAAAGGCGATTAGGCTTCATTACATGGAAGGCATGGTCAGTCAATAAGATCAGACGGAGAACTATATACCAGTGGATAATTGTACGTCCCCAGGTCCACCTTTCAGCTGTTCAGCGACTTCGAATAACCGCCGTCACAGCATATACCATTCATCGTTGTTGAAAGTGCAGGCTATATACACGTGAGTCATTCTCAAACTGCGAAGCCTTGACGCAGGCCAAACCAGCGGCGTTGTCATAGAGCATGGACAATCATATTACTTGTCATAATTAATACCAAGGAGGGCATAGGAATATGGTCGCTTTTGCTTCCAGTATCGCCCGCGCTGTATGGTTGCACGATGATGTTAATCAGCGTTCGACTTGGGTTGGGTTGGGCACTGGGGCTGGGCGGGAAACCTGCAGCACAACCAAAGCCGCTCATGATGCAATTCGCGAGATCAGTGCACTCCGATATGAATGAAACAACGGGATATTTGTACACAGACCATGAATAGAATTATCTGTACTTAGCAATGTAAAATGTATCCTGGCACAGAAGGCCCGAACGTTCACTAGCTGATAGGAACTGTGCTCCGCCAAAGGCGCCTCGGAATATTATTCGATGATGCCATCATCGGAGTTTGAATTCCCCATGTGCCATTGTTTGTCCCTCAGAAACAGAATCCCTTGAGCACCATGGCCCCCGATGAGCAAGCCACTGCGAATCACCAAGATCGAGCACCCAGCGAGGAGGAAGACGACACGAAAAGCCCCGAAAGATCCTCTTCTCCAGATCCCAGCAAGGTGAAAGGCAAGGAGAAGGCGACATCCCCCGACGGAACCCCACCCGACCAGGAGGAAGGGGGATCCGAGTCCTCCAGCTCAAGCACACCGCCTCCGCCGGGGGAAATGGAAGCTGCGCCAGATACACAATCATGGCAGGCGATATATGCGTCTCAATACAATATGTACTATTTCTACAACACCCAGACAGGCGAAACGACTTGGCAAAATCCCTTGCAGCCCTCAGATGCCTCCGCCTCAGCAGAGCCTTCTGCAGGTCCATCAGCTGAGTCCGACCCAACTTCGCCGGATCACGAACATCCTTCCGACTCCGCATCTCATCATTCTGCCCTCCAGGCAGCTGCACTCGCACAAGGCATTGACCCTTCGCTAGCCCACCTTGATCCCTCCCTTCTCGCAGCCGTGTCACCGGGCGCTCCTGGTCCCATTCCCTCGTTCCAAGCCAAGTTCAACGCACGCACAGGCGCATTTACTCGACCTGACGCACGTACGCCCGGACACCTGTCCGAGTACGAGCGAATGAAGCGAATGAGCGAGTTTTATTTTGATGTCAATGCCTGGGAGCAGCAAATTGCAGATGATAAAACTCAGGAGGAAGAAGAGGGTTTGGGAAAGAAGAGGAAACGGCCGACAAAAAAAGACTTGGTGCGTCTGGCACCCGTCTACTATCTGACTGTTGCTCACGCGGAATTAGGAACGATTCAAGGAGCAAAAGCGACTCAAAAAGATAGCAAAAACGGCATGGCTACGAACATGAATCCTGTGGAGTCACTCCCTCCCAGTATAGAGAAAACGACCAATCACGCAGGATCTCTCCGTAGGTTCATCCTCTCGAAAGGTCCCAACCCCACGCCGTTTTCTTCATGAGTGCATGTATCGTTGCTGTAATTATGATATTCCCTTTGGCTCGACGTTGCCCTCCGCATCCTTGAATTGTTCTTTCTCGAAACCCAAGCATAGAACAAAGACAACGTAGTCTAAGTCTCATTTTGTTACGGCAGAACTAGCATATTGCATTGTAAGCAGAATCTCTGCCGGTATCTACGCTGATGCATTGTTGTAGCTACTGCAATCTAGCGGGTTACTGGCGTTGGCTCAACTATGAACTTCTTTTTGCCCTTCGATTCGGGGGAGTTCAACTCTCTGCCTGCGTCGACAAAACCTAGGCCCAGTATCGACTAGACTTTTCAGCCCAGGATATTCCCTCCTACTCACCAAGTTATATCTTTGGGGTCTGAAGCTACCAATAGGCCCCTCTACAATAATTGGAGTTGAAATGTACCTACCCACTCATCGCTGAAAACAAATGATCATTTGGACACTCTCATCACATATTCATTTCTTGGTCAGCTACGCGGTTTTAGTGGTTTTGTGACCTTCATATTATTGATAAGTCAATCCTGTTTCTTTTCTTAGGTGAGACAAATTCACACCATCAGGGTCACTGCTAGCACTGTAGTCGGTTTCAGGAGCTGATGCTACATGGCCGCCGATATCTATCCTAACATCTCATTAGGATTTCGCCGGGCTTCGAGCTGAGCTCTCCCTCGTTGCAACCCACCCACAAGTTCCGCACTTCGAAATCTCACAGACCGCTGTCCGGATTTTCTTAGTTGATATGGGCATTTGCCAGGGCATCTTGGGTTATTGTCTTCCTGTCACAGTGGACATCGGACACTCTCCCACTGACCTGGCAGAAGGGCAGAAGAGGCTTCTAGGATCGACGTCTCCTTGAAGCATGGACAGCGCCCTGGGAATCGTGAGGTTATCTATTTTCGATCTGTGATTCAACTGAGCCCATCAGTGGGGTAGGTGTCTGATGTTACTAAGTATAATATTGGTGGGATTGGATCTTGAGGATAGATACGGGCCCTCCCTACTCCTGTCTGCCAAGGACTGTCTTTGATGTACTGTTGAGAGCGGACACGGCGAGTACTACAATTATGATATGATGCAGGTTACCAACTGCATCATATCATAATTTGACACGCGCGGTGGGTAGTCCGGTGAGTATCAGTGTAGTTCTATGTATTTCATGAGAATGTAGTCGGAAATCATGAAGAATCCTAGAGTTTATACCTTGCCCATGATTAGTCGCTGTTACGAATCTTTGGTACTGCTTGACCAACCAATACAATAGAAGTCATACTAAGTATCTGATGCTTTCAACATTTACCGGCTTTTACGGACTATATCAGAATTCACGTTCCGCTGGTTTACCAACAGCGTGGATCCTCGAGTTGCACGTAGTCACTGTATACGTACCGTAGCTTCTAATTAGTGCTGATTCCTACCCACGACTTGTGCTAACAATATTTCACTCATCATTCAGTTTAGATCTCCTAGTACAAAGTGCAAAACAGAGCAATAATAACATGGATAACCCGAGATTCCAAGGATTCTTTGACAAGATTCAGTCGTTGTGATAAAATCGACGTTTCGATCTTGGTAAAATTATCCTAGGTGAGCCCGGGGTAGACAGGTCCGCCGGGTGGAACGTAGGCCTACAGATTCCGGGGCACATGTGAGCCTACAGCCAAGATGAGTTGATAAATACCAACCTTGTTGGATGCGTCGCCGAGGTAGACATTAAAGTGAATCCCAGGATCTGTGGCCTATTACGCGGTCAGAGTTCCCTCTGTGAAAGATATTTATATACAGTGCGTACCTGATAGGTCCCCGGGAAGCTAAGGCCGGAAGGATTGAGGCCACCCCCACCGGTTACTGTGCAATGCTTCAGTCGTATAGTAGAAATGCCACTGAGTGTAAATATACCTGTCAGTTGGATGCATACTGGGTAGAACTGGGCACCACCCAGGTTCGAAGCGCCGTGTAGAGCGAGGTTTTCATGCCGAAGGAGCTTGAAGCAGAGCCGTTGGTCAATGGGCCAGGATAATGAGAGAAGAGCTCACATAGGCACCCGGAGAGATGTTAGCGGGGATCCTCACATTATAAGTGAAGTTGCTCTTGGCGAGGGTATCGGATGCCCATTCGCCATTAACGTAAACGCTTTGTTGTATCTTTGAACCGATACTTAGTGTTGGATAATTCACCTGTTATTAAATGTTCAGAGACAAACCTTAAACCAAGGTGATCCGGCATCGCCCTTCCAAGTTGAGCAGTCGCTTGTTGGGCACTTGGCCATGTAGTTTAGGACGGGGCCAAAATGCCCCAAAGGCCAAGTGTTCCAAAGAACTTGGACTGTAGCACCGGCAGGCGACAGGTAGCGCTAATAGGTCCCTGCAGAATCCCATGAGTCAACTAGACATACTATCCGAAACTGTTTTGCCCACAGGGGGAAGCTTCTGATTACCAATGGAGCAAGTGATATCGGTGGAAGTAACGTCTGCAATATAACCACTATCGAGCTTGGTCCCTCGGACGACGCGTAAAGGCTGTCGCGATTGAATCTTGAGTCCCGTACACTCAGGTCTAATCACTACTTACCTGAGGGGTGGTGTAGGGGTCTGGGTGCCGCGGTATTCAATGAATGAATAAATTCACAATCCTTGCCAGTGAGCAATCACTTACCCTTGGTGAACGTCCCAACCAGCAATGGTTTTACCATTTATCCTGATCCATGGAACGTATCCGTGAGCGGTGACTTGATTAATCAAGATCGCGGCTGAAGAAAACAAGGACAAAAGGCGCATCTTGGAAATATCGTTGTGCTAGGCCGCTCTGAAGGTTATTTATCTTCAAGAGCTGACCAAGTGGTTCAAGCACGGGGCTTAGAGATTGAATATTTTAGGGGTATTCTGTCGGAAATGTACCACAATCAGGTGAACTACGTCGGCCCATATGGACTGTCTTCTGGTTTTCTCGATCAACCCCACCTTGCCGGCTCGCACATGATAAGGGTATTGCATTGTTGCCATCGCAGGAGGTGTTGCTGATTGAGGTGGTGATGTTTCAGCTGTCGATATCTGTACGCTCACGCGAAGGATGGGATCCCGATATGCCCACGGAACGATAACGGGCGGGACTGACATATACTCTTGGCTAATGAGTCAGATGTCCATACCATGTTGTTTGCGGATCTAAGAGGTGAGGCTTAGCGGAGAATTTGAGGTAGGTGATGCTCACGTACTATAGGCCCATGACCATTCGAAGATATTCCCGATGCAACTGCGGACTGGAAATGTATGAGTAACCACTAGGGAGGGGGTTGTTACATGCAATCAAGCATCGTTTTGAAAAACTCATACCTACGATAAATTTTCCGGATTCTTTTACGTGTAAAATAGGAGGTATAAAATGACTGTGCTGCTAACAAAAAATCCGAGGGGAGCGAGATATCGATATCAGGTATAAAGCTTGCCCAAAATTTAAACAGGCCGAAAAATCGCCGTCTATGTGATTGAAACACAGAAAAGAGGCTAAAGCTCGGAGTTCCGATTCCAACCGAAGTGGATCAATGACAAGCCGCCGAGAGAGATATTGATGTAGTTCGGCATTCCGTGAAAGGTCCACCAGGGGATCCAAGATCACCGGTTAAATTAATCTGTTCTGAAGCATGCCCCGAACTCTTCAGTGAAAACGAGCGTGTCCAATGATGCTTAACATGGGAGTACCAACTACGTAGGGTCCTCTCGCAGATTTTTGGGCGCTCGTTGTCGACGATGAAGAATGCACCGTGGGGCAATCATGGGATTTTGTAGGAGACCGTGGGAGACTGCAACTAGGTATTGAATTTAGAGCTGCCGGGACCGAACCTGAAGCATACAACGCGGAAACGCTAAATTCACGAATATGCAACGGGACGAGGCGAATATGGCTTTCTTGCTCTCTCGAGCGTTGACGGTGTTCTCTTTTGCTAGCCATTCTGGGATGGTGACGGTTCTCAAGAGAATAGTCACATGCACATGGCGAGTTCTCGCACAAGCATCCAGACACGAAGCTCGTTCCCGTAGGCAATCTTGAGGTCCCATCGGCATTCCTCCTATGGCATCTATCCACTGGCAAGAACGTGCCAAAGCGAAGAAACGCGAGCAAGCGGAATCTATCCCCAAGGAATGGGTCCTCAACAACCTTCCTGACAAGAATCAGCTCGATGTTACAGGGTTTCCTAGGACTTGTGGATTGCTTTCAGCTGCTGGAGATTGAGATTACGGAGTCGCATGTCGATATTATCTTGACAAACATCGCAAAAGGAATATGGTCTGCCGTGGAAGTGACAACTGCCTTTTCCAAACGGGCGATCATTGCCCATCAGCTGGTATGTTTCAGTTACAGCTGGTTAAGTGCGCAGCTCACCTAGATCATCAGGTTAACTGCTTAACCGAGATTTTTATCGAAAGGGGACTTGCTCGAGCTGCAGAACTTGACGATCACTTCAAGCGGACAGGTCGGGTCATTGGACCGCTACATGGTCGAGTTACTTTAGTATTCCCTCTGTTCCAGGAAAAAGCTTACAGTAGAACAGGTCTTCCTATTTCACTCAAGGATCAGATCTGCATCGAAGGGATTGAGGCTACAATGGGTTAGGAGTCATGGCTCTGTAGCGGTCCCACAACTTTCACTGACGGTGCCCTGGCAGGCTACGTATCCTGGATTGGAAAGCCCTCGACCAAAAATGCGGTCCTTACTGATATCCTCGAATCCTTGGGTGCCGTTTTGTATGTTAAAACAAATATCCCCCAAACCCTCATGGTACGACGATTGGCTGCTTTGTTATCGCTCAACGCTGATTCGTTCTTAGTGGCCTGAGACCTTCAACCATGTATTCGGAAGAACATTGAACCCCTTCAATCGTTCTCTCACATCAGGCGGCTCTTCAGGTGGTGAAGGCGCACTGATTGGTTCGTTTTCCCGTGGTATCCATGTTGGTACCAGCTCTAACTCACCTCTATAGCCTTGAAAGGAAGTCCGCTTGGTAAGCGAGGCAATCATTATTGAACCGAAGCACTATTCACATGCTATACATGCTATCACAGGTGTGGGCTCAGATATCGGGGGGTAAGTCTGCTTTTGCAGGTTCTGAGTCACGACACTAAAACCTCTCATTCCTCAGGTCTGTTCGTATCCCATCTGGTTTCAATGGATTGTATGGATTTCGACCTTCGTTCCACCGCATCCCATACGCTGGATGTGTAAATTCACTCGATGGCCAGATTTCGGTCGTCTCGGTGTTAGGTCCAATGACAACCTCCCTTGAAGGTGTCAAAATTTTTATGAAGAGCGTCAGCTCCAAACAACCATGGTTATATGATCCTCTGACTATTCGCAAACGGTGGAATGAGGACGAGTACAATCTTATCGAGCATGGAGGGGGCAAGCAACTTTGTTTTGCGGTGCTTTGGGATGATGGCGTCACTATGCCACATCCCCCGGTTATGCGAGGTTTGGAAACGACTAAACAAGCGCTGATCCGCGCAGGACACAAGGGTATTTTGTTCCATCCCGCCTTCCCCTTCCGCGTGCTTATGTGGATTATTTCAGTCATTGATTGGAAGCCCATACATCATTCCGAGATTTATGAAGTTGCGGTATGGCACTTCCCTTCCCTTCAACCCCAATGATAGACTCATCTGTCACAGCGAAATGTTTGGGGCGCAGTTGGGAAACAGGACTACGAAGCCGTCACATCTGAATCCGGGGAGCCAATTATTGGTACCATGCGTCCCGAAATCGAGAATCTTGATGCACCACCCGAGCAAGAAATGTATCGCCCACCACCGCTCAATCCTCACTGCGTATCAGTACTGGCAAGTCAATATCAAGCAACGGGAGTTGAGACAGGCGTATCTGGACCATTGGCGTGAAACGTCAGCGATTACGGGAACAGGAAGACCTGTGGATGCAATTCTTTCACCTGTGGCGCCCTACGTTGCGCCGCCCCATGGAAAAAATAGGCATGTTTTCCTCCAGAGATGAACAGCTCAACACTAACAAAGGCTGCCACGTACGCAGAATTGCAACCTACACTACCGTTTGGAATATCCTCGACTACCCGGCCTGCACCGTACCGGTCTCTGTCATTGATCCGCTGCTGGACGCTAAGAAACCTCGCCACGAATTTTATAATGATAGCGACCGACAGAACTATGGAATTGTGTATGTTTATGCGTGAACAATTGAAGATGCGACTATTCATTGCACTTTTAGATGATCCTGAAACTTTCAAGAATGCTCCTATCGTTATTCAAGTTGTTGGGTGCACTCTTGATGATGAAGCAGTTGTGGCGATGTCAGAAATCGTTGATAATGCGCTCAAGATGCACAAATCGAAATTTTGATGGAATAAGATAAACTTCCCAATCTGAAATGTACTTGGTTCAATGAAGACGTAAATCAACTGTGACTGCCAGGTTGAATCCATTACACGCTCGATGTTGTGTTTGGGTCGTATACCTTCCAAAGCAACCCAAGAATGCCGGTTCTCGTTGAAGATATTCATCAAATTCTTGCCCCTCTTCTCTGCTCTTAGCTTATCATTGAATACCCTCTTCCAAGTCTCCACGTCTGAAAACAATCATTTGGCACTTGAATTCCCCGGACATGCGGTACTGGAATGTTCGAATCTCAAGTATCATCGCATCACTTAGGACATACTGTGGGTGTTTGGCGACAATTTTGCATGTACTTATATCACCGTTCACCCAAACCTCCCAGGGCCTTGGAACTCTGGATAGACAAAGCTAGAGCGGAGGATCTTGACGATGGTATATGCGATGTTGGCCTTCCGGTCCGCCTGCAGCTAAAATCTCCCGTCAGGCCGCAGTATTCGTGTTATTTACCATGACACTGAGGGGGCTGAGGCGACCCCGGACATGGCGGAACTTGAAGAGATCATGATTACCAAAGGCCTGAAGAGTGCAGTAGGTGAAGGGTGGCTACGGTGATTGATTGAAGTCCTGCTTACTCCGGTCGCTGATACAGTCTGTGTAAGCGTGGCCACACAGACCGCCGGTTATGACCGCTATACCAAAAGGGATATAACTAACCAGCTTGTGTGTTCAACCACCGGTCTGTGTATATGTAAACATGTTCGCAGCAGACTGGAAGGACAATGCAGCTGTCTTTCTGTTCTTAGGCACACTCTCCTTTTTGAGAGTCTACATCTCATTCCGTGGTCGAATACATTTCCGGCCAATGTCGAGCGTTGGCTCTGGCGAGTTGCTGCGCTTGTCGTTTCTCCTTATCCCATTATTGCATTTTTGAAGAGATTGTTTGAGTAGGATTTGCCGAGGTTACCCCTGGATTTCTACATCCATGTTTACAACGGCTCACGGATCAGCTATTTTGATCGGTATCCACCTCTATGTGGTCGCTCGCCTTACCCTTATTGCTCCTGCGTTTTCCAGCTTGCATCGCCTCCCACTAGGAGCATATGCAAATGCCGAGTGGTCCATGTTTGTGCCTATTTGATCAAGTCGCCTCACTCATTGATGTGCAGTAAGGCTACACTATCTATACTATATGTATATAATGTGTCTTAACTGTAAGGGCGATTCAATGAAGTAGGTGTTGGACGCGATCAGGATGACCCATCAATATCATTTATCAATGTTGATTAACCGCAGACTAAAGCCTTAATACATATATCACTCACTCTCACGGGGATTCATCAACATTCACAATGAGACTACCATTCCTGTGTGTCGCAGTTGGTACAAGGTGGGTGCTCACCGACGTAAAAGCTCATACGGGGGAGTTTGGCAACAAGGATCAAGTTTACACATTCACTCATTCTCACTCGTTTTTGATGAGTAAGGTGCACACCATTGCTTTGAGCATGTCATCGTGTTCCAATCATGTCAACGGACATGACATGTTGGCAGGGGCGCCGGAGGCCATTGAAAAATGATACTGTGATGACCGGGCAAAAATAGATGGGCGTTGCTTGAGGCATACAAACTCGGGATCATCCATGCCTCCCGCCGGCCGGCGGGCTCCTCAGATCTCGTTGTTCTTGTGTATCTCCTCATCCCCCACTAATAGAGTACACGTCAGCTGATATCATCTTCCCTTTCCCTGATAATATCACCCGGCGGTGCCCCAGAGATGCTACCCGTACAATCCCCTACACGAATTAGGTACTGGTATCGATGGATTCAGTTATTAGAACCGGTAGTGGTCCAATGTGACTCCGAAAGGTCAGTAGCATGGGTTTCACACGATACTGGCCTTCTTGGTCTCTAACTAATAGATGCTGTGCTCACAGACATCTTACTGTTGAGAGAGCCATGGAATTCGGCTCATTCCGAGGCTATGGTGCGGAGACGTATCTGCCAGCAGCTTCAACGGTCTCCACAGGGCCATTCGGTTCTACTTCGAAAGGTATCTTAATTCATCGGTGCTGTCAACTTGGATTCAATCGTCTCTAGGGATATGTCTGATCTTCGATCTGATCACTCACATGGCATCAGACGTTCACTGTTACAGGATTAGATACCCATGCTGGGGGTATAAAGCTTCGGAGCGCTTCTTCTATCTCCTTTCTGTTGTATACTCATGACCAGAATCTCCCTACTGCTAAGCGCAGTCGATCACTACCAAATTACCAAAGTGCGTTGGTACATTACATTTGCTATGATCACGATGTTAAAATGCGGTCAACGTGGAATCAGTATCTTGATAGTATGGCCATTTCCGTGCTCCTATAACAGGATCTTACATCGAAAGATAGTCTCAGCGCTAGCTATTTTCGTGAGTAAGAAGGCTATGGCTTGGTTCAATAATTGACCTGGGTAGGTATATGATTATGCCTTAACATTGGACCTAGAGGTATCCCTTGTCTGGCCAGCCAGATGGAGCCTCATCAAGGTCCTCTTCTTTATAAACCGATACTTCCTAGTCTTTGAATTCATCATGAACCATTTTCGTAGGTGGTGTTTGCAACAGGGTAACTGGTGTCCGAATGACGGTTATTCCTAGGCGATAATGTGCCAGGCATGGCCCCGTATTGTCACACGCTGTATCAAGTCTTCGCCTGTGCGTAGACGGGCCATATAGTTCCCTGGATACGTCGCTAACACAGGCACAGGGTGTTTTGTTGTAGGTTTCTTCGTGTCTGAAAGTAGGTACACATTCTACTTCTTTCTAGGCCCGGAGCTATATTAACTATTATCGTCTAGTCACGATAACTTTTCGGGTGTGGGCCGTATGGAATATGAACAAGAAGCTCATCACTGCAAGCATAATATTAAATATAATCGACTTCGCCATCGTTTCTACCTTAGTTGAATTGACAATATTCCCCGCGAAATGTGAGTGATTTTGTTATTTTTATTCAATTACTAATTATTCACCGTATCGGGACAAGTCACCGACACCGAGCCCCTTACTGGATGCTTGGCAACGTCACTACGTCCGAAGATATATGCCGTATGTATTATTGCGATCATTTATGATACAGGTACGAAAGATAGGAAATTTCCTCGAGAAATGTTGCTCATGGTTTATTTAGCCATGGCCACGTTGGTATCTATTCCATTGATCAGATCAAGAGGTAAGGGCATGCATCCGGATGAAAATTGCCCGTTAACCCGTAGATGCAGGCCACAGTGGCATACAAAGTCAACTAATGGAGACCGTGTTCCGGGAAGGTATGGTATACATATAATGCACCTTGTATAGCACGGAAGCTAAAGTATTTCCTGCTAGGTGCATTATTCTACATATACCTTCTAGGTCAGGATTAAATATAACGTAGGAATTGAAAAGGTTCGCTGACATTTTCGACAGTGCTCTCGATTGCCACTTTCGTAGTAGTCGTATCACTTTGTAAGCTCTTCCTGATTCTTATGATTCGGACACATCTTAAGAAGACATTTGGGAAACTAGGAAGACAGTGTATTCATGGTGATATAGTGAGTCTCATTCGATTGCAAATATCGGTTGTTATGCTGAAGTTCATCTATAAGCATCACACGGGTTATACGGGCTGTGTTAGCGAATAGGGTGGTTCTTCATACGAGGCAATACTGCAAATGGAGAGGGCACCAAGATACGAGTATGCTGCAATATGACGAGCATACTTCAGTCTCGGTCTGTGTATGAGAATCTTGACACGAAGGGGACTCGATAGTTTTCACTTGTAGCAATATTCATCAGTAATTGTATTTGTTATTGTCGGTGTCAATCAACTACAAACAACAGCACTCTCTAGTCGGGATACCCCCGACCGTCCGCCCCGAGTTTCCTACAATGTTCCCGAGCGTCGCCTGGTTCTCAGAGGTCGTTTCGCAACCATTCAAACGTTCGCAGTATGGTCTCTTTCACGGAAAGATGAAGCAATACGGCAACAATGTCCCATTCTCAAAACACAAGACGCGTCGCACGTGGCTGCCAAACGTGCAACGGAAACGCATCTTCTCCAAGGTGTTGGGTGAGGAGTTAACACTAAAATTGACGGTGCGGGCTTTGAGGACTATCAAGAAGGTGCGTTTGTTCTATTGCAGTGTAGCGCTCAGGCCGAGGTCGTAATGATTCTTTTCTGGTTTTATCGTTAGCATGGGGGGCTTGACAAGTACCTGTCGAAGACAAGGGCAGAGCTGTTGGGACATGAGGGCATGCGGACTGCGGTTGTCAATACGAGAAAAAGCTCAGGAGAGATGGGGAAGGAAGCCCTCAGATGCTCACCAAATGCCCGGAATGCTTGATGCTCAAAATGCCCGGGAAAGAGCTACGAAGGCTTTGGGCCTGCCGGAACTCGCTACGTGTGTTGCTATTGTACGGCGAATTTTTACATGTACTAATGTCGATTTGGTTGCAGGGCAGAGCAGACGATAAAATATCTCGAAGGCCTGCGAGCTCCTGTGTAATCATGCTAATGATATTCCCCCGCCTTTTTTATCTGGATACTTTTGTGTCGACATACAACAACCTTTGGCGGCATAACCAGTATGTTCGCTGGTGCCATGCGCAGTCCTTAATCGCTCCTGTCGTGATTCGGAGCTCCTCCTTTCTTTGCTGGTCATCCTACTTGAACACCCATCACGAGTTGGATACGAACTGAAGCCTCCTCAGGAGCTAGAGCACTTCGACCCCTTCTAATGAGCTGTGAGGGGACCTGCCTCCACATGATTCTATTCCTTCCCTTCACCAGCGCCGCCCGCACCTCTAGGGCACCCTAGTCTCAAAAGTCGCTACCGAGTGTGCTGGTTGTCAGACTTACGAACCCCACGAATGCACAAGAATATCAATTCAGCTTAGTCCATCAGACTACTCACTTTTCTTATTGTGAAGCAGTTAAAGCGTGTAGAGCCTCTATGCCCGCCCTGCTCTTTTTGTGCTTTGCCTCGTCATAACCTATTGGCAGAAAACACGACCCATAATTCACGCACCCTGACCAATGGCATCTCTTTATGTCCACTATTTCCTGTCCATATCTAACCCATTACTTATACGCGATCACTGCAGCCACGGTCCTTACAACCCCGTGATAAATGAAGATCTCTCCTGCCACGTTGTATATTTCATTATAAGTGCGCCAGTGAACTCCCGAACAATGGCTGAAAGCGCAATGGTTATTCCACATCTTTCATTTTGACACTCAATTTCTGCTTTTCCCACTGGATCCTGGCTCGATGCATACGCATACCCCGGTATCGACCATCTTGCATATGTCCGGCTTCCTCAGCTTCACGGCAGGCAGTGTGTTCAGGGGATCATTAAACACTCATTGAACTTCGGTTTCAAGAACTGACCAGATCCTTACGTTTCTTCATTTGACAATGGGACGATAGACCCTATCCACCGCCTCCTCGCTGAGAGGGCCGGTATAGTTTACATTCAGTGGATTCCCGGAGTCGGTGGCATGGACTCAATAACCAAACAATACATATCCTGTCCCTGTAGCGGGTATTTCCCTCGATCAAAGCTTCGTGCCGATGTTGATGTGGACGGCCTTAACCTGGGTATACCTGGCACCGGTGTGAGGTAGGTGAGATTTCCTGGGCTGAGCTTACTCACGTATCGAGGGCATACTGCCCTGCCTCCTTGCCTAGTCCAGACTGCTTATGTCCCCCCATTGCGACATTAACTTCAGGATTTTGTGCACAGTTGATCTGTCACGGACAGCTAAGTCTTGGGCTCCACTTAATCAATTCATTAATCTTACGAAGACAGTTCCGGCTTCGAGAGCGTGCGCCATCCTGATTGCACGGTTCACATTCTCCGTTAAGACGTTGGCCGCGAGTCCGTATGTTGTGTTATTTGCCCATTTAATCACCTCTGATGTAATGCGAGTAAGCAGGGTTTCTGGGATCGGATGCGATACGGCACTCACCCTCTTCCGTCTTGAACTTGACAATAGAACAAACTGGACCAAAGATTTCTTCTTGCATGATCTTCATGTCAGCCCTCACGTCGACAAATACTGTAGGTTTAATGAAATATCCTTGTTCACCGTGCCTCTCCCCACCAATGTGCACTCGAGCACCTTCTGCCTTTCCGGAATTGATGTACCCCATTATGCGCTATTACCTCGGCTTTGTATAATCCGTGTCAGAGCTTTGGGCTTGACACAACTCACATCAAACTGGGCCTGTGATACCTGTGGACCGTGTTGAACCCCCCGGTCAAATGGACCACCGGTATTCTGGGTAATTGCCTCCACGATTTTAGTGAAACCTCGAAGAAACTGATCGTAGATGCCTTCTTGCACGTAGATTCGGGAACCTGCCGTGCAAGCCTGCCCTATCTCTGGTTTCAAGACTCCGCGATCGAGCGGTATTTGGGGAAGGTAGACCTACCCATGTTGAAGCTAGATCGGTTAATTTTTTCCATCAGTACTGTTCCTGTGAGTGTCATGAATATGATAGGCACAATATACCAACGCTTGTCCATTTGAGTGCTTGTTCCAGATTCACATCTTCGAAGACAATGGTTGGGCTTTTTCCGCCCAGCTCGAGAGAAACCTTCTTCAGGTTTGAATTCGTTGACGCTCTCAAAATATTACGTCCAGTGAGCGTGCTTCCTGTGAACGCAATTTTCATGATTGAGGGGTGTGCAGCGATGGCCGCTCCAGCCGTGTTTCCTAACCGCACAGCTCCAGCAGTCATTTAAACAGAGCAAGTATTTCTTGGATCCGCACCATATCCGTTGACAATATTGACGACCCCGGGTGGGAACCCCGCCTCACTAATCAAATCAGCTAGATAAAGTGCAGTGAGAGGTGTAATTTCCGATGGCTAGCCCATATCATTAAATTAATGTCCAAGATACGTATGACTGGTTCATTCGTACCTTGAGGACCACTGTATTCCCTGTGGCCAAAGCAGCTGAGAGCTTCAAAGAAATTATTATCTACGGATGATTAATTCGACATTGCCAGATCCATGCTTCGTTTGGCCTACGAGAGGGACATTCCAGGGAGTGATCACCCCCTAATTCATTAAACGATGTAAGCCCTGATTCCGCCCTAGATCAAGATGTTGCTCACGACGACGCCATATGGTTCGTGTCTTGTATACGCCATTTTGTTCTCCGACGTCTAGCACATCACGAGTAAAGACAAGAGTGTTTAAAATGATACCAAAAAAATAACCTCGATTGTCTTTCCATGTATCTTGTCTGCCCACCCACCGAAGTACCGGAAGGTGTTTACGGCCAGCCTGAGATCTAGCGCTTTGGCTACGCTGAATGGTTTCCCTGCATGCCCTCCAACATGAGTGACGATATTCCGGAACAAGGAATGACCAACCAATATTCAAAGCCTCGAGCGCTGCAAGTGCATCCTGATGTTTTCTCTATCAATGCTGCCAGCTTATACAACAGCTTTTCCGCGTTCGGATCCGGGGGTCTTTAAGCCCCATACTGTTCTGTAAGCCTATGAACACGTTCGAATAGCATTCATTTTCCCAGACGGATTGAGCGGGAAGCGTACTTTATTAGCAGAGGCCGCTGCGAGGTCAACGTCCTTTGAAGAACCTCCAGCCGCGGAGGTGATGACTCTGCCAGTAGCTTGAGACCAAGTTTGAGTAAAGTGGTGGGCTAATATTGAGTACTAAACGCACTTGGGTCGATAACACTGTTGGGATTTGGGTGTGATTTGAGCATCCGGATTCACGGATGCTGAGCGTAAACAACTGACTCGATCATCTCTCCGCCATCAACAGGTTCTACCCACTGACCATTGATGAACAGCCTATGGTGTATGAGGGGGAAAAAAGCTAGGAAAGAGGGCTTGAAAAATGATTGCTCACCCAGTGTTCACAGTGACGGACCCCTTGTAGGCTGGCGTATCGAAGTCGTGGGTGTAACTTCCTGGCATACTCAGCGGTTTTAGTTGTGCTTGGCTGAACCCATCGGGGGTTTACTTAAATATCTAGAACCACTCTCAGTTCTAGCCCCATCGCGTCATTATTCGCCTCTGCTATCATCCCGCAGGCCCTCTTCCGGGTTTGCCCTGAGCTGATCAATAACCGTCCCCTGATCGTTTGCCTTAGGACATCTTGTTGGGACTAATAAATAAATGACCCGATCAGAAGCCACATGGTACCTTCGTAGATGAGCTCCTATGTAGATATAGTAGCCTTGACCCACATGTAGGAGCGACACCGCTGAACGGGCAAACGGCTAGCCTAGTGCATCCAGTGGCGTCCCGATTTCGTCGTCGCTGTAAGAATAGCCACAGGGTTGCCCCCGCTTTGCCCGCAACTTATCATAAGGAGTAAAGTGGACCTTGGAGAACAGGCGAAGTTGATACAAAACTCTCCCATAACATCCTGAATGCTAGAAGCGAGGGTGCTCAGAAATGTGATTGTGGTTGCTGAGGTCCAGCCCAGACTCTTGAATTCCCGAGTAATGTATGCGACATCCTACAGACTATACAACGAAAGGAGTAGAGCGCTTGACTATGACAAGACAGTAATTGCATTAGCTTTGTGCTCTCATGAGAAACAGTACATTTCGAATATGGCTGAATGTAAAGAGTGTACGTTGTAGGGAAAATACAGAGCAGGAGAATGAAACGCGACTGCATTCCGGGTGGTAGTACACTTAGAATCACACGCAGTAAGTCTAAACGGTATCTGCGTTCAGCGAGGATAAAATATGGGTTAAAAGTGTAGCTATAGTAAGTAACGGTCATTAGTAACTATATATACGGATATGAGGACTCAGGGAAGGGATCGACTAAAAGAAGATGTCACGGTTACAGACAAGTAATAAGCTCTTCGGCTCGGTACATACTGTAAGTATCTGTTAGTACTCACATGCTTTGTGTACGGAACTTCTTTAGATTGAGATACTGATCTCCTCGGATTGTAGCCCGCGCTTCTGAAGCTCTTCCTTCTTCCCCTCTAGTAGCCAATTCCCTATGTCGTTGTTCTCTTGGGATCTATACAGTTCAACGTTCCCGTACTTTAGGCTTAGGTTCAAGTACTTAAATACGATTGCCGTCGGTGCTCTGGGCTATTGTTGGTAATGAGCATCATGTTTCTGGGTTCGCCCAAGCAGAAGCACGTGAGTGACTATCAAGGGGAGGTACTACACTGACTGTCCAGATAGTATCAACCGGGGCATAGAATATAACTTCCTTGAAGCGCGTGTACACATGGAACTTGATCTGCTCTCTTCATACAGAGATACATAAGGGATATTTTTGAAATCAAACAAGTCATGTCGTATTAAGCTCCACTACCTAATCATCCACTCCAGAGAACAAGATCACGTAGTTGGGTTCTCAACTCGGGTTGGTAGTAGTTGAATATTGCGTTCGCAAATCCAGTCAGACCTTTATGTACTATGATCTCATTTGGCTATTGGTGTGGCTTACGAATTTCATTTATTAACCTCTCAGCAATCACATTGAAATAGTCAAAAATGCCTTCAGAGCCTTGTTAACTTTCTTTCCTCATTGTACCTCAATTTTTGCTGCAGATATAATGATAATTTTCTGCAATCTAGAATCCTCCGAAAGGCTCTTAATGGCGGTTTTGATGTCATCCAGAACACGGTAGCCCACAAGAATGTGCTAGTACGTCAGCAGTAAGTTTCCCTTGATTCGCAGACTAGCCCTTCAGAAAAAGAATTTCTCTGTCGTACATTGGAATTACCTCTCTCAGCACTATATATCTCGGAAGTCATCAAATTGCCGGTGCCGGTGCCTCACGAGATGCACGTGCGTTTTCGGTCCCGTTCATTTATGTACCGATTTGTTTGTCGTAATTTGACTATTTTGTGGCGATGGGAATACAATGTCGCGGAGAAGGGATGTGATCTGGCTTTTTCTAATATTTGGTAGATCAGACTTTGTAATATAGGTTTTGTTTGGGGGGCAGTGGACGGACTTTACTACCAGGTGAGATGAAATCACACGAGTGATGCCAGCAAAGAGATTGAAGATTTAGGTGTCAGATATTCATCGAGTGTGTAGTAGGGGGAGGGGCGACGCAACAGTACAAGTCTCCATCAGATTCGTATGACAAGTGGTGGACTCATTTATGCTTTAATTTGGCAGATGGCCTTGATTATTTCTTCCACGCCATTGCGAGCCTCGGGGAGTAGCATGCTATTCACGGATCATTGACATCGCTTTGATAGGGGACACAAGGTAGCAGCTGAGGTTGGTAGTGTTGAGATGACGGGTATCCGTCATATCCCTGGTTAGTGCTCAACTACAAATGCAGGTGATATGGATCCTCTTGAGTTTGAATTCGTTCTCATGGTGACTCTTGTCTCTCTATAATGATGATCTAATCAATTCTCCGAGTTGCGCCGCCTTGGCACACGGTCAAAGTTCTGATTTGTAGAAGCGTGGACAACTCTTTGTGCTCTAAATGGTTACTTGTGTTTGTCCCAGCAAAGCCGGGTTAACGCCGCTTATGACATATGGTACCTCGAAATGAGCGTTTTTTTTTTTTTTTTACCCGAGTTGTGATGGGGGTTCCCATTACCCAAAATGCTGATCAGGGGTAGTGAGTTGTTGTGTGCTTACGGCGGAACCGCGTCTGTGTTCAAAGGTAATACACAACGTCCCTTTGACAACTGTAGGATAGTACGAATTGAAGTACTGTACTTGCTATTGAAAGCGGTGGCCTGGGGGAATGATGCATGTTCAGAAACGAACTGTCAATGGGACACACACAGAAGAACAAAGGGAAGGGTCTGATCGGTTGTGAAGAGTTATTCTTTGGAAAAGCAACTGATTAGGGTGGGTGTGGTACTGGCAGCAGTGGGAATGTTAGCCAGGACGGAGGAACCATTTAGTCGGGACGTGAAGCTCTCAGGATCACTGTTGCATGTGGTTCTCATAGTCGTCCACACGGGCTTACCCCTGGCGTTCACAGAAAAATTTTAACAGCTAAAGCATCGTTCGCGTTGGAACGGAGTTTATGGTATTCGTGCTCGGTTAATATACAGTAGCATCAAGCGCAAGCGCAAGAATATGACAGAATAAATGAATACATCAGCAGAAAGTCCCGAAAGCGAAAGCGATAAGTAACCTGGTGGATATAGATAATAACAATAAGTAAAAGCAGATGAGAAGGTCGAATATCCGCTCCTCAACGCGTTTCAAATGCGATAAGGATTTTAGAGGACGAGGGCGGCCATGCCAAGAGCGGCCATGCCAGCCAAAGCGTTGACGCCGTTGACAGAGGCGGCGTTGCCGGAAGAGGTGGGGGTAGAAGCACCAGCACTGGTAGTCCCGGATCCAGAGCCGGTGGTGGAGGCAGCAGGTGCGGTGCCGGTTGCGGCGCCAGTTGGGAAGCCCGAAGGAGTTGAGGTGAGAGTGACACCCTGTTACGCGACGCGTTTTTATCAGAAACCTGGGAATCTCAATGGAAGGGATGGGATGAGAAACGTACCACGACAGCACAGATATCCTGCGCAGCCTTGAGAGCTTCTTGGAGATCGCTACCCGTGCAGGCTTGGCCGATGCAAACGGTGGAGGAGGTCAAGAATTGGTTGCTGCGGCATAGGCAGGCGTTGTCTGTGGGCTGACAGTTGCCAAAGTCGGCGGTCATGAGACACTGCTGAGCGCAATCTGACCATGAAGCGTCGGTAAACGTATGTTTGGGGGCAAGAACGGGTGCACGTACTGGGGAGTTGGCGAGAGACAAGGCTGGCAGAGGTAGAGGAGATGAGGGCACCGAGGAGAGCGACGATGGAAAGACGCATTGTAAAGGAAAGATTATGGCTTGAGGTAGGGAGTGGAAGGGCTTCAGAGAGCTAGGTGAAGACGAAGGGGCCGGAGCTGGAGAACTAGAACGTTTGGTTGTGGGAGGTTTATATAGTTATGGGAAGTGAGATATCCCAGCCTGAAGTGCCAAGTTAGGGGAACCATGTGTCAACGCACAACAATGGATAAAGGCATTATTCATTTCCAGGTACAATGGCCCCATAAACAAACTTCCATATCGGGCAGTGCGCATCTTTGCACGCGGCTTCTCCCGGGCAGCTGTACAGCTGCATCAAACCTTGTTTTGTTTGTTTCCCGTGCCAGCCAAACAAACGCTGGATTAGCTGACCCCCTTTGCTCACCACCACCGAGAACATCGACAAGACATGGTGCGTCCCTTTTGTGCCCTTGTGTGCTCCATATTCACCCCTGCTCTAGTCCCCCGCCGCTAGCAAGAAAAAGGTATACTCCATCACCACAAGCAATGTCGGGACCAAGTCTTACTGTCCCCCCCCCCTAGACTGGCAAGACCCGTTCTGCCCTCCAGGATGTCGTCACCCGCGAATACACCATCCACCTCCACAAGCGCGTACACGGCCGCTCCTTCAAGAAGCGCGCCCCATGGGCCGTGAAATCCGTCGTCGACTTTGCTCAGAAGGCTATGGGCACAAAAGATGTCCGTCTAGACCCCAAACTCAATCAAGCTATTTGGGCACAGGGCATCAAATCCGTTCCTCACCGAATGCGCCTCAAGCTTGAGCGTGAGTGGATTGTCGCAAGAAAGGAAGGACCGGGAAAGGCTGATAGGTTCTGGTGACATTTCCAGGGAGACGCAATGATGACGAGAACGCTGTCGAAAAACTCTACACCTACGCCTCCCATGTCCCAGTGGTATCATTCAAGGTATGGGATCTGGGAATTTCGGACATTATTGTTGTTGATGATGTTCTAGGGCCTTCAAACAACCACTGTCGATGCAGAGTAATTATTGGGTTGTACTGTACGCGCCACCGGTTTACCTCCGTTTCCCCCCCTCCCTACATCTCAACAACATGCACGTCCTACATACTAGCCATGCTGTGTTCTGCATTCTCACTTCCAAAAGCATTAAACGATGAAGTTGTGATCTTTGGTATTTTAGTTGGTGGCCTTGCTAAGTTCTTGACGAGATACGGTTGTACCTGAAGAGCACAATCTCTCGGCTGCCCGTCGTAGGGGGCGAGCGACGAGGGTAGTATCGTTTCTCACTTCACTCGCTGCCCCAAATCTCAACTTCCTACACCGGCAATCCCATCTGGCGCAATCCTTTCTCTTCCCAGAGCTATCTCTTGTCAGCAAGTGCTTCAATAGTTGTTTTCCCATGCCTCAGGGGATAATTGTGAACATTTCGAGTACGGCACGGATCTGAGGACAGTGGGTGGAGATACGAGTAGGATAAGCTCGGCTACTAGACCATAAGTAATCGGACCTAACAAAAAATACATATTGAATGGCAGCAGCTATTGCATGCACATAAGCAAGTTGGATTTAGATGATCTAAATTCGTTGCTGCGGACTTCTCGCCTACACGATGGTGCATTTTTTTTTCTTTTTTCCCTTCAAAACGAGATGAATTGCATTAGTCATGATTTGTATAAACCAAGTAGGAGGATTACCCAATATGCTTCGCAGTTCGATCTATGTTTGCCCCACTTTTTGATTGTGTTAATAAGTTCGCCGCACGCCGCGCACCTATAGTTAAGGCCCTGATTGTCTGATCCGTGAGAGTTCAGATGCGCTATTCACCAGGGGATGTCAAGGTCAGTTTGGCACCAGGTGAGGTACAATATTTACTCACTTTTCATCTTTTCCGAGGGGCCATAAGTAAGCACACCCAACTCGTGACAACGCACACAGTAGTACTCTTTTTCGGGGCCTTCGGAGTCCATCCTTCCGTTCTGCCTTCAGCATTTTTGTTTAATATTGGATCAACAACTGAATGGGAAGCTTCACCTGTATGTTTAACTACTGGATGGTCTTCTTCGGAGGATTGGGGAGAAAGGATAAGATACTATACAGCAGACCTAAGGAGCTGCTAATCCTGCTCTACTTATACTCTCATTAGTGGGTCCAAGATGCTTCTTCGGCGAGAAGACCGAGACTAACATGCTCTAACCCTGTGTGATTATTGAATTCATTTAAACCCGCACAGGATACTTGGTGACGCTGAATGACTGGGCAATGGGCGTATGACTTATATGGGGATTCATACTGATAAAATAGAATGAGAGCTCCAACTGTGTGGTCAATGCTCACATAACCCTACGGCTCGAATTCTGTATGTCCTCTAACTATCAATCTTGCCCGGAGAAAATGTTTCAGAACTGAATTCGTTCCTGGGGAAGCAAAACAGTCAAGCCACGTCCTTTTTCAGAATACTGGGCATTCCTCTACACATGGCCACTTTGATAGTTTCAACGAATTGGACCAGTAAAAATGATCCCTAGATCTTCACGGCTTTCTTAGGCGCGCGTCGCAACGTGTTTTGTTTCCGGCAGGGTAACACAGCGTCGCAGGTCTGCAACCAACCCTGCATTTTTTCCATCGCGATCATTAGGAAATGTGGCGTCGATATGATTGTAGCAGGTAATGCCGGGGGTATTGTTGTGCCGTAAGAAGGGACCTTGGTCTCGAGGAGCAATGCGAGCAGCACCGTGAATATGTATCTGCTGCCAGACAATCAAACACGATGAGGGTCAATAATCTCGCATGAGTGGCAGTTGATCTCAGTTGAATTTTATCTCGTCTGAAACCAACTGGAAAAGCCTTCGGTGGGGAAGGTCTAGAGCAAGAGGAAGGCGCTGGGCAGATAATAAGATAATTTGAATTACCGTAGTGTCTCTCGGCGCTGGTTCACGAAAGTAATGGTACAACAACCATCGGATGCACCGCTTGTGCTAGCTCCGAGATTGCAGTTGACATCTTAAGCTGGGCCCCGTACCGAAGTCAATTGTTCGAGTAAGAACCCAAGATCAACATCGTTATCATAAATGTATTCATATCATGTACTCGACTTAGACTTGTGTCTGCCGAGACTTCCTTGGACGGCACCTATGACTCAAACTTTAAGCGTTGTTCATGCAGCCCCCTTGGTAACACTGGGCCTTGCCGTTTGGATATTATCTTTCGTAAAATTGCGAAAAGGTAATTGAATTGGTCGAATCGTCAGGTTGTCAGACAATCCTGAACCGGGCGGCATTGATATCAAGCAGGAGCAGGATGTGACTGATCTATAAACTTGGAGAAATCCAATGGAGTCTACTACCAGTGGATAAGATCGTGGGGGCTCACTAAGATAGATAGAGTGCAGCCCAAGCCCAGACTATTATAGTCCATTTGATTTTGATTTTAACTGCATTTATTTTAAAATCTAGCTGTTGAGGGATCCTAGAGCACAAACAAACATTATGGGGCGTAGCGAACATATTCACGGCCCACTGATTCTCGGGTCCAAAGGTGCCTTCGCACACAACAGCTGACCGGAGACTGTTCTCAGGGCGGCGCGGGCTGGGGGTGCTCTGTTCACAAATCCTACTTTCATGGTCCGAACGGTCCTGGTCCTGGACATGTACTGTTCGTTTGCCTGCATAACGTACAGTGTTTGCTCGGGTCCTCGTGTTTAGAGAAATTGAAATTTCGCATAATTTCTTAAAAGAGCATGTATACGGGCTGGCTGTATTTGATTTTCACTTTTTTTTTACCATGCCAATCATCCGTCTGTCTGCCTATGCCAAAGCTGGCGGCCGTCCCTTGCTGGATAGCTATGGTATAATTAGTTTATCCGTTCTTCTGTACCATCCTTGGTGGACTGTCATGGACCGCCAAGTGCCTTATGCAATTAGGCCTTGAGAGCGACAGCTAGCATTATTATAAAATAAAAACAAAGCACACCGGGATTGCTTTCAAGCGTGTTGTGGAGACGCAAAAGAAAATTGAGGCATAGCGGATGGATGAGATCACGGCCTCAGGCATCATTTGCGTGGTTGCGCCCGACTGAATTATCTGCGTTGGGAAACGAGATCGACAGAAAATCTTGGGGACGAAGAAGCCAAGGTCCTCCGCTATCCCTAAATTGGGAATGTGTGCGAGCAGGACGGGATCGGTGGTAGTACAAGTCGAACCTCTCTCAATCCAAACCCTTGATAACCCATATATTTTTGACTACGTAACTGTGCCCCACATTTGTAATTGTCGAGTGACTCACAACTGTTGAGCAGATGGGAGAGTAGAGCTCTCCTATCCAGTGTCGCCAATGGATTGGGCGCTTACCCCTTATATGGGCAAATTTTTGCCTATTTATATGGCTGCCCGTATACTAATAAGCGCCCAAACTATCGAGAATTCGAGCACAGAGTACACGTGATGTCGCAGAACGCCATCATGCTCCAGGCCAAAATAGTAACCATTGAAGCTTGAAGTACAATCGTTTCTGCGACAACCCATAGCAGTTCGGAGGGGTCATGGGTTACGACGGAGTATGGTTATAAAAATGATCAATGCAATTAAATTTTTCGATTAAAAATATTAAAAAATATTTTCTTGTGTTTTTCTGAGTCTCTAGGCTTATGTAGATGACAAATCTGACCGGTCAAACCTAAACTTGATGGAAATAAGTTCTTTCCGGAATTTTATATCTATCAAACTTCACTGCTTCAAGCTCTGGCAGCTCTGGCACGCTCCAGGATGTGACAGACCGCTATATATGGTCATAGCGCTAGTAACCATCATCGGACGCTATGGGTTACGGAGTGTGAAAAAGTTATGGGATAAAAACCCCTGCAAACTAACTCAGGAGGCCCAAGCAATCCTATGCGTTACTGCATAGTGTGGGCTATCACACAAATGGATCACCACAGGGACAATTGTAATGAATGATTAATATGCAAGTTGGAGACGGCTCTGGCTTCTTTGAAACACCATGGATCTTCATACCCGGTACCTGATCATGAGCTCTGATAACAACCCGTAGCTGAATGGTGTGGTGGAACACCGTGAGTTAAAAGAGCTTCGATCCAGGAGTTGGTGGGTACATTGAGCCTCGGCTATCCCGCCTCGCCATGTACGGCCTCGCTTATTCTATCTCTCGGGTTGCCGGAGTGGAAAAATTATCAAGATGAGAATTTGATGTTTGGAGTGTTATAATCACGCGAAGAAGGTGGAGGCAACGTATGGTTAGGGTATGACAAGAGGACAGGGGAGGCAAACAGACAAGGGGGGGGGGCGGGGTACTAGCATAGGGTATGCAAATGTAGAGTAATGAGGTTACCTCGAGGCACATGCTCGGCATTCCAGCAGTTTGCCATTCGGCGTGATCTTGAATTCCAACACGGAGAGGGAAATGCTCCTGGTGCCTGCCTGTAACCCCCACCAGGGTCAATGGGCGGGGCGCTGAGGGGAATCTGGGGATGGTGCCAAGTCACAAAGTGCCAAGCTACGGTCTGACGCATGTTATACAGTTATATGCTTCCGAGATTTTCTCTTCCTTCTGGTTGAACTGAGGCTGTAATACCATGGCGAAGGCATGTTTCAGGTTGAATACATTGCAGGGTCCCACTTCTCACAACAACAGTCATAGATATCAGGGCGCATCAGAGGTGTCGTGTTACCAGCGCTGCTGCGCCCAACTTTCTATGGTTTATAAAGCAACTGCTACCTTAGATAGACTGTATCTTGAACTTCACTCACCTGTCCCGTTTAACAGTCTCTCCTTTTGCATCTACCATGAGCCAACCGGATCTAGCAGCGTTGCGCCTGAAAGAAGGGATAATCCTCGTCTCTTACACAACTGTCGCTGGAGCAATCTTTGGGGTTGGTTTTGCACTTTATATTCTGTGCACGAAGTTATTATGCCGCGAGTTCCGTAAAAATCGTGATAGACGAAGACAAGTGGTTCTGTCATTTTTTCAAAGCACAACAGTTGTGATTTGCGCGTCACTTATTATGGCAGCTAATGCCAGGCTTTCAGAGCTAGCCTATATTGATCACAACGACGCTCTTGGGTCCCCTCTACGCTGGCTAGCGGAAGATTCACCATATCAGGAGATGCCAATGACGTTCCTCGGTATTATCGCTCCTATTTTGTTAGGATTCGTAACATCAACCATGCACGTATGTCGATTTCCTTCCCAAACGCGAGGGTTCCTAAAATTGATGTCTCCTTTCTAGATTTGGCGTGTATGGGTTATATGGACAGCATCGCGATATGCATTGATTGTGACTGTTACCCCTTCCTTGTGTTATCTGGCCTTGCTAGGTCGGTGGTTGATTAAAAAAGCTGAGAGTCCGACTGATTCCCTGATACACTAGTGGTTTACATCATTAACAATGCTCTTCCCAACACGTCAAAGCAAGTTATACTCGTGGAATCATACTTGGTGCTCTGGACAGCTGCTAATGTCCTCGTCACTTCTCTAATTGTGGGACGAATATTTCTTATCCGCAGGCGTCACACCCAAATCATGGGTAAGTAGACCTTGACACCAGCTACTGTGGTCGATGGCTGACGCCTTCAATAATGACAACCGAAAATCTTTTGTACCAATGGAAGGCAATTCATCGGGAGATGCCTCGTACTATACAAGCATTGTGACCATGCTCATTGAATCGTTCAGCTTGGACACGATCTGTTTCCTGATAGCTGCAGTTACATATTTAAACAAAGGCACGGGCAACCCAGTTTTTATTCTAGTTAATTCAATGAGTCCTCAGGTTAATGTAAGCCCATTATCAGAACCTTGTGCTACCAGATGCTGACTTTCCTTTCATGATATTAATGAGATGATCGCCTACCTTCTTATATTGTACAGAGTTTTATCAAGGAGAGCCTGGAGTAGGAGAGACGGCGCGCCAGCTTAGCAGCTTGCGATGGAATCATGATGGTGCAAATTCCAATGGGGGATGGTGTCGTCACCCCAGCTTCAACCCGGGGGGCGCAAGGATCGAACATGGTAGTGGGTACTTTGCCAGTGGCCGTCCAGTAACTACTTCAGTTCTATTCTGTTTATACTGATTAATTATTTTGGCGTTATCCATAGTAATATTTTTGTGGAATGCCTCATCACCCATACGTTCGGTAATTTTACAAATGGTGTTTATGTCTAGTGGGTTTTTATGGAAGAAAAAATGGCACGCTATATCATCCCTTGATGACATTGGGTGAGATAAACAGTATTTATATGAGGAAATAACAGCAAGCAACTGTGGTGCGTAACTCTCCCATAAGCGCTGTCTGCATATTAGGTTCGTGGTTTGGAGTTGGTGGTCCTAAGTATTGGAAATAGGGCGAGAAGATTCCTCGCGGTTACGCCACTCTCCTCTGGCGTCAGTGGAGAGCCTTTAGGATCCTTTATATCAAGCTTCGTCAGTTTACTCCTCGATGGGAGACCAACGGTGGGTAGCGGACTACGGAAGTCACTAAAATCCAAATAAATGCCGACCTTGCGTATATGAGGGCATTGAGATAGGGGCACCAAGACTGAAGCCCCGAACTCTTGATGCGGAGCACCGATGATGAATAGCTCTTGGAGGTTCGGCAGCATCCTTATCATCGCGACGAGATCGGCGGTGGTCAGGTGGTTGACAATACTCCGTAAGTGAAGCGTCGTCAGTTGGTTCGAGAGGACTGGAAGGAGGTCTTGGTATTGCAACGGAGTCTCCCCAGAGCCATTACCCAAGAGGGTGACGGAGCGAAGGTAAGGGAAGCTCGAAGCAGCTCGTTTGCATAACAACCTCCATGATAGATGTTGAACGCCATACATTAATAGCGACAGAGTGTGGAGAGAGGGAGACGTGAGCTGATTTAAAAAGAAGTCTTGTAAGTCTTCGGCATCTCCTGCAAGGGATAGGGCTTCGAGAGAGGCGTGATGAATTGGGGGAGAAGATATCGCTCCACGGCCCGGAAACATTCTGAGGTCAATATGGAGGGTGTTCAGAGAGGTGAAATGCTTCAAAACTTGGGAAACGGGAACAGTGCTCTCTCGCTGTACGAGGCTGTCATCCCCGAAGGCTATACGTAAAAATTGCAAGTTTTTGAAAGGCATAAAGTCGAGGAGTAGGGTTGGCGAGGACGATCCGACATAGGTCATCTTCTTCAACCCATACCCACTGGAGCTGAACAGTTTAAATAGTATCTGAGCGTTGCTGGCACCGAACGTCCCGTGAGATATCGTGAGGGTTGATATAGTAGGGGAGAAGAGGGGAAGTAGGTCCATGGGCGGAGGCAAGGGTGCCAAAGGTGAGTACAACTCAAGCTCCCGCAATTTAGGGAGAAGTACACTTCGACCAACACAACCCGTGAGGACGCGCCATAGTGAAAGTTCCGTCAAATTCCAGTGGGTAATATAGAAGGTTCGAATTCGACCCAGATATTCTTTTGCACGGGAGCGTACTACGTCATTGTCACCAATTTGATTTCCCACCACCTGTCGATGTGTTAGATCATCTGGAATACGCCTGAAAGGCAGATGAGCTCACCCAGCTGCAAGCGCTCCCATCATATTCTATAAATGCCCCTTCCTCGGGGGATGCAAAGGAATTGATCACAGATACGACAGGCTGTAGTGTTTCCATGCCCATCCAAAGCATGTCCAGTGCCCTGGATATCAACGATCGAGAAAGGAGCGCCATATTTAAAAGGCCCTTCCTTTTTCCGCGTATTTCATCGCGATCGTCAGCAGTAATGTCGTATCGAAGATGCTCGAGTACTTCGAGCAGAACATCGTGGGTCAGGGACATTGTGAGAGGCAATCAGTAGGGAAGTGGCAATGGCACACTATTTGAGGCGCGCACAGGCCAACCATGCAGGCTGCCAATGTCTGGATCACATGCTCTACTTGCTTGGAGCACTTTACCAGCGCCTCTTCCGGCCTCTACCAGTTTCTGATGAGTCGTAATCGATGGCGCGAAGACTGAGGTCGGTTCTTTCAAAATGTCTCCTCGGAGCATCTAGCCGATCATGACCAGAAGAGATGGTAGAGATCCGATACTTGCCTTGTCTTACTCCTCTTTCCTTCATGTATTACATGCAATCGCAAGGAGAGATATTACCTAGTGATAAGGGAGAGGTTTGCTGGTGTTGTCAGATTGATCGGCGCGATAACTCAATATGCGGAAGTCATTTGAATGGAAGAATTGTCATGACTATTATTGTTGTGTTGCCTGGAAGCCGGCAACCTCGGCAAAAAAACAGGTTACGTTATATATTCAAAGAATGACCGAGCAGCTTACAAAGGATTCTACATCAGATTCTACATGAAAAAATTGACAACCGAGAGAAGGGAAACAAAAGTTCGGTGGATGAGACTAGTCAACTCGTTCGACAGGATCATGTACGTGCTCGTCGTAGGGATACTTCCCATCGTGAGCATATTTCTCGTCGTAAGGATGCTTCCCGTCGTGGGGATATTTCCCATCATGAGGATATTTCTCGCCGTATGGATGTTCTTTGCTGTAAGGGTGCTTCTTGTATGGATATTTTCCGTCGTGAGGATGCTTCCCATTGTGAGGATATTTGTCCTCGTAAGGGTGTTCTCCATCGTAGGTTGGCTTTTGATGATAGGACGGATTCTCATACCTATGTCTCGAAATTATTAGCCAAATTCATGGACGCTGTTAGGAAAGAGAGGGAGCCTACGGGTGATGGTTGGGGTACTTGGACTTGGACCTCGATCCTCGATCTCGACCTATCCCTAGACTTGGATCTATGCTTGTCCCCATACTGCTTGCCCCCACCATACTTGTCTCCATGGTCTTTGTCGCCATACCTCGATCCTGAGCGATCATAGCATTTTACGTGCCCACCCTTAGACTCGGATCTACCCCGGGACTTGGATCTGTTCTTGTCCTCACCATCCCTTTCCCCGTCCCCCCCGTTCGTGGTGGTCGGCGTCGAGCGTCCCCTTTCATCATCCTCATATTTGTGACCCTCTGCGACGTGGGGATCGACCCCATCCCGCTTGACTGGAACGAGTTCGTCGAGGCCATGGCGGCTAACGACGGCACTAGTGGCGAATAAATCGTTCTCGAGAGGCATCGGGACGGGCGTGGAGGTGCCTGTAACTGCTAGAATAGAGAGGACGAGCAAGGTGCCGAATGATCCAGAGATCTGCATGATTGGAAAATAAAAAGTCGGTGGATGTGAGATCGAGGATATAGAGGGCTTGCGAGTGTGGATATTGAAAGAGCTTGAAGGAGGGAGCTCGTTCTTGCCTTCTTCATGTTGTGGGACTGGAGCGCGCTTTTATACCGAGCGGACAATTGAGCCTGGGGGAACGGAGACGTGAAGGGCAAAGTAAAGACAAAGCGTGTTGTGGGCTGTTCAGAAACAGTGGTCCTCTTGTCGATACGAGACCACTTCGCCAGGAGAAACCACTAGTCGCAAGATTGACAAACCATGTCCGTCTCACTTCTCAAACAAGGAATTAGGGGGTACTGATGGGCTCACAATCGCATTGGATTAACACGAGGCCAAATGTAGATTATTTTCTTGTCATTGCAGTGAAACATCTTGGAAGTCCTAACTGCTCGGCGGGGATCAGTCGCAGATTCAACAGGACGAGTACTAGCTCAAACATTTTCGAGACGAGGAATAGTAGCTGGAATGTTCTCTTTATTCCGCCTCGATGGCTGATCCCCACGCGTGTAAGAAACAAATCCCGTCATTAACCTGATCTCTCGACTGTCGATTTGACATGCACATTATGCAGGGACCTTTTTAGTCTACCGCGCTTGATGACATCCCACACTATCTTATCCCGTCAAACTAATGAGTACTTATGCCATGAAATAACACTCAGCAACTCGAGCACGAGATGTCACAGTAAACCAACAAATCGCAGCTCTTGATCGATAGCCTTTAATCTCGAAAACATAATGAGAAGATTCCGGCCGCTGCAAGTGGGCCCGCAGGATCGCCTATGTATAATTCCTCCAGGCTGCCCCTCAATGAGGAAGTACCAGAACTAAAGCGCTAAATGCTTGATGCAATTGATGTTTTATGAAGGTTCAGCGGCGTCCATATCGTCGTAATGAGATCAGTTGTGGCCATTTGGTAGAATAAGCCTCGTAACTCGGGTTCCGTTAGTTATATCGATAAGGGTTGGAAGGAGATTTTGGTATTGCAATAGGCAACTGTAACTGTGGTGAACTTGGTTCAAGGTGAAGGGGGGAGGGGGGTAAAGGGACTTGAAATGACTCGTTCGCAGAAAAGTCTCCACGATAGATCACAAAGGCGACATATTTCTAGCCATTGAATGTCGGAAGAAGGCGACGCGAGCTGGTTTGAAAGGAAGTCCTGCAGGTCATCCGCGTGCCCCGTGATGTGGAGGGGTTCTAGAGAGGCGCCAGGAAATGGGGGTGGCGGCATAGGCCCGTATTTCCAGAAGGTTCTGAGGTCAAGTTCCAGACGTCTCAGAGAAGGGAGCTGTTTTAGAAGTTGAGAAATGGGGCAAGAGCTATCCCGCTGTAGAAAACAGTTATGCATGTAGCCGATATACAGAGACTGCAAGTCCTTGAAAGATAGAAAGCTGAGGAGGAGATCTGGCTTGGGGCATCCGATGTAGGTGACCTTTTTCAGCCCATGACTGTGGTGAGGCATGAACATTTTAAGGAACCAATGAGCCTCATCGGTATAGGCCAGATAGTGGTGTATTGTGAGAGTCGTTAGTGTAGGCGGAAGGAGGGTCACTATGTCAAGCATCGGAGGGAACAACGTTTCCCCCACGTTCAGTGCAAGCACTCGTAAATTAGGGAGCATTGCGATACGTCCAAATAAGGGGGCGAGGCAACGCCATAGGAAAATTTCTGGAAAATCCCATTTTTCAATGCAGAAAACCCGGATTCGATCCAGATACTCTTGTACACGGGAGCGCGCCATGTCATCGTTAAATGGTTTCTGCCATTGCTAGGAGGTATTTTCTTTCACTTTTTGAAGATATACCTGAGATAGCAGGGGGACTTACCCACCATTGCTCATCCTCTGCCTTCCTACATCTATTATCATGTTTGAGGTACGCATCGTCCTGGGAGGGTGCGAGGGAGTTGATGACTTGGATCACAGGCCGTAGTGATTTCATACCCCTCCAGAGCATGTCTAGTGCGATGGACGCTGATGAGCGAGAAAGGAGTGCGATACTGAGAATGTCCCTCTTTTGCCTGTGAATTTCGTCGTCGGGAGCGGTTGTGATGTCGTATTCAAAATACTGGAGCACTTCACGCCAGACATCGTGAGGTAATGACATTTAGGGAGCAGCGCGCACGGCCCCAAGGCTGCCAGGTCGTTGAGAGGAGAGACTCGCCACCACGTGACCTGCCGATGAGTACTGAAGGAGAAAAAAAAGTCAATGGACGCTACGAGGATCGAACTCGTGATCTTATACAAACAGGGGAAGTGCAAAGCATACGCCATACCACTAGGCCAAGCGCCCTCTGCTTCTCCCTGACACGGATCACCGTAACACCGGGTTGTGTCATCACAAAAATTATTATCCGTCACATTTTCTAATTTCTCATTTCCATCTGCTACCATGTCGGCGCACAAAATCAAACCAAAATCGGGTAAATCAAACACAGGGGCCCCGGCGCAGCATAACCAGACAAGCAGGAAGGGAAAGAAGGCATGGAGAAAACATGTTAACATCGAAGGCGTAGAGCAGGGCCTGGAGAGCCTAAGAGCGGAGGAGAGGGTTTCTGGGTCAGTATGCTCGTCAATCTTTTAGTGGGGGGTCAAAAGTATAGACCAATGCCTAGAAAAACATTACAGACCGCAAAGGACGACGAGCTTTTCGTTGTCGATGTTGCAGGTGATGAACGAGGTGCGTATCGTCCAGGCTCTACACAACGGCCAGCACGGGTGCTGATAGCGCTAATATAGTCCGGAAATCGCTGCCACCGCGATTTTCTACCGCTCAGCTGACTTCTGCGAAGATCCTTGCCCAACGCTCCGCAGTACCTGCCGTCCTCTCGCGCGCGACGGCGACCAATGCAGCGGATAGAGAAAGGAAGCGGAAGATGACCAGGGAGGAGAAGGAAAAGCTCCTGAGAATCGCAAAGAGACCGAGAAAGGGTCCGTTCAACAGTGTTATGGATCCTAGCGAGTACGAAGCTGGGAGTGGGGTGGTCGAGTTGAGCACGGCGGTAAAGGACAGTGGAAGCTATGACCCTTGGGCCGCAAAGCACACTCCGGAGACGCTCGCAGAAGAATGGGAACTGGGTCTGCCAAAGGCAAGACCGGTCAAGGTGCGTTGGAAGGTTACGATTGTGGTTTCTTGCTGATTGGCGGTGTACAGGTTCCGGTAACTCAAAAACTACGAAACGAGATTGCTGTGCCCGCCGTTTCTGAACCTCATCAAGGAACATCATATAACCCACCTGCAGATGCGCACCAGGAGTTGATTTTGCGGGCAGCCGGCGCTGAAGAGAAGCGGTTGAAACAACTGGAAAAAACGGCCGAGATCAAGGCTAGAATGGATAGTGCAAGAATGAACGGAAATGAAACTGGTGCTGGGGCGATGGGGATGAGGATCGATGAGGGGGTGGTCGAGGCTGAGGATGTAAGGGAAGAGGAGGAGGTTGACTCGGTTGTTCTCAAACCTAGGACTGTACGGAAAAAGACAACGATGCAGAGGAACAAAGAGGCTACGCTACTTGCCGAGGTCAGTCGTTGTGGTTTCTGGCTATCGTATCGATTATTTCTGACACACTTGCAGAAACGTCTTCTGGCAGAAAAAGCTGCAACCAAACGGCTGCTTGCTTCCATATCTCTGGCAAAAGGGCTACGGCGCTCCACAGCCAGACGGATAGCGGAACGCGAGCTCGAACAGAATCAGCGAAAAATAGCCTTTCGAGATAAGCTACGGCGACATGGCCTCGCGGGACAGCGGCTAGGAAAACACAAGGTTCCCGAGCCACAGGTGGAAGTCCAGCTCGGAGAAGATTTAACTGAGAGTCTGCGGGGACTCAAAGTACGTATCGGTGCATCTGGCCCAAACATCCTCTGAAACTTCATATAGCCGGAAGGAAATTTGTTCCGTGACAGATTTCTGAGTTTGCAACAACGGGCGCTCATTGAGCCCCGTGTGCTTGTTGTGTGAGTCCATCTTTAAGGGTCCTATTCAGACTCGTTTAACGCATATTCCCAGACCAAGAAAGCGCAGTGCGCGCATCGTCGAGTACGAGAAACATGCATGGAAACGATTCGAGTAGACTTGTAATACATTCTCGTATTTAGATCAGAGATATTCTGACCGTGGGAAGACTCATTAGTTACCCTTTGACCGTCATGGACATCGACCCCGCCGACGAGCTGCTCCCAACATCCACCCAGCAGTCAGCAAAGAAACCCACGATTGTCCCTGTCGACGATGCCCATCCGTTTGACCTCGAGGGTTACATCTCGAGCTACACAGGCATGTCCAGAGCACTGCCTGCAGCGACCGCCGCACAGCTTACATCGACACAGGACGTACCGCAATCGATCGCCTAATTCACATTGTGAAACTATGTCCGGCCATTGCGCCAGAGGCGTACAATCTCGCCGTACAGCACATCCACCAGTCGCGCGACCCATCGCTGTATCAGACACTGATGACCGAGTATGAGCAACTTGCCGCGAATCCACAAGTGCAGGAGTCGTATCAACTGCCCAGTCCGGCGGAGGTCGCACAGCTGGATTCAAGATGGATAGATGAGACCGTTGCGAGGAATCAGGCGGAGAAGGTGAAGCTTGAGGTCGAACTTAAGACATACACGAACAACATGATCAAGGAGAGCATCAGGGTATGTGGTGCGCGTTTGGGATCCCAGGCTACCCTGATGGAATAACTTTGTTAAAGATGGCACATAGAGATCTAGGGGATTTTTATCGCTCAACGGGAGATTATTCAATATCGCTGAAACACCACACCAAGTCTCGCGAATTCTGTGCCACTAGCCAACATGTTCTTGATATGTGTCTTTCCGTCCTTGAAGTGCGTGTCCATCGTTGATATCCTATATCCTGTCTTACGCATAGGTCAAAGCTCCTCATAGAACAACGAAACTACTCGCACCTGCCCACCTACGTCTTCAAAGCCGAAGCAACCCTCGATGCGGCATCAGCCGCATCCGGTGCAAATACATCAGGAGGCAATTCCGCTCCGGCCATGGCCCCATCGACCTCCGGCGCGGGAACATCCACAGCAGGCGGAACTGCTGCTAAAAAGAAGACCCCTACTGATAGAGAGATTGTCCAGTCTAAACTCGAGTTGGCCACAGCATTGTCTCATCTTGGTCAGGGCAACTTTGAGAAGGCTGCACAGGCATTTTTAAGGATCGGGCCTGCCAAGGAGCTAGGTGATTGGGTTGGAAAGGTGTGTTTTGTGGGAAAATCGGGGTGTTGACTCAGGCTGAGTTGAGTTGCACAGTTGATCTCACAAAGCGATATTGCAATATACGGCACGTTGTGTGCTCTTGCATCGATGTCTCGGTCTGCGATCAAAACACAAATCTTGGACAACCCGGTCTTTGGAGTGTATATTGAGCAAGAACCGTATGTTCGTGAGCTCCTCGAAGCATATATCCATAGCAATTTCAAGACTACCTTGGAACTTTTGTCAAAATACTCGGTATGACTCTTTGTCTGTCATGAATTAGATATCGCCGACACATATCATTAGACTCGCCACTACCTTGACATTCATCTCACACAGCACGTCCACGATCTTGCAAATTTAATCAAGAACAGCGCTGTTGTGCTGTATTTCCAGCCATTCGCGTCGATCAAGGTATGCTCGTCTGGTGCACCTGGTCGCGAGACACGCCCACTCACATTGGCTGGCAGCTTGATCGAATGAGTGAAGCGTTTGGTTGGACAATTGATGAAGTTGAGCAGAACGTTGTCAACCTGATCCAATCCGGTGAAATCCAAGGACGTGTTGACAGTCAGAACAAGGTCCAACCACAACAAACTCCCCTCCATGCCCGCAATTGACCCCTTTGATAGATCTTATATGCCAAGAAGACAGATTATCGTGCCGATTTATTCGCGAGAACTATCCAGGCTGGGAACGATATTCTTTCGGCAAACAGAAAAGTGCAGTTACGTATGCGACTGTACGTCTAATCATTTTGACTTTATCCTGGATACTGATTCAATGTGTGGACGTCGTCGTTGGACGGCTGTAGGCAACAAGCAGAATTGATAGTCAAGCCACCTAAAGGGCATGCCCAACAATTTGGAATGATGCCGGATTTCTATCCCGGGGACTGATTTAGCCACGTTTGCTGAATGCTCGTGTACCTCTTGGCAGGCTAGAAGTTGGACGTGCGAAGGCGGATGCTGTTGTAATGGATACTTCATTGTCTTGTTGCTCTTCCTATGAAGCACTGGACCCTGGCAGCGCACAATATGCGCATCAGTTCTATTTCGAGAGTACGACTTTGATAAGATCAAATGCCATTCATCCCAAATCATCCCACTCACCTTCCCTAAGGGGATTTGCAGCGGGAATTTGTTGGCTGTGCGATGGTAACAAGCGGGCAGACGCATTGTCGCAGGATATGATATATCCGCGTAGCAGTGTTAGCAAGTTACCCGTGAAACGTCGTCACCCTGGAACGCCCATTCGACCCCGTATCTGACACTGCCTGTGCTAATCAAATATTCTGACTCTCACATGGACTGTCAGTTCCGAGGCCGAGAATTGTTCTTTGGAAAAAATATTCCTTGTTGCGGGTATCGGAATGACAAGGATGAGGTCTAGAACGGGAGAGGCGGTTGTATCGATCTGAGTTCTCGGGCCCGAGGGTGTCTTGTTCCGACTACCATCGACAGTGAAACGAATTACTCTCCTGAACGACCCCAGAACTGCAGAGCATTGTGCGGATCAAACGAGTCATAAATAAGCCAGTTACAGTCTAGACAAGCTACTCAAGACATATATAAGGGGGCCATAAGCCCTGTCTTTCTCCTACAGAATTCAACCCACATACAACCAACATGCGAAGCCATTTCCAGCTCGTTCTTCTCGTTGCCGCTTTCTTCCTCCAGGTTTCCTGGGCGGCGTATGTTCCCTTATCCAGACCTTCCGGGAATATTGGGGCCGGTGTTGGTGAGTCATGTTCTTCGTGATAATTCCTGCGTTTAAAGTACTTATGGGTGTTTTTTTCTTATTCTCAAAGCGAGCAAGAACGCTATCTTCTGGAGGGATAGCGGCGCAGATACAGATGTGTCCCCGCGCAATGCGTGAAAGTGAATTTAGCATTGTCAACTTTGTGAATACCTGGCATAAAAGGTGTGTGCACGTACGCCTCGTCCTACATCGCCCGAGCTGCCTCTGAGAAGGCTAACCAGTTCCTCGGACAGAACCACCGGCTGGTAACTCGCAACTACAGCTCGGCTTTTGTGTTAGGCCTCAATCATACCCATCCACTACCCACTTAACTTATTAACTTATTACACCCTCTGTATCATAGCTATGCTATGCTGTTGCACTGCCGGGACTCTATTCTGTATGTTTAGCACGTTCATATCATTCATCGATATCCATAGTAGGTTAGATATTTTGCGATATAATTCCACAATAATTTATTTTCGGCTGCTCTATTATTGCACAACTCCGCGAATGATCGATGAAGATCATCAATCAGTTACTAAGGCGCGCCACTTGTTTCTAACCATAAGAGTACATATGTAGTGTACTTAACAATCGCCATCTAACCCCCAACCTTGCCAACTTGTAGCCTCAGCTCAACAGAGGCGTGCGACAACTCGTCCACCCTTAACGTCACAACCACCGGGGTCCCCCGTGTTCCAATCCCCTTCCTGTTGTACCCCTGACTCCCGTTGATTTTTGCTGGAATGAGTGGCAGTGAGGAACTAGTGTAGAGGGTGTTGCGTTGGTGGGGTTCTGCGGTGAGGGAGATTCACAACACCAGCGCAGAAATTACGTTATTCTTCCAGTGACCCACTGCGTCCACTGGACATCGAGACAAACCCACCTTTTGACCCCTAGCCTGACGTGACCCAAATTTAATAAGATGGACTTAGTAAGATTAGCGTTATGCGCAGCGCATTCACAGGGTTCTGCTACTCGGGTTCCAGTGTGACCACGAGAGAAGTATCATATCCTCAATTCGTAACGTGGGTTCGTCCTGTCTGGTCTTATCGGATGAAGGCTTGATATCGTCCTACCGGAATTGTCCGACCCGGTACCTTGTCTCGAGTTTGCACGTCGCATTGAATATTGGATCGAACAGGTCTGGGGTGCGTCTCAGGTTGAACAGAACGGTGGCAACTGGCATTCATGGGACGCAGGACACTGGACAATCTAGCGTTGTCGGTGAGTTGCTGATGTTGTTGATGAAAGGTGGCATCAGCTAACATGATGGAAACATTTGGGGCACGGCTACATTGAGAATTCCCCACCATCGCACTGTTGACTCCGGCGGCCTGTATCGTTGAGCCAATCAATCTGCTACTGAGATGCCGTATCCCCGTGCATGTGATGTCCGATGGATCACCGCCCTGATCTTGTCTTCTGTGAGTATCATAGGACCTGGTTGCATCGCGGAGAGGAACAGGGCATCGTCAGCGAACGATGTTTCCAATTTCCCCTTTGTTGGCCCGATTCCACCCAGGTGAAACTCATTCACACAACACTGTATCACGGGGAAATTGGATGTCACCCGGGGAACAAAGTGGTGGGGGAACGATATGGATGGGCAAGACATTAATTATCGATAATGGTGTATTGGGCAACTTGTCAAGAGATCGAAGGGACGACACGCCACAATGTAGGCCCAGCTTCTACGAGGTATGAATATCTGAATCGTCTCGTCTCGTTCATCTTCAATCAGCTGGTTCCAAAATACTTTTCAATCATCCACACTATCTACATTGGTGAGGATTGCTAGTGCAGCGTGCTGATTTATGTTATATTTAAACGGTTCCGACACATCTAATTGGTCTCTGGTTCATTTTGGGTTTCCATTGTCGATGCTCCGGCAAGGCAGGACGCCGGCATGTGAACTTGACACCCAAATGAGCCCCATGACTAGCCATTCTTCGATAAATTCGAAGGGTCCCCCGAACAGAATATGATGGGATTTTCTCAATCGGCAAGCACTTGAGGTATGGGCCATTTGTGGTCATGCCGATTGGCTACCCACCACGTTATTAACAAGATCGGTAGATCGGCATTGGCACGAGTTTTCTGGGAGAAAAATGGCTTGTGGGCGGTTTTGAATATGACCTGCGGTAAGCAACCTCTTTGATCTGAGATAATGATGCGCAAAATGTTTGTTGAACATCCTAGAATGCGATTGCACCGCGGGTTGATTGACGTCCTCAACGACTTTCACCCAAAGCTTTATCCACCTTCCATCAGGGATCGATGAATCCTTTGACTTAATGAATGAAGCGTGCCGAGCCTTCGAGCCTTCGATCAACTGAGCTTGTCTAAATCACCTGACATTGCAGAATATGTCTTAAGAAACGAGAACTCAAGTCCCTGATCACTGAGTGACTCACCAAGAATGAGCAGTGAGTATATTCCTTCCTCTCTTAATTTTCTCTCCTCCGTTAACTATAATCCTCTAGAACCTCTAACACAACAAGTGATTGCGGAATTTGCCCAGGAATGCAAAGGGGCCAAAGTCCAGGCCATCCTCCTCGGTGGAGCAGCTTGCTTCGCCCTTGGAAGTGCCCGTGTCACTAAAGACGTCGACGTTGTCATCCCTGCCCCTGTCGACAAACAGCTCGACACCCTTGTTGAACACTCCAAGAAATTCAAGCATTACGTAGATCCTACCGGCATTCCAGTCTTCACCTTTGAAGATGTAGAAATTGACGCTTTTGATCCGGATCAGTGGCCACATCGCCCTCAGTACAAACAATTCCTTGCTCCAGGGGGTCATATGCCCATTACGGTTAAAGGCACCCAGGTGGAAGTTGTTCACCCAACGCTTATGTTGCGGGAGAAGTTGATTTCGTTTGGAGAACGAGCTGGTCCAAAACATGAGACGGATGGACAGGATGTTGCCTTCCTCATCGCATATTGCAAGAATCACAGCTACGTACTCGATATTTCGGTGAACGACCCCGACGGTGTCAATAAAGCTGCTCGTGAGAGCTTATTGAAGTATATGGATGAGTACAAGTACACTCCAGGGCAGAGGGAGGAACTGAAGAAGGTAATCAAGTGGTGAGGGATATAGTGGAGCCTGATTACAAAGAAACACTAGTATTGTTTTCGATAGTTGGACAGAATACAGTGGGGATTCAAATCTGAGCCGGACGTGGGATTGAGTGTAGAGACAAAGTTGATTAGGATCGTTAGCGAAGGCTTATTTGTCTATATACTCCTGTTTCCATTATTTCACCACCTAGGACGGATATGTATATGTAGAAGCAATGATGCAAATATTGGGGTGGAAGAAGTGCATATCAACTTGCCTGGTCTCATACCCTGGAAGGGTCGATCATAGCTGGAGGAGGGATGGGCTGAAGGGAAATTCACCTGAAGAAACAACATGAGGCAAGGGGGGCACCAGAGGACGAATATGTCAAAGGGGGTGCGGGAGTAACTTTTGGGCTATACGGGTCAGCTTGGATAGTGACGACCCTTGAATTTGACCCTTTCTGTCTAGCGGACAGCTAAAGCGTTTTGTGGACATGGGATCCAAGTGGCAAGAACACCGAAAGCTGCATTCTTGGGGTTGTATCCGATGTAGTCAATATATAGACAGGCCACGATTTGAAGAGATGTAGGTGGTGGGTGGAGAATCAGAACGTGGTGTTTGTCTTTCAAAAGGCATTAACATTGATGGTTGAGACGTCAAAGTGCTGAGCGCTGATCCGCCCGAACTATCGTTTGCAGACTGTGGATACCTTTCAAATCAGGGCAAGAAAGGAAGTGTAACCAAAGGTTGTCGCTTAGGTGTTGTACCGCACAGCTCGAAACGTGGGAAAATCGGAATTGGTACTAAGCGCTCGTTTTTCCACAATGGCCGAAATTAAATACCCCAGGTTAATATAATAGCGACCATCGTATCTTCCAGTCACGAACCCGGGCCAGGAAAGCTCACAGCCGGTTGCATTTTTACGGGATTGCGGCGTGGTGTGTGGTTGTCAAGAAACTATCTCCAAAGGGGACGAACAAGGAAGTTTATTTTTGTTTCACAATTAAAACAAGTTCCAGATGTAGCCAAAATTAAAATTACAATTACAATGCAATACCCAGATAAAGGGTCAATCATATGAATAAATGGTCTTTTTCAAAGTCAACAACGTTCCTCGGAACGAAGGTGATGAAGGTAATGGGCGGGTAAAGGAGGGAGGAGGGCCAAAAAGTGAGTGATGGGTTAACCTGTAGAATTGTTGAAGGAGCGATTGGGGAGTGCGAAGTTGATGTTACACTTGAAAATGAACGTTAAAAAAATCCCCACCTTCCAGGTGTCCCCAATCCCGAACAAGCCCAAACGAATTTGAGCTCGGCTCGTGACCTAGACCTCGGATACTGGGCTAAACTCCTTCTCTGAAAGTATAGATCGGGGAATCTCGAAGTTGATACTGCTCCGCACTGTCCGAGACGATGAGGTATTTCCAGAAGCGACAACAAAGGTGTTCTGAACGCTAATTGTTGAATATTCGCATGAGACTCCGAGAGAAACACGAGCTGCAATGAGAGTTGGAGCTATCCCCTAGCGTCGGTTTGCGTGTCAGGTTCAAAAAATAAATTTCCTGTTATATTCACTTACGGTGATGGCGATGAGCACAGCTTGAGGATAACCGTTAAGGAAGTCGTCGCGTACTTGGAACGGCAGATACACAACGAGGGCCATACAATACAGCGCCGCTGATTCTACGACAATCTCGATTGCTCTGCGGGATGGACTCATCATCCGGATGCCTGTCCTTCTGGAGACCGAAACGATACGATAGACAATTAAGGACGTCGAGAGAATGGCACTTATGAGCGATAGGATAAAGTAAACCATGGCTGGCTGAGCGAACTTGTTGCGGTTGCTGGTAAAGAGCCCGCTCTCCGGGCTGATTTGGAGCGCGATACTGAATCCCCAGAATACTGTATGGAAAACAGGAGGTAAGTGGCATTGTAAAAATGGCAGAATCCAGAGCTCACCTGTCCCAGTTAACACTACCAGGAATGGGAGTATTGTTGCTCTCCAATCACGGCTCCATACGATCCAAACTCTCCACACCTTTCCAATTGTTGGGATTTTTTTAGAGAAATTAACCAGAGTTACTCACCATAACATAATCAGCAATCAGCGACATCAATCCGAAAGAGATACTTGATACGGCAATGGACCACGTTGGTTGGCCGAGGAAACTCTTGAGGACGTCGTCGGCTGTCGCACCATCGACTACAAAGGCCTTTCTGGCCACAGCCCAGCGAACCGCTAGGTGGATAATGGACAGAATATATAGAAGGACGATGACTACATATGTCATTGGACGTCTCGGCCTTCTTTTTCCCTTGTTTTGGAACACTGGGCCCGGGCATGGATCAGGAGCGCAATTCGTACAACGGTAACGCCTCAGCATACCTAACAAGTACATTGTGTACCAAAAGATGGCCGTGTAAATACCTGGGAAACTGAGTTCGTGGCTCCAATACCAGAGCCCCGTATTGCTCACCGTTCGCAAGGCTCTCTAGGAGGGTCATACCTAAGATAACGTCTCGGGCCTGGAAAGAGAACGCAAGTGGTGAAGACATGATGGAATCCAGCTGGACCAGTCAGGGCAGATAATAGGGTGCGGTCAAGAGAACTGGGTGATTGCTCAGCTTTACATGTGCGGGCTAAGCCTAAGCGCCGCAAATCCTTCCACGTCCAGTCCATCCCCATCAAGTGTGCCCAAAGTTATTTTCGTTACCTTCGGTCACGCCCTCGATGACCACCGGTCATGATCGGACCTGTCTTGTGCCCCGTATGTGGGTTCCTGCTGGCGGGAGGGTGGTAATTACTGGGTAAAGACCTGGCTTTATCCCGGTACAGCTTAGGACTCTTGTTCCTTGGAGTCAAGTCTGGAAGGACATTATCCGCATACGGGCGCCCGATGGCCGAAATATGATTGTTGATCATTATAGCATGATGTGTTGTTTGATAGGCCAACGTTCAAAGAGCTGCGAGGACTGACAGAATACCTAAGGCGTTCCTGATTCTGATGGTTCAAAGTGGCACCACGTGCTCAGGCGCTGAAAGGTCCGTGGGCGTTTTGATATCCTCGGTATATTTCTATCTCTCACTGGCCACAACGACCCTCAGAATTTCGCTTGCAGCACGAAAACGGACCTGCTTACAAATAAATACAGCGACTTGAGCGCTGTCAGGTCACTTGTCCGTGTTAATTCCCCAAATTTTCAAGCGCTCCGAGCCACCTGCCATTGTCATCACTACCAGAGCTCAAAATAGCTCCTATAGATATCTGCCGGAAAAAAACGCGTCGTTTACCGGTGGATAAACATGAGATCGTTACATGATGCCCAGGGCATCAGACCAAGTAACCCGGCAAAGGTATATATCAGGGCTGTTACGATTATTATAAAAAGACAGGCGAGAGATATAGCAATTTTCATTCATTGGCATGGCATCTGAAGATAATGGGTAAGCTCCAGTAGGAAAGGTGGCCACCTCCACTCTCCACAAACTTTATGTTCGGCTCAGTCTCTGCCCGGTCTTACGCCACTGTCGTTCGAGCGGCATGAGTACATCGAGATCAGGACGGAGATGACTGAGGTTGAATGTCGTGCCTGATGGAGCGGATGCCTTGCAAGTCGGACTCGGTCCACGTGTTGATGGGTCTGGGACTCTGGGTTGCCAGTAACGGCCTCTTCTGGGCTCGAATTCGGGTTGAATAGTTAAATTCGAACACCAGCCTCGATGACGATATTTTGGGACCGACAAGAGCGAAAGGCGCCTCGTTGTCAGTAGTAATCAAGTAGCTATGGTTCCAGGACGGATCGGGCAATTCATTGTAAAACCTTCATTCCTTTATCATCCGCCTCTATCCATGCTCCTTGGCGCGATGATTGGATTATCTTGATTCTTATTGTCCTGAGTGTGAGATGGCATTTTTTAGCGTAAACGGACCCGTCACGCTCGCCACGCTAGTGTGAGGGCATCACGCCAAAAACACGTCGCCCACCCATACACCATTTGCATCAATCAGAGCGCCTAACTTGATGACGATTGTTCCTTCACTATTTATACCCACGGTCAATATCATGGGCGCTACATCGCTTGTCCCAGGAGCCTCCAATCAGAGGGGTCAATCCGGACATCACAGCAATACCCTCATTAGCCTCGTGGGACACCATGTGAGGCCGAGATATTCCAATTTTGCGCACGCAACGGAGATCTTGCGGGACCGAAGCCAATCGTACAAAGAAGCATTTGGCCTGCAGTAGCCTTGGTCGGTGGCCCTGGGCTACAAGTATAGTAGAAGCGCCGATATGCGCCGTTCGTCGAAGCGTCGAGAAACAAGCCGGAGAAGGAGAGAGAGAGAGTGTGTGTGTGTGTATGAAAGAGAGAAAAGAGCAGAAAGGCAAAGAGCGTCGATTAACTTCCTACCTACGTTTACAGGAAGCCGTATATAAGGTGATAGAGATGAATTAGAGCTAGGAATGGCAAGATAAAATTTTTTGTAGGGAAGAGACCGGCGAACAGAAGGAGAGACAGCGGGTTCAAGGTCTGGAAATGAGCATAAGTAGATTAAATAAGAGCTATATTTAAGGCTGGCGAAGGTGGGAGCCTGGAATGGATACTGAATAGCGAAGAAAGGACGTGCAGAGAGGAAGACCGGGGGGCGAGGGAACCCGTCCCGAGGCATACTGTGTGTGTCGAGCAAAACGGCGGGATCCTCGAATTCGGGCGTTTCAACCGTTGCCGATCCGAATTGGCATGCATCGGGCTCCCATGCGAGGCCGATCCGAGATAGAGCGTGATGTATGCTTCTGTTCGGGTACGAACAATAATATCATCGTTGCGAGCTGTATCGGTTTTGGCATGCTTAGAGCTCAGATTCGGGTCCTAGATCCAGGGGACGTTATTTTAGGAGTTTCCCATGGACGAGCTGGGTTGGCTATGTCCTCCTCGATTCTACTGTTATTGAGACTCGAAGGTTTCAGTTCGGAGTTATCCGTTTCTTGTTTTCATACTATATCAAAACAATATGTGGAAGTGGTCGTCCGATACCTCTACAGTGCCTTAGGCAGCAATCGCGATAGATCATACAAATGTGTACATAGGGTCCTCGTCGTGCCCAGGTAGCTCCTGAATTGTCCTAGGATCCAGTCCTCGTATGTACATATGTGGATCTTAGTAATCAAATAGATCCTTGTGGCCACGGCGTTACATTGTGCACGTACTTGCTCGTTAGTTGTTAGTACGCGGTGCCGACCTCCATGCTCAGTGGAAACTCAATATCCATGTCCCCCTACTTAGATAAACTACCAAAATTTAATCATTCCTGCACGTTACATGAAGTCGGAATAAAGAGGCTACTGTTAGAGTGCGACTTTCGAAGAGGTAGCCTTCAAAACCTAAACAGAATCCACTTTAATAATGGTACGTATTATTCCGGTTTACCATGTCCACTTGTATCATTCCTCGGATTCTCAACGCTACCCACTGGTGGAACGACACCTGGATCAGCTGGCGTGCATGCCAGCGCCTCTGTGGTATTTCCAGGGAGGCTAAGTCGCAGTGCACTCATACTAGGGAAGGTCATGCGACGCTTGCGCAACGCATCGAGATCGATAAAGTCCAGCATGTTATTAGCGTTCGCGTCGCGCATCGTCAGGGCAGGAAGATTCCATTTGTACTCCAGGAATGCCAGAATCGACGTCTGATCGTGTACGACATGACTAACGTAGTTCTTCCTGGCATATGGTGACACAACGACCGCCGGGACGCGGAAGCCATATCTGCGGTAGCCTTCGTATTGTAGTTGGCCAGCTGGTGGATTCGGTTCTACTTCATCCGGCGCAAGTGCAGGCGGGGGTACTACATGATCGTAATATCCGCCATGTTCGTCGTAGTTGATGATGAGGAGGCTAGAATTCCACACAGGAGATGCACCGAGGGCATGGACGACATCGTACATCAAACTCTCCCCGACGACCAAGTTTTGTGGATTCTCCTGCGATTGGATTGTGGAATTTGGGTCGAGCAAGCTGAAAGAAGGGAGGGTGCCTGCTGCGGCATCGATGAAGAATTGTTCGAATGTTCTGCCATGTTTGGTCGCCGTGGCGTTCTGGTCTGTGAGGTTATAGAGATTGATAGTTGGGAGCTGCCGAATAATTGGATGCCCGCTGGTTGCAAATGTTTGTTAGTGGGTGACGGGAAATGGAGGTGAGGACATACTCGGGAAAGCCTGATACATAGTTATTCCATGAAATATTAAACTTGTCGAGTGTGTCGAAGATGGTCCCTGCCGGTGGTATGAGACCAGTAGTGCCACTTCCGGTGTTCACGACGCCCCTCGATGTTCCCGATATCAGGTACATTCGGTTCGGCCATGTCTGACCCAGGACCGAGCAGAAGAATCGGTCACTGATCGGAAACGTCTTGCCGAGTGAATGCATAAACGGTAACTGCTCTGCGGTAAAATACCCCATCGCAACTGGTTTCTCTATCCCAGCGGTCACAAACCCGTCCAAACTTCCGTTATTATACTGCAAATGCGAGTTCATCCAATTCTGGGTCGGTCCATTGCTGGAACTCGTGCATGTCTTGGGCATGATATAGGCATGTTGGATGCTTCCGTTGGCGTATTTTTGCGTCGCAATAGGCTTCCCGGTACGGCGGTCAATCGTAAAGCCATCAACGTCAGGACGATCGAGAGTGCCCCAGATGTTATCCAAAGAGTGGTTCTCGAACATGAGCATAATGATGTGGTCGATTCCGGGAAGTATATCAGTCCCAGGCTTAATTTTTGGGGTGGGAACGGAGCCGGGCAGACGCAAGTCTCTGGGCGTCTTCCCAAGCGCCTTGAGGGCAGCAATCGTATGAGGGTCGAGATCAGGAATGGGAACGAGATGAGGGGATGCATCGTCCGCAGTAGAGGTAGGGAAACTGGCGGCGATGCCCACGAGAGTGAGCACAAGAGCTGGCTTGAGAATATGCATCGTGGTCCAGAAGCTGAGGCCGTGAAGTAGAGGATGGATTTGGCAAAGACAGACAAGCCATATTTATGGGGGGCCGGCGACCCGCTAGCAATTTCACCGTGAGAGAAATAGACATACTGCAAATGCTGCTTTGGGAGCTCGTGGTGTCGATTGCTTATATTTATGTGGAGGAACCTTCTCCGGTATCTGGCACACTCACGCCCACTATGGAGGGAACGTTTGAGATCAAACGTGTCTATAACACAAAAATGCACGGACATCCGACGAGGCCAGCGAGCAGAGTTGGGATGGTTTAATGTGCGCGGACCCTTCTCCATCCGTGATTCCCATGGTCATCTGTTTGGCTTCATTGGGGGGGTGGTAAGCTCATTTACAGGGATGGAGAGAGGCTGGGCCGGCTGCCAGAAAGTCTGGTAGGTGATGACCGGTGGAGAGGTACCGCTGTGTCCTGGGGGTTTGGTGACGGCGCAGGGTTGCCACGCTGAGTGCTTGGGGTTCCTCAGAGAAGTTTACATGAGCATCACCCATTCGCGCAGGGTATACGAGAGAATCGCTTTATTTTGGGCACTGACAGAAGCACGTGAACGATGGAGTGGAAGGGGTTTCGTCACAGCGTGACATAACCAAAGAACCGTCAGCTACTGTCACGCGTGGGGGCTGGACCTGGGACTACAGGAGAAAGAACAGGCGGAAGTATATTGGCTGTCGGACTGAACCAAGCATAACAAAGTCTTGGCGCCCCACATCAAATTATATTGCCAAGTGGGACACAAGGTGAGCTGGAAAATTGTCTCTTTGAAAGGGAGGTGCTGCCAAGATAAATAGCACAAGAATATTGAGGTCATGTCTCACCCACTGCCAATTAATCCTTATATTGTAAAAACAATCTGGTTCAACTGGTTTTTCAAACTATCACAATAAACATCGGCACAAATCAAACACAAGATACTTAGTCAATTGTTCATAGTACAAACAGTAGTATGCGAGTCATGTCTACCAATGGCACTATTCAATTGGTCATGTTTAGATGCAGCAGCGGTTGCCGTCAACGCAAGGGAAGGGATCGTCGTAGAAAACTGGGCGGAAGCCCGCAGGGCAAGCAAAAGCAGGGGATGGTTCGCAACGAACCCCGCGAGACCCAGCTTGGTCTTGACAAGATATGGCATACGTGCCAGTCGCGCCATAGGTCATAGCGACCACAAGAATGGCGAGAGTGTTGGAGACGAGGTTGAATTTCATTGTAACCTGCACCGAGGTACCGCCAGGGTTAATAAAACAAGAGCGGAACAGAAGCCAAAATGTTGCGTACAAAAAGAGCTGGAGGTGATCTGGTAGTTGTAGCTTGGTTTCTGGATATCTGTAGGCCAAATTACTCTTCTTATATACATCCTAGAAAGCCCCCTTCAGCCTGAAACGGAATATATCTCGAACAAGCATGAGAAATCTGAGTGGAGCTATAACCCGCAGCAGCCTTGGATCTGTTCAGCGCCGGGGAGCCGTAGCTTATGGGATGCACCTATTGACGTCGGCGGTCATGATTACCATCCAGTTCTTGGGAGCAACAAATGCCAATGTGTCTCAACTTATTTAGTTAGCTGAACAAACACCGTAGTGAGGAGATAAAAATCATAGTGCGGTTAAAAATACTTCACACTCTAAATTTATACGAGAGCCGCAGGGCACTACGAAGTTGAACACGAGGCTTGCTAGTGTAGAACCGTATTTTGAGCGCGTTTCCAGCGTTTTGTAGGCAGAGGAAGCCTGACGAAGTGGAACAAACTGACCTAGCAAGTGCTGAATGAGTGGAGCAGGCGCCACATCCCGGGCTGGATGGAGTACGAGGTGTGGACAGTAGAATTAGATGGAGCGACTAATTAGTTGTATGGCCGCTAAACAACCGATTCTTTCGAACTTCATGTACATGGGCTGTACACGTAGCGATGTAACGATTCCATTCCGTAGTGGAGCTCATCTCTGGTAAATATCAAGTTAAAGATATCCAAATCTTCATGTGTCACTGGCCCCGCGTGTCAAAAGACTTAGATTCGTGGCAGTATCACCTCTTTGTATTATTCTTCTCGGAAATGCATGGTAAACCGGCCATGTATCACACACTATATCACATACGGTCAGGTTTTAATTGAGAATATGAGGCTCCCTTCAGGAACCGATTTCCAGAGGTCTTGGGTGTCTTTGGGTGCTCTACAAGAGATTTCGAATGTGGACCACCATACTGCCAGTGGTAAAAAAAAATATCCATTGACATTTTCACACCTTCTGCACTTCCAGTCGGAGATCAAAGGCAGGTGGTTAGTCTATAAGGATAGCCTTTTGACGTCGTGGGTTTTCTTAGATTCCTGTCAGTGACAAGGATCGGCCGGTATCGGCAGCGGTGGACTTCAACCGTATGACCGTTGACAAAACGTTACCAGCGAGTGTCTCTTTGCGTCATATTTCCGCCCAACTTGAACCTGTTCTACGAAAGTGGAGTTAAACGGGGCTTGGCAATGACCCAAAAAAAAAACAAGAAAGGTTACTTAAAACAATCAGTTTGGGGTTCAATACCTCATTGAGTTAGGCTATATCATCCAAGGTAAGTATAGCAAAGATAATCATCACCAAGCATGATTTCAAGCCACAGTAACTAAGCATTGGGGCGGACTAACTGAAATAGTGGCATATGGGCGACGTTTCATAGGCCATTCTTGTGTACAAGTATCTTAAGACATGGAGAGATTGATCTTCAATATACGTCAAATATTTACCGCACAAGTACAAAATATCGAATACGGGTACTCGTTTCTGCACAGCCAGCTCCCTCTCTTCTTTCCCGCCTCCATGCCCCACCTACATCTTGCGCCGCGCCTCCCCAGTCTTAGAACAACTGTGAACGCGCCACGGATACTAGCCCCACCCGTTCTTGCGCCATTTCTCATCCTCAGAAGCCGTACTACGCCAGGCGGAGGGGGCCCCTCCGCGGCTCTCACTTACTTTCCTTGTTGCAGCTTTGCCTTCGCACGTATCACACTAACCTGAGTCATTGATCCCTTTCTATCATTCCCAGATGGAGCACGAAAGTGTAATCCTGCTCCCGCAGGTGACACTCACAGTCGTACAAATGAATAGGCACGGTCGTCGTATTCAGCAATCGAAGATAATACGCGTATACAGAAATGTCGATGATCAGGCTATCGGAAGAAGAGAAGGTAAGATCAAAAAGGGGTGTCCGGTCGAATATATATGATGATGTCAGTCACGTGCTCCCGCTGTCAGTATGCGTCGTAAGCACCATGCTTACAGAAAGCTGGAGATTGTATACAACAAGCGAGATTATAATAGCATTAGTATACTGAAGAGACTCAATAAATGGTATTTGGCACCTATTTATGCATTTCCAAAAGTTTAGTTACCTGAATTGCGGCTCGGGCAATGGCATGGAGGTGTTTCTGAATACTTAGAATGCGCACTGCATGCAGCGTTGCAGGACTCCAAAATCAAGAGGCCAAACAGGGCCAAACTCAACGGCAGCCTCAAATATGTAACAAAACATGTAGATGCAGATTCCACTGACTCCTGAGCTGAGCATCGTTGAATGGCGCTAATTCTGCCCATGTCAAACGAGTCGCTGCCAGTTCGTCTAGGCATAGTAGAGCTTGAGCTTAAATCCGTTAGGTGCATGGCCGGGGTAGCTATCGAGATCCAGCGTGATGTTCGTCCGGCTGGGGCTTGTGACCCTAGGAGGTATTCGGTGCGTATTGCACTCAGCCACTGCTCCGTCCGCAGAACCCTTCCTCTCATATTCAGATCGGATATCTTAACGAAAGTTGAAGGAGCTGCCGCTAGGATGAGATAGGAACCTCTGATGTGTCTCCGCCGCAGAACATGAAAGGACAAACCGTGCAAATGTGCCGATCGATTGTATTCATCGGGGACCTACTTAGATGGGCTGAATGACCTAGTTCGGTGCCTCATTGCTCAGCTCTCAGTGGTCCCAAATCATGGGACCCTGGTACACGCATGCCGCTCTGTTTGGCTCTGTTTGCTTTGCGTGCGCACACAGGGCCACACGACTGTCACTCAAGGATTTGATAATTCATGCTCTGTTTGTTTGTTTTGCTCCCTCGGTGGGCGTCTCGCAAGCTCTGGCAACCAGCTCCTGTTACGATTGTCTTTCATCATTTCTTTTCAAATGCAGCGTATGCAAGCTTTATTGTCCTTCGCTGGGAGCATCCCTTGATATCCTATAATATCCCATAATACACTAGGATACACTGTGATATACACTGAGACCTGCACCCGCGTGTGCAGCCCCCGTTCCGAAAGGAGTTCTCTGTTCCCATTCCTAACTGTGCTTCGATCAATTGAGCACCGATTGTGTACACGTCGTCATGCCAGTCGATTGGAACTTAGTCTTAGTTGAAACACACACCGCGATGTAGGGATAAACTGATCCCTTCAGCTCTGTAATATAAGTATTCGCATAAAAGAACCTCTGTTCAAGAGTCTCCAGAATGATCTCCACACTCCTTGTTGTTACTACTCTCCTATTCGTTAGGTGTTATGCTGCCCCTCAGGTCCAGGTCGGCGAAACAACGCTCATCGGAAAGGACGATCCGGGTCTCAAACAAGAATTTTTCGGAAGTCAGTGATTTTTTCAAGATATAGCGCACTACCTCATTGTTTTTTATAGAGCTACCCTATGCAGAGTCCCCGCTCGGGAATATGCGACTCAAACCCTCTGTTTTGAAGACCGACTTCGGCGGGGGCACCTTTGACGCGACAAATTATGGGCCGGCATGTCTCAAGGTGAAACTTACACTTCGGAAGCTGAATTTTATCCCTCATACTATCCCTCTCAGAGAAATGGTCCCGGATCAGAAGACTGTCTGACACTTAACATTTTACGTCCTTCAAATCTTTCCCCCAATGCAAAATTGCCAGTGGTACGTCCTCAAATTATGATAGTCATCAGAATTATAGCATCTGCCTGCAGGTCTTTTGGGTGCACGTATCAGCATTTGGCATTGATCGAAATAAATCTCGACTTACACCCCTAACAGATATGGTGGAGGCTTTCAAGACGGCTCTGCATCAGGGTATAACGGTAGCCCGATCGTAGCAAGAAGTGTTGAAAGAGTAGGCCTCCTTCTATCTTTCCATGAGATGCTCAAATATATCTGTATCTTGACCAGGGGACACCTGTTATCTTTGTCAACTTCAACTACCGTCTCGGCGCGCTCGGCTTCCCTGTAGGCCAAGAAGGTCCGTACTTAACTACTCAAATTTTGCTTAACCAAACGTTTGCCCATTCCCGTCTTTAGCCAATGCCCAGAGTGTTCTCAACCTTGGCTTTGGGGATACATTGACCGCACTCAAATGGGTGCAGAATAACATCGAGGCATTTGGTGGCGATAAACAGAAGGTAAACTTATCGGTATCATGAAAACGCAGCCACCTCACCTCTTACAGGTCACTCTGGTTGGACAAAGCGCAGGGGCCGTCATAATCTCCAGCCTTTACCTCAACTCCCATCTGGAACAGCTCGCTCATGGCGCCGTATGCACCCCTTTCTTCTGCTCTATCTTCTCTCTAGAACGTATCACTTAGATTCTCGAATCTGGCTCACAAGCATCATCCGTCAACTTTAGTCCCGAGGCCAGACAAACTAACTGGGAGAATTTTGTCTCTGCGGTACCTTCTTGTGCGTCTAAAGCGAAGTCGGGCCAAACACTGGATTGCCTCCGTAGTGCCAGCTCCAATGACATACTCACGGGCATTTTAAACTCTCGAACAACTGGAATGTACCCTTTCGGCCCGACAATAGATGGAGCTGGGGGACTATATCCCGACATTCCGTCGAAGCTGCTCTCGGAGGGTACATTTGCAAAGATCCCGTTCATCAGTGGGACAAACCTCGATGAAGGTAAGCCTACGTTTTTCCCCTAATCGCAGCTACTGCCGAATAACGACGGGATAATGATGTAGGCACAATTTTCGTGGACTCAACCATCGATTCTATAGAAAAAATTAGTCAACTGATTCGTGACGATTACACTCCATCCTTACCGTCGGTATCACCGGATCAACTTTCACAGGCGACAGACAAATTGCTCGAACTATACCCCCAAAACTCTACCAACAATGACTATTTCAAATACGCTGCTAGGATAGGTGAATCAAGGCCTGCTATACAAAAATACGGGTTTGCTGATAAAATGACCATCAGTGGGTGATATCGCTTTTGACTCCCAACGCCGATACTGGCAGCAAGCCGCAGTTAAAGCAGGAGTGAATACTTGGGGATACCTCTTGACTCAGCCACCCAAAAACCCGGGTATTAATGGAGGCAAGCATTTTACTCCTATCCGAAGACATTCCCAAATGCTCATCTGTCTTCACTCCGAATCACTGAACAGTTGCCCATGGATCGGATCTTGCCTATATATTTAACCGATCACCCTCTTCCCCCAGCCTGAGTTTAACTATGATCGATTATTGGGTATCATTTGCAACAAGCCTGAATCCGAACGATGGCAAAGGACAGCAACGTACGTAGTCCCAAAAACTATTCTCTGCTTTTACCTATAATGCTGATTCATGTACCTTTCATACTCTATGTAGGTCCTGTTTGGGAACAGTACACTCTCCAAAGCGAAAAAATAATTCAGCTCAACAATGAACCCACAATGATTTCCGACACATACCGCGAGTCGCAGATAGACTACATCAATTCGATTCCAGCCGTATTTCTGCATCGTAGGGACCTCGAGAACGCTCGAATGAGGAAGGTCCGGAGAAGGGAGTACCAAACGCCGGATGGGACCGCCTGATCGGCCTACGTAGGGTCACATATCTTCGTTGAACCGGAGGGTTCCCTGCTGCGCTGCATATTTAAGACACCTTATTGTGCTCCGCTGTGAAGTATAATCACACTTCTTTTTTAATTAGAGAAGTAGGGTGTCATTACAGCTAATAATATACCTCTTCTCCCTCAATATAGATATGTACAGTGATCGCCCCATCTTTGGTTGGGGTCAGGGTGGGTATTCTCCCGTCCGAGAAATCGATATTAGATGGTTCCATCCTCAGGTCAGCAACCCCAACCTGTTATTTCACTTACCCAAGCCCTTCATCTAGTGAAAAATGTCATGGTAGCACCGGTGGTCCCGTTTATATGGGAGGTCACTGATACGATACGTGCAGCGAGAGGCATTTCTTATTTCAGCTACTAGCATCACAATATCGTACAAACGAAGGCCGTTGCATAGTAGAACCTCAAATGAAGTAAAGATGGACTAGTTCTACTGAGTTTGGAGTCATAGTCGGAGTAGTAACTAATGTAAGAATCGGTCAAACCGAATGCAGCTGCTCCTTGTTGATAATCTGCCGGAATATTTCAAGTGATGCTTCTGGCTGAAACGCAGGCTGCAGAAAGCTGAGAAAATTTGAATCCCATTTCAATCGAGACACCTACCACTTCATGGCCAGCTTCATATACTCTCGCAAAAGAGAAATTATCAACATTCTGAATTGCAGCTACCGTCTTCCCGTGAACAGTCATATTGCTCAGTGGAGTATTGTTGATCCTAGCCTTTCCATACCAGTTCATAGCAAGCACGGACGCATGACCTCCGAGCCAATTGCAACTACCAGAGGAGGCAACTTCAGAGATATTTTTACGAGTCACAAATCACGGCTTACTTGATGTCGGCATCGCCAGCCTGGTCGTAGAGAATCTAGGTGGACATTCTTTCGAATAGGTAGACAAAACTCACCCAAATAAGAATCTTCATCTTGGCATCTGCTAGGGCGGCAAGCTGGGGGAGGAGGGTTCGAGCGTCCTTGGAAATTTATCAAGTCCAAGAAACCGTTGGCCTTACTAAACAGTACTCACATCTCCAGTCGTAGTGAATTTTTCGAAGGGGGGATCTGCGCATTCACTGTACCTCACCTCTGCACCAATCTTCTTGCGAATGGTTGGGTCATTGAGGAAATTTACGTAGAAGGAGGGTGGGAATAATGCCGATGAATTCTGTCGGAGATCATCCGAATCGCGGTCCCCCACGGCAGGGAAGAAGACGTTCTCGACCTGCGCATTGTCAATTTGATTAAAGCCAGCTGGAAACCAATCAAATCTCACGCAAAAATCATCCGCATCACTACAGATTTGGTTAGAAGCACTCGAACTACCCGCAGCGAAACAAGCTTCCTCCTGTTCCTGGCACCCTCCAGGGCCGAAGAACGCCTGATTCAGCTTTCTAATCACTTGGTCGCTTTGCAGCTGACCGTAACCAGGTGCGTTGGTGGCAAAATCGACGTATGCTTGGTTCTGGATCAGTGGGTCGTACCAGCCACTTCAAAATCAAGTTAGGCTCTTGCGTCACATCAACACAAATGTGAAAGATGTACTTGTTGATCATCAAAGCGCTAACGAATATTTCCTCTCCTTTAATTTTGCCGGCCCGGATCTGTTGGTTCTGCTGGTTGAAGTAGGTGACAAACGCTGGTCCATAGTGTCCACCATAACTTTCTGTGGCGAAAATGAATCTATTCAATGTTGGTGAGCAGCTGTTGAAATTCGTTTTCCAGCATGGAACATACTCTCGGCTCTGGAACTTTGAGAACTGACCACTTTCGAATAGAACTTGGAATGCCTGCCACACAAAGGGTGAGGCCGACAGGGTGCTATTGACTGTATCTGTGCCGAAGGAAAAGCCAGTACCGATAGGCTGATCAATATAAATCACTGTTAACCAAATTCCAATGAGAGGCTTCCGGGAAATAACCTGGGCGAGACACACTATTGCTTAGACTATTCCAACTGGATGTAAATGCATCCATAAATATCATTGTTATGACATAGAGATGGGAACGGACCTGAATGGATTGTTAACTGTTGTTTTGCCATCTGGGTTTACGAGGCAGGGTCCGTTCTCTGTATTATACTCTAGCCCGAATGCAAATAGTGAGCTCAAATAATAGTGGTACCTTGAAAGAGGCCAATCATAGACGAACAACCAGGCCCTCCATTCAACCTTCAACAAACAACCCATTATATTAGATGTGTTGGAAGCCGAAAAGGCAAGTGAGCCTATAATTCACCACAAAGTGAATGGCGCAGTCTCCGGAGATTTCCTAGCCTCGAAAAACCAGAACCACTAGTTCACCAGTAACCTACCATTCTACAAGTCAGATGAAACATTCACCCACCATTGACATGTTGCTCCCTACGGTGATATAACCAGACATCTGTTTGACCCCCGGCGTCGTCTCACATATGCCAGAGTTCGAGACAAATCTTAACCCGAGGTCTTGGATGTTTTTCGACTGAAATGTTGTCTTCACCGGCGCTATGTCAACCCCCAAATTCCCGGAGGCCCCTTGTGCGGGCGCACCAAGCGTTCCCTGCAATGGGAGCAGCACTGAGGCGGTGATAACTGCTCGTAACAAACTGAGCAACATGTTAGGGAGGTTGTCCTTGTTTACTTTGAACAGAGGGAAGGGAGGATGAATGGCGATTCACGACAAGCAGCCGAGGAAAGACACTCTTGCTCTTATCGTATATAAATGGGCCACCAATCTAGTCCAGGGAACCAACAGTCGCAGAGCTGTGTTATCGACGAATCTGAATCGTGTTGCTGCATGGTTAAAGCATACCAGGTATTAATTTTAGGAAGAACTTACACACGCACACTGCTATCAACTGACAACGATACCGATCAGCAGACGGGTAAAGTTCACTTGGGAAGTTGTACAGGGAACATAGTGTTATTTTTAGTCAAGGAAGACTTTGCCCCGGGTAAAATACTTGCGTGGAGCACGGCTAGGTGAGAATGGGCGTCCACAAGAAGGATATCTTATAAGTCATGCACGTGGTCGCGTTGAAGGAATGAGCGTTGTGAAGCTTAAAGGGGAACTTTCCAGCTGCTTGCTGCGCTCAGACGCGAAATCAGTGTCATGGTTATGATACATATTACCGAGACACCTATAGCAGGGGGCATTGCTATTGTTCAGCGTTTAACACGTACACGCGACCACCGATCGTCCATATAGAAAGAATCCTCTTATTCAAGCATTTCGAAATCCCTGCGATGCAAAAATACGGCTGGGATTGAATTGATAAAATCTGTTTGTTGTTTGCGGAAAGTATCGGCGATCATTGTTGTATTGTCCCCATTAAGCTGAATGAGACGTTCATTACGAGGGGTGTATTGCTCCCAGATAGGACCTGTTAGGGTGGGGGGAAGAGGAACCAAAGAGGTTAGGACGTTTTCCGAAAGCGAACTAGATTAAAAACTCAGTAGTCAATGCGTACGTTGCAATCCTTTTCCGTCGTTCGGATTCAGGCTTGTCGCAAAAGACACCCAATAATCGATCATGAGCGCACTAACTCTAAGAGCCGAAGGGGAGCGGTCTTGAGGGGCTCCATAAACATAGGCAATGTCGTCGCCGTGCGCGACTAATCAACGTTTTCAGTTTGGGGGGGTTATTTATCGAGCGAGAATGGAAGAAGACGCACCTCCGAGGGCAGCCGGCCCCTGAGGTTGGGGTTGAGTAAAGAGGTATCCCCAAGTCTTGACACCTGCTTTGGCTGCAGTTTGTTGCCAGATTCGACGTTGAGAGAGGAATCCAACGTCACCCTCTACGCAGGGCTGTGTGAGCAAAATTATATTCCAGAGGAGAGGTTGAGCTTACGAATAGCAGAAGCGCGTTTGAACGAGCTCGACAGACCAAATGTTTCATTCCCAGTATTGAACGGAGATCCCAAGGCTGGAACATCGGGATATAGCTGAAGCAACCTGTCCGTCGCACGCACCAGTTGAGAGGGTTCGACAAGGGGTGGAGAGAAGTTGGCTATGATAAAATCGCGAATTTGAGTTTCAGAGTTAATGGTTGGAGGTATAAATAAGGTGCCTGAATCGCTCCTTCGTCATTCACCAAAGATCGCAAGTATTGCAAGAAGTGCGGGCTTACCTTCATCAAGATTGGTTCCACTAATGAATGGCAGCCTCGCAAAATGACCCTGAGCCAACAACTTGGACGCAAGGTCCGGATATAGCCCCCTAGGTCCGTCAAAAGTTGGGTCGAAGGGGAACTCCTCGGGTGCTTTTTCGATAGAGCTTAGTAAGCCCGCAAGTATTTCATCGGAAGTAGCGTGGCGAAGACAATCGAATGTGCGGCCTGACTTCGCTTTAGATGCACAGGAAGCTACACCGGAGACGAAATTTTGCCAATCACCCTCCCGGCGTGCGGCGCGGAAAGTGAGTGGCGTTGCTTGGGATCCGGATTGGAAAATCTAGGTGTGAAGGGTGATGGATGAGGAAGGAGGAGAGAAAGGGAGGACAACGGGAAATTCATACAGCGCCACGAGCGAGTTTTTCCAACGGGGAATTGAGGAAAAGGATGGATGTCATGATGGCTCCTGCACTTTCTCCAAAGACAGTAACCTGAGGGGTGTGAGGAGGGGCGCATTATTGCAACCAGTAAGCTTGCCTTGGTTTTATCACCGCCGAATGTCCCAATGTTATGTTGAACCCATTCGAGTGCAGTTAACTCATCCTTGAGAGCGAGGTTAAGCTCCCCAAGATTAGCAGCTGTGGGCACGGATCAGATATATAATAGATTGAGTGGAAGGTTGACTATGAACCTTCTTGACCCTGAGGGAAGCCGAGGGGACCGAGACGGTAGTTGAAGTTGACGTAGATGAGGGGCGTTCCCTAGGCCAGTTTCAAATCCAGGCAAATACCCCAAGCAGGAGGAACTCACCCTCGCGACACTTTGAGCTACGATTGCGCTACCATTGAACATTCCCGAGAACCCGAATTCAAAGCCACCACCGTATCTAAAATCGGGCAATTTGAATTTGATTCCAAATAGAGCTGAATATCAGCACATACGTCCAAAATAGCTACGGACAAGTGTTAGCATACTCACGATTGTCAAAGCCATGGGACGTACAACTGGTAATTTGGCGTTAGGTGGAAGATTAGAGGGACGGAAGACATTGATTGTGAGACAGTCTTCTGATACAAGGGGGACAGGGACCTCCTGATTAAGTGTGGTATAAGCGGAGGTAGCTGACATCCTATAACTACACTCGTACTGGCTGCAGACACGCTGGTCCAAAATTTGATGCGTCGAAGGTCTTTGTGTCGAGCTGGGTCTTTAAAACAGGAGACCTGAGCCTCAAATTGCCAAGAGGGGGCTCAGCAAAAGGTATCCCTATGATCAAATGAACCGACGCCTAGTCGCTCTGAGTCAGACGATCAACTCACCTCCAAAAAAATCTTGCTTTAGCCCTGTGACATCCCTTCCAACAAATGTTGTCTTCCCAATCTTGACTTGAGGTGCCGCCCAGCACCCGACAGCGAGGAAGACTGTGGCAACAAGGGGCGCGAAGGACCGCATCGTGATGGGCTCTCAACCAGAGCAGATTTTCTTCGCGGGGTTCTTATATCCGCATGCTTAAATAGAGAACCGAAGAGGATTGATTAGTCCCCACATTGTGTCATTCGAGGATTTGATGCAATGACGCCGGCATGGGCCACGTTGTGCACTAAGGGGCATGTCGACTGGTGATAGTGCTGATGTCGGTCGAAATATAGTGGGAAGTGGGACTACAGTTTCTCCCAAGGCGAAGCCAGTGCGATGGTATGAGCGGGTGCTCCTGTAGATCCGCAGTCCCATGTGTGCCTTAGAAGAGCAAAGTGTTCACAGGAATACGCACAGAAGTGCTTATTCCAGGGATTGGACTCAGGAGTGAGAAAAGAAGTGCCACCGGGCCGTGTTTGGCGCCGGTCGCCGGTTTCCTCAAGGCCTCACCTCGCTTAGAGACATCTCGCTTCCACTGTCTGCAGCTGCGTGATACCAGCAAAGTCTCAGGGCCTCAGGGCCTCTCGGTGCTCATGCCTTTCGAGTGCACAATATTCACCTCCACCCCGATATTACGTGTGTCAAAGTAAATGTGTGACATATAATATCACATGATGTCACACGTTCAAGTTATATCGTCTCTCGGGATGAATAATAATAGACTCGCAAGCCAGTCAGTGGGTGTCCTTCCATGGGGGCTAGAACTACAGAATATTTTTTAAACCTTGTTGAATTTCACTCTCCGAAGGACCCTGACAACATCTTCCAGACTTAGAAATCCGTAGGCCATTTAGTTTAATATCTCATAATTGCATCAGTGGTGTTGCAGTAACAAGTCCACCCTCACCAACATGGCTGACTGGATCATTGAGGATGTATTTAAGTATGAGGAGTTCATGCTCCTACAGGAATAATTCTGTCAACAAATCAATGTCAAGGAAGAGGCGGAAGAGGGGCTGCACTGGCAGCAGCTCCGTTCATTATTCCTCCGAGGAAGCTCAAGCAATCCAGGCAACGTGCCGTGCTGAACACCGTCGATACCTCACTCAACCCGACCTCCGAGTTCAAGATCCATGGGGTGTAACACCATGGTAGACCCTTTACCGCGGCCAAAACAATCAGGCCTTCATCATATTTGACACCGGCACATTTCAATTGTTCCTTGACGAAGGTGGTCCGATAACGCAATAGCATTCATTTGCGAGGTCGGAGTTCGAAAACAAGGTTTACAACAGGGTATTTGGTCTAGGAGGGGGGGGGGGCCCTTTCAGATTAAAGTTTAGAAAGGGGGGTAATTCGAGATCCGATGGCTGTGGGAACCGATTCATCAACCGGCTTCTTCGGCTTTGGGACCCGTTTCCATTTTCGTCGATTTAGAATCTGAGTCTGATTTTCTAGCCCCCACGGACGGTCACCCAGTCTGCGAATTTGGCTCGCTTTTTCAAAGTCCTCATGATGCAAACTTAATCATAGCATCACTGATGCCAACAGCTCAATTACTTAATAAGGATAGGCGGACTTTGAAACACGAGCATTCGCAGACGGACTGGGAGAAACGGACGTCCTTTTGGCGAGTGCCCCAAAAAGTGACAAGCACTTAGAAAAAAAATCGTTTTTGCTCGTCCGGAATTGCTCCTCAGGAAACCACATTTCTCGACGAATTGGAAACCGCCCGTTTCAATGATATATATATGTAGAAAACTTTTTTTCAAGACATCGCATAGGTTTACTTTCTCTGGTATGTTGTTTGGCAAGGGAAGGAGGGCCCAGGAGTGACTTGGCCTTGTTATATAACTCCGACTGCTTACACATCCTTCGTGAACGAAGGATGTGTAAGCAGTCGGAGTTCAAATCGAAGTGGCTGGTCGCGAGCCTAGAATAATAATAGCATTTTCATGTGAGGACATCCAACAGAGCAATCACACAATCAGTGATACTATGCCCCTCTCGTGCCCCACCGGGGTCTCGTGGGTCACGCGTTAGTCACGCTGTGCCGATGCAAGCCGGTTTAATTGAGTCAATGTGATGGCGCCTGATGTGATTGGGGACCGAGTTTGGTCAGGTTGCTGAAGTTGACGTGTCCATGATGTTATGTACTTGGACTTAAAGCTTTGATCCAATTCCCTACTCCGACACGGCACTCTTCCGGCAGGTGTGACATGAGCAGAAAGACATATCTCATGATGCACTGCAGCTAACTGTCTCAAAACACCGCCAAATGGTACTTACATAGAGTAATAATGAGGATACAAAAAATGAGAGGATAGAAGCGAACGGGGGTGGAGATATTCAAGAAAACACGAACCCCCGGTGGGGCACGAGAGGGGGGGGGGGCAGAGTACTTTGAAAAGAGAAACCACACGTGTCGGAGTTTGAATTAAACGGCTGGTCGCGAGCCTACCTGGCATGTGAAATTAGACAAGTGAGAGAAATATGGAATGTATTGGTGGGGATTCAGAGTAATATCACAAGGATGCCTGATGGTAAACCAGGGGGCAATTTTCAATCTTGCATTTCCCTGACCTTGAAGGGGCCTAATTGTATACCCTTGAGTAAAGATGCTTTACAGTGAATGTGATGAACAACCTACAAGGCTAGAAGAGAAGCATCCGACAAAGGGTGGTCAAGAGTCAAACTATCAGTCTCAGGGGCCCGAGAATTGTTCACGGAGCTCACTCACACTGGCGCTGTTACCTGAATAAACATGAATAAATGATTGGTGTTATGTACTGACATAGCTCACAATGAATGGGCAAAGTGGGACGGGGGATCGCCATAGCAGTCGAGGCAAAACCAAGGATAGCAACTGGTGAGGAAAGTAGTGAAGCGCATGTTTCAATGACTGCTTGACAAAGAACGAATGGGTAGACCAAAAGGAAACAGCGCTTTTAAACCTCTTCGCAAGCTTTTTGATGAAGCTGCAAACTGTTTCAAGTGTCCTGTTGGAGATACAGCCTGCGCCCAGCACACCAGTCCAGGTGTTTTCGGGAGAGATCACAATACCATGCGGACCAGATACCAGGGGCCTATTAATCATTATGGGGCTGAGTGCCAGTGGCCGACTCCGATGTTTCACATCAATAACTGGCAAAGGCTCAAGTTACTCCTACGGAGTATGAGAATCGACCGAGGTTTATTGCTAGATGCCCAGTGATGTACCCTATCTCGTGCTTAGAGTCATCAGGTTCTTGTAGGGAATACACTGGAGGTGCAAAGGTTCCCTCAGGCCAGAACTGACATACAAGCAAACATCTCTATCAAGCTCAAAAGCGGGCGCTCATGATGGAATGTATTGTAAAGCCGACAATAGTACAACAGAAGTCAAGGGTACCTATGGTGGCTATTTTAAGCGTCAAGCGGTGGCACAAATAGCAACTAGGGACAGCAGGATTCCAGACTATTGGGAGCTTCGCATTGGAATGGGAGATGGGAGTATGTAAAACAAGGGACCCTTGGATCGGGAAAGGCGGAACATATCTACGAGTTTCTTGCCGCACTTCAAATTCAAGTCTAGGGGAATTAATCATCTGTGACCGGAGCGAAAGGAGGATAACTCGGCAAGAATCAAGACAAAGAACGGCATGTTCGTGATGAGACATTTTATGATGGAAGCTCAGACATAAGCGGGCTCATCGGTTGGCGGCTAGTCAGTTTTAGATTAATTTAGCCCTCCCGCAGTTGTGACCAGAATGGACCTTACATTTCTCCCCGAGAGAATCTGTTCATTTTCAACAGGACTTCTCCACTAAGTAGACATCATAATGTATTTTAAGTCTGTAAATAGCTTGTATCCTCACTATCTGCAATATTCTGTGCCCAAGTTCTCATTGCCCTGCGACTTGAAACATATCCCAGTCCTGGAACCTTACAAGACCAATTGGCTTATAACTTAGAGGGGACTCAACACAGTTAAAGATGCCGTATTTACAGTGACGATCACTCAACATTCCAACTCGAAAAGAGCATCTCATCAGTCGAAGCACGGTATTGGCTCATTACATAGATATAATTTATGTCGCTGGAAGGGAATTCAGACCGAAAAGCACAAAAGAGGTAAAGGCGCCTTTATGCCCACGTAAGGGGACTACAGCACTGCCAACTACGGGACCTGATTTTGTATTCTAAGTGCGAGAATTGTGGCAGTGGAAAACACAGGAAGACTATTCGCAAGGCCCGAAATGCGACAGCGAGTAAGATTTTTCGTCTGGCCGGTAGCCTTTGGTTGAGTGATAGTTGTGACTAACTGGAGGCCTCGGCCATCTAGCTAGTGGGGACGTTGATCACGGATGACGAAGAGGCATAATATGACGATGCTCAAGCTTCCTCCGGTGAGTCAGATATTTTTCTCATTAATAAAAGACTTCGGCGACGCTCAGACCAAGCACCCGAACGCCATCGCAAGGACATGATTAGCAGGAAAGTAGTTGGGGAACTTGTGCCGGTGCGCCCTTCATCCATGCGATCAACGAGGGATCTCTATTAGCACGGAGACATGATGAAAGATCAGCCTTGTGCACGGTAAATGCTGCAATATTCTCACTTATTACCGATAATTTATGTGTTATTGAGGCATATCACAAACCACCACTGCTGGCATTATAAATTTAGTGGCCCTCAGACTGGATTATAGTATCTTATTGACATATCATTCTTTGACAGGTAAAATATCACAGCCTCGCTTGATCTCATTCATAATGTCCTCAAATTTCCGAAAGCCCTGCTCTGTGAGAATGTCATAGTTCCACAGTGCCTGTGGAGCTACATCGGTCACCACCTCTGGGTTGCCAACGATCTGAAGGGGATTCACATCTCCATTGCCCTCCTTGCTGTAGAAGGCGAGCCTCGTTCCAATTGCACTAGCACCATAAAGTATTGGAAGAGGGCAATCTATTCAGGTGGCAGGCCTATACAGTTATTCCGAGTCTCAGACAGAGAGTGAACACAACAAACTTTTAGCCTTTTCGAGATACTGACGAATTTGGAGGTCGGCAATTTCGCGCCTGGAGGGTAAGGAAAGGTCCGACGGTGCCTTTAGTTCCATTACGAAGACAGGCTGAACCAGGTCATCGAACATGACTTCGAATCTGAAGACGAGATCGGCAGGCTCGCCTGAATCAGGTGTGATGTACTGGGGGATGATGGTGAATCGAGAACCAGGAGGGAAAACCATGAATAACAGTGTGTTGTAGGGACCATGAAACTCAGCCTCTGGAGGGTTGGCAGGAATCTTGGCGAATTGGCGGAAGACGGGCGCAGGCAGAGGCATTCTCGTGGCGGTAGGTCTACAATTGAGACCAGCGGCCCAATTCACCAGTTTAAATATATGTCGCATTTTCTAACACGTGATGTTCGGCCCGGCCCAATTACACAGCTTTTCGACCCACATCTGGCTTTTGTCCTTCTTCTGCTCGTTATTGAGGATGCCACACGACGCGTCCGAAGGCGTAAGTAAACTTGAACACAGAGATATCCAAATGTTAAATGTTCCTGCAGCAAAACCACCCCTCAAAACACCCTCGCTACGAAGCAGGATCTGCCGCATCATCTTATGCACACAACTGGTCTCCTACCGGGACAGGTGGTGGCATTCGGCTTCGTGGCCGCCATTTTGTCGATGCTTATGGCCGTGTTTGTAACCTTCGCGGGGTAAATCTGTCCGGGTGCTCTAAAGCGTGAGTTGTCAGTGCATCTTCCTCTGAATATGTTGCTGAATACTTCAGTGGATTCCGACACTAAGTCCAGTGAACCATGCGCATGAGGAATTTCCTGAAGACCCAAAGATTGTAACCTTTGTTGGGAGGCCGTTCCCTTTGGCTGAAGCACACGAGCACTTCGCGCGATTGAGGAGGTGGGGATTGACTTTCAGTAAGTAAAATGACTTGTTTTCCCAAGAAACATAGCTCACCTCAGATAGTTCGTTTTCTCGTAACGTGGGAGGCTGTAGAACACGAGGGACCGTAAGTCATTGCTTTCACTGCCTGTGTCATGACTTTAAAATTGCAACCAGTGGGATTTACGATCAAGATTTCCTAACTTACCTTCGGAGAACTTCTTTCCCTTCTCCCCCAGTACGGCATCTCGGCCTTTATTTCTCTTCACCAAGACGTCTGGTCGCGGTATACAGGTGGTTCCGGCGCACCCTCATGGACGGTTCGAAGCCTCAGGCTTTGACTCTTGATGCCCTTGAGGAATCTGGTGCCGCCTGGCTAGGAGGTATGCGTGGTGGTGGCCATACAGAGACTGGAGCGAGGCCTGTGGCCAACAGGATACACAAAGCTCGCAGCTTCGACTTTGAAGTAAGCGTGCTGAACACGTTCCTGAGTCAGAAGCTGATCAGTCTTTATAGTACTGTGTTTTGGGGTGGTGATACCTTTGCGCCCAAGCTTCTGGTCAAGGGCGAAGTTCCTATACAGCAATTCCTTCAGAACGCGTTTTTGAACATGTGGGAAGTCCTTGCCCGTGCTGTGGGTGACCTCGAAGGCGTCATCGGTTTCCAGGTATTCAAACGTTCATTTTCCAGCCATCCGATAACGGCCAATGATTTTGAAAGATGTTAAACGAGCCTCATAGAGGATACATCGACCTCAAGTCGATGTATTCCTTCGACTATAACACGGACCTCCACCTCTCACATATCCCCTCTGCCTTCCAATCGTTCCAACTTGGCGCCGGATACCCTACGATGGTGCCCACGTGGACGCGGTCCTTTCCCAATGCCCACAAAAAAGACCACACATACACTGTTGAACTGAGGGGAGGAGAAAGGCCTGGAAAGAAGCTGGGCCGACGAAGGGACAGTGCTTATGGGAGATGCATGGAGTGTGGAGATGGTGTAAGACCAAAGATCAAGGTGTTGTATTGCGGGAGAATTATTTTATGAACCATCCGGTCAGCGGAAAGAAGGTGGGTTTTATTAATCACGCGAGCAATAATGACACTCACTATTTGACAGATCGATTGGTATACAGACTTTTATTATCCATTTTTAAAGAAGTGGGCGGAGAGAGTAAGAGCGGTAACTAGCCCAGATAAGATTATGTTTGTGGAAGCTATCCCGAATGAGGTACGCACCTTATGTTTTACTGACTTCCAATAGAATCTGACGTAAACCCTAGTTCTGTCCTCCATCGTGGACTGCAGAGAATCGCATACCGAACATGGTCTACGCACCCCATTGGTATTTTACTCCCAGGAAATTTTACGTGGTATTAACGTGCCACGCTTCTAGGTATGACCTAAACTCCCTTTTTGCTAAGGCCTTTGGGGACTTTACCGTAAACGTCCAAGGGTTATCGAGGGTATTCCTATCTATTACACTACTTGTCATACTGGGCTGAGAATAACAACCCACAGGGAATGTTCCCTCTCAAAGCCTTCTACTGGGGTCAGAAAGGTGCTCGCGACAACTTCAGTCTCCAGATTCGCACTCTGGCCGACGAAGCCTATCGTTCACTGAAAGACGTACCTGTGCTTATTGGGGAGTGTGGTATTCCTTTCGACATGAAGTAAGTATTAAAACAACTACTTCTCCGATGAACCGAGGCTTATGAGTGCAGCCACGGAGAGGCATTTGTGACTGAAGACTTTACTTGGCAAAAACGTATGATGGATGCGATGATTACAGGCCTTGATAGGGCACTGATTGGGTTCACGTGTGTCTTCTCCTTCGCCTTTTTACTATATCTAATATTCATTCGTAGCTTATGGAATTATAACCCCTCCAATACTGATTTGCACGGCGACGACTGGAACGGTGAAAACTTTTCCTGGTTCTCCCAAGATCGCGCTCTCCCACCCTTCCTACTCTCTTACGAACAGGATTCGGTAACACTCGACAATGGAGGGCGAATCTTGGACGCAGTAGTGCGGCCGTACTTGGCCAAAGTGGCGGGCGTGCCTACCGACTTTAGTTATGAGATGACAACTGGGGCCATGGCTTTCTCTTGGGTCGTCCCTTCAGGCAGCGAAGGCGAAGAAGAGTTGGGTGCATATGAAACAGAGATATTCTTCCCTTCTCAGCTCACCCGTGGGCGGAAACTTCTACTTGAATTTCTGGATCCCTCATCAGCCGACACCGAGTTTGGGAAGATGTACAAATACACGTATGACGAATCTCGTCAGACGCTCTTCATCCTCCCACTCGTTAACACCCCCGGCACAAAGCATTCGATCCAAGCTCGGGTGTGGCCACCACTCAAACCTGCGTTTGAAGTAAATGGTTTCTGGGATGATTGGGGTGTTTGGTTTGGTGCGATCATTGTCGTAGTCGTTGGTGTTGGACTGGGGGTTGGATTGGGGATTTGGGCCGTTTGGTTTGGGTATGTGTGAATGGCTGGGACGAAGATTTGGATTCCTGGACCCTAGTTTTTTTATGGCCCGCAACGAAGGCCTTATACACAGACTTCAGATAGTGATTATACCTATGGACTCTAGTGGGCTCTCAGATCTTTTTTCAGATACAATATTATCAGCCAAGATCCAGGTTCTAGCTAATATTGGTTGACATACTAGACGAATATGGGCCAGGAGACTTTAAGCAAGAGTATATTCCTTTCGCCTCTACTTTCTGCCGTTTGGCAGATTATTCCGACTTTTTGACAACTGCAGTCGTCTTGCTTCGCTCAATATGGTGTCCACTGGAGATCCCTTAGCAGAACACCATTGGCCTCGACAGGTATTCCATAGATTAGCACCTTGAGCCGTGCTAAGCGTGGATTCGAACTGACTACGCTAATATCAAAGCTGTTATGGGCGTTGTAAACCTTTCAATTACTAGATCCAAGGCCTTGATGATCGCTCGAAGATTTGTGTGAGCATTACTCCCAAAACCGGACGAGATTGGACGTAATTCTTGGCACTACGCTGTTCTGGAGAATTAGCTTCGGGTGACCAGGCGTGATACGAATGTGAATCAAGTTGAGGAGATTTTTACCGGTGAGGTCATACGAACGCGACGAGTTGTAAGTCAGGCTTCACCAAGTCCCCTGGCAACAGAGGAGTCAAGGTCACTTTACTGTAAAACGTGTGAGTTGAACATACTAATCTGTAAGATAAGATGGATCCACATGGGCGCGGTCCTGTGCGGGGTGATAATGAGGGCGGAAATAACGGAATTCGCAAACAACAGCCTTGATGGGACCTTCATAGTAGTTATTTTTAGATCATATTTTCATCATGGACCGTACTTCATCATGGTCGGATAAGGAAGGATAAGGATCTGAGAACTGATATTCCCTGTGGACAATGGATATAGACACTAAGATATCCTGTATTCGCTCGTGGATGTGAATGGAATAGGCCATTCGAGTTATAATTGGGGAGAGTCTGGCTGTACTGTAATCAAGGAGGGGTACAAACGCATTTGAAGGGGAATTATCATGTAGCCGGAGTTATCGGGGCTCAGAACGCCAAGTGATGATGGTCTTATTGCCTCTTGTTGCATAGCTACAAAGTGCAGCAGGGCACTCGAGGGTAATGAAGGCTAATGAAGGGTACCGTCCGTGACTAAATAAGCTTCAGGGTAGAAAATAAGAGTTCACCGGGTTCCTCCAGGCACAGCGCTGAGTACAATAATAATGATGATTGGCTTATACCAATGTCCAGGACGATTTTTGGATTCAACGCCCTGTCTTGATATCGGCTGGCCGTTGGATTCTTGACTCTTTACCTAGTACCAATGATTATGACTGTCGTCTTGAATGGGTCGCGAGAGTAACTGCTGAAATAAAGCGGCCTCACAAGGGCTTGGCACTATCAACGATCATCATTGTCACGAATCCAGTAGCGCCGTTGAATCGGATCAACAACGGATCGTGTCTGGTTTGAATTGTTTATTTTCATTGGTGAATCTTTCTTGACGCCTAGCGAGACCGCATATGTCGCACCGATCATGGACCTAGGAAGGGCCAGGGGAGAATATGAGGCGGGCGCTTCTGTCCGTTTCCTTTATAACACAGGGACGGATGTCCCTCATTCCGACATCGAACTGAGGACAACACGTTTCCTCTATCGAACATCTCGTCTCCTCTCTCCCGCTAGATTCTTTTTCTCTGCTTCATCTCCCTCCATTTCGTTGGGCTCGCGGGAAAATGATCACTTTTGCTGCTCGGAAAATTCACTTCCTGTCTGCGGTGTTATTAGTCGTGGCAGGGGGTGCAAGCGCACTCACAAGCTACGCGAATGACTTCGTCGATCCTGACTATATCGTCAGCGGGAACTTTGGGCAGAATACGGCGACGGCGCAAAAAACGATTGCTTCCTGGGCACGATCGAGTGCTAGTCAAGGACCATGGTGTATGTTGTCCCTCCACGCCCCCGTCTTTGTTTCGCGTTACTGAACTTTGGTTGAAGCGGTCATGAACAAGCCGTTCGCGGCGCCCACAGGGAATAAACACGATTATTTGAGCTGGGCACCTTAGTGAAGTAACCATACCTTGCCATTCGTCGAGGGCCTGAATGTTGATGAAACGTGCGCTCGAGCAGCTGGTGGCCTGACTGTTCGGGCGTGGGCAACACGACAGAGCTCACCCAGGAGCAAGGTGCGCCGTCGGAAGCCACATCTGTTTCATCCATAGATCTAATCGTGTTCGTAATCAGTGTGGACGACTTGCCCATATAAATCCCGAGACTGGCCAATTCAATCCGGACGTGCGCCTCGTTGATGACGTTGGCAACTTCCAATCGCTCTCAGACGCGGTGTTGTACAATGCTATAGCATGGAAACTGACAGGAACTGCAACTTTTGCGCAGACTGCGGGTGAGTGTTTCTATTTTTGTTTTTGCAATCAACTGTGTGCGGGGAGGACATGTGGACGCTGCTAAGAAGTTCCCTGCCGCGTGGAACGAGGCACAGAAGCGCGGCTTTGCTGTCTTGTTATTGGTAGCCGTATACTGAAGCCTGCGATTCAGCAAACTTTACCCGGATATGGTTCCTTGATGAGGCAACAAAGATGAACCCCAATCTTGATTATGGCCAAGTTATACGCGGACCGAATAGCAAGGGTGGTACACATACTGGTGTCTTGTACGTCTATGATGAGACCCAGGCAATTTGTGGCTGATCGATTGATATCCGATGCTGCAGGGATTTGAAGTGCATGACTAAAGTGGTGTCTGCAATTTTGATTTTGCGTAAGGGTGGTAGTGGAGCATGGACCCCCGACCTAGACAGGGACATGAACGCGTGGGTGACGGAATACGTGCATTGGCTGGAAACAGCGAAAATTGCCATTGAGGAAGCCCAAGCGACCAAGTTGGTGTTGAATTTTCCGATTACATCCAAGGGTTATCGCTGAGGACTACCGTGGTAGCAACCATGGGACATTCTACTACAACCAGCTGGCCGCGCTCAAGATTCTGCTCGGGGATTTGTCTGGTGCCAAGAGTGTGACCGACACATACTTTAATACTCTGTATATGGGCCAAATCGCGAAGAGCGGCGAGCAGGTAAAGAGATCACTTGGAATTTCGTGGGCCCGATTTCCGACCCATTCTACAGCCGCTTGAAGCAGCCAGGACGAGGCCCTATCACTACCGCGCCTATAATCTTGCCGGAATGATCGTATGTCCGCCCAATGTTAGATCTGTGCTTTCACTGAGAATAACTTCCAGACTAATGCCCGCCTGGCAGCATATGCCGACCATGATACTCCCGTTTGGCATAAACCGACCACGGAGGGTGCGACGATCAAAGATGCGCTCGATTTTGCTATGGGGATCCCTGCAAGTGCAAGTGGGGAGGACTCGTATGCGAAGGAACTCTACCCCGACATTGCCGCCGTCGCTGCGGTCTACGGGGACTCGGATGGTAAATACCTGACGTTTATGACACAGGCAGATCCGCAGTTCACGCACGAGGGGTATTACCTCTGGGACCAGCCGTGGCCCATGACTGAGGGACTAGCTAATGGTAGCAGTAGTTCCACTTCCGCCCCTCATGCCTCTTCGTCGTCCGCTGCCAATGTCCCTGTTAGCCAGGATGGCTAAGGCCGCCAGTCGGTCAGAGACCATCAGCCAACCAAAGGCTACCGGTCAGACAAAAACTACCAGCCAGTCGAATAGTACTTCCGAGTCAGAGGACTGATGCAACGAACGGAGTGTTGCCGGGGATGAGGGTGAACTGGACTGTTGTTGTGTTAACTTATGTTGTCTATTTAGTACTGCTTTAAACTTTGACCACCATCATCTCCACTATGCCGCCCGATGATCCTGAGCTCCAGACACCGTCCACCGTCGATAAGGGCAAGCGCCGTGCTTGCGACCCGACAGAGCGCACTCCACTGCTGCAGGATGCCGTCTATGGCACGTCGTCGAGGGTGGTGTTGTCCAACCCCCCCACGTCCCGACACCGCCTTCGCTCAATACTAACCACCGTATTCTTCATCTCGCTATCACTTTCCATCGTCATCACAGCCCTTGTCGCTCTTCTTGCCTGGTCCTACGCCTCCAAAGCTGCCAGCGCCTCCCCAGACAAGGTCCTCAACAAAGACCTCGTCCTAGACGGACCTTTCCACGTGGATGTTCTAAATACCACAAGTGATGGCGGCCTATGGCTCAACGTCTCGGGGCGGGTGGGCTTCAACGCTGGTGATGCTATCGGTGTCAATCATTCCCTTAGAGAGGAAGAGGGGTTGCTAGATGGGCTTTGGAGGGCTATCGGGCGCTGGAGCATTCGGAAGTTGGGTACCGTCACTGTTCACCTTGCTGATGTTCGTATCACCCCCGAGTACGACCCTTCGCTCGTGCTTGTGTCCGTGAGGCTTCCACAGCTGCAGGTCCCGCTGACGGCCGACCCACCCAGGAGCTCATCACAGTGGCTCAGTCCCATGACAGCGGAGATATTTGTGAGACCCACCAAGAATGCGACTGCGTTGGTACAGTTCATGACGGAATCATGGAAATGGGGGGCATTTACAATTGGAGCGAACGTTAAGGAGGTGGTCGTTCGAGGTGGGACAGGGTCGAGTTGGAGGGCAAAATTTCATGGAACCCTAAAGAATATCCAAACATCCATACGTGTGAAGAGTAGGTGCTCTACACTCAGGTACACCACTCCCTCTAATTCTTTCCCAGTTCCCTCATTACCAGGCCTACCACAGCCGGGAAAAGACAGCCCCTTCCCATCTGTCTCCGACTTTCTTACCCTCACCACCTTTCGAATCTCTAACCAACATAACCTCACCCTGTACGCTGAGGCGACCATCATCAATCCACTCGCCGAAGACTTCCATCTCTCCCTCCCTTCCCTCCCTTTCACAGTCTCCTTACCCAACGGTACCGGTTCTAGCCTTACTGTAGCGAATGTGGTCACGCACCCTTGCGAATTCACTCATCCGAACGTCACGCTCCATCTTTCCGGCGCCGTTCCTGCACTTCCCAATTCATCCTTCCCGCTCCTTTCGGTATTCCTCGATCGATACTTGAACGCGGAACCTAATCCTATCCTTATCTCTACTCCCCTCCTATCTGATCCCTCCGACCCCTCAGCACCCGTGTTAGAAATTCCCGCTGAGTTTCCAGCGCCTAAAGAACGTCCCAAGTTACTCAGGGATGTGACAATCAAAGATATGAAAATTCGTCCCGCAGGCACAACTTTCCTCGCAAGCGGCGTAGTGTTTGCCAAGATCGTGCTACCGAGAGGTATGGACGTAGGTGTGGATGTGTTCAGGGCATTTCCCGATGTGTTGGTCTTTGATGGGGAGGTGCCGGACTTTACAGAGAGGGATGTACAAAAGAGGACACCTCCAGAGACGCCAGATCTTCCCAATCCGCTACCTGAGCATGCATTCGGTCATATCAAGCCAGATGACTGGCTGCCTTCCACTAGTGTGCGATTGGAGAACCAAGACGAGGGTGAGGAGAGGAAGACTGGAGCTGTTTACGCCGTCTCTGCCGAAGTTGTTGATGTCCCCGTGGAGGTTTTACCAGGAAGGCAGAGAGAGTTCAGCAGTTTCGTTGGAAAGGTTTGCATACTTACTCGGTCTTAGCACTATAATTTACATTTGCCTTTTAGGTTATATTTGGGTCTGGAGGCGCTGTGGCCGGGATACAGGGATATGCGGCAGTAGCACTTGAAGTCGACGGGCTAGCCTGTTGATACCTGGGGATCCGGGACACAGTAGGACTGGGGGTGAAGGTGGGATGCTCGAGTTGACGGGACTCCCATTCCGTGGTAGCGTGAAGATTCGTAAGAGGGGTTTGTAATGCTCGTGGACCTGACATTTGTTATCATTATTGTGGTAGTTGTATTTTAGCATTTGTGTCACCTTTTACTTCTAATCAGCATGTGTATTCCTATCCTAGAATATAATGACACCATTCAAGGATAAACGTAGTGATCTCTCTACTCAAAATGCCACTTCATTTTGAGTCAAGATGGGTGATAGTGTCGATGGTATCCCTGGACCGTACACAGTAGCATAGTGTTCGCTACTACAAATCGCTTCAATGGTCCATGGGACGATATAACCAACCCACTCAGACAGCAGGCTTTATGAATCATCACTCATTCCTCTTCACCCGGGAATACACACTGCAGGACTTGGTTGTGAATAAAAAATTTGGGAACAACTCCTTTCATCTATTAGTATGGATCCCTCCCATCAAAGAGCTCCAATGCATCGCGTAAAATATAGTAGTCAGTGATTGTTCGAAGTTATCATCATCAAGTAGGTCCAGTGACGGTTCTTCCTTGTTCATGTATGCCTGGACTACAATGCTACGAAAGCCTCCTCTTCTCCATTTGTTAGGGGTATTTCTCCCTGTATGCATTACTGATGATGAAATGAACCTACTAGGTTCTGGTCTGCCGTCCAGCTCAGCTCTATACAACTTAGAGCTTGATAAAACCCAAGATTACACCCCACTCCCTGGGTTCAGAGTCTGCTCCCATGCGCTAGCGGTGAGGGGGCTCATGAGCCTGCGCGGCCTGCGTAGCAATGCTTCCGGTAGGGGGTTTCTTAAAGGCACATATCATAGAGATAACAAGCACATTACCGACGCATGATGTTATAGGGAACCCCCGCCTTTTCCCGAACCAAAGTGATCTCTCAACCATGTCGCTTCACGGATCGTCTAATTTCATTGCTGTCATCCATGACTCTTCCTCTGACGGCCATAACCCGTGAGCGATCCCAAACAGCTTTTTGTTCATCGTCCCCGCCTTTCGGTTTATTTTGTACTGTGTGTTGCTCGGCGAGTGAAGACCGCGGGGCTTCCGCTCTGACATCCGGACAAGGAGCGACTAATCACCAGTAGAATTGGCAATGATACGGAGAAACATACTGCGTATTGGTCTATCCCTTTCCTAATATTTTCTTCTTGTTTATTCTACTTTCTATCTGACAATCCCGCATCAAGAGCCCCATTCACTACATTGGTTACTCTTCTCTCTTTCAAGCCACCTCACCAGTCATTCCGTTGTCGTCTCTCTGTAGGTATTTCTGTCCAAAGGCTGCTATTACTTTCCTTGGGAGGACCAGTTGTGCACGCAAATTGACACGTTTTGAGTTTGGTTGTGCCCAGATTATGACGAACAAGTAAAAATGGATATTTTAGTCGTATATCGATCAACGTGAAGTGGAAAACTCACTTCCACGTAGGTCGTTCGCACTCGGCGGAACAACATCCACTCATCACCGTGTTTCGGCGCTCTGGGCTACTGAATTTCCACTCTTCTTCTCCATCTTTTTATGAACCCTGCTACAGCACCTTTCCCATGCCATGGGCTAGAGGCATGATGAAAGGGTTTAGGGCCAAAGTCGTCGTCATCCTCTCCTTCGGGTTCATCCCGGTTACTTTGCTGGAGCAGAGCAGCCGGCATATCAGGTCCGATGTGGTCGGAGGGATCCAAGGGTTTAGATTTGCTACCAAGGTCTCCAGGAATTCGCAGCTGTTAATGGAGCAAACCCCTCGTTATCCGAAGTGGCATTAGTATTCACGTTCGGAAGAAAGTGGGCAGGAATTTCGGGACCAAACATCACAGTAAACGAGCTTGCGAGCTGCTCAGCCAGCCGAGTTTCTTATGTAAACTGATCATCAAAAATCTCGAGCCCTCATCGATAACACCGTGCCAAGTTGCCCCTTCTCCCCTTCCACCTCCTTCGAAGTAGTTTGTGGCATATAAAAATCCGCCCAACATTGATTGATCGACCTTACCTTCGGCTTCCTGACTCTTGGCCCACTCCGTGACCTACCTGATCTCATCCTGAATACAAGACGTGGTCTACATTGTAGATCCTAAAGACTATTCCCGCAAATTCACCGCATTAGCATATCCTTGCACCTTACTAAGCTACACATTGTCATCTGGTACCGAGAGTCTAGATTGTTGTCAAGTGCTGTTATAACTTCCCTCCAAACCCTGGACGGCCGTTGTAATTTCACCCCTCAACTCGTGACTGGTGTACATACATAAACCTCCACTAGGTACTAACCCAGGGTCTTCAATGAATATGTTCTGTATGTCGATGACATGAACGGACAGATGGCCCGCCGTGAGTACTCCACCTCTGTAATTCTGGGATTCACATGTCAGTCGGAGACTACCTCTCGCTCCGACCTTCCGACCAGTCACTACCTCCAGCAGTTACAGTTACAGATGTTATCAAGTTCCATGGGCTGAAAGAGAATTGCCCCCAGAAATACTGGAGACTTATCTTTGTTAGTCAACATTTTCGTTGTGAAATGCAGTTGGGCTCCATCTAATCCTTTCAGCGCCCGCACCCTGCAGCTATTTTTGATATCCAACGTAACAAATACGGACCCATTCTGGCTGAACGAACGTAACCCATCATGATATAAATCCACTTCAGGGACACAGCGCACGCCAACTTTCTACGCGAGATGTGCAATGAATCAATGCCAGGGGCGTATCCCCTCGAAACACTTGAAACAGCCTGTGGCGCTTGTTGACTTCTACCAGGAATATTTAAAGACACGAGGTCTATCTAACTACTCACCGAGTACATCTTCAACAAACATGCGCTTCACCACTTTGCTCGCCGCTGCCGTCCTTACCTTCACCTCCACAGCCATGGCAGTCCCCCAAGGGACGCCTCTCTTACCCGCGCACTGTAAGTTTCAGTCTTTTACTGACTTAACGTCGATGATGTGCTCATAGCTGCTTTCAGGTAACTCAGAGACTGTAAGTGAAATGTGGCCGTAGAAACCTTAATCCAACCGCTGACATCTCAATTCTTCTCCCTTTTGCTCGCTGTCGCATTTCCAGCCTTGTAAGTAGTCTTCCCGCACGTTTCACTGCCAACATTCTCGTACTTAAAAATACACAATCAGGTCCCTATGGCTGGCAGTGCTGTGGTCCCCTTACGGTCGAGGGTGGACAGTACGACGCCTTTACCTCTTTGTGCTTTCCTGTTCTGACTCTCTTCCAGCTGTGTCAAGGACGGCCTTGTGTGCCCCTTCTAGTGGAGAGGTGGAGTTGGAATAAACGTCTTACTACAACTTCATCGCAGATGATATATATGTGACGAGTCAATACTGTGCTTCGACTGATGAGGTGCTCTTGTGAATTGAAATATTGAAATATCGCTGTGAATAGTCGTAAACACGGCATCTTCAACTGTTTATTTCTACTGCAGCTCCGGGGATACGAAGAGCCATAGAGACTTTGAGAGGGAATGACACGGTATTATGTACAGTGATGAGCCGCCTCCAAGTCGTATAGCTGATCGGTTTCATTGACTTCAGGACCGGGAAATGTTTCGAGTTGCAGAACTATGAGCGCTTGCACACAGAATCTTGTGGACGGTGAGATTGCATGTGCTGATCGTAGTTACTTGTTATTACAATATCTGCCTAATGGAAGAGTTTTATTCAAGTAGTCCCCTTCTCTGCGGTGACCTCTCAAATAGTGAATAGCTCGCTCTGGCCCGTTTAGCATGAGATCTTCAGGTTGCTACGGAATAAATGGCTTTAAGAACAAACGCAATGGTTTTCTGACATTTCGTTGAGTAGCTCCAAAGTATATGTGGAAACAAACAGTCTCTTAGGGTGAAAAGTAAGGTCCATTTAGTCACGACTGCGGGTGTTTGAGTCACAGCGGGTATTATCCCTTCATTGGTCGGGTCATGATCCGAATTCAGAATCATGCGGAGGAGAGGAGGGCTAGATGAGAATTAGTTAGGCGCCGACCGATGAGCTCGCTTTATGTCTGAGCTTCCATTGTTAAATGCCTCATCGCAAATATGCCGTTCCTCTTTTTAATCCTTGCCGAGTTCTCCTCCTTTCACCTTTCACTGTGATCACAGGTTTGTAACTCCCCCTGGACTTGAGCTTGAAGTGTGGTGAGAAACTCGTAGGTGTGTTGTTAAGTCTTCTGCCTTTCCCACTCTGAGAGTCCCTTGCTTTACATACTCACATCTCCCACAACGGTAGACATTTCCAAGGGGAAACTCCTGACGGTCCGGAATCTTGCTGTCCCTAGTTTGCTATTTTTGTCACCCTTGACGCTTAAAATATCCATCATAGGGACCCTTGATTTCTGTCATATTATTATCCCTCGGGGTCCTGGGGAGGCCGAAGTAACTTGATTCTACTTACCTAGCTTGCAAGCTGGCGCTCGCTGGAGCGTTTACTCCATTTTCTTACTTGCGAACATTGCACCGTTTGGAATTGTGATATGGGCGGCCTTATGAGTGCCCCCGCTTTTGAAACTCAACACAATTGTTTGCTCATATGTCAGGTTGGGCCTGCGGCGACCTTTCATTTCCAACACGCCCCTATGAGAGCCTGATTACTCTAAGCACGAGGCAAGATGCACCAGACTATCTAAACCTCCGTTAATTTTCGTACTCTTGTAGGAGTAGCTTGATTCTTCGCCAGTCGTTGATCCAGAACATTGGCGTCGGCCGTTAGCACCCAACCCCCATGCCCCACAAGGTAGGTATTTATTCCAAAACTCAACGTAATTTTACCGTAATTCCCCATGATAATTAATGTGCCTCTGGTATCCGGTCCGCATGGTATTGTGATTTCTCCCAAAAATACATGAACAGTAAGCAAACGATTTCCCCACCAGGACGCTTGAAACACTTTACAGCTTCGTCAGACAACTGGCGAGGAGGTTTAAAAGCACTGTTTCCTGCTAGTCTATCCATCTATTCTTCGTAAAGCAGACATTGAAACATGCGCTTCACTACTTTCCTCGCTGTTGCCATCCTCGGCTTCACCTCTACTGCCATGGCGATTCCCCAAGGAGGTCCCGAGTTGCCCGTTCATTGTGAGCTATTGAACTATGTCGGTACATGACACCAATCATTTATTCACGTTTATCCAGGTAACAGCGCCAACGTAAGTGAGATCCATGAACAATTTCTCGGGCCCCAGAAACTCATAGTTTGATTCTTGACCATCTTTGATCGGGTGCTTCCTTTCTAGCCTTGTAGGTTGCTCATCGAATTTACTCTAAGCATCTTTACTCAAGGATATACAATTAGGCCCTAGTGGATATTTGTGCTGTGGCCCCTTCACGGTTCAAGGTGGACAGTAAGGCCGCCTGCCTTTCTCCGTATCCTGTCTCCTAAATTCGCTCCTCAGCTGCCAGTTGTCAGGCCTCGAATGCCCTGCCTAAATTGCAGACGAGGCAGAAATGTACTAACTACCATTGCTGGATATCATATGTATATACATGGAGATAGTACCACTTCTGTTGTATCACCTCCAACGTTCATATGTCCCCTGGCTTTGATGGAAACGCAGTCTCCTCATGAGTCTGGCGCTTGACTGATCCTCGCGGGTATCTTGAGGTCGCACTGTAGATCATTGAGTGAGTTTCGCCCTTGGACACCCTCAGCTATCGCACTTGTACTCGAGGAGATGGCCGTCGTCCGATCAAGGGATGCAGTCTGAGGTGATGCAGGGGATCTGGGTGTGCGAGGGGTACGAGAGCGCGTTGACTGGGGAGGTTTAGGAGATTTTGAGGAGGGGGCGGGTGATGCAGGTGCTGGAGCCGAGGTGCTAGGAGAGGTAGGTGAGAGCATGGAACCAACGATGGGACCTCGCAATGGGGTACTCAAGGAATTGGCAGTGTTCTTTCCTTTCTTGTTGCGTGGAGGTGAAGATGGTTGTAGTTCAGGAGGAAGGCGGGGGTGGGCGAGAGGTTGTAGATTCGCAGCATCCATCGCAGCAACAGCTTGGGCCCGCAGTGGTGGAGGCAACTCGCCAGCTGAGTCCAACGGCGTAGCGGGCGGCTCGGAAGGTACTCTAGCCAACACTTCGATATTTGCGAGCGAGGTTTTGCTCTCGTTTTTTTGTACGTCACCCAGCCACCCTCAGCCTCCTAACACTGCCCAAAACCCTCTACTTCCCGCCTCCTTATCTTTTCGGGAGGTCTTAAGTTGTGTTTGGTGCAGGAAGCGTTCGATCTCCCCCACCCTCATGCGGGTCATCCGTACTTGCATCGGGCATCATGGGCTTTGGGACACCCCATATGGTGCATGCCTCTGAGTCGTTGTAGCACGCCGCATCATTGAAGGAAACCCTTGGCCCTGTATTGACACTGGGATGTTTTGGAGTTTGGTTTGCTGATGTCCAGTGAGGTGTCTGGATGATCGTCTCTCCTACTCCTCTCAGATCTCTCCCACTCTCATGTATGTCGAGGCTTTTACGCGTGACTATTTTTGTTTGTGGTGCGTTGTACGACAGAATGATGATGCTCGTTTGTCTTCGGATGAGGAGGGGTAGATGGAGCCTCGCGCGTACTGAGGTCGATCGTACTGCCTGATCGACTGCCGGCGAAGGAAGAACGGGTGGTGGTGGTAACGGCAGCGTTGTTGTTGTTGCTAGCTGGAGCGGAGGAGAGGCGTGTGGATGTGGTGTTTGATGATCATCGCTGTGCTTGCATGTGCAAATGAAGTGATCTGATTCAAATGTTCGTAGCGTCTAGTAGTACAGTTGGGGCATGCCACAAGAAAAAACCCTGTGAGTACCTGCAGTGAAAAGAGAGTTAGTTATGGGTGCGCACGTCAGCAGCTGGGTGTCGCGTAGACGCACCTGGACTCCCATCGTGCTGGACCCAAGACCGAGAAAAATATCGGGCTCGCCGGCACAATTTTGGGCGAACGTTCCGCGTAGATGTCCTCAATTTTACAAGCAATGACAGGCTATGGCCTAGCATCCCGGGAAATAGAGGACGTTTTCCCTTGGAAAAAATGTGTTGGAAGGCGATATTTCACGCGATCTCCACACGCATGAAAGGCAGGTGCCTTTACGCTCTCATATATCACTCCCTCTAATTTCGTCGCCCAGATCACTCACTACAAAGCCTACCCCAGCCGGGAAAAGACTCCCCCTTCCCATCCGTCTCCAATTTTCTCACCCCCACCACTTTTTGGGTCTACAGCCAACACAACCTTGCGCTATATGCTGGGACAGCCATCGATCCGCTGGTCGAAGACATCCATCTCTCTCTCCCTTCACTTCTGTTCACCATTGCCATATCCAGCGACACTGCCTCTCCAGACTCGCTGACGCGAATGCCGCCACATACTCTTGTGAAGCCAATCCGAACATCATGGTCTCCATCTTTCCAGTGTCGTTCCTGCCCTCCTCAATTCGTCATTCCCGTCCCTTTCGGTATTCCTCGATCAATTCTTGAATGCAGAAGCCAATCGTATTCTAATCTCTACGCCCTTCCTATCTGATCTCTAGGACCATTTAGCGCCTAGCGAATGTCCTAAATTACGCACGGATGTGACAATCAGATATAAATATCGCCTCCTGACACACGTTTCCTCATAAGTGGGGTCACCGTTGGCTTTTAACAAACGCCTGAGTCGTTGGCCAGAATATAATAACACCATTTTCGAATCAATGCAGGGGTCTCTCGACTCGGGGTATCAATCTCATCTGGAACAGAACTTCAAGAAATATGAAGGATACTACAGCGCAGCCACCTCATCAGGGCAAATGGCTTCGCTCTCTTGAAGGAATTTGATATTCTTTGACCATGTCGTCCATGTTGGATTGCAGACGCCGTTGAAATACCGCTGGGTTTTCAATTCGACAGCAGAGAAACGCCCAAGCGCTCATTGCCTAAAATAAACTGAAGTCAGGTCATATCCATGGGATTTGTGTAGCTGGATATTGAGTAGTTAGTACCTCGTATGTTGATCATTCGATCAAAGTATTTCAACAAAATTGTCGAGGCTGAGAGGGGCCGCCGCAATGTATCGAGCAATATGTGGATACATGGATCGACCATTGGTCATCAGTGTCATTTCCCCTGTAAGTGAACTAACACTAAAAACAATAAAATAAATGAGGACAGGATCATCCGGGGATGAGACCCTAGGGTGAATACTCCTCTTTTACCCGCCAATGCCCGTGTGAATATGAGTGTCGCCTGAATGTCCAATTGCGCGAAGAATAAAGATTCGGCAATCTCATACCTCTGGTATACCTACTATATTGAATCTCAAAGTTCAATAGTCGGTTTGACCCAGTCCGAGTTTTTTTTTGTGTTTTCGGGATGTTTGTGGTTCGATTCAAAGCCAAGAAAAAGAGGGTAGAGAGGAGTAGCCCAAGTTTAAGTCAAAGTACTCTGTCATTGGGGAGTGCCTATTGTATGCACCGAAAATTTTACTTTGGAGAGTGTTCGAACATATTTTCACGGCAATGTCTGTGAACGATCCGACCCAAAGGGGCAGCCAGGCTGGAGGTAGCAATGTCAAGAAATTGAACAGCGGCCAGATCCATGCCTTGATAAAGAAAAAATACTGCCGAATGCTGGCAAAAGCTCATACAGCAAAAGGCTGAGTGCCGCGTTGAAGACAAAATTTGGGAATAGGCTGGAAGAGGTACATAAGGCTGTGAGATTGTGCACTTGCAGGTGTATTATTGGCATATATGATGGATTGGATTATGAAAACGCTTTCCTAGAGTGATTACATGTGGCAATAGCGAGTCAGAATGAGAGTTATGCCAAGTAGAATGAAGGACAGAAGCCCTGTGATCAGAATTCGAACGGGGTTCTTGGAGGACTGGAATGAAGGACGGCATTGGAAACGAGTGATTACTCTTGGGACGTTGCTGGGTTTGATAAACAGCTTCCAGCTTCCAGCTGCATTGACAAACTAACACAGAATTGAAATTCTTAGGAAATTACTGAGTTTAATTGATAGCTTCAACTTTCTTGTTACACAATCAGACTTCATTTCCGACATGCAACGACTTTATACATGTCACAAGATACAACTAAATACTCAAATCTGATTCGAGCTACTCTCACCATGTGGATGGCAAGCGCTAATGCCCATGGTGCATCAGTACAAACGGTATATACGATGGAATGAAAACCTACCGGTTAGGCCATAGTCGAGGTCACCTTGAAGTTCCCGGGGGCGGCGGAACTGGGGGTAATATTTTGAACACCGCCGTTAAGAGCAATCGTGAGGATCTTTTTCCTGTTTTGCGTATTGTCGGTCCAAATGTCATACGTTCCATCCCCACTACTAGAGGCGGATTTTTGCCCTTGGACCTCGTAGGGTTTAGCTTGTCCGACATATTCAAACCAGACGGCTTTATTGTTTTGGTTAAGGATGGTGAATGCTACGACCGCGGTCTCTTGATTAATCGTTAGTAATTGTCAAACGACAGCCGTACCGCCTAAGACCACTCACGGCTCATGGCTGATGATCTACAAGCATAGAAAGTCAGAACACAGAATGAATTAACAAGGGAACGCCTGTGCGTACTTCTGAATGGAAGGGTTAGGTGCAAAGTATTAGATGTGGATGGTTAATTGCTGCAACATCCTTCACATCTTATATACCTTCTACAGAGCAGAATCGATGTAAGTTTGTTGTAAAACAAAGTTCACAATATGTCCCAGGACATTACTTTCAGGAGAGCTATGTGGTCTCTCTGCACTAATTCCGATGTTTGAGCGTGTTTTCCACCGCACATTTCACCTCCCGGAGTGGCTGGGAACCTGCCACCATCATGACCACCACAGCCAAATGAGTAGATGTGAGGGCCATATTCATTCACATGAGCTGAGATTCCATGTTGCTCCTGACAGCTCCCACCTTCTGAGTTATGGAATCAAATCAGGATCCACCCATGCTGGGCATGTAACCTCGAAGCCCCGCCGCTGCCGCTCACCCCAGTTGACATATTGGTGGCAAGACTCCTCTTTACCTCATTCATTACATCTGTCGGCTGGAGCTCATTCTCATCTCTGGGAATGGCCCTCTGTAATCCTATTCATCTCCACAGGGTAATCGAACCATGAGATATGACAGAAATCAACCCGCGTATTTTTGGACGAACACCGCGAATCTGAAATGCCGGAAATAACAAGAACAAACAACGGGAATAGCTTGCACCCACACTCTAAATCAAGCAAGGTCACGAGATGACAATAGTGATGACTCAAATCCATGCGAGCGCAGATTATGGTGATCACACCAATTTGCAACACACTCAACGGAGTCATCGGATTCCACCGCTCGACCCTTGACAGGATCAATGTAGGCGCACATGATGTCCTACCAGATACGCGATGTGATAAGATTAAACCGCGCAGTCAGGGATGATGGAGTAACTAGCAGTACACGCATGGCAGTGAGCGATTTCCCAACTACAGTCCGAGTCACTGTGCTCTCCACTTTCGGCGTGATTGATGCAATCCACGCCACATACAGGGCCACCCGGAATCCACTGTTTCCTTTGAAGGGAACCGGGGATATTGCTACTCCGTGCTATCCTTGTCATTCCCAAGGTTTTCAGATCTCAGGAATAGAGGTTTGACACACACCCTCCGATCCAGGAATAGTTAGTCAGTACTATCCTGTTATGACACGGAATCGCTTGCTCACTTCCTCGTAGTGGTTCTATTCTGCCAGGAGTCAAAAGTATATAAGGCCTGATGCCGTGCTAGCCAATTACCCAATACATCTACCTCATTTTTGCCCAAGTCTTCCATCCAAATGTGCGCACAGCCCTATAAATCACGTCTTTTACTAATCTTCCACTCTTGCAGATCTTCAATCATGGACACTACCGGAAGTGAGTAGCCTATACCACATCGTTCATCTCCAACAACCACTGACAATTAATCAAGACGAAAGCGCTCGTGTTGCTTCATTCCAGTTCCAAAACCAGAATTCCACTGCAGTCTACGTGATATATGGTACCGGTCCAACAGTCGACACAGTCAATCAAAATAGTTGGAGCAAGACATACTACAGCCACCAGGTCTATAGCGTTTTCGATTCGAACAGTGTTACTGGGAACAAATATTTCGACATCAATTTCAAAGATGGCACTAGCTACAATATTGATCCCATCACCTCCGGCAATGTAGATGGGAGCTTCGAGGTGGTTCAAATTGTGAACTGAGAGGTAAGCATGGCTCTATTCAAGGAGGCGACTCGCGTTGACATACTACAAACACCAGTCACTTGCCATTCACTACCAGTTTGAGCCCGAGTTAAAGTTGGAGCATTTTATGTTTTGTAGCATGTATAAATTGTTGTTCAGAGTGCTGGAGTGTTATTTGTCGAGCAATAAACAGTTTATAGTAAAGTCTCGAATGGTGATAATCATTCTGCTCTGGGAGTAACCAGTATTAATGTTCGCATTTCTTCAGTTGGCTACACACATGTTAGCGGACATGATGACTATATTTTGACTTGCCAAGTGGCAAGGCCGATGGTTGTCAGTCATCGCCATTGTGTCTGGCTTTTTGCCTAACATGAGGTGGGAGGGGGGGTAGGACTTATCCCATTCTCCACACTACCAGGCTGAATTAGAACTGTAAAGCAATGCTCGGATTTGAACTTGGCGTAGCAGTAGAGGATAAAACCCTGGATTCATTCCCCTTTGGTTTCATGGCCGGTGCCCTTACCGAGACCGCGCCATCGCGCATTTTATGTATTAGATGTACTATGATGACATATTTAGTAATGAGACCTTTTTAAGGGTATAGTAATGACTTACCTCACTGGGAGCGCAGATTATGATGGTTGCACCAGGGACCAAATTTGCAACACACTGAGTGGAGTCATCAGATTTTGTCCTTCAATATTCAACCCCTGGACAACCTACAGGATGAATTTAGGTGCACATGTATCCTATTAGGTGCGCAGCGTGATAATACTGTGATACAAGCATGGCTATGGGCAATTTCCAACTGCAGCCTCCAAGGCTCACTATGCTCACCACTTTTGGTGCAATTGATGCAACATATTCCACAAACAGGGCCATCTGGAATCCACTGCTCCTTTGAAGGGGTCTGTAGATTTGTCTATTCTGTGTCTTTTTTTTTTTTTTTTTTTGAACTCAACAATTTATTACACGGTGCGTGATAGCAGTCCGTGGCAGTGTACCTACTACATTGAAGCTCAAGTAATAGACCGCTGATAAGCTGATTTTGGGTTTATACCTGAAATACACCAATTTTACCGATTTTATTACTATAAAATCAATGGCAATACATCTGTGAACCTCAGAGAGGATTGGGATCTATCCTGAGGTTGCCTGTTATCAGAACCCTAGGAATGGACTATACTTAGGTCTTAGCCACCTTCCTGATGGACAGTAGAATACTTCTTTTTTCCCCTTTAAATACCGGACTCACCCACATTCACACTTCCTCTTTCCCACTCCAAACTTCTATTTCCCACAGGAAGCCTTCTTTACCTGGGTCCCCCTTCTCATGACTCACTCTGACTAAGTACTTACCCAGGGTACTTATAATTAGTAGACACCCAGTAGTATATAAGGATAGCAACACACCACTGTATCCTTAGCTTAGTGTTATACACTGTTCTGTCTAAATATCCAGTTCGCCTGAAAGGGCTTCAGAGATATATTCAGCCCGCCTCTAAGTCAAGTAGTAAGACACTTGGACCAAGTCTGTATAGACATCCTAGTGATCCCAATCTTGCGGCTCAAGAGCGGACCCCTAACCTGGGTAACATTGCCAGTTCAACCATGCATAGGGTGTTTGTGCCCTAGCATATGCCTAATAGTGTCTAAACTCATGTGAGGGATAGTCTTTATGACAGAACTCAGTAAAGGGCAGGCATTTCAGGCAACTACTAGGGGATTCCGGGCTGTACATAGCTTGCCAAACCAACCCAGGTCACAATCAGGGAGGGCACTGCATGAGATAAATTGAACTCAGAGACCGGGAGTGAGCCAAACCAGCTCGCAAGAACTTTAGAATATTCCAGAGACATGAAATGAGGTTATGCAGACAGGCAAAACCCTTAGAAACAGAGCATGGACAATGGAACAAGTTTCCTAACATTGGAATGGCACCCCTGAGCATCAGAATATTCCAAATGGATTATTGTGCACTAATTAGGTGTACTTTGTGGGTCCACAATGCTACAGAATTGCTCCCCTGAGGAAGAGTTCAGCAGGCATGGAACAATGGAAACCATCTCCAAGACACAATCAGCATTTTGATCTGAGAGCTCAAGCATATGTCATTGAACATCTGCATTCCTGATGACCTAGTAGCAATGGTTGAACTGCTGTTGACTTGAGAACATATTCTGAGCACCTCGGACACCTGCAGTAATGCAGAAGAACATTCTAAAATATTCTTTTCATTTGTTTTACATCAGACCAAATTTCCTGTATTTCATATCTCTCTGTTTCGTCTATTTTAGTTTTGTATCTCTCTCAATATAAAAATATGGCTGCTGGCCTCTGAGAAGAGCAAGAAGGGCTTCACCCCAACTTCTCAGCAGAGTACTTCGCAGCTGTGATCAAGAACAGTTTAGATCTATTTTGTGTGAATTGTTTAAGTGAAACTAGTCTTCAGGAGAGTTCAGAAAGAGTTATTGAAAGGAGAATCACCCTGAGTTCGCTTTTGTGTGATTTCCTAGAGCCTAGAGAACAAAGGGATTTGGACTTGAGATTTCTTCGAGTTCAATTCTAAATCAGAGACAGAACAGACTAAGCCAAGTGGGTCTTGAGCTTGAGTCTGTTCCCCGGAGTCCAGAGGAGTTGTAATCAAGTGGGTCTTGTATTACACTCAAGTTTTTTTTTTTTTTTTTTTTAACTCAACAATTTATTACCCGGTGTGTGATAGCAGTCCGGGAGCAGCTGTATCTACACAGAACAGGCAACTACCTTAAATAAAGACAAAGTTCACAGAGGGACCCCGAAGGGGTCCCAACAGCCATTGCTGTATTGAGTGAGGCCATCAAGTGACTGTGTAAACTAAGCAAAGAAAGGTGGAGACCAGGCCAGGCATGAGCCTAGACACCCAAGCCCCACCCGGAGTGCACAAAAGAGTAGTGGAATTTGCCCATAAGGCAGCGGGACAAAGCACTGGGCAGGGGGCCCCAGGGAGAAGGAAAAAGAACCCAAGCCAGAGAGTATGTAAAGTAAATGAGAAAACCTACTAAGAGGAGACTGAGGTTGAGGTACAAGATCCCAAAGTCTTGCTCTTGCAGGCAGAGGAACCGACACTGGTCTTGCGGCCAGCATCTGCGGTGTGGCCATCAGTGGCATAGTGGGCCTTGATCCAATCAGCCTGGAAGCAGTGATACCAGAAGGGGCATTTCTGGCCGTTGGCAGCATGTGACTTGCTGCAGTTGATACATTTGCCCATGTGGGGGCAGGGTTGGTCTAGGGGGGTGGCAGGGACAGGGGGCTTTGCTTTGGGGTGACCTTTGCAACAGCTGGTGGAAGAGCGGTGTTTAGCCTCAGTGTGAGGTTCAGAGCAGATAGGGCAGCGAGGGGAGCATACCCAGCAAGAGTGGATAGAGTGGCCCCAACACCAACAGCGGGAGCATCAGGGAGTGCCTGGGTTGGCACGGGCGGCATGAATGAAGCAGGCAGATCTGGCCAGGGGAATAGAGTGTCTGATCACTGCCTTTGCGTGGGAGCCGGATTGGGAATCATGGATGTCAAACCAGGCGGTTGCTGTGGTCGACTTGGCAGAGTTACGGACCACCCAAGGGGGGCCTGCAAGAGGGAGGGAGAGGGCAAGAGGTGAGCGGCTAAGAGCTTGCGCCACCTCGGCAGAGGTAACTCGGTCAGCAGTACCGGGATGACAGAGGGGAACGTCAATGAGCTTGAGGTAGGATTGCAACATTGGGAGAGTGGCTGGGACTGGGGGAGCCTTGAGGTCCTTGCCTATGGCAGTGCCAATAGTTGTCAGTTCAGTGGCAGATGCAACAGCAGATGTGGAGAGGGATAGGCCCCCAGAGGTAGGGCGCACTGATTCCACCCGAAGGGCGGAGCCCGAGGCCGACAGAGCCAAATTGGCAACATGAGAAATGTTACCCGGGTTAGGGGTCCGCTCTTGAGTTGCAAGGTTGGGATCACAAGGATGTCTATACAGACTTGGTCCAAGTGTCTTACTACTTGACTTAGAGGCGGGCTGGATAAATCTCTGAAGCCCTTTCAGGCGAACTGGGGATTTAGGCAGAACAGTGTATAACACTAAGCTAAAGGTACAGGTGGTTGTAGCTAGGTTTATATACATATTGGTTGTCTGCTATTTATAAGTACCCTGGGTAAGTACTTATCAAGGCGAGTCATAAGAAGGTGGACCCAGGTAAGAGAAGGCTTCCTGTGTGAAATAGAAGTTGTGTGTGAGAGAAAGGAAGCGTGAGTGTGAGAGTGTCAGTATTAAAGGGAAAAAGAAGTATGCTACTGTCCATCAGGAAGGTGGCTAAGACCTATGTATAGTCCTTCTTAGGGTTCTGATAACAAGAAATGTGAGGGAGAGATGCCTTAGAGAGGGTGTCTGAGCTGGGGATTAAAACCTGGCGCCTTGAGGGGCCAGCAACAGTGCAAGAGCGCTTGGCCTTAGAGGCCGGGGTGCCAAAAACGGCCTTTTGGACAGCAATAATGCGGTCTGTGGGGAGTGTGGGGAATGCCTTGGCCACATGGACCAAGGTGGGCGCTGCCTTGAGGGCGCCGGCATAGGAAAGGGGGGGGAATGCCACGCCGGGTGGGGTAGACCGAGGGCGCCAGGGAGAGCACGCAGGGCGAGGGGGAGGGGGAATTGCAGCAGCAGCACCAGCAACTGGAGCTGGTCTCACAGCAGTAGACTCCTGCACGACCGGTCCTGAAGCTGGCCCAGCAGGGGCAGTGTTAGTGGGGACAGTGGATCTGCTTACCTCAGCGGTTCCACAGAACAGGCATGTGGCGTCCACATGTTGGGGGGGGGAGGGAGCCGGAGCCCAGTGCGCCGCATAACAATGGAAGTACTTGCAGAAGGTGATTTTCTGGTCTTGAGAGGTGACCGGGATTTGAGACCATTCAGAAGCCAGGATGGCATCCAACAGTTTGTAGGCCCCTTCAGCAAGGGCAAGGGCAGAGCTGAGGTCCTTGGGTGCAGAGGCCAGCAGAGGAGCAAGGCAGGGGAGGGCTGTGCCCACCAGCCAGGAGCCGTAGTCAAGAGCAGGTTCCCGTTGACCAATAGGAGTTTTCCTGGAGGGGGGAAAGGAGGATTTGGCGGCAAGGGGAGTTGGATCGCCTGGGGGAGGAGATAGTGTGGACCTGTACGAAAGGGCCAGGGAAGCCTCAAAGCGTAAATGCTTTGCGGCAACATTGGCCAGTGCCTCGTCGACAGAGTCAGCAGGGGCAGGGGCCGGGGAGGGGGAGGGGGGGGGAGGATGTACCAAATGCCCCTGGGGCGAAAACACGTGCTGCAGTGGGCAACCTATCTGAGGCCGTCCGCGCATTGGACTTAGGAGGCATATGTAGAGACAAACTAGAGACAGAGCTAGAACACCTAACTATGACACACTAACTAGCCAGAGACCGATTCAAAAACCGGTGGTGGTGGTAAGAAGTCAAGAAGGGATTGTATTACACTCAAGTTAGAGATCAGATTGTGTACAGTTATCCAGGACTATCTTAGTCAATAACTGTGTCATTTTGGAGCTCTATAAAATCGGTTTCTTTGATTCTGTCTGTCAGATCTGCATCCCCTTGAACTTGCTTTGGCAAACAATTACTCTTTGACATCTCCTACCCCATACCTTTGCCCTAAGCTCTCACATGAGTTTAGTGATTGTGTTTGAATTTTGAGTTTGAGTGTTGGGTTTAGTGTGAAAGCTTCCCATCCTTGTCCCCTCAGGGTTGTGCTTCCCCACCCTTGCCATCAAGTCCGTTTTCCAGTGTTTCACCATTGCTGGTGCTGGGGCTACACTCTCCACTCTTGCCGGGTGTGCTCTGTGCACTGCCCTATCTGTTCTGAACCGCATTCTGAAACCAAGCACCAGTCTTCAGCTGGTTGTTGCAAAGGCCATCCAAAGGCCAGACCCCCTGTCCCTGCCACCCCCACAGACTCCCCCTGCCCCCACATGGGCAAGTGTGTTAACTGCGGCAAGTCACACGCTGCCAACAGCCTGAAGTGTCCCTTCTGGTGCCACCATTTCCAACTGGACTGGATTAAAGCCTGGTATGCGGCTGGCGGCCACACTGCAGAGGCTGGTTGCAAGACCAGCATTGGTTCTTCTGCCCAGAAGGACAAGGGGAAGCTAGCAGCCTCAGCCCCTCCCCTGTCCACATAGGCCTTCTCGTTTCTTTTTACATGTAGGTTTTGGGATCTTTTTCTCAGCACTTTGGGTTCTTTTTCTTTCTCCCTGGGGCCTTCTGCCCAGCACTTTGTCCTGCCTGCTATTGAGGCCCCCCCATGTTATGCCTCTCTTTGGTTCCTTTCTGGTTGGGTTTGGGTGTCTAGGTGCTCACCTGGCTCAGTCCCGACCTGCTTATCATTTCACAGTCACTTGACAGCCATGCTCAGTACAACGGACATTGTTGGGCCCCCTTTGGGGGCCCTTCTGTGAACTTGTTTTGTATTTAAGCAGTCTATTACTTGAGCTTCAATGTAGTAGATACACTGCCACGGACTGCTATTGCACACTGCATAATAAATTGTTGAGAACAAAAAAAAAAAAAAAGATATATCAAACACATGCTAATTTGGTTGAAGGAACAACAAAGCCCTTACCAAAGCTGAAGCAGAGACTTCTGTCATGGACAGAAGTATCTGAGCTTTACATGGAAGTTTTAGGAGTGGATTGTCCATGCCTGTCCAACCTAACAGATGCAATATCTTTGGTTGAATGTCAGTATCTGATTGCATGTTCACAGGACATATGCAGGCCAGGCTCATGGGTCTTTTATGAGTTCTCTCATGATCCTGTGAGTCCTCCAGTGGTTTATGCTGGCTGAATGTCTTGTATCATCTCCTCAAATCCAACCCAAACCAGTAATGCCATCATTCACCACTTTGAGATTGCACCAAGGAAGCATCCAGACACTTCTTGTCCTCTAACCACCACCATCGAATCGCTCTTGCGTTCTTTAGTGCTGGTCTCTGAGTGATAAATGAGCAATATGAACTCTGGAATCATGGCTCCAACTCCAACGAACCCCATTGTCACCACCCTGACGGCATTAGCCCAAAACTCGAGCTCATCGCCCATCACGGCGTCGAGCCCTCATAACTTCAATCTTGCCTCTTCCGCCAAGGCTTTTCAACTTTCCTCTTGTTCTGCTTTGAGAGCCTCTCAGACCGGGTCCCGAGTCTGTGCTAAGCCTAATGACAGCGATGAAGAGTTTTCCGACTCTGATGAATCGACGCACACCTTGGAGGCCCTAGACCCCACTGTACAAGTCCAGGATGTCCTGCCCACCTCCTGCGACCTTGACCCCCCCCCACAACCAGAAATCCCCCCCGCCCGATGGTCTGACAGACCAGAGGATGAGGAACTACCTGATCTATCCGCACTCTCCCCGTACGAGCGCATCCTGGCCGACGCTGCTGAAGCCAACGCTAACCTGAACATGGTGATGGACTGGCTGGCCTCACTATCTCACTCGGAAGTAGTCGACAACAACCACCCCATCATACTCCCAGGTCTCGTCGACCTCATCAACGTAGTATTTTCATCCTTTAAACTACGCAATATGGTTTGCTCCCGTGGCAACTTTAGCATGGTAGAATGGTTACACCATACAGTGCAATCCGAGCTCTACGTTAAGGTAAAGCCCCCCTCCCCCGCCCCATACTCCTCATTCCCACCTCTGGGCCCAGCTGCCCCGGCTGCACCGTCAGCCCTCCTCCCCCCTTCCTCCCCCCCTCCTGCCCCATCCCCCGATGTGGACATGAGGCCTCCCTCCCCCTTGCCTGCCAGAATTAATAAAGGTAAGCGCTCTGCCAGGCCCGGATCAGGGGCTGCAATGACTGGGATTATCCTGTCATTATCCGATCAAGGGTCTAACCCTGTTCGGCTCCCCAAGTCCGGGTCTGGCACCCGATCTGCTTCCATCCGCCCTGGATCTGGATCCGTCCAGGGACCCAACCCTGGATCAGTTGCTGGCCCTATACCTGTCCGTTCTGCTGGTTCTGGTCCAGCATCTTCTGTGGTCCCCCCCCCCCCCCCCCCCCCTTCCGTCAACTTGCGGACCAAGCCCAACCGGCGCTCCGCTGCCCCCTCCCCCACGCCCGGCCGCACATGGGCCAATGTCACGGCTACCTCGCCTGCTTCCCCCTCCACCGGTTGGACCGGCTGTCTCATTGTGCTGTCCCGCGCCTTCCCTGACGCCTCCACCAATGAACTGGAGCGCATGGCACATGCCAAGGGCGTCTCCCCGCCCTCCGCCAACTCCAAAAACACGCCCGGCTTGGCCCTAGTCAAGCCCCGCCCCAAGTTCACATCCACCACCAAGGGACCGACCTGTCGTGAGGTCATCCTTGCCCTCCCCACCCCTCCCCCTAACATCCTCGATCTCCCAGGGATTGTGGACTCTGCTAACCGGGGTCTTGCCACCTCGTCATCCTCATGCCGTGTCTTGTCCATCTCCCATGACAAGACCGCTGCCTGCCTTCTCTGCCAGGATGTCCCTTCTAATGAGGATGTCCACACTATCTGCCAATGGGCGTCCAAAGTCGTGGATGGAGGCATCTCTGCAGCAGGCAAAGCCCGCTCCAAGTCCTACCTCAAGGTCCTAGACGTCCCCTGCCCTAACGGCCCTGCCTCTTATCCCGAGGTACGACGCCTTGTCTGTGAGGCTCTCTCCCGCTCCCCCTTGGCACCCACTTCCAGCTCATTTCACCTCCCCGCCCCTCCCGCAACAACCGTGGCGCTGACACCGCCACTGTCTGGTTTGAAATCTGGGATTCCCAGAAAGGTACTGCCGCCGATGAGGTAGCTAACTGATCCGTACCCATTCTGGGCAATATCTGTCGCATTCGGAAGGCAACAGCTCGCCCCGGAGTACCCCTCTGTTCCAGGTGCTGGACCTGGGGACACACCGTCCATGTCTGCAGGCACTTTAACATTACCTGCCCAATCTGCAGAGGCCCTCACAAAGAGGAGAACCACTGCTCCCATGCTACCTGCTGCCAAGGCAAGCCCAAGGCCAACCCCCCAGTCCCAGCCACCCCCCGCGACCAACCCTGCCCCCACGGTGCCAAGTGCAAAAACTGCGATGGCCCCCACCCTGCCAATAGTGATAAGTGCCCTTTCTGGCACCACCGCTTCGAACCCAAGTGGATCGAAGGCTGCATCAACCGACAAGCCCTCCTGAGGGAAACCATCCACGCTGAAGCCGCGGCCGCCTCCGCTGCCCCCCCTAATGTCTGTACATGATCTGTCAGACACTGTCCCCTTACCCTTCCCCGACGCGCCTTTTGCCCGCCCGTTTCTCCGCTCTCCCACTCCTGATTGGGTCGTACCCCCTTCCACTTCCCCTTTCCCCTTCTTGGAGTGCCCTACTGGTAGGACGCCTTCGGCCAACTCTCTCTCGGTGGTCTCCCAAAACGTAGCCCGCAATTATTCTCTTCTGGAAACTCTCCTGGTTGCTCTGTCTGCTCTGGCTGTGGACTTGATCTTTGTACAAGAACCCCCATGGAAAATCATCAGGTATGTCCTTTCCGCTACTGACAAACAAGGTGCCCCCGTTATTGGTGGCCCCCTCCACCCTGACTGGGACTGTCTTGTCTCGCCTGGTGACAAAAATGATCCCGGCTCCCCCTCCTGCCCTCGGTCAATGGTATTTGTACACAAATCCCTCCGCCCCCTCCGCCCCTCCCTCCGCCGTGACCTTGCCCCACACCGGGACATCTCATGGCTGTCCCTCTTTTTCCCCACCGGTCCTGTGCACCTGGTAGGGATCTACAATGATGCACAGGACTCTGCACTATCATTCCTGACCAACATGCTATCTCTGTCCTCCCACTCCTGCCTCTGCATGGTAGGTGACTTCAACATCAGATCGAACGAATGGGACCCCTCCTACCCCACACACCCCGCTAGAGCCTCACGACTTCTCAATGTGGCCGAGTCGCTATCGCTGCTCTGAGCCCTACCAGTCTCTCCCCAGCCCACGTTCTACCCCAGGGATCAGAACAAATCCTCAACTGTCATCGACTCAGCTTTCTTTCACAACGGACTGCCCCTCTCGGGCTACCACATCCTACCAAACCTCAGATTGCCCTCGGACCATGCCCCCCTGGCATTCACACTCCCCATCCCCTCCAAAATCCCCTTTGTCCGAAAAACCGTGATAAAGATCGACTCTGAGGAAGAAGCCACCTTCCTTGATGCAGTCTCACACAGTTTGGGCTCCCTTCCCTCCTCCCACCCTCTCTCCTCTGCTTCAGATGTGGAAGCCTTTGCTTCTGCACTCATGGCCGTAGTCTCTACCGCTTGGAATGCAAACTCTAAAACTTCCCTGGTCTGCCACCGCTCAAAACCCTGGTGGAGCCAAGAATGTTCTTCCCTACTGGACTCGTACCGGTCTTCCCCCTCCAAGGTATCCTGGAACTCATTCCACTCAGGCTGTCGCATGGCCAAGAGGTCCTACTATGACACCCTGTCCAAAGACATAGCGGCCACAAACAAGAGGCCCTGGGACTTAATGTCTTGGGTGGGCCCCCGCTCCCTGCCGGCTATTGACGCCGTAGTCGACCCAAGGACCTCCAAGCCTTGCATCACCCAGGAAGAACTATTTGATGCGTTGGGGTCTCACTTCTTCAACGCCAAGGACCACACAACAAACCTCTCCGGCCTCGACTACCTCCCCAAACAGACCACCCGCAAATGGGTCCCCTTCACCCCACCTGAGCTGGATGACGCCCTTGCAGGCACCTCCAACCGCTCCGCTGCCGGCCCCGACCACCTCACCTGGCGCCACATCAAACGACTCACATCCCACCCCCCATGTCACTCAGCCCTCCTAGCATTCGCCAACGCCTGTGTTGAGTACGGACACTGGCCCGCGTACTTCAAGGACTCAACCACCATCGTTATCCCCAAACCTAACAAACTCTCTCACACCAAACCTGGGGACTTTCACCCCATCACACTCCTTAACACCATGGGCAAGCTATTCGAGAAAATGCTGGCCACTCGACTCCAATTTGCGGCTGTCCGCCACGCACTCGTTCACCCCCGCCAACTCGGTGGGATAGCCAGTCGATCCACCGAGGATGCCGGTCTCTACCTCTCCCACCTGGTTCATGCTGGATGGGCCAAAAACATGGTCACCGGGGTTATCGCCTTCGATGTTGCCCAGTTCTTCCCCTCCCTCCACCACTCCACCCTTGTTGCCATCCTACGACACCAGGGTTTCCCCCCCCAGGTCCTTGCCTTCTTTGAATCTTACCTCGTTGGCCGCACCACCTCTCTCTCCTGGGGCGCCAACATCACCTCTAACCCCCTGGACTGTTCTGTAGGAGTTGTCCAAGGGTCCGCCCTCTCCCCGGTGCTCTCTTCCCTATTCCTAGCCCCGGTCCTCTACATTGCAGAACATCTGTTCTCCCTTGACCCCCTCCTCAGAAACGTTGACCTCTTGTCCTATGTAGACGATGGCCTCCTAGTCTCTCGGGGCAAACAGTGGGAGGACGTGACTCCCCCCCTGATTAAAGCATACGGAATTGTCTTCCAGCTCCTATCTGACTTCGGGCTAGTCCTTGAACACTCCAAGACTGAAGCCTTTTTCTTCTCAAGGAGACACAACGAAACCTTCCCCTCAATGGACCTGGGATACGCCCCCTTCACTGGCAACACTCCCCTTCTCCCTTCCCCCGTCTGGCGGTACTTAGGTTTCTGGTTTGACCCACGCCTCTCCTTCAAGGACCATGTAGCTTTCTATGCCAACAAGTCCTTCTCTCTACTAGGCGCAATGCGCTTACTTGGAAACTCATCCCGGGGACTTACCCCCTCACACAAGCGCCTCCTCTACCGCTCATGTGTTATCCCCTTGATGACATATGGTTCCTCCCTCTGGTTCCACGATGCAGCACGCATCAAGGGACTTCTCAAGCAACTCAGGGCCTCGCAACGACGTGCCGCCTTGTGGATCACAGGGGCCTTCCACACCTCCCCATCCCAAGGAGTCGAAGCCATTGCAGGCCTACTGCCCATCCACCTCCACCTGAGGAAACTTCAGACCCGGAGCGCTATGCGGATAGCATCTCTCCCCCACACTCATGGGATCAACTCCCTCCTCACCAACACGTTGTGATGGTATGGGTGGGGTAGGTGTGTAATGTGTGGCTCGGAATACCACTACCTAAGTCAACCAATACCTCGAAATGGGATTCTGGGGCGTCGGAGACAGTTCTCGAACAGAGGGATTCAACTTTATAAAGAGGATTTTGGGGGAATCGGAATATAAAATGGGTTTTCTCGAAAATATACCCAAGGGCACCAAGTGTACTCTGTGGGTGGTTTCTGGGGTAGTAGTGACAAGTCTCCACTTGTAGCTACTGTCTCTGGCTCTCAATATCTCTAATCTCGAAACCTGGGGGAATCTGCACTACCCCACTAAGTCTCTCTCTGTGTCTCTAGGCCTAAGGGGAATCTAAACTACCCCTGAGCCTCAATATCTCTCTGTGAGTCTCCCGGACTCAAACAATAGTCTCAACAAGCTCTCTTGACGATCACAGTTCGTCTCTACTGTCTTCTGGGTGGTCTAGGACCGAAGCTCTCACTTAATTTGCCTTAATACACACAATAGCACAAGATAATGAAATCGTTAATTCCCAAATCTCGTGGTCTCGAAGCTAGGGCAGCGAGTGCTTGCCTTTCACCTCTTCTCCACGCTGTATTTATACATTTTTGTAGCTAGGAAACAGCCTGAGTAAATAAGGAAATATTAGAGAGGGTAATACTAGTATACACAATCGGTCCGATATTCCCCTGCGTAATAACGCTTTTCCACCCGGTATTGGTCCTGGCTGCCTGTTGTAGACTCATTTCGAGTCATCGAGACGCTGCTGGCATCATTGCGTGGGTCATCTCGACGGTCTGTGGCTGTTTCAGCATGCCCGGGAAGGCTCTCTACCCATACACGCATGCTTTCTACCGCCGCGCGTCTACCCTATTGGTCTCCTCCCGACCCGGCATTTTGGTACACTGTTCATATACCCTTCTAGTATCTTGGACTGGCCGCGCGTCGCGCGGATAGTCCGAGATAGTCCAACTATTCCATCATTCGCCCTTTGATCCGCTACTGGACCCTGCAAGGCCTTTCAAGGTACTCGATCGGTCATTGAGATGCTATTGCACGTATTGTATTGCCATAGCTATCCCCTTGGAGCTGGCTGATAGGCTTACGCGTCCGTAGCTTAATAGGTTTTCGATTCGTTCCACTCCTCACTCGTCTCTATTGGTCCTCCTGACAATCGGCGGTCCTTCCGATCGTCGTATTGAGATCAGACAAGCTGACGCGGCCTCGGGTGTACATTCCTCGGCCGACGCTTGCTGTCTGTGTCTCTCGGGTAATAGCCGTAGTCTCCCTCTTCTCGATAGAACATCATCCCTGCCCCTAATATAGCAGTCGGTACATTGTTTCTTAGTACATTGTATGCCATTTATTCGGGTGAGGGACCCTGTTCATTATTAATCGAGGTATCTCGAAATTCCGTCTACCAAGTGTCTCGATGCCGGTCACACGATCTTCTCAAAGGTTTCAATCAGCGCTAGGCTGCTACATGATGTCCCCCTTCGAGATAGTCGAGTTAGGGGCCCTCAGTCTTCTCAGGTCATCTCGATGGTCATTATATGGTTGTGAGCTCCTCCCTCGTGATCAGGGGGTTCTATTGACAACGTTCTCGATATCTGGTGCATCTCTGAGTGTGTACAACTGCGATGCCGCCCGTTGTACTCTTTGTCCACTCTCAAAGCCATACAGTAGCTATTTAGTAGCTACTGGCTGACTCCTGGGGTGCCTTGTAGCCTCATAGAGGTCCTTACATGACATACCAGTCGGGTTAGGGTCATTGTAGGGGTGTTATGGGTATATCGAGATGATTACATCGTAGCTATTGCTGGGCCATGGGTATATAGGGGTATAATGGCCTATTTTAGCAATGCTTCGATTTTCGGCGTAATAGCGTCCACCACCGAACGACACCCCCTCTCCCTCCCCTTCCTCACTGCCAGACAAAAACGCATATCTGGCTCCGCCCTCGCCTACATGGATGCAGCAATTCCCTCCATCATGGGCGACCCCATCCTCCGATCTCACCCCCTAGCCGAACCCGGCCTCCGCATCCTAGACAAATTTGCCAACCGACTCACCTTCCTCACTCCCCCCTCCCCTTGCTCCAGAAAGGACCTATCCTCCTGGCGCAATTCTGTTCTTGACTCAGCCCTCTCCCGTGCTCTCTTCTCTTCTAATACTCTTGTAATTGGTTTCGATTCATCTTCCCCTCCCTCACATCTCACTGGTTTCTCCTCCCGTGTCTCCTATGTTGCCTCTGTGGACAATGTAATTGTACGCTCGGACTCTGCTGACACCGGCTCCCTCACAGGTACTGACTCTGAACGACTGGCTTTCTCTTTCGCTCTCTCTTCCTTACTCCCTCTATTTAGTGATAGTATCTCTTCTCTTTTCATACTCACTGATTCCCCCTCAGCGGTGTGGGCTGCACTCTCCCCCTCCCCCTCCTCCAGTCAGCATACATCTCTCCAGGTCGCGTCCCTCCTCATCCCGTGGTTCCAAAACTCGGAGACGCACACCATCACCATTGCACACTCCTTGTCCCGATGGAAACTCTCTGTACATGGGCAAGCCCACGCCCTAGCTTCCGCGAAACCCCATCCACCCTTCTCGGCCTTGTCCCCTGTCTGGGCGTCGTCTATCCAGAAGTTAAGTACCAAACACATCATCCGAGAGTTGCAACTCGCCTCCTCTCCCCCATCCACCCTGGGATCGCAATTTATGCCCCTCTCACATAACGACGAGCCTATCTGCCCCTCCTACTTCAAGGACGGGTCTTTCATCTCCTCAGTGGCAAAAAAGCTTCCCTCGCTCACCGCCCAACTAACGCGATGCATCCTCAACCACGTGCCCACTGGCGAATATCGCTCATGGTTCTTCCCCAACGAGCCAACCTCCTGCCCCTGTGGTTTCCCCTTCCAATGTTGCGACCACATTCTTTGGTCCTGCCCCCTATACACTCGTCACTGGACTTGGACACAAGACAGCGGTGCCAATTACTACACAGACCTTGACGACCTCATCATCTTCCTCCAAAATAACCCCTTGGCCTTCTCCTTCCCCCCCGACCCGGGAGGCACTGCTGACAGACACTCTTCCCCACCCCCCCTACCCACCTAGCCCGCCCGCTGGTATGTACCTTTCTCCTTTTCTTCCACTCTCTAGTCCCCTAGTCAGTTTCTTTCCTACCACGGGCACTTGAAGCCCTCACTCAGTACATTGGACGATGTTGGACCCCTGCGGGGTCCATCTGTAGAACTCTCACATTGTAGTAGCTCCTTCTCCTGTAGTCGATAGCTGCCGCGGACTGCTACCATGCACCGCATTATAAATTGCTGATTTAAAAAAAAAAAAAAAAAAACCAAGGAAGCATCCTCAGCTGAATATGCCAGTCCTATTGAGGACTGAGGGTTTTCACCTGGTACCATGCACTGTATGTATTGTGAGGGGCAAATGCGCACCTACATGTTGCTGAGTGACATGCTTGGACCCTCGCGGCTGTTTCAGTACTTTTCATTCCTGTCTCATTTATTATTGATGATCTTCTATTGTAAACCTTTTTCTATTGTATCCATTTAGATAAATAGTACAACTGAGATACTCACACCTCAGTTCTCATGCAACAAGTATCTGAGGCTGTGAGTATTTCCATTACCTTAAATATCTTCATGTTAACTTACAAAAACCGTGTAGAACGTTACTCGTATTCTTATACACTGTGAGACCATGGGGGTGGGAAATTAATGCGTTTACATGTCAAAAGATTAAATTCCTGCGGTTAGGGGGTGAATAATAAGTGGATGAATTAGGGTGGGGAATTCATCCACTGAAATTCTATCCTAACCAGATTAAATCTCCATATCTATGTCATTTATATTATGCTAATCAGTTGGATGAAAATACATTAAATTACAGCATGAAATACACGTATTGTTTTCATTCCTCATTCATGTATGAAATTCAGGAGAGAGGAGGGGGAATTTGGAGAGTAATTTCCATCCATTTTTGGCATATGAATTTTGAGGAGGAGAGGGGGGAATTCGGGGGGTGAATTTCATTCAGTTCTAGTGTATGGATTTTGGGTGGGGGAGGGGGGAAATTGAAGGATGATTTTCATTCCTTATCAGTATATGGATTTCCATGTGGGAGAAGGGGGGAATTGGAGGGTGAATTTTCAATATACACCTGTATCAGCTAACCCTGTCATGTATACATGGACCGTCTTATAAGCTCTAAACATCCTAAATACCTGGTTATCCGGTCCCTAATCGAAGTCCCTGAAGAGAAAGCGAACTCCTCTAAAGTATCATCCAATAAAACAGCTAACTTTCAGTTCCACTTATTCCCTGCAAACCTGGATGTTCCTTCAATCAACTCAACCCGCGTCCCTCCCTGCACCTTCCCTTCCCTCCCCTCCTCTCTGATGTCTCTCCCCTCCTTGCCTTCCCTCACCTTGTCCTTCCGTTCTGTACGCCCCTCTCTCATATCTTCACCATCCTCTTCGCCTTCGCCTTCTACATTGACCTTACCTTTGCTATCCCCTTCCCCCTGTCCCTCTGTACCCCTCCTATATCCCAGCCCTGCAAGTGGTTGCTGCCCGTCTTGCACTTCATCATAGCCCTTCCTCCCTTGTAAAATCCTGTCGAATGGACCTCATCTCCACAACCAAATCCCGTTTGTGACAAGTCTTTGCAGAGCTTTTACAGCGTGTCATGAAGACTCAACCGCACAGAAACTCCCCTTTCATTGCCTTTTCCCTGCTCCACGACCCTTCAAGATGATAATGATGCTGAGTTTCTTCCTCAAGCAACATCCTGGCATGATAAAACATGCTCATGGTGTGCTCCCGAGTGGCTGCGCCCCGGAGCTCATGCGAGACTTGTGTGAATATAGCTAGGTGTGCTTGAGGAAGGTGGATGCCCAGCTTCAAGGACAAATGTAGTGGCTTCTCTCGAAACATTGCTGGTATCGGCAAGTTGTGAATGGCGAGTAGAATGGGATCACCGATCCAGGCAAATTGTGAAAGGAGATGGAGAGTGCAAGAGTACACGACCAGGGTAGACCGAGTCGAGGATGAGCAAAACAGCCTGCTGAAGATTCATGATGGCCTCTTCGATATCGGTGGGGATGCCTGTGTGCTCAAACCACTGGAAAGAAATCCTGAGGCCATTGAGGTGCACTGGTTCGATAGCGTGCCCATCGGGGCCGAGCAAAACGGCCTGCCGAAGATTCTTAATTGCCTCTTCGATGTCGCTGGGGACTCCTGTATGCTCAAACCAGCACAGAGTTCTGGTTAGCTTACAGTGATAGCATAAGGACATGTAGACATACCATCCACTCACGCTAGCTGCTCGGGCCCGCGAGACAAGCTATACTGACTCTGAGGGTTTCTAAATAGCTAGCATCGGTTTATTTTCTTATACAAAGTCAATGTATGAATCTATCTGTAGGAACAATAATCAGATAATTGTTTTTCGGCAAGAAATAGAAAGCTGTACGAACCTAGGACTTTTGAATATAGTGTAGGGCATAGACTCGCTCCCCCTGATCAGTGGCGACCATACCGCCAACACAGTATTGTTTCTTCTGTCAGGAGGGTTTAGCGGCTGTAGGCCTTCACAGGTATGAGTGGCTTACCTCTTTCTTCTGTCCCCGTCGCCCTGGGACTGCCAGTACTCTGTAGTAATACCAGAGGAACCTAGCACTCCTCCAGTCGTTGTTGTTGTCCGTGACCTCAACTCGGTCTCCGCTCTGGGAACTGTGTGTAAACGTATGCCAAGGTGAAATATCTAAGAGGGACTTACCTTGAACGGTCTGGGGTGGCGTTCAATTGGTATGGATGGCATGTGGTTGAGTGAAGGATGGGAAGAGGTAGCGAGGAAGGTATATATCACGTTCTGCTTGTATGTGCTTGCTTGGAAGCACATGCCTCGGCCTCAGGCCTTTTTACCTTGTGGCCCGTTTCCTCCCCCTCTCCCCCCGCCAAGCCTGCTCAAAATCTCTCCTACCGGTGCGTTCCCTCCCCTGCCTTCGCGCACACCATCGCTGACATCCACCAGGAACGTACTGGAGCTCAAGGAGATCCAGCACCCCCTGCTGCATGCATAGGAGCCCACGGATCTCATCTCAGGCAGACTCACAATGCAGACTTGCATCACCCTACCTCTCCAATGCTCCCATAGCTCTGCCGTCTCTCCTCCCAGACACCGATGGCATGCCCCCCCTCCTTCCTCCCTGACGGCTGCTCCCGCTCCCACTGTCTCGTTGCTCAAGTCTATGGTGAACTTTCCGGTTGTAATGGCGCCTATGGGACCAATGATTTGGTAGGGAGGGTGCGATGAGGGATGAGGGTGATGATTTGGAAATTCACGTACCAAGGGTGAGTCAAGGACGAATATCTTCCTCTTTGATGTTTACATGTATTCTGGAGGGTCACCCATTCCTCCACCTCGGCGCTCTCCACGCTGACCTCGTTCTCCCAGGTGAACCCTCTGCCTTGGCATTCATTCTTCTGCTGCTGACTCTCTAATGGAATGACACCCGTGTTTTTGCAGTTGGGCGCCATCTCCTACGCGTGCAAACACACCCTCTGCCTCAGACACGGGCTCTTCCTCCTTCAATCGGAACTTGGAACTCTCTCCTTACCTTGGACGGCTTAGCATGGTTTTGGCTGGTGTTCTTGGCACTTTGGGTGCCATGGTGGACGGGCGGTGAGGTGTAGGGCGGAGGGAGGTTGAGGGATGGGGTGGTGGGGTAAGTGCCCTCTCTGGCTACCTTCGCCAATGATCACTACAGAGTTTGTCCAAGAGAATATTCGCTCCCAAGATCCCGCTCAATGCCCGCTTGAGCAGCCCACGTTCAGCCAGAGGTTGGATGAGTCCCCCTAATATTGGATGTGACAACGCTCCATCCTTGGGGGTTTATTTACTGTATGGACCTAGAAACTCAATTCCTTACACGTATTCCAGAATACATTGCTTACCCTGCCTATATCTTCAGTCCGATGACCCAGGAAGAGGATCGCGTATAAACCATTGTTGGTTACCTCCTCGGTGGAGCTACCTTTGCTGACAGATATGTCAAGATGATAGATGACTTATGGACGGTTACTATGAGGAAAAACTCCTTGCTGAAATCACAGCCAAATGTCTCCAAGCAGGCGACCTTGTCAGCGAAATACTGGATCCCAATGCTCTCGCCCATGCATGACCCAATCCTAAGTTCCTTACCGATACTACTTCTTGCGATATTGATGTCACGGGGGGCGGAAGTGGCATCTGCTGTGTTGGTGGAGCAATCGCGATATTCAATGGGAGCAGCTGGGAGCAGTTCTGTGACGGACTACTGGATATCCAGTAGTGGTGAGGATAGTTTGTTGAGCAGGATGGTGCAACAGAGGGGAGTTGGGTTTAGATGATGGTTACCGACGAGGAGTGGCCAAGATTGAGAGAGTGTAGAGAGAAGGAGGGAAGGCTAGGCTGGCCACTGAGGGGGTTGTCATTGGTGATTGGGGGAGCGCATTGGAGAGACTTGATAGTCTCGTGGATGACTTGAAAGACGAGGGGTGTGCAGGTAAGACGACGAAGTGGCAGCTACAGGAAGTAAGCGGAGTGCAGAAGTGAGGGTGCCCTCGGAGTCTGCGAGCCTCATTCACACTTAGCATTCTGTAAGTGTGACCTACCTCTGACGCACACCTATCCCTGACGAGGCCAGTGTCCTGACCAAAAGGACATACAACCAACTCAAGCAAGACAGCAAGCAATCTCCAAATTTTCCAAGTGCAGCGTTCTTCGGCAGGAGGTATACCTCTGAAGCGATATGTGCTCTCGAGGCGTCTGGCATTCTTCGATGCTAAGTCTTGTCAGCGTGTGCCGGAGCCATCTAGGAGGGTCGAGAAAGTCGAGCAGCTCTCGTTGGCAATCTCTATATCATTTTTTGGTTACGAACTGTGTATCTGCACCAACAATTGACTCCGGTCGACAATAGCCCATCTATTGCCATCTCGAATCCGCCCAACAACACATTTGACCTGGTTAAGATCAACAATTTCTGTTTTCTGCTTAAGAACTTGGTAGTAATTGATATTGTAAGGCCGAGTAACTCGATGAATAACCTTGGCCTCTTTGATAGCGGTGTAAATGAACGAATTGGCTTCAATCCTATGTTCAGGTGAGGGAGGAACATTGACAATGATAATGTGAAGGAGTTCCCCGAAAAAGGATTGCAATTGGAATACTGGAGTCCGTTTGGGTTGGTGAGCGTATTTATCGACTTCAAGCTCATACTGAAACAAGAGTAAGTCAGAATACTTTAGTTGCACAGTCAAATGAATGTACATACACGGACAAATGACATGTCCCGACTATCGGGCCTGAGCGAAATAAGCTCCGAAGCATGCATTGTATCCCCACCATCAGTTCGGCAGGCTCGACCATACTGAGTAAATTGAGTGTTCTCCGGTATAAGCTTGGATATAACTGTTGTGGGCTGTCTAAGGCGAGTTGATAGCGTTGCTAAAATCGACCTCCACAGGAAGGAAGGAAGGCTCGTCTTGGTCTTGACAGGTGGCATCAAAATGTACAATGGGTCTGGTGTGCAATAAGTATGTCAAAATTATTGAGATCACAAACAACTCACACAGGGGAAGTTTGAAGTCACGGTCGCGGGAAGGTGGCTGGGGGCGAAGCGCTTCATGAAGGTTATAGAGTAGCGCAATTTGGGTCAAGTGTGCTTGAGAGGTGACGAACTTATTGATGCTCGCATAGGGATACCAACGGCTTTTGATGTTACGAAGGAGATCGCCGCAATAGCGTTCCATCGGAAAGGCCCAGTAAGCCCAGACTGGGCCAAGGGCTCTGATGCTTGGCGCAATATGCAGCAGTGCATGGATAGTGACCGGACAACATGATGCTTGGGCAGGATCATGTTTATAGTACAATCTGTCAATGTATCAACACAAGTCTAGCACAATATGGAATACTTACAATTCATAATCCTTGACCCACTGCTGAAAGCCTGTGTCGATTTCGTGGAGCTCATCTGATGTAATTTCGAGGTCGAAGCAAAGGGTAAGGAGCCAAACCAATTTGACAAAGTGATCGTAGTATTGCTTGCAGTTAAATTTACCTTGAAAGAGGACCGGAGCAAGATATAGTGTCCACACTGAGTACATTTCAGCTGTCATTTGTGCCTTTTCTGACGCTATATTGGGAACCCTGGACCCGAATGCAGCAGGGACAGTCTTCCCTGCAGCGGCAGTTGCCACTCCAATTGCTTCAAATACCGTTTTCCCCAAAAGATAGTCTTCGTCATCATGATCGAGGTCTTTAAATGATCCAGTCCAAAAAAGTATCAAGTTGGGGATGAGATTGGACCAGACGAGGTGCATGAAGTTGTACGGGAATGATATGGGGAAAGAGAGCGACCCTAAAGTGCTAAGCAGCGGAATACCCTTGATACCATAGCTGGCTGCAAGCTGATCCGACATCGCATCGTTTGGGGCGAATTGAACCTCCCTGGCCTGTTGCATGAAGGTGTCGTGGTCTCGAAGAGGGAGCATAGATGGGTCATATTGATCTTGTGGGCCTGGGAACCCATCACGGCGTAAGGGAACATAATGTATCATTGAACGAGATGAGGGTGTACGAATTCCTTTGATCTCACACATGCGGCATGGGGAAAGAGTGTTATGACCTTTCATACGCATGACCATCGAGATTGTGGGTATGTCGCCGAAGACTAGAATCAGATATGCATGAAGGGTAAAAACAACCTGGGTAATAGCATCAAAGGCAGAGACACCAACTGCAAGTTGGACAAGCTCCTGAACTAATGGCCATAGGAATGAATCCAGATCTCGAGGTTTCTTTGGCCCGGGAATCACTCCGATGGAAATGATATTCTTTTTCGAGAATCATTCTTCCGGAGGGAGGTTATAGTTGAGCAGAATAAGCGGCCACGCTGTCTTAGTACAATGCTTGAATGGCCCAAAACCATCCGTGGACAAACCAAGCGCAACATCGTGGGGATCGGAGAAGAAGAACGTAGGCAGCTCTTCACCTGCAATCGTGACAAATGATTCCCGGAGTGAGCGATAATGAGCTCCGTCAAATATATCAGTCGTTTTTCCCGGGTTGTGGTGATGATTGGACCGATACTGCATCTTCCTTGCATAAGAGGAGTTTGCAACCATTGCGCAGAGACGAGGAATGATGGGGAGGTACTCGAAATATGACTGAGGCTTTCCATCCGCTTTATAGCGTTCAGTCCCGCAGTGTGGACACCATAGTAGCATTTCGTATGGGCCAGTAAAACATATGCATGACGAAGGACAGCAGTCATAGCAGACAGACTGGAAGCCAGAGAGAAACTGTACACGAGTTGCTATGTTCTTTAATGTAGCCAGCAAAGCTTGAGGAAAAACAAAAGGCAGTTTATTGAATGCTTTGTCTGTGAGACCCTCTTCAAGTTTGAAAGTATATGCTCGCAGGAGCAACAGGTCACTTTCATCAATAAATTCACCCTCTAAAGCAATGTCAGGTTATTGGTAAAGGGATAAATCAAGTGGACGCACCGATTTTTGCAGCCTCTCTCAGAAATGCTTCACCAGCAAGATCCCACACCGAAAGCCCCTCTTGTCCTGGCTCTGATGCTACCCATCCTTCATTGTCTTCAGAGAAATCCCCCCCCTCAGATTCGTTGTCAAGATATCCTTCGTCCTCTGTAAGCCCATCCTCTTTGTCACTCTCCTCATCCTCATCAACCACAGCGCGGTTAGACCCCCACCACTCCCGGATAATTCGATCGGCGTGCTCTGCTATGCGACAGGAACGTCGAGATGCTGACAGACCATAGCTCTCAGTGTTGGCATCATTGCACTTGTCTGAGCACGTTCCACCAAACCCATCCTGGCCGAGCATCTGCAAAGGGTCTTCGAGAAGAGTCCCCAGTATGGGGTCATTGGGTTCTGCCGTAGGAAGAGCTGCTGCGGACCGCTGCATTGCGGAAGAAACCAGATAGAAGGTGGAATAAATAAGAGGAAGAAAATATTAGGAAAGGGACGGACTAATGGTCGACCAACCAAGATTTGTTTGGCAGAAGGTTGAGAGGACTTCTTCCGTCGGGTCTTGGTCCGCTTGCAATCCAGTTTCGGTTCCTGGTTCTGTGGAAGGATGCCCATCGAGGTGAAAAGCAACCGCCCCACTGCATCCTGATGCGACTTCTCAGTTCTTCTGGTAACAGTTTCCCCGCATCTGCAGGCACAGAGATGCTTTAAGTTGGACATAACTGAGAGGAGAAATGGAAATGCTCAGCTTTATATCTGGGGCGAGACTTAGCGTTATCATAGTGATCCGGATATTGAAGTCTGGACTGGCTAAGATCCGGACAAGTGGAATAGAGGGATCCATTAGAACCTGTTCGAAGATGCATCGGTATTAAATTTGGAACATGAGATATAAGAGTCACCTTGCTCAGGCCTAGTAGTGACTTTGAAGTATGGTAACACCTTGGGTGGAGATCTTAAGCAATGCAACAAAGCCAGGAAGATACTTCGATTGCATAGGACAAATAATAACAATAGGGAATGATACAGGACGAAGAATCAATGATATGCCCAACTCAAAGCATGGTAGGCATCAAGATAGCAAGCACTCAAGACAACTGGGGAAGGCGAGCAGGTATAATAGCAGCATGTCCAAAGAAGCGGAAGAAAGTATCAGTGTAAAAACGAGCTATGACGCCCTCCAACAGTGTCACCTCAGGCTCTGTATAGTTCCCAGTGGACATCGAGCCAGATTCAAGCAAGTCTGGTGGTTTCTTGCCGTTCCAGGCTTCCATTAAGAGCCGGAGTTTCAACAGGATGGGCAACCGGGTACGCCAATCATCGGAATATAGACCTCTCCTTGCATCTTCAGGATCTGCAACGATAAGTGATCCAACCTGGAGGCACTCTCGGATAGCCTCTTGACGAGTGGCTTTGTCTAGGTTGGCGGGCCCCGCATGCATGTCCAAAGCAAGAAGTTCAAAGCGAAAGTTCACCTTGGTAAGCCGCCACAGAATTTGCTTGGCCTTGACATCCTGAAGCGAGATCGGTGAGGTCATGTATGATCCGTCGTTGAGCTTGATACCCAAGTCATTGATCGCAGAGCCAAGAAGGCGGTGGGTGCGCTCCCGTGCAAGGGCCGATCTTGAGGTTGGATTTTTTGACGCAATATCACCAATGAGGACGTCACGCCACTCTTGATTTGACAGCGGCGGTGCCATGGAAGAAGAGAAGAGCCGATAGATACAAGCAGGTTCGATTGCTTGCCATGTCGCGAAATACCTTGCACGACGCATTTCATTTGCAGAGATGAAGATACCAGGCTCAGGGAATATGTATTTGCGATTGTGAGGTGACTGGAATCGAGGGTCCACCCAAGCTGGATTCCGGTCCACTGCTGCCAAGGCTGTGCTCCATGAATTTATAGGCACCGGAGCAATAGAGCTATTTTCAACTGGCTGGAACTTGTCACGGTTTGATCCATAGGGCTTCTTCTGCTGATCTGGAATGGAGTGAGGAATCAATAACAAAAGACAGTATGTAAACTTACGCTGTTTGCAGCTGCCTTTTGTCCTGTTTCTTTGAGAATGGCCCCATGACTTGGCCTCGGAGTGAATGGGCAGCGACTGGGTGCTAGGACCAGCAACGGGCGCATTGGCATAGGGCTGGGGGGCCGGGGCTGGTGGCAAGGGAACCGCAGAGGTAGACAAAGGAGCTTGTTGAGCAACCGAACCGCTAAATGGGTCGGGGAAGCACAAGAATCCACAAGAATATTGATAGGTGCTGTCATATTTTCCAGGCGATGCTGCTGAACCAGTGAAAATAACAGGGTAGGGAAAATGATGTGGACCGAGCACAAGCTGGTCTTCAGGAAGCAGAATGTCAACAGTTTGAAGAACATTTTGATCAGTGAACTCGGAAGCTGGGTGGATCAGCCAGCAGGGGAGACCAGCCACGAAAAAGTCTTGTGCGACACATATATTGTGGGTAAATACACCAACAGTGTCAGCCACTTGAGTAGCTGCAGCAGCACGACCATCCATTCGGGGTTTGTAAATTTCCATGTAATCGAGAACACCCCGAACCTCAAGCCAAACGCGCTGCATGTCCCGCACAATAAACTCGGTCTGGCGAAAGGTGGTGTAGACGGATCCCAACTGAACAAGGCCATGTTCTAGCCACTTGGTTAGAGGCTGGAGATTCGGCGGACGGCGTTCTGGAGGGGTAGCAGCTTCATATGCGCTTACACAATCGAGAAGAGAGGTGACAGATAACTTCAGGGTTACAAGTTTCGAGGCCGAAAGCTTCCCTATGCCACTGATTGGCGATGATGCAGACTCATAATAAACAAAATGTTCTTTGGTGGGGGCCCACCATATTATTTCGTGCATGGACAGAGATTTTGGTCGAGGAATTGCCCCAAGATGACTATGATACGCTAGATATGGCTGAGGCCAAAGGACAGGATCATCATCGCCATACAGAGAGTCGGCTCGAAGCATTACTTGGTGGTGGTTGCCAAATGGGGGGTAAAATATGCATTCCTGGTTGGCCGACGTGATAAAGTAGCAGCCATCCTTTATTACAGCTCTGACTTTACCGTCGAGAGGCCCAATATCACCTTAAAACAGTATTTAGCAACAGCCCATGGGGTGAGATCAATAACGTACAACCCGGCCTGCGGTGTTCCAGTAAGGCTGTATTATCAATGACCTTCACCATTTTGTGAATTAAAACTGTTGCAACATAAGAAAAGAGAAACATGAGGAAACATGACAGTTAGCGCACCTAACCACAGGTGATGGAAATAGAAAGGAGCTGCAATAGAAGTCTAGGCTGGCAACCAGAGGTACAGAGGCTCAAGATACTACCAATTAAATCCAGTCAGCCAAATCTGTGAGTAGAAACAGAGGTTTCTCTTACCAGTTGGAAAGGACACAAATTTGCTACAAACAATTGGCAGTACAATAGCCACCAACACCCACGTAAACTGACACCGAGTCAGATACAAGAAAGCAACAGACACCAAGTCTGACGCAGAGGGACACCAAGTCCACTCTTCAGGAATACCAAGGTCCAATATGAGATGCGGCCGGTACGACAATGGAACGGTTGCTGGTGGGGAGTGGAGTGTTGGCGGAAGATGGAGGATAGAGCTGAGATTAAAAACAGCTTGTTTACCCAGGTTTGGCATCAATCAACAGGACTTGTGAATTTGGCAATCCAACTTCTTCGCTACCTCCCGCCACCTAGATCTCTTACTACCTCTCTGCCACCTCCTGACCCCCACCGCCTCTCGCCCTTCACCATTCGCTCACCTGGTTTTACATTTTACTAGACTTGGTGTCTAGCCCTTGCCTCAGACTTGGTGTCTGCTGGCTTTGTACCCGACTTGGCATCGGAGTACCCTTCACATGGTTTACTGGCCCCATCAATTATCTGCGTACATAGGGCCACACACTCATAGCACTCATAGCACCCATTCCCACCGCCGTACCGGAGCAGGATACAAAAACGCTCGCAGATTCTCAAGACCTCATCCCTCGAATACCATTGTGACTCCCACCTCTTATCCCCCACTATTTGCTATCCTAGATTTACCTCCTGCCAGGCTTGGTGTCTGCCGGCTTTGTACTCGACTTGGCGTCGAAGTTCCCTTTGCGTGGCTTACTGGCTCGATCGATTAGAGTGTCTGCGTATACAGGGCCACGCATCTGTAACTCCCATTCCCACTGCCGTACCGAAGCAGGACCCATATGCACTCATACATCCTCAAGGCCTCATCTCTCGAGTACAATTATGATTCCCACCTCTCCCCTCTCACTAATTTCTGACCCAGATTTACCCTCTGCTGGTGTTGTACCTGACTTGGCGTCAGAGCACCTTCTGCTCAATTTACTAGCTTGATCGGTGAGAGGCCCTGTGTATACTTATATATATGCTACTACTTTCTAGCTCCGCATGCTTCACTGCTGCTCGCTTTCTGTCTCTTCTGCTGCTCATGATATTCACCCTCCTCGCTATGTCCTCTTTTTTTTACCCTAGCCCCTACTGACTGGATGTTGAAATTGAACGTAGGGCTGACAAGACTCCCACCGCTGATCTGGACCCCAAATGCAATCTACAAGTCATGTGTAAGTTGAGGCACATAACCAACCGAATGCTTACTTACCTTTTCGGCAGTTGCTTTCTCCTTGCCGCTTTCCAGAGTGGGAGCCACCTTGATCTCGTAGTCCTTATATGGTTCTATAGGAGACGCCTGGACCCCACAGTCTTTATATGATTCCATGGGGGGTGCCTGGACTCCGCAGTCTTTATGTTCAGGCTCTACCACATGCATGTTCAATCTCAGCAACATATTATTTATAACTGATGCGTACCTGTAGGTCCTGTATCATCCACAACATGCGGCGCCTGTGGGGCTGGAGAGTAAATATCGTCGTCATGTAATGGCTGTCCTGGCTCGGATGAGGGAGGTGTTGGTATATCATCAAACAAGCTTGCATCAGAGGGTTTGACAGAATTTCTGTAATCGTCGTCATCCTCAGTGGCACTATCATCGTCCTTGGTCACGAGAATGCTCTCGCCATCTGACTGGGAATCGGGGACAACAATTGTGCACATGGTACACTTGACACCTTTAGTTCGTTCATGGCCGCTGCTTATAAGTTTCTGATACTGGGTATGCTACGCATTTGTTATTGCCTTTGATCCAGGATCCGGTTTGTACATTCCGGAACATACCTCTCGATATCTATGTGTTAGTGCCCCCTGCTGACCGCATTGCCAGGTCCCCAGGTCCCTTCGAGTTTGAAACCTTCAGCCACCTACAAGCATGAAGATTGTCTATCAATCTATGGTGTGTGACCTCACTTTCAATGCCCAAATCCCTCCCTGATCCCCGCCGCATAGTCCCTGTCACCATCTAAGGTCCGCAACCTTGTTATCTATCCCCCAAGTTCCGCCTTACATCGTATGACAGTTATCTGCATTTTTGTGCTAGAATGTGTCTACATAACTTCTAACATTCATGTTTTCAGGTCTGCCCTGGGCTTGACTACTCAGCCCAATATTGCCCCAAGTTCCACAACCATTATCATACTCCAAGCTCTGTCTCCATCATATGGCGCTTTCCCATATTTTTGTGTGAGAAATGCATCTACGTAAAACCCTCTAATGCTCAGTTTAACTCTAGACTTGGCCGCTAAATTGGACCTCACTCCAAAACCCGCCTGAACTATCATACTCCAAGCTCTGTTTCCGTCATATGGCATTCTCCTGCATTTTTGTGCCAGAAACACGTCTACATAACACCTTCTAATGCTCACTCTTTCAGTTCGACTCTAGACTTACCGCTCAATTTAACATCACTCGAAAACCTACGTTCACTATCATACTCCAAGTTCCATCTTACATTCTATGGTGCTTTCCTGTATCTTTGTACTAGAAACACATCTACGTAACGTTTTTAATGTTCATTCTTTCAGGTAGGCTCCAGGCCCGACCACCAAATCCACTGCTTCCCCCCACAAGATATCCTGTTCTCGAACATGCCTAATTGCAATATATAAAGATGACGTACACCATCCTTTCCTTCAGCGAAGTCATCATGCCAAAAGCTCCTGTTCCCCCTCGAACCAAGAAAAACACGAATGCCAGTACCAGGTCGACCACCCCTGCGGAGACAACAAGCACCAGTGCTATCAACGTGCAACAAAGAGCTATGCCAACCACCTCCGTAGGGATGGCAAGCACTAACGCCGTCAACACACAACAAAGTCAGTATCCCTTCTCCCCTACATCAGAATGGCTCACCATTTCGAGCAGGCCCTTTCCAAAACAGAGATCTAGCCCTCACTATCAAGAGGCTTCAGGGTAAGCTTCCTTTCACACTCCTCCTGTCTAAAACTCAAATACATCATCAGCCAAGAACAATGCATTGCGCAAAGCAGCAGCAACGAGAGCTAAACATACAGAGTTGATGAAACGCCCGCCAAAGAAATCTGAGGTTCACCTCCAAACTCTAATGAAGCTTGACAACAATCGTGAGCTCTATAATTCCTTATGTGTAAGTCTTCCAGCTATATCACTTTTTTTTTACTCAACTCTGGTAGCATTGCGTCCGACATGTTATTTCCCAGGCAGGTGTTAACATTTCAGTGGGTTGGCACCAACAACCCAAGGAGGTAATTGGCAAAGTTATTCAGCTGGTATGTCTCTTTCATATTTGGTCATTATTTGGCTTACCATTATATCTAGGCTCAAAAGATGCATCCTTACTTCAGGCGATATGCTCATGGTTGGCCAATTGAGTTTTTTATGAAGACCAGTCTCAAGAATCAACGCCAATATGCGCGTCGTGAGGGCTATCTGGAAAGTCCTACCAGTGCCAGTGGCAGCCAGGATGGGGAAAGGGGAGAGGAGGAGGAGAGTGAGGAAGAAGATACTGGATATGGGACAGATGAAAATAATGAGGATGAGAATAGTAATTACGAGTAGAACATGTACTCAAATTACTACTAATAAGAGTTGCTATTGTGGCATTTTGCTGTCGAAATCATAAGGAACAACCAACAAATATTCTACTTTGTAACATTATAAAATTACATGTAAAAATGGAGGAATATTCTAGCTTATAATATCATAAAATTACCTACAAAAATGGAGGAATACTCTAGCTTATAATATTACAAAATTACCTACAAAAACAGAGGAATATTCCAGCTTATAATATTACAAAATTACCTACAAAAACAGAGGAATATTCCAGCTTATAATATCATGAAATTACCTATAAAAGCAGAGGAATATTCCAGCTTATAATATTATAAAATTACCTATAAAAGCAGAGGAATATTCCAGCTTATAATATCATGAAATTACCTATAAAAGCAGAGGAATATTCCAGCTTATAATATCATGAAATTACCTATAAAAGCAGAGGAATATTCCACTTTATAATGTCATAAATTACCTACAAAAATAAAGGAATATTCTACTTTATAACATCATAAAATTACTTATAAAAACAGAGAAATAACTGCTTTATAGTATCATAAAATCACCTCCAAAAAAACATAATATTGCCTTTAATAAAGTGAAACTCTGCCTTTGACATGGTGAAATTCATACTTTCCAGGGGTATGAAGTGATACAAAAATACATATGAATTTCGTTCTTTATCAGAATGAAATTCATCAATTTTTTACACCTGATAAGAGTAAAATTTACATTATAAAACATATAATATTTCACCCTTTCCTAACATGCATATAGGAGGAAACTTAGCCCCAAAAGTATGACTTTCAGTACATATCTGATAAAAAAAACCTATGAATTTCCCACCCCAATGGTCTCATAGTGATAGGTACAATATATCATAGTTCTCGTGCAATGAGTATCTGAGGCTAATGTTACTCGTATTCTTATAGTATGTTGCCTCATTTACATGTTGAATTTGGCACAAACACTGATTAACACTCAAATATACAGAATATCCATTTCATATTCAATGTACAACATGACTGTGAGGCATCCTCTTGTAGCCTTGCACAATTGCCTGGTGGGCACCATACAACAGGCCACTTGTGACACCAAATTTTACACAAGGATGACTTGCAATTTGTTATAAATATGCATGCCCTTCATAATCCCCACCTTATTCACAGTACTCTCCCCCACCATCTCATTGAGCCAAAGGATGTGTACCCAGACTGCTACGAGAAACACTGCCAACTTGCTGCAAGCCTTCGAGCAAGTGGACCACTAAAATGGCAGGCAACTAAAGCAAAGGCACAAGAGACATGCCTTCAAAACCAAGAGGCAAAGAAAATTGATGCTTCGGGTGCCTCAGCGCTATAATATCCAATCAATATCTTGTGTTTGAACTCAGTTCACTCTAGTTATCAGTGTAGAATTGATCTATGTCTAATGTCATATCAACATTTGGTCATGAGTATCAATTCTATCTCATATTTCTATTGGGTCCCTTGCCATGACCAATGTTTGATTGGAATCAACTTTGTGACATTCAGTTACAGTCACATTGCGTTGGGCATTGTACCTAATGACTCATTCTACCACCATGTCTGCCAAAACTCATTAGAGGAACGAAACTGTAGATGACGCTATCCTCGATACCGCAGAAATGCTCGGAAAGGCCAACCTACTGTGGATCTTATGGGGAGAACATTGTCGAAATACCGAGCTATTGTGCAGCTCGAAGTCTTTTCTTCCTCATTTTCATGTGTTTCCCCAATTTCATATTCTATATGGACACCGTAGGTACATGATATGAACTTTTAATTATGCACCTATAGTAACAACGATCGGCTAAATTACTTGATAAACAATTGTACATAGCGCCGTAGTACTTAGGTAGTGGTTTGACCACCCTAGGATCCCAGTTTTCCTATCTGGATCCTAGGTGCGTAGATACCCCGTTTGTATCATCTATCTCACTAACATTTTTCCTATCTGGATCCTAGTGATCCTAGTTTATATATATTCGATTGATTCGAGACCTACTGCGAAACCATCCTACGTTATTCTCATTAAACATGTCATGGTGAGGCACGGTATCGCCACTATGCTCATGGCAAATTCTGCTCAACCTGTTTCTTCTGATCGAAGTATGACCCTTGTGCTTGTGTCCGCAAGGCTACCACAGCGGCAGGCCTCACTGATGGCCGGCCCACCCAGCAGCTCATTGCAGTGGCTCAGCCCCATGTTATGGCGGTGGAGACGCTTGTGAATCCCATCAAAATGTCACTGCTTCGGAATTTGCAACAGAATCATGGAGGCAGGGGAATTATGCCTTTGGAACGAATGTTGAGGAGGTGGCTGTTTGAGGAAGGTCAGGGTCAAGTTGGATGGTGAGGTCTCACGGAATGTCCCACGCATGAAAAGTAGGTGCCTTGGCAGTCGCTATATCACACTCACTACAAGGCTTACTTCAGCCAGGAAAAGACAGCCCTTCCCCATCCCCCTCCGAGTTTCTTACCCTCACTACCTTTTGGGTTTCCAACCAACACAACCTCATCCTATACGCCAAGGCAACCATTATCAGTCAACTTCATCAGAGACTTCCACCGAACCCTCTGCCACCCCCACTTACGGTCTCCTTACTCAATGGCACCAACTCCTGCCTCACTGTTGCGAATATCGTCACGCCTTTTTGGACACCGCACTGCCACCTTTCTAATGCAGGTTCTCAGCGCCCCCCAAATGGCCCATTCTCGTTCCTTTTGACATAACTTGATCAATACTTGAATGCGGAACCTAACCATATCCTTGTCCCTCCTTCTCTCTTATTTGGTTTTCACAATACTTTGGTACAAAGCTAGGGAAGAATGGGAAGAATGGGAGGCCCAGCCCAAGTTCTCCAAGCATCCTCCCATCAGAGTTGCATCCCACAGAGTGTCCGTGCTATTCTCAAGCATATTTTCTCGCCGATATCTGTAAGTGTGTGTTCCAAGAGGGCACATATGCTGAATATAATAAGTTCCTATGCCTCAAGAAGCAATGGATCAAACTATTTGGTTCCCTTCGCGCTCCAAATGCCATGGGATCCATTCTCAGCACCAGCGGTTGATTCCTCGCTGGGGTCTCCTGATAATGCTGGTTAGGTCTCTCAGGACGTTCCAACCGGATGATAAAGAGTCATCATTTACAAGTCAGGGACATTATGACTTGAGTTTCTAGATCAATTATCAACAATTGTCGGATGACGTGGTGCCGCCTAGGGCTGCCCACTTGTCATGGCGTCAGATCCTATATGAGTAAGAAAGTCAGGACACCGGATTGATCAACACAGGGAAGGTCTATGCGTATTCTTGGATGGAAGGTTTAGGCTACAGGTATTTCAATATCAACGACTAACTGTCATAGCATCATTCACCTCCTACATGCCTCCTGTTGAGCTGAATTGGCGCGGGTAAGATGTACAATAGGATTTGGGATTATCTCTTTATGGCGTAGTAACTTCCCTGTTTCCAGTCGGGTGTCCGAGTCCATTTCCACCACATCAATTTACTGTCATCATTATGATCATAACAGCTACATAGGCGATTGCAAGGATAGTTCTCATGCACACGCACTCCAAACTTGGCACCGCAGTGGCCATAATATCATCAACAGACAACCATGGGTGGCAGGTACTACATCGCTCGATGAAAAAGTTGTGATTATCAGATATTTTCAAACGGGCGCAGATTATGACGGCAATGCCAAATTTGCAACATACTGAGTGGAATATTAAATTCGGCCAACCGCTACGAATATAGGTGCATATGGCATCCTACTACTAGATACATAACGTGATAAGACTTAACTGACGATCTGATGTGAAGAAGCAACTGGTTATGTACGCTTAGCCATTGATAAATTTTCTACCTGCAACTTCCAAGACTTGCCGCGCTCAGTGCCCTGGATGCAAGATACATTATGTACAGGCCCGACCAGAAGCAACTCTACCCTTTGAAACCCATCGGGGCTTGGTTACTCCACATTGTACTTATTATTCCTAGAGTTTTCAGATCTTGTGGGAATGAAGTTCTGATGTAGAATGACCAATCCGTAACCCATGCTGTTTTGTGGCGTGAATTGGCGTCCCATCTTACTGACCCAATGCCGCAGTAACTAACTGTCTAACGCATCCTAATACCCGTTGTCCAGGCATTCCATTCAGGTTGGCCTGCAATCTCACGGGCCCCTCCCCTTTAATCTTCCCCTCGTATCTCTTGAATCATGGGCAGCGGGTGGCCTAAATCATGTTTTTCAACCTCCCACCACCGCTGCCAGTTACTTAAGACGAGAGTGCTCGTGTTGCATTGTTCAAAATTACGAGAACAATGATACAAAGGTCCGGTTGCAACATCCCGCGCAGGCTGGGTTCGACCAATCAGTGTAATAGAGCAGGGGAGACATATATGTATGGATTGATGACTCCGACCTGAAGAATAAGTCCGTCGACATCAAGCTTACAGATCGTGCTAACTACAGCATTAATCCTAACGGCGAAACAGACGGGGACCTCAAAGCGCATCAAGTTGTGAGCTAACAGTGAACACTGAGCTTTGTGTCACTATGAAGATCATTTACAACGACGCACCATTAGCACCAGCCACCTTCCGTCCACTGAAATTCAGGGTTGAAACTGTAAATTGGAGCATTTTATGCCCTGTGACATCTAATTCCTCGTCGGACATGAAAGATACCAAAACGTTCTCAATGCCAAGCTTATGCGACTGTGGTTCACATGCTCGCCCGCCGAGCCCGCGGAGAATTCCCTGAAACCATACCGCACTCACTTATGGTTCATGCCGATACCTGGGAATGGGAAGGTAAAATTGGCGCTCCTGAGTTGTCCGCCAATTGACAGAGGTGGCGAATGGCAGAAAATGGAACGTAAGAACCTGATGGGTGTAAATAAGCGGAGCTTGTGTTGTTTATAAATAGATCGTGAATATCGGACAATGGTGGCTGTAGCATACAAGGATTTGGTTGTTTCCCACCTCGAATTACAGGGGTTACAAGAGGAAATCAGGAGAAGCATAGAAAATAGCGTACAGCTAACGAAACACACAACACCCAAGTGCGATCCGCTTCATGGTACTCATAGTATTACGCTCCAACTCAACACAACCTCCAGCCCCTATGTACCAGATGTAGAAGCACGTGTATGACTGGCTGTTATACAACCGAAGTTCCGATCAACTTCATAACTGTAAGTGTTCCCAAGAGCTTTCCAACTCCTGACAATCCCCATTATCCATATCAGCTAGTATATTTATATGGGCCCTTGCTCTGTGGTCTGGGGTTCATTTTTCTGTAGATCTAGCTTGGTACAAGAATATTACAGAGTGGTTCAAGTTTAGAGCGGCTAGAAGCAATAAATTTTGATGGCAGCGGACCACTACTCGGACGCCCTCTCCAGATCACTGTGAAGTGCCAAAAGACCCTCAGGGGTTACCAAATAACCTCCGATGCCTGAGATTGTTCCCTTGAGCCTATTGTCCCGCTATGCGCTATTTGAGCTTCTAAAGACCAACGTGCGTTGCAAGGGACAGAAAACTGCGAGACGATTGGCTGGTGAAATGGGGTGATCGACCGCAGTGTGGCCGAGAAACTTCTATGCCTAAGTCGTCCTGTTCGATAGAAGGATCCCCGAAAATTGGGGTTTGATTGTAAAGGAATAATCTTTTGGACACTCCTAACCAATTGGCTCAGTGAGGAGATGCATGGTAAGAAAAGCCCTTCAAAATTGTATATAAACCCATTGCTTTCCCTCAGGTTTGCACAACCCCCAAATCAAGTCAACGAAAACCTACTGCACGCTCTTCCACTTAAAATGTTCGACATCATATCTGTCAGCTCTCCTACTGGCTCCTACATCCTTCTTGGAGGTCCAAGTGGGAAGTCGGTTGTTGGACCCACTTCTCCACTCGGTCCTCAAGGTGCTACCTACATCATTGCCCTCCCCGGGCTTGGGTACATCAAACTTGTGGATGCAGGCAACAGCGGTTTGTTTCTCGTTTATAGTCAGAGTATGTGATGCTGAATATATTCGTTGTGATCAGTTAGCGGCCCAGGCGACTGGTCTGTCTCCTTCAGTAACTCTTCGACCAACTGGTTCTATAGGGGACAGGGCCAAGCCCAAGTTACGGTGCAGAGCTCAGGCAGCTTCACTGTCACAGGTGGAGGCAATACCATCACTGGAAGGGTGTAAGTCCTGCATTCTGTAAATTTTCATCCACCAATCAATTCTTTTTAGTGTTCCTTGGTAGTGAATGGGGAATGTAAAAACATGTTGGGTCTGATATATGCGCATGCGAGAATGACTAAAGATCACTATCTGGAAATATGCAGTCTCTGTAAAATCTTCAGAGTTGACTTGTACTACAATGAGTGTTAACAAGAAAAATGGAGCAGGCGTCGTGGATCGGGTTAAGGCTGCGCAGACAGACTTATTACTTGTATGGACTGTTTCATGTGAAGGTCGTAAACCCAAACAAGCCTGGGGCAGTCCTATTCTCCTTAAGCTCTGTTGCCATCCAACGTTGATCCATTCCATACACATCCCAGGAGCACCCTTGGCACAAGCCTTCCCACTATCTCCTCAGCATTTCTTTGACCACTGTGACCTATAGTCATATCTCAAACAAGGCGCGTTTGTGTGGCCCTGGAGGCGGAATTGATACTGAGGCACCTGACTTCGTCGCTGCGGGATAAATAGTGCGCCAACGGGTGTCGCATAGTATCAAGCAGCCTGTTAAAAAATACGTGCGACGGAGCACGGTCCCAGGCCCGTCACGGGCGATAATCTGAGAAGAGCAAATCCAGGCACTCGTGATGTGGCTCGTCAAGACGACTATTCACCCTTTCGCACTAGTAATAAATGGAAGACCCAATAAAGCAGAAATTTGATATGAGAGAGGACAGCGCGTCGGGAAAGCGAGGGATCGATGCTGATATGAGTCTGGATCACAAGAATTTCGTTCGAGAATGATTCCGGGCGAAAGGTGCACCGGAGAAGAAATAAGGCCAAAAGCTGGGATCTACACGGCCATCCGGGTTTGACTATTAAGCAAGGAAACAATAGGACGCGCTGATAGAGCTGCAGAGTTAATTTAGTTTCTTCAGGAATACAACGTGGCGCAAACTAGTAGAGCATGATGCACTGGCCAGAATGAAGGGGAATCAGAGAGAGGAAGAACATGGCCATGAAGCACATGAAACACCAGACAAGGCCACACTATGCCATCGGGCCCGGCTCGCACCAGTGAGACAACCGCTGTCACCGCCAAGGCAACCCAGATTTGTCCATGTGATAAGGCAGGCGATAAAAAAGATAATATATCGAAGATAATCGATAACATCGGGCAGGCGTGCTTTTATCGTGGCAAGCGTGGCGGGTCCGTTCACCATTGCGATGATGTCAATGGCTTGGAATGCCACAGTTTTTGTCGATGCTATTATGGCCATTTCTCAGGGTATCCATTATCAAGCAAGATATCCACGCTCCATGGGTAAGAGGTATCAGGATACGAAGCCCCGAGAGATATCGCCCGCGATACCAAGGGGGTCACTCGATAACTCATTAGTCTTCAAAGACACTCGGTCCTCCGTCCTCGGCTCGCATCCCCCACGGATATGCAGCTCAATCCCTAGAATGCAGGCTTATGCATGGATATTGTAGGTTTTTAGCCGCCAGTACTGCTATCAGAATGTCACCGATGCTAAGTAAATCATTATTTTAGAGCTACGAACACGCCGAGCCAAAGTTATTTTATATGTTGTCAACTGCTGATCCCCAGTGTCCACACATCTGTGAGGTGGAGAGAAAAGGCCGTTATATATAATATAATTGTGAATATGATTACCTTGTGATAGAACCATGGGCTATAATAGTGATGACCTGGACCAGAAGCAGCCTGCCAGCGGCGAGCAGCCTCTCAGAATGTTGAGAGGGGGGAAAGTGGAGGGAGTAGGCAATGAGGCTAATAGTCTCAGTCGAGAAAAAAGACTTACTCTTTGTTCTAGCTCGAAGGATCACTTCAAGTTGAACAGAATTCTGTATCAGATCATGTCTTTGGGAAAAACTGTGACCGTTCTAAAAAAATACTCTTGGGTATACTTTGTGACTGTTTCAGCCAGGAAAATTATGAGGTGCTGAAATAGGACAGTCAAAATATCCACATGATAGCGCAGCAGCATCAGGACGTACAACACGAGCCTTTAAACTTGATACATTGTTCGGATCAGGGAATCTGGATTAGGACGAGAGGTGTGGTGGAACAGAGACCACAAACAGAGGTCCTATCTGCCGGCCGACTTCAGAGTAAACCCAGGCAACTCGTTGTCCAGCATTCTTCATACGATAAGTCGCGGGCCGGGACAAACAACTCTCAAATATTGACAAATACTAACATGTTAACCAATGTATAAATAGAACTGGCTACTATCTTCGTCTATGACCATGAGTGAAGGTACACCACTTCATCATTGTTGTCTATTGATACTGAAACAAGCCGCTCTCATCTCGTCTCGTTGGGACCATCAGCAGTTAAGCCCTTCTTTTCTCCGTGCATATAATTACTGCGATTCACTTATCAGCCGCACCACGGCCACTGTACGATTCTCGATAAGTGTATTTTTGACAAAATCAGAGCTTTACCACGTTCGCCCGGGATCAGTATCAAAGATTGAAGCATGTCATCGTATACTCGGTATGCATGCATCATTGTTCTTAGCAACCCTCTTAAATTATAAGAAGCTCGGTGACTAGTCACTACCCCACGGATTGGACACTCAGCGATTACCCTGGGTGTTGCTTACCATGGCCAGTTTACCCCTCAGCATCGGTGAAGTGTACGATTTTCTTGGTCCAATTCCATCAATTTTTATACGCTAAATTGACATGCGCTGCTAGTGCCGGCCCGCCGGTAAGTAGTGCAAGACATTGACGGCTACGCGGGCCCTTGCTAATTGAATCATGAATTCAGTTCTTAGGCATAATTATTAACAACTATCTTTATGGAATTTTGACTCTGCAATATTGTGCGCCATTTTGGCCCATCCTCAATTCATCATCTGACCAAAGCACTACTAGATAATTACCATGTCAATTTTCGAAATGATTATCCGGTTCTTAGGGCCATCGGTACGTTATAAAACAGATTATTTGAACGTAAAATCACAACCTTATACCTCTCAAGTACATACTCAGTTTATCCTTGAAACCGCCCAAACAGTCATGTCTGTGGCTGATGGATTCCATTGGTTTGTGTATGGATTTGGGAAACCTAACCAGCTTGCAGAATTTTTCCTCTCCAATATTGATTCGCCTATCATCTGCTCAATCATCGCATTAATGTCGCAAGCTGCATATTGTTGGAGAATATACCATCTTAGCCGCTGGAGGATAACAACTCTAGTGATAGCTTTAGTGAGTCCCGTTGAAGTTCAACAAGGCATTCTCGATAATTTAATATCACAATTAGGTTGCGTGCGGCCAAGCGGCTGGTGGTTTAGGTATTGGGATAGTGGTAGGGACACCTTCCCAATCGTTCAAATTATTTTCCCCTCACATATTCACAGAACCAGAAGGCGGGTACTATCGAACACTGGAACCACCATAACGATGTTTTTCTGATAGTATGCTTCAGCAATTTGCACATGTTATATTGCTCTTAACCAAGCTTCTACATAGATTTGGACGGTCTGCAGCGCCATCGCAGATACTCTCATCGCTGTGGTAATGACATATTTGGTGAGCCCTCTTCAAAGCAGTCAATACAACCGCATCAAAGTAATAAATATAGTTGTTGTCCTCAAGTTCGTTTGGAAAGCAGGGAAGGTCGACAGTCGCTGTTCGCATTGTACGTTTGGTGGTGGAAACAAATGCAGCGAGTGGTATGCCAGCGTCAGTTGCTCCTGCACCACAAAGGACTCACGGACTCCGCTCCTAGCGACCGTCGCAGTAGTCGTACTCATCACAATAGTTATCCCATCTATAGCACCGCCAGTATGTTTCTCAATATCACTCAGCTCGATGAGAATTGATTCCTAGCGTGCTTGTCCCAGAACACAAGCCTATTTCTTTGCCCGTAAGCCAAGCATATTATCTGCTTTTTGCATCAAACAATAACAAAGTTCCCAGAGGCTATGTCCTAGGGAAACTGTGAGTGGGAGGTCTTTCAGTCTGCTCCTTCGATCCCACTGATAATTCTTCAGATATAGCAACTCATTCATTACAATGCTCAATAGTCGGCAATTTGCCGGTGGACTTGTTGAAGAACTGGGGGTGTATACAGAGAACATTGCACTGGAGAGGCAGGATATCAATGCCCGAGATCCACCGCCGCTCATCAGTGTTCCACCATGTATAGATGGCGTTACTGTTCTTACAGAAACTTCGGTTCAGGTTCGATACCTCACCGTCATCACCGAAGCAAGTTTTCAAGTCCCCCGGATTGTTACCGAACATGTAGGCAACACTATAATAGATGAAATCGAGATGAGATAATTGAGGAAGCAACGCGAGCCAAAACAAACGATGTAAATTAAAAACCTACATAAGCCGGGTGGCTCGCAGACAGTGTAGTTATAAAATGCCTAAAAAGAACAAGGTATGAGGTAGACAAAATTATATAACCTGCTTCGATTGAGCGACATTCCGAGCCCCTTGGCGTCCCACATTGGAAGTTCTGTTTCTTGTACGCATCGACAGGGCGGCTTAAAGATATAAAATGTCGGGGCGTGAAAACCGTGGGTCACCAAGATAGACATAATTAATAATGAAAATACAATTGATGAATCAGATTGCACAGTATTGATTGACCTCGTGTCCATAGACATAAAATGATCTCAAGCGCATGCAGGCCTCAAAAATAGCATGGTAGAATTGGTGATTCTGTGTTTCGTGTTCCTCTCCAAAAGGATGCTTATCCATGTCGAGGACCTCCAAGCTAGGAAAAAGTGCGAGCCACTCGGGAATGAGAGCGAGGATCGTTCTTGATGTAGTATGTTGAATGTGATACCGCAAGCGGACGTGTGTGATGTGATCAAGTCTCTTCAGAACGCTTTCCGTGTCGTGTCGGAGATGCCCGCTAATCCATGCACCCAAACCCTCTCGTGTGTTAAATTCGAACCCGAGTTGAATGGGACGAGAGAATGCGGCAACGTATGAAATGGCGCCATCCAGCAGATCATGCCCCTCGCATTCTGCGTTGGGTGATGGGAATAGGAGTCTCCCAGGCTCCGTACTCAGACAAATGGATTCTAAACGCGGGTACCATCCAGGGTTTTGTAGCAGCCAGGCCACTATGCGAGGATGGGCATCCAGACTCCGCAAGTTGGGCAGCAGAGACCGGTCCAACTGCGGTAGATTGGATAAGACCGTGATTCCACGAAGCTCCAAAATTGAAATGGATGGGTGGCGAGCAAGGAAATCAGCGAGGATTTGGATAGTCATTCGTGATGTTACATTATTGATCATCGCATCATATTTAAATGTGAATGACCTCAACGCTGGGAGATAAAGGGCTCTAAAGAGGCCTGTCCAAGTCTCGTTGAAGACGACAATGTTATCAAACTGGAGATGTTGAATTGTTGGACTGTGGATATTTAGGGTACTGAATGTGTGATGGATAAAATGTGGCTGTAGAAGCATGGTGGATGCTATGGAGAACCCCGTCAGACAAGGCCGAGCGGGGACCGCCGCCAATAGACTAGTTTGGCTCGTGGTGGGGGAAACTAAGGTATCGCTTGTTTGAGGAGGGGGATATTCAGCGGCGGTGGCTCCGCTTTTCCTAAACCAACCTCGGAACAGCTTATTCCTTACCGGTTGTTGGGGCTGGGGTAAGGTTATTCCGGCTCGTTCCGTCGAGGAGCCCTTTTTGTGCTTCCCCAGAGTTTCCTCTCTCGGGACCTCGAAAAATTGGTTTAGGGAATGCGCGCCTGTGACGTCGATTGACCGACACCCCTTGATCAAAGCAATGTCCAGGAGGGCGACAAAACATATCCTCCAAGCTTCCAATTTTATCACCGGCGGACTTACCGAAAGCGCCTTGTTGCTTCCCCAGCTATCCACTTTATGGAAGGAGAGATCCAGACTTCTGAGTGAGGGCAAGCGTCCTATTAGAACAGCAAGCCCTCGGACCTCACCGAACATTTGTTGGATGTCTGGATTGAGGTGGAAGCTAATGTAATTTAGGCGAGTGATCCAAGCCGCTATACGTAGAGCTTGACCAACCTCCCTGGGTAGGTTCACTTGGGAATGCGCAACTAGATTTCGTTTGGCCATCCCACGAACTTCATTCCGGCTGAAGAGTTCTTTTATTGCAATGTAGTTGAAAGCGTGGTCGACCTTGGCTAGATTTAGGAGAGACTGGTTGTCGAGGACGGGGACGACGTTCTCCGCAAGCATCTCGAGTGGAAGCCCAGATAAAGTAGTCATGGTTTGGACTAGAGCGTGGTTACAACTTTGAATGTAGATGAGGAATGGAATGCGCAACAGAGATTTGGTGGAAGTTGAGGGAATTGGGCCCCATCAGCCGTCCTCAGACAAGCGGTAGTGAATACGACGCTGCGTGTGCTTAAAATAGATACACAGGCACTCTGACAGATCGTTGCGCTTGCTGCACGTTCTCCATCCAACTATCAAAGTCGGTCCTGCCAGCCTCCAAATAGAAGATTACTTGCACTGCTTGCGTGAGAAAACATTGCGGACGGGGTGCAGTGCCGGAGAAGCAGAAACTAGGGCGAAGATTTATGTCAGCACAGGATCAACACAGGAGACCGAAGCTGACCCAAACTTGGGAAGCCACTTCATGGTTTATAATGAGTGACTAGTGCTATCACAGCGGGCGCAGAGAACAGCATCTCACGTTCGCTATATTCTTTGGAAAGCTGTTTAGCCGTGCTAAATTTTTATGGTTTAGGAAAGAGCTGGTGTGGCTATTGTCCCCGGGGCCCTGACAGGCGAGCGCGAAGGCTGGGTAAGACGGGAAACACCCGGAGCTATGGGAATACGCTACCAGTATATAATTATACAAGTTGTAGCAACCTATGTCTTAACAATGGCCGCGGATGCGCAACTAGCACGCTCTACTTATAAGAGAGCACAGGGCAAAGAAAGCTACGAGCTAGGGGAAATCGACGAAATTTACACAGATACCGTAGTATATTTTAATTGTAGATAGATTTGATCCTGAACAATTTCAGGATCAAGCTGCTCAATAAAATGTAGGTATTCTAACCTCGGAAGTAACGCAAACCATTCTGGAAGTAACTTGACGAGTGATCCCAACAAGATGCATGAATTGCATGAGATGGTCAAACGATTGACGTTTAACAGTTGTGTAGTATGCTCCGTGATCCAGTTCGGACGTGCCACTCGGTCCACTCCCCCAGCCCTTTTCTGGTGCTAAATTTGAGCTGCAGTTTGATTGGACGTGCGAGCGTTGTTACATAGGAGATCGCTATGTCAAAATCATAGCAGCCGGCGCTCGGGTATCTTGCATCGGCCCATTCCGACCAGTGCTCCGAGGTGATGGTGATGGACTCCAGTGGTGGGCACCGGTCGCGGTCGCGTAAAAGCCAAGTGATGATTCGTGGATGCACATCCAAAACCTTCAGGTTAGGCAGGAGGTGCTGCTTCAGCACAGAAGGAAGGATAGGGGTTAAAACACCATACAGTGAGAGAGAGGTAACAGTTGGGTGCAAGCTGAGGAAGGGCATCGGGATTTGAAAGGTTGTTTCTGGTGGCTGAGGGATATAAACATCAGGGGTGTAAGTGAAGGATTGTGGCACAGGGAGATGAATATCCTTGAACAGGATATTCCAGAACACCTCGAGCATGTTTCCCACGTTGATAAGTCGGACTTCCCGGAGGGTTGAAGCGTTTTTCTTGAGCACATCACGAGTGCTGGAGATGATAGATTGTTGTAGGAAGGCGGAGGAGCGCAGGGAAAGCACCGTGAGCCGAGGTTTTCACAGGTCTGGAGTGGCAGAGATTGGTTGTGAACGAGGGCTTTCACCGCGCCATGTATTCGATTCATGTTGAGGAGATGGTAGCGCGGGTGGGATCCGCTTGGTATTACGGATCCTATGTTGTATCCAGGAGGTCACCACTGAGGGTTTTAGTTTGTCAGGGTAATTAAGTGGAACTCGTAGTGGAGCTCGTTTCCGTTTATGCATATAGTCCAGCATCGAGAGAAGGATCCACACAAGTGGATAATGGACCCATGCACGTTAATGGTATGGCATCTCCCGGTCAAAGCGGCCTCCAATAATAATGCAGCGATAAGGATCCTCCAAGGCTCCAATTTGATTTGACAGTACTTGCCTGGTACATTAAACTTTGTGAAAGAGAGCATGAGTCTCTCGATGAAAGGGTAACAAGAGAGGTGGCACAGGACGCTACGACGGCACTAAAAGAATGTGTATAAAGTTGTCTGGGAACTGGGAACCAGACAGGAAAGCTGGATCCCAGGAGGACTATGGTAATGAGCTATGTATGCTAGGTTCGTATGCAACTATGTTGCCAAAGAATGAAGAGTATTTGTCTAAGTGGCTACGAGGACAAAAGAGCGCCTACAGCGGGTAGGTGAAATGGGAATACGATATAAAATAAACGGTTCGAAAGAGAGAAACAAACCGAGCCTGACTCGAGCTGAACGCTCGATTTTCGACAAAGGCATGCGTTCAATGAGCACAGCCGATCCATGAAGTTTGTTGAATAGACGCCGGATGCCAGGGTTTAGGTCATAGATAATATTAGCGATGTAAAGCCAAGAAGCAGCACACAGTACTGGTAGTACTTCATTTGAAAAATTTTGTATCGAGAGTGTATCCTTTGACAAGAGGTGAGTTCGTCTGAGGTACATCGGCAAAGCGAGTTGATTGAATATTTGGTTAAGCTTGGAGACAGTTAGGAGGGACGTGTCGTCTCCATGTAAAGCAAAGTATGCTCAAGAACCTCTAGCGGGATGTCCGACCAGGTCGCCATGTGAGTAGGGTATGGGAAACTTCAGGTCAAGTTGCCTGCTGCGCGCCCGGGGAAGTCGTGAGAATCACTTTATTACGTAATTGTCCGATTTTTGTTGGGGACCTGAGAAATCTCCTTTACCTAGCGTGTAAGGCATTGTCCAGCCCCTAAGAACGACATGAACACCACGTCCACAACACTCGAGCCAGTCTTGAACTTCTTGGCTCAGTCACTCTCCACGGCCGAGGCAACCTTCAACAGGTTACCCGGTTCAGCGGTCATTCAACGCTACGTGAAGAGTTCACACCAGAACGACCCCGGCAGGACAATCCTAGAGCTTATTTTATTCATCTTTGCGATACGCACCTTGTTGCAGTCGAGGACACGCGCAGACAAACATTTCATCAAGTTCACCGACAAGGTCAGTTCCTTCTCTCCATGGGTCATACGTCCTGACAGACGGGCTGCTTTAGGAAATTGAAGAGCTCGTCGATGAGTGGACGCCTGAACCACTTGCTCACCCCTTGTCACATTCAGAACAGGCAGACATAGCTTCTGTTCCCGTCATCGCAGGTCCCAATGGTCCCAAGCCAAAGCTTGTCAGCACTGGAAAGACTGCCATCAATCTCGCGAGCTTCAATTTCACGGGTTTAGCTGGAAATGAGGAAATCAAGGAGCGGGCAGTTGAGACTCTGCGCAAGTACGGCTTGGGCAGCTGTGGACCACCCGGTTTCTACGGCACACTTGGTTCGTGTGCTTCGGCCGCGCCTTTCATTTCCTGTCATTGACATTTGTCTAGACGTTCACATAGATTTAGAGCGGGATATTGCTGATTTTCTGGGCACAGAGGCTTCCATTATCTATTCCCAAGGCTTTTCTACTATCTCTTCCGTAATCCCTGCTTTCTGTAAACGAGGAGACATCATCGTCGCGGACCGGGGCGTTAATTTTGCTATCCAGAAAGGCATTCAGATTTCTCGTTCAACTGTCCGGTGGTTCGACCATAACGATCTCAAGAGCTTGGAGGACGTGTTGGAAGGCATCGAGAAAGAGAGGAAGAAACGACGTGGGCCCTTGACTCGCCGCTTTATTGTCACTGAGGGTATCTTCGAAAAAGATGGTGCAATGGTTGATCTGCCCAAGCTGGTACATATTATTTATCGCCAGCAGCTCAAATTTTCTGACCTGCTATTTATAGATAGAGATCAAACACAAGCATAAATACCGCCTAGTCCTTGACGAAAGTATTTCTTTTGGTACTGTCGGAAGAACTGGCCGCGGCTTGACTGAACTATATAATGTCCCCGTAAGCCGTCTACCGGTACCGCTTTCATTCAGACTCTAAATGTCAACCTAGGCTTCGAAAGTCGACATGCTCATAGGCTCTATATCAAATGGACTCAATTCCTGCGGAGGTTTCTGTGCCGGCTCACAGATCGTTGTTAATCATCAAGTACGTTGTTGTCATCCAGCATCCGCAGAACGCCGCATCTAAGATACATTTCAGCGCATCAATGGTCTCTCTTTTGTCTTCTCAGCCTCTATGCCAGCTCTTCTCTCTGTTGCGGCCTCGGAAGGAATCAATATTCTTCGTAACGCCCCTTCCATACTCGCCACACTCCAAGAAAATACTCAGGCTGCCCGTGCGATCCTCGATCGTGTCGATTGTATCACCATTCCTTCCCACCCGGCATCACCCATCATTCATATCTACATCAAAAACAGCAAGTCATCATTACATCCTTCTTCTGCGATGCACGATTGTCCCTTCCAATAAACTCTCCAACCCAACATCCATTTTACCTCGAGACGCAGCAACGTGGGATTGGGACACTGAGACCGAGGAAAGGTTGTTGCAAGATGTTGTGGATGAAGCCCTTTCTCAGGGTGTGCTCATCACCAAAGCTAAACGGTTGAGAGGCCAGGAAATGGTTGAGGCTCGGCCGAGCATCCGATTGGCTATGACCAGCGGGTTGACGAAGAAGGAAACAGAGAAGGCGATCAGTGTGGTTAAGAATGCGCTTGTCAAGGTGCTCGGGAGGAGACGATAAATACCAACTAATAGATGGAGTGGTCGAAGCTGTTTATTTACCACTTAATAATCAATGTTTTCGGATATTTTACTGATGTATTAATGTGATGGTGATATTCACGGGAAATGCTGTTGAAGATGAAGACTACTAGATCAGAGTCGACAGGACAGGCGGACACCTAGCAACCAACTCAGGAAAAAAATCTGGGGCTAAGAATACAACAATAGCAGTGAATGGTAGAGATGCAGAGGAACGGCTGGAATCTAGCGAATGCCGTGTGCCAAAGAAAGTGTGATGCAACTAAGCGTAGAACGAATAGTCCAAGAAGAGTCACAATAAATTTTAACGTTAGGATTGATAATGAGAGCGGTTCGTGGCTTGTAGATATCCAGGGGGAGGCTCGTCTGTTAGCCCTTGCACATAGGAAGAATTCTGTTGTGCCCGTAGATACTGTATCTGGTCCATCATTATCCTCATTTGCTCTCTCATGTCCGCCAGCGCAGAATCATGGGGATGCTGCCCCATCCCTCCCGGCATCCCTCCAGGTACAATGCGGAATGCAGGGGGCGGGTCATCCATAGACCCTGACCCATGATGTGCCCGGGAGTGAGCTACCTGCTGTTCCAACATAAAGGTAGTCTTCAAATCCCGCATCTCCCGCTTGGCAGCCTCCAGTCTTTCATTGAGCTCCCGCTGCCGCTGTTGCCGCACGTACTCTCTATGATGCGGATCGCGCTCGTAACCAGCGCTCTGTTGACCAGAGTGAGTCTCGTAACTGTGTTGATGAAGGTGCTGTTGCTGTTGCTGCTGCTGCTGTAGTAGGGATGATGAAAGGGAGAGGGACATGAGGCGCTGATGTTCCTCATTTGACATAGTTGCGATTGGGGATGCTCCAGTAAATGGCTGGATGTGCTCCGTTCTGTCTTTGGGCGGCTTCCGGTGTCTGCGGCGGTAGAAGGCGGCGGCGAGGATCAAGGAGACAACTGCGATGAAGCCGCCCACGACGCCACCTATTATTGATTTGGCGGTAATGTGATTGTTCTCGGGTGTTGGCGTCGGCGTTGGTATTGGGGCGTCTGAGTCTGAGTCGGAAAGGAGGGATCGAGGGCTAGGTGGACTGTAGAGAGTGGTATGGGTAGGGTGAAAGGAGGGGAGGGTGAGGGATACATACGTGTATTGAGCATAGTCAAAGTTGAGATAATTTGTGGCGTTTGGTTTTCCTTCCACTTGGATAGTCAATTCATGTTTTGTCGTCTCCAAACCAGCTTTTGCGAATGCTAGTGTATTGTATTGATACGGATCTGTTGTGTTGAGGGTGGCGCTTTGCACAGGCGTCCCGTCAAGGATGAAACGACAGTCTGTATTTGCTCGATTCGATAACACGAAATACACGTAGACGGCGCTCCCTGTCATAGAACATTAATCGAGGTCCCTCTCCGCGGTGGCCCACTTACCATTAAACCAGAATGAAGCATTGTATGTGAAGCTGTTGCCAGCCGGGAGATAGAGTTCGGAATAGGTATTGTGGTACACCTGTTCAGGATCAGGCCGACTCAAACAGCCAGTGCAGGTCTGATCCACCCAGCGAGCAATGGTATTATCCTGAGCCGAGTCAGAGGGGATGTTTGTAGAGAAAATGGGGGCGGAATGAAATTTGTTGTCGCCGTCGGCATTGTCGATGGTGAAATTACCGCCATCCAGTGGAGCGGCGACAGCAGCGCCTCGAAACGTTGATGCAAGGACTGGAAGGAGTAGTAGGAGATAAGGAGCCCCAGGCCCACGAAGATACCACCAATGACCTGTCGGCGGGGGCATGGTGCCAGCAGCAAATGGACGATGAGGAGGGGAAAGGGAACAAAGGGCCTGCCCTCTTCGGGTAACAGAACAAAGTACCCGCGCCTCAGAAGTGGGCTGTCGGTATCCATGATCATATGAGTAAGTTTACCCAGATGGAAGTCCTTCTGACAACAGTGATGGATCAGTACTCTGGAGTCCAAACCATTCCTAGACCAGGAAGGCTGTGCCGCAGCCTGTGATGATCATTGTTAATATGACCCTGCACCTCCCCGAGGTTTCCACACATACAATCTTGACGTGCTTCGTGAACCAAGTGTGGCCGACGCATTGTATCATGAGGCCTAAAGGTGTTGAGCGCTGGCGCAAACAGCATCGCCACGGGAGATCCTGAGGCTGTGACAGGAATAAGGCACCATAGTTTCCGCCGTTCGGGCCGCCGTTGTTTGATCCCTATCAGAGAGCGGGATGGAACCGACGGATGACACTGGGTCTGACTCAATTGAGACAAGTCGTGCAGTGCCCGGGAGCTTAGCTAGGCAAGCCCAGTGTTGAAAAACCGATATCGATGCACCTCGTTATGTGTGACAGAAGAGAAATCAGAAAGCTCCACTCTATCCATAGATGTGCTTTCGACCCACGGACTGATGAGAGACTCGCACTATTTATAGTCACTGGCCACCTTGACAGATTCACCTAGGTTGGCCCGCTGAGGAAAGATAGAGCCCAGCATCCCACCGTCAAGAACTCTGCCTGGATGGCAAATCCCAGACCTTCCAAGGACTCCTGTCGGCAACATATTGGCTGTGAGGCTCCGCTTCGTGCTATGCTATTTGCGTGTAATTGTAAATTATAATAGTCGCCTTGAGTTTTGTAGCACAAATTGCACTTCAAATTCTGGCAGGGCTATAGTATACACTTGATATCTGAACCAGATTTTGCATGACTGTGCAATTAGGATGCTAACCAGTGCCGGCCCTGTCTCGGTTTGTCGTAGCCGGTTATGGGATTATGGACCCACAGACTATTTTGCTGACCAAAGTCTAGGCTCAACCGGCGAGAAGGTCATAGCATACCTATTTTGGTACATAGACTAGCACAACTGGGGATTTAGGAGATAATTTTTTGTGCGTATATAAATGATCCGTGTTTCCTTAATATAGGGATACATCCCAGGAGACAGGCCACAAATCAGAGCATCTCGTTCTCCCGTGGTTTGATCAAGGTGGACTCTCACAAGCACCGAGGACAGCGCGGACCCAGGATGTCATCACCTCCGGACCCGGGGAGCCAGCATCAGCTCTATTCTGTTCTAATGGGTTTATCTGATCCTCATGGGAGAAGATATCCACTACCATTCCGCCGATGACCTTGAGTAGCCTTGGAAACTCCAGACTGTCCACTGACTGACTCACCTAACGTTGACATGCAAGGATACCTTCTTGACGACCTAGCTCAGCGTACACCGGACTCGACTCTAAATGTAACTACTGCTCCATCCAAGCTCCATCAGCGAGTAGCCGACTTGAGCACGGGCCCTATATAGGTCTGTGGCGCATCCCGGCGCTGAGAACTACCACAAAACTTACATTTGCCTCCGAGTCTAGTGACCTCCTTGGGGGTTCCAGCTTGCCCGCACCGACCCAGCTCTCCATGCCCGCAGCCTCACAACGTGTCCTTATAAGGGCTTCAAGACGCTTACACCCACCGCACCCGCGTGTGAGCCAGAGTTGAACCCCTCTAGACGGTTCAAGACTCTGGTTGTTGACAACACTGGTGAAGTGAAGGGCTCGGACAATCAACTAGTATTGCCGTTATCCCTTCCAAGAGCGTTCGCTCTCCTTCAATGTAGCCTATCACCTCCCATTCATACTTCGCTGGTTCTTGCACCCTTATATGCTTGATACAACAGTAGTCAAGGTGATATATTAATAATGCATGACCACGAAAATATAGGCTTGAAAACCCAACATCCTTGTTTTACAGAGTACTTTGACGAGAGCTTATGTATGTACACTACAATCTGACATTCAGATCGAAACTGTAATCCTCACTTTGAAAGCCTGAACTCCCTCATTTAGAAACGGATCCATTACGCCACTACTCTTCAGACTGGTTTTTGCCGTTGGTTGCTGATTCGACGACTCTCGGGTTCTGATTCAGACAGCATCCCGAGTAATCTTCACGTCCCCAATCGGAGTCTGCTTCGCACTTCTAACAAAATGCCAGAATCTTGGACAACTAATATTTATATTCAGTTAGGAGCCTTGAAGCACCAATGGGATCCATTTGCTTTCTGCGTTTGGGTCTGAATTAGGCTGACGATCAAATTAAAAGAAGCCCAATGATATTACACCTGTGGTCCCCATGTTTCTATTTCAGTATGTACAGACAAACAAGAGGATGGTAGCTCTTTTGCAACAAGCCGGCATTGCACTTCAACCCATATCTATATCTGCAGCAGGGGTACCCTCCAATTGTGCCTTGAGAGCCTCTGCAGCATTTCGAACAACAGAAATTTTCTCCCGCATAACTTTGACTGCTTCAGGGAAGAGACGTTCAGGGGCATATGAACTTTCTGTCTCAATATTGACTAAAATATAACCAATGAGGACACCGAAAATGTGGGAGGGGGAAGGGGGGAGACGTACAGAGGAAGAAATCGCGAACCCGACTGAGCTCAACCGAATCTGCAAACTCGGGATGACGAAGCACTTCGCGACTGACCGAGTCGTTGCGTACGTTTTCTTCGTCTACTGAGACTCGTTTTGTCGTCGGGTCAACTTGAATGACACCGGGTGAGAAGCATTTTTGGAATTTTTCGGCGAGTTCGGGAGGGATGGGTTTGGTGATTTTGATGTGGGGTAGGAGACGATATGACGCCGTCGCTGTGTTTGTGTTAATCAGTCGAAAGAGTGACGGATAGCAAGAGATGATCACACACCAACGGGGTTAAACTTGGCATGGTCTTTGCCAACACCTTTGACAGGCATGCAACTCCGCGAAAATTTCTTGACCAGGTCTTAATTTGGCCAACACAATCTTGGAATTGGTGGGGCCTGGAGTAGGGAGGCCCTCGAAGGCGGAAACCTGGTTACCTGCAGGCTTCCAGTGTAGGTCGCCCGAGAGGACCTGATGGTTGACGTAGAGTTCTGCGGGGTCCGTTGAGCCTTTTGGTGCGGCTGGGTTGCGGGAACAGGTCACGTTGATTTCAAAGACGATGGTGTTGCGGTCTGTAGGGGTGTCGTCTGGGTCTGGAGGAGGAGGGGGTGAAAATTGAGCAGGTCTATTGTGTTACGGGCCGGGGCAATTGAACACACGGTCTCTGTGATACATAAGTGCAGGGTCGACGTTGAGCGGGACGAGTCCGAGTCTGTGTGCAAGGACTTCATCGACGATGACGGAGGTGTTGTTCCACATAAAGACCTTTTCGATGGATATGGTGGGCACCTTGGTAGATAACCGGAAATGAGGATACGGGGGGATGTGTAGAATAGCGAGCCACACACCTCTGCGAGAAGGATACGACGGAAAGCATTGGCTATTGAAGCATCGACACCGACGAGATCAAAGTCGATGGAGCGATTGGAGAGTCTGCGGATTTGGATCTGTAGATTCTGTGCTACATCGTCAAGTCCGTGCCAAATGAGCCTCAGGAAATTACAAAGAATACCTTTCTGAACGTCGCAAGGTTCCAGGCATGGTCTTCGTGTGGATAATGACCAGGAAAGTCGGTGCTAGCGACGTTGGACACACGCTCAGCGCCGACGCGGACGAGGCGGCGGTCAAAGGCCATGAAAAAACGCGGATGAGTATATTATTCGCACGGGTGTTCTCAATGGCGTTCTCGTTCATCGTCGAGCACATGGAGCACGATGCCGCCGACGATGGCGTCACTCTCCCACCCTGGGTTCAGCTAGAGTATACAGTATGTCCGCTCTCTGTTTTTTCTTTTTATAAAAAACAAATCTAAGGAATGATTGTGCAAAGCACATGCGCACTCTCGCCGGCGCCGACGCACACATCCACTTCACCCACCTACCTCAAGCCTCTGGGGGCTTTCTGCAAACGACCCAGAACACGGGTGATGAGCAGCATCTCGCCCACGCCGAGTGCCATACACAGGGTGTCCTCGATCTGATGAAAGCCCACGGAATTGGCCTAGATCGCGTGTGTCTGCTCGACCCCAAGGCCAAGGAACCTCTCAGGTCAGAAGACGGCGATGGCCAGTTCAGCTGGTTCTTATTCGGCGCATGTACCCCCTTCCCTTCCCTTCTTCTCTTCGTCTCCGCCTGCCCTGCTCACACACCTCGGTTTTGTTTTTCCAGGGTATCTTAGGTGCTTTTTTATCGCTTCTCGTACTTCTCTCCCTCCCTCTTTCTCCACACACCCCCCGTTTTGCTTCTAGTCTCTCAATGTCCAGATACCAGGCGATGATCCTCCCCGGGATAGAACCTCCGAGCTTCGCGCTCTTGGTTTCCCCGGTCGTCACCTCGGTCAGATACAGATGACCACCGATACCGCGCTAGGTGTTACCAAACTCGTGGTTCACGACAAGATCCCCCTCGACCAGATCCCCTACACAGTTGCGTGTTTCTGCTTCTCGACTCGGGAACCCATTCCACAAAGTTTCTTCTGGTTTCTGATTTGGTTGTTTTTTTGTTCTTTTCTAGGACTTCCCCACTATCCGGTTCAACGCCAAAGAATCCGTCGAGATGCCATTCCGTCTGTCTTGCTATCCCTTCAAGTGATTTCCCAGCTAAAATTAATACCTCACTTCTACTCCTAATAGGCTACATCTCGGAAAACGGCGAACCAAAATTACCTCCGGGAATGCGCCAGCTCCTGCACGAAGACCTCAACAAATCCTTTGACTTTTAGTACACAATGTAATATACATGAGATGGTCCAAGTGATGGATGTAAGCATAACAAACACAAAGAAAAAAAATGAGAGCAATAATGCATAGCTTGGAAAACGAGAAAAAAAAAGACAAAGAACATGCCGCCTTAAGTTAACGGGGGCGCGTTCACGCGCCAGTTACGACGACGGCGACCCATTCGCCCGATTCGCCCCCTCAGGTGATTTAACTTCCCAAGGCGCTGGTATCCTCGCCACATCCGCCAAATTCTGGTCAGCCCGCGCATCATTCAGCCGATCACGATCGTTCATTGCCATCCTCGCACGACATCTCACAAGTCTCAGCTTCGTCCTCTTTATCCAAGTTCCAATCGTCTCCCTATCTTCCTCCATATACGGGTTCCCCGTCTGTAGTAAATCATCTTGTAGCGCGTACAAACACCATAAGCTTTCATCATACAGCTTTTCACACTCGTCCGGACTTGAAGCTTGATCCAGGAGTTCTTTCCTCGCCGCCGTCCGTGACTGTGTGCAAATCCCCGGATGAGAGTCACTCCTCTCGCTATAAAGTTTTTCACTCACAAGTACAAGCGCGCGATCATATACCAGTTGATCCAACCACGCCTTGGCCCCATCATACTGCATAGGCAACCACGTCTTGACAAGCGCCGCCCGGTCATTACACTTCAAGAAATGCTCCTTGAACCAATCCAGTGCAACTCCAAACCCCTCGCTCACGGCATAGTCTCCGTTGGGATGCTTCATCCCCATATGTTCCTGAAAATCCCGGAGCATATTAATCCCCTTTTGCGAAAACGACATCAGGAGCATGTAGATGGCAACACAAGTCACTGCGTTATACTCGGCTTCCATATCTGCGTGTTTCCGCCGCCGTGCTTGTTTCTCCGGCTCGCCCTCGCGTTTCGTAAACTTGGTGGGATCGGGTAATGGCTCTGTTAATCCCAAGTTATTAATTCAAGCTACACACGTTCGAAGAAAAAACAACTCACTTTGAGGAACAGCCTTGACATACTCATACATCTCATCCGCCCAATGCGTGAGCACATCTGTCTTCTGCGCCAAATCCTCCAAATTCGCCAGTAAGTCATCCTCCATCGGATCCCGTTCCCCACCCTCACCATCTAGCGGGAGAATCGGTGCTCTCCGAGGCGACGAGGGTACGCTATACTCTCTTGACTGTGATTGTGAATGCGAGTGGCGAGAGTTACCAAACAGTTTCCGAGATGCGAGATTGAGTGCTCGATGTAGCGCGTTCGAGGCCGCGCGAGAAGCCATGCTCGACGGGGAGGATGAGAGTGGGGGTGCGCTGGCGTGAGGTGGTGGAGGAAAGGTAATATTGCCGTCCGGAGTATACTCCTCTGTTGATGGCGTGGGTGGCATACGACGGTCATGTAGTGGTCGCCTTGGGTGCGCAGAAATTTCTAGAAAGTATTCAGAGGGATTGAGGACTTTCGCTAGTATCCCTAAACCTACTTACCATCAACCGCGCGATTAAATTCGACGGCTCTGGTGTCATCCACAAGAACATACTCCCGCCTCAAAACCCCATCCTCCTCCGTTTCCCCAGGAATAAACGATCCCTCCGTGGAAAGCCGCTTCCCACCTCTTTGATTCGCGATGGTGGGAAAAACAGCCTTGTTCATATCCTGCTCCCTCTCTCTCACCATGTTCACCCGTGGCAGGCTCCCATTCGCGCCTCGGGGACTCTTATCCAGATCCTGTTGTCCCTCCGACGGCCGTCTGAAATTGAACTTGCTCGGAGGAATCATAGCTTTCGGATCCAGCACCTCTGGCGGTATAATCTTATGATGCTCCGGCGTAGGCGGTCGACCAGGCCAAGGCCTCGCCGCATCCTCTCCCTCCACCTCCTCCGCCGAAGCCTGCATCGAAGGCGGCGTCTGCCCACGCGGTCTAGGAAACTTACTCTTCGCCAAAGCATGACTACCAAAAAAATCTTCAAACGTAGCCCGTTCTGCAGGTTGCCGTTTCAGCAACGCCCGGATGAGCTGCTTGATATCCGGCGGCACGGGCAGTTCCTCGCTTCCCCCGCCTGTCGTCCGTGATTGCGGGTCTTCATCGGGGAATTTGATGCTCTTGGCATGCTCAATCTTTCGGAGGAGTTCGATGTGATTTTGAGCGCGAAAGGGTGGTTTTCCTACGGCCATTTCGTAGAGGACTGCGCCGACGGACCAGAGATCGGCTTTGGCATCGTATTTTTCGTATCGAAGAATTTCCGGGGCCATATATAGTCTAGCGGTGTGTCAACAATGATGGGATGGGGAAGGGGAATAATGCTAAAGTGAACATACGGAGAACCGCAGAGCGTTTCTGCCATCATGGCATTGGGCAAGGAGCGAGCAAAACCAAAATCGGCGACTTTGAGGATGGGCACGCCAAGCGGGTGACCGCGTGCGAGTTCTTCTGAGGATGCGGGATTGAGGAGCAGGTTCTGTGGTTTGATGTCTCTGTGTAAGAGATTTCGGTGCCTTAGGAACTTGAGTGCACGTGCTGTAGAAGGTTGGGTATTATGAGTCGGGTTCTATATTGCAAAGGGGCCGGGGGCCGAAAAGATACATACCAAGTTGCCTCAGGAAGCTCCTCACGACGATTTCGTCTAGACCCCCGGTGCGAGGGTGAGGGTAATACTGCGGTGCAGCGCCAGGCGAGGGCACGTACTCGAGCCCCTCGACGCGCCCGCGCTTCTTGATGTAATTGGTCAAGTCGCCACCTGCACAAAACTCCATGATGAGATACACATTTCTATCTGTACGCTATTCGGGACCCAGGAATATATATTCAAAGAATGAAGTGGTGGCGGACGGAAAGGCACGCACCACGATGTCAATAAGTCGTGTGATGTGCCGGTGAGATAAGGACTTGAGGATCTGGATTTCGCTCTGCAGATTCTCAAAGAGCTTCGCCGAGAGCTTGTCGGTGACGACGGTCTTGATGGCGACGGATTGGCGGGTCTCCTGTGTGCGCGAACGGGTTCGTTATCCTGTGTGGATGGTACGTCCGGTCAAGGTAACTTACCTCGTGGTAGCCCTTGTAGACGGTAGCAAAGCTGCCTTTGCCGATGTCGCTTACGATGACATAGGGGCGGAGTTGTTCGTCTTCGGCGTGTTTCCTGGCGGCCGAGCTGCTGGGGGTGCGCCTGGACGTCGGCGGCGGTGGTGGTGGGGAGGGCATTCGCGCCTGTGGAGGACACAAATGGATCTCTGCAGCGCTGTTAGCCTGGAGGCGGTGCTGACTAAGCACACGCGAAACAAAATGGACACTGTGGGAATTGAACCCACGACCTTTCGCAATCTGCACCGCAAGTTATGCGAAGCGAACGTTATACCCCTAAACTAAGTGCCCCCTCCCTCTCCAGCCGCACAGCATGATGCGATCCCTGTCGTCTCTGACGAGGACAGACGTCAGCAAATGGACAGGGAGGGCGAAGCGGCTTACTGGACCAGGGCAGTGCAAGCATCGGGCATGTTGCATTTGCGACTCAAGCAAATGGCATAAGGAATGACCTGGCGTCCTCCTGGCCACAGCTGAACATATAAGTATGATCACCAGCAACCCCTGTTAACTCCAAGCAGCTCCACACAAATTGAGGTATTGTTCGTCGACCTTGCGACTGGGCAGTGCAATCAATAATGGTAGATTCATGCATTACCCGTTCCTGCACCTCGTGAGAACTCATGATCGTCTTTTAATAATCGGCTCGAGTGCACGTAAGTACTTGCACAACTTGCATAGGTCGGAAAATAACAATAAGTAAGATATTCTTAGTTCAATGGTAACGGACATCTCGGAATAGGGGCAAGTCCCTCATCGCATACACAAAGATCATGCCGGCACTGCCGAGACTACCGCCTATCCAAGTCATGCAGATATTTGGCCATAGTACCGTACAACAACAAGGGGACAGAATTCTTGGACCAGTAGGGTGACCAGTGGTGACCAGGCAGGTTGCCAGGGACGGCCGGGGGGACAATTGAACAAAACAAAGCCAAATATAACCCCCAGCACTGCGGCGCACTGCCTTTGCACCATTCATAACAGCGACCACTTCCTCCCACAGCCCACACCTATCCACACATCGTTTCCTCGCAATACCTTAGGATGAATAGCAGGCCTCCTCCTCCCCAAGGTGAGTATTCCATCAGATCCCAGTCGCAGCTCAGAATCTCACCCTATCAACCCAGGCAAGTATCTCCCCAACCTAGGACACGCGGTGAGACAAAACTTATGGCCACTGACCCACAGGCGCACCCCCTCCATATGCGATTATAACAAGAGTTTATAGACGGAGTCTACGGCCTGTTGTCGGACTGAGTGAGTAGATAATCTCCTGGAGGCACCAAATTCAGCACTCAAGTGACCTTTAGTTGCGTTCCTGGCTGGCCTATGGACCCTCTTCGGGTAAGTTTTTCTTCCATTAACAATACTTCACGGGCTAACTTCTGGCTTAAAGAGCTGTACGCTTCGCGTTGCCCTTATCGTCATCTCATATGCTTACCCCCAATCTCAGATCGGGTACTTCAGAAATGCTGCCATCGATAGGTTAGGTATGCCCCTTTCCCCTTAGCTGCCAAACGAATCCTCATCGGCATTTAGGGGACGTCCCAAAATTAAGAATCATTTACATCATTCTCGGCGCTCTCTACATGGTAGTCGCAGGCACTGAAGCCTTGGGTGTTGCCGCCGCTGCAACAGTATGTGCGCCTGCCTTCATTTTCCGAGCCCACGTTTAAACCTCCAATAGCAACGTGTACCCCTTGTACGAACATATGCTTACCTTTCGGCAGTGTCAACCTTGATTATCATCGGTACTGGTCTTTTGCGTATCATCATTCATTTCACGATGAAGGTCTGTACTTCGTTGTATCAATACCCTCCCATGATACTGATGTGGCACAGGATGATCTCATCAACACATGCACGAAGCTCACCGAAGGAGGCACCGTTGTCTATGTATGTCATCAGCAGCTTTTGCGCTCCAAGACACTCAGTTCTAATTTTGGTCTTAGTTCGGGTTCTGGGGTCCTGTGGCCCATGACTTGACTCCAGATGAAGCTCAAGACTGTAAGACCTTCTATCCGACCTTGAATCCGTATATTTACCTGCTCTAGGGTGCCGCCGCTCCTGGGAACATGACTCATGGGAAGAAATCATTGCCTTCCTGATCACATCCTGTAAGATACAAAGCAACCCTCGCCATACCCACCCGTACTAATACCACTCTAGTCCTTGCATTCTTCTTCTCCGCCATCGCCTTTGGGTACCTCCGCCAGCTTCTTGATCCCTCGAGCCCCGCCAACGCCTCTCGTGCCCCATCACACTGGGCGCGTAATGCTAACTACCCGGAGCACTACAACCAGCCTTACAATGCCTCTGCGGCCGACGTCCCCTACGCGCCGTACGGCAATGATGCCTTCGTCCCACCACCCGAATATAAATCCAACCCTGGTTACACCACTAGCGATGACAAGGATGACAAAAATCCATTCGGGGATCATGCGTCGGGATCGGCGGCTCACCACGCCTAAGGTGGGATCCGCGGGTCAGGCTGCCCCCCCCCCCCCCCGCCCAATGCTCAGCATTTCCCCCTCTCTTGTTACGCACGGACTGTGTATGATTAGCGTATTATGAGCTTTATGATAAGCCTCTGTTGATTATTATGTCGATCAGCCCAGTCGTGAAGTCTAGTAGAGTTTCCCTTGTAGTTCGTTTTTCTTTCCCCAAGTTTTGTAATACGGACCGCCTTTTATATCTCTGTTAGACCAATTTGTAACTGGGTTGGCCTGACATCCGTCGCGCTACACCACCAACACTTGTATCAAACATTAATCTCGTTGGGGTGATGTTAGAATGGTAGATCCAGCAACGTATTTGTTCTGGGTTATATATAGAGAGTATTCATTCTATATGCAGTCTGCTATTTTAGCTGTCAGGCCAGTGCTTTCAACACTTAAAAATGGCTATATGCACGTGTTGCTATTTGTTCCCCTTCTGTTCTAATGGGAGACCCGCCCGGGCACGAGTGAACACGTCACGCTTATCTATAAAATTGGAGATGATTCTGATGGCTGGGTAGGGGAGTCTGAAGATATCGAACACCCCTGGATGCACATCATTTCGGTAGACCACTAACCCCAATAGTATATAAGATTTTCGCCACCGAACTATACAGAACAACAGAGAACTCTCGGGTATATTAGATAATAATAGCCAATCTTCAGCCGATAGCAAACCTCTAATGATCACGAATTGTATGGAGAGGGGAGATGTAGGGCATCGGCAATACCAGGAAAGCTGCCCAGATCGGAAATCGATTTCCAGAGTTCAAATTCTCAGGCACAACTTGGGGGGAGGGGGCAAGCAGTGTTATGAATGAGAGGGAAGGTGCACGATTCGATGTGGTTGACAAGCTAGTTAAGGGAGGTTAAGATAAATGAGGGGACCTGCCGTGCAGCCTCGTGCAGTATAGGAATCTCAAATAGGTGGAGTGATCAACAGAAAAACCCCCAGGTACGTTATATGATATAGTAGCCATCCAAGTCGATAGCAAACCTATGGCACAATAGATGGGGGACTAGGGCATCAGCAATGCCAGCCAGGAAGTTGTCTAAATCAGAAATCACTTTCAGGTTCCAATTCTTAAATCTGACTTGGGGCACAATAGGGAGAGTGCGTGATTCGACATGGTAGGACAACGTTAGCGACTAGGTAAGGGTAAATGAGGAAACCCGCTCCACAGCACCCTCAAAGGGGTGGTGGGGTGACTGCGTTTGATTCATGCTTTGGAACCAAATGGGAAGGTGGTGGGGTTTTGTGGATGAAACATTCAAATTGATATGTAAATGGCTGGGCTGGAGTGTTGGGTAGCCAGTCAAAATCAATCACGCAGCTTGAGCATGTCCACATGATCTGAGGCATTTCTTGGATGAATAGGGGCGGAAATAATTATTGTAAATTTGACTTGGAAAGGACAAGACTCAGTTGCGGGAGCAGAGGGCCACAAATGACTGCAAACAAGCTTGGGAGAGGATAAATACGAAGGCATTTAGTTGTTCAGCACACCAAGATTCCCAACTCTTCATTAACAACAAACAACTCCTCCATCTAAATTTGACAACGATGTACACCGTATGTGAATACCATGTTGGCAGCTGATGTGAATGGTGCCATTGACAAGGACTTACAGGTCACTGATATTATCGTCAATCGGCACTGCGGAAAATCTGACTGCAAGTGTGGTAGCGAGTGAGCCATGCCCTGTGTGTGAGGTTTGTAAATAAGTATTCTAACTGCTTTTTCAGCTGTAGTTGTTCTCCTGGTTCATCGTGCGATTGCACATCTTCAACAAGCAAGTGATAAGCATGTCCAGGTTATCATGTTATGCATGGTTCCCTGTACTTCTGCCTGTTATTGTATAATGTGAAATTTTGTACAGCCTACCCAAAATAACTTTTTACCGACCCAGATACACTGAACATATGATTCTACTTGAGAACAGAGTGCTATGTACCATAGCTGAGGCAGTTATGGAGCTTACCTACTCTGAAAACCATTGCTGACATATCTAGACCTTGGTCATGGTGTCACTGGCAGTACATATGACGTCTCTTATGAGCTTGAATCTCAATTACACTAGATCCAAAGAGTGGCACAAGAAGCACACAACCAGACCAATTTCCTTAGATTTGGCTTTATTGAACTGGTCCCAGATGGCAAGATATTCCTATTTGGATGCCACACACTTATGTTATGTTTGCCACTAGGTTAGGCAATATATTCCATCTAGTGTGCCTGAGCTCTGTTTTTGGGAAGGGCAGTTTTTGCATAGTATGTCTTCCATAACTTCAAGCACAAGTTTGAGGGGGAACACATCAAGTGAAGATAGACACAGTGCTAGATGATAGGACAACTTTAGGCATCAGCTCCAGGTCAACTGCGAGTGGATGCCTCTCTATCCTTTTTTCAGGTATATATAGCCACCTTTCCCCCTATCTCATTCCCACTTGATAATGGTCCCAGGGTGCCATCATTGGTGATCCCACATACAGTGAATTTTCTAACAGGTTTCAAGGGGCACTATGGCTATTGCTAGATCATTGGGCAAGAATTTGCCAACTTGTTAGACAAAAGAGTAATTCTGAATAGAGGCTCTATGTGAGAAGGCTGTATACTAGGAAGGAAGGATATTTGGGGGACAGTGAATTTATCATGAGCTAGAAGAAGGTTAAGGTCCCAAGTGCACTGTCACTCCACAAGAGGACCCTCCTAGGCACAATGGTCAATGAACTTTGATGTTGGCTAGATCTTATAGTTTAACATTAGCAAGACAAGACATTGAAGGGGCTTTGCTGAAGCAAGGGAGCTGTTTTCAGGCAATGTACTACTGTGCTGCTTTTGCATCAGATGATCCCAATCAACTGGAGCTGCCAATGGCTCAGAGTCCAAGGGGTTAGTGTTCAGGCTGCAACAGGCAAACTATCCCCAGTTTAAATTTCGACCTCTTATGTCTTGGAAGCTTAAGCTCCTAGTGGTGAGTGCATTCATTGAACAACTTCTGTGATTGTGCTGAATAGATGGGAGGTCTTTGCACCCTAAGTATTGAATCAGTGAGTCTAGAGGTGATAGGAAAGGAGGTTCAGGATATTGCAAGGTCTCCCAATCACTTTGTAGGGTCAATGGGGGCTCAAAATCAGTACAACAGGGAGCTTGCACACATCACCTGAGTCTTATCTGAATGGAACATGCAGGAATCAATTTTAATCTGGCTCAATGGGCTATGTCTGCAACATCATTAGGCTATCAACATGATGAAGGGTGTGGTGGGATGTGCTGTGGGATACCTAGCTATTGGTGTAAGTGTTCCGACCAGTGCTTGGTACTTGACACAGCAAATTAAGTTCTAGTTCACTATGAAGCACCACTAGTCTGCACTCAACCTGTTGTGATAGCTCTAAATTTGCCAAGTTCCTCACATACTGGAAACCGGGCATTCCCAAACTACAGGTCCTTCATTGGATGGGGGTACCCAGGATGCCAAAACTAACATTCAAGTATTTGGGTGTCCAATGCACAATTGAGCTCACAACACCTGCAAAAGATACAGTGTTATGGATCCAGTGCTCAGTTGAATCCAGTACATGTAGACATCTGTCCCAGTTTGGTTGATCTGACTGCAGGCACCCAGGGCACTAATCTTACCACATTCCACCTCAAAGGCTCCACCTCATCCTACTGAGCTACTCTCAACTTGTTGCTGAGCATCACATTGCATCCTGAATCAATGTACTCAGGTTTCCAGAGCCAAAGGGCATGGTACAAAATTTGACTCCATCTAGAATTTTGGCAACCCTTGTCCTTGTCAGATAGCTGCAATTCAGATGAAATGGTCCTTCAGAGTTTCCTCCAACCACACAGGCTTTCCTTAACTGGCCAACCAGTCACATTCTGCCTTTCACTTCTATAACCACACCACCACCAGTGATGCAAATTTCACACAGTTGAATTGATTATAATAATTTGCTGCTCACACCCAGTCCTGATTCTAGAGTCACATTACACCCTCAGTGCAATCTTTTGCAATGTTTGTCTGATATCAGACCCTCTAGGCAGCTGCAGGTCAGTCTCCAATTTCTTGCAATTCAAATGTTCATTACTTTGGCACCTTAGACAAAGCTCAACATGTGTTATGGTGTATCCAACAATAATCCCCCTGCAAAGGGCTTCCTCTTTAAGCAGCTTTGAATTGAATTGTTTCCTGGAGTTCCTCCAAGTGACATTTCACCTCAACCTTCCATATTTTAGAGATTGACACAGCGCCATGCTTGACCATCTATGACCTGTGCAGTTCAGTAGGTATTATGTCTTTAACAGGTTGCTTGCTCAGATGGCAATTTTAGTGAACCTGTGGTCTCATTCCCAAACAATGGGTGTCTCTTAGAGGATATAAACCTTCCCCCAATCCACAACTCCTTCAGTACCCTGGTCAGCATAGGTTGTTAATTCGAATTCCAGGTACTAATATTTCTCTAGAATATTTACTCACTAGTCCCTTGGACATTTTACACATGACCCAATACACAAGGCTTACACTCCATAGGGAGACCTATGTTGACTATGCAGGTGGTGGGATATACCCAGAAATACTCACCACAAACCTTGCCAATCTTTTGAATTTGAATGTGCTTGGCAATACTCATTCAGTAAATAATAGGTAGACATCCTGTCACCTGTTGTGCACAGTTCAGTCACTGACCTTTATTCTGGTACATAGCTCTATGCTCTCTATGAAGTGTGCACATCAGGAAAATCACACACCCTTTACCCATCACTTTCAAACCCTTCCCCTTTTTGTTCTGGTACTTCATCTTTACACAACCCTTATTTCACCCTTCCTCTTTCCCTTTCTGTTGCTTCCCCTTCCTCTTTCTCTTTTCATCCCTTTATCAGTCCAAGGCCAAGTAATTGCAAAAGTTCAACTCTAATCAATAGTAGATTGCATTATAAATCAAAATTGTCATACTTGATCAATATACCTTTAACACTCCAAAGCAGGACAGATTGTGCAGGGATCACCTATTAAAACTCTACTACCCTCTGCTCTCAACCCCACCAGACCTTTGGGTTGCCACTGACACCCTCTGACACTGGACAGCTTTTAGCAAGTTGTTGGAGTACACCAAACAAGTGCATGATTAGAATGAACATTTAACCCAGGGATATGAAATTTGATATTTACCCTTTAATCTTTTTTGCTCCCAGCAACCATGTCCACAGTTCAAACCCCAGGTGACTCCCCAATGGCTCCTCTGCTCTTGGTCCAACACATGAAAATGATATAGTAAGGCCACAGCATTCTGCTGTGCAGGTGCCTGTGCAGTTGCCAGGTGCACATACTGTGGTCAGGTGACTGGTCATTATTGAATGTTGAATGTTGAATGTCTGATAGCTAACCTTCTCACTAGCTTACGCTATCCCCTGCTACGCAGGGGGTTGGATTTATGTATTGAATGATTATTAATATTCAATTAGTCCAACATGAAGCAAGACATGAAGCAATGTGAAGTAGCATCCATGTCAAGTGGGTACTGGTAATAATAATTGGTGGGCAAAGGATCTTTATGTTGCACTTCATGTCACTTCAGGTCACTTCAGGTCACTTCAGGTCACTTCACCTCACTTCAGGTCACTTCAGGTCACTTCACCTCACTTCATGTCGCACTTCATGTTGCACTTCACATCACTTCATGTTGTGCTTACTCTTAGCATTATCCTACATCATTTCTCACCAATCTTTTGTATTACAAACTTCATTTCAATAATTTATACAATCAAAGTCTAAGTCCTCTAAGTATTTCTTGGTACACTACATTCAATGTCTTTTTGTCCTCATTCGTCTCATCCAACAATATCCTAATCCTCTCTCCAGATGTGCATCTACTCAATGCAACATACAACTGCCCATGAGAGAACACTGAAGACCACAAATGAACTCCTACATATTTCACTGATTGCCCTTGACTCTTGTTGATTGTCATTGCAAAGGCAAGTCGCACTGGGAATTGTCGGCGCATCAGTGGGATGGGAAGGTCCTCAGCTGAAGGTGACAGTGTGATCCTGGGTATCATCACAATGGATCCTGCAAATCTCCTATCCCCAGAAATGATCCTACACTTCAACACCCTCCTCCGAATTTCCACCACAATCATCCTAGTTCCATTGCAGAGTCCTAATGAGGGGTCCAGATTTCGGAGTAGCATCACAGGACATCCAACCTTGAGTGCCAACTGAGCCAGAGGGAGTCCATTTGCTCGAAGTGAGTTGAGATACTCAGCTGCATATGGTTGGTAGTCTTGTCCATCCTCCATTCTCACACTATCCACACTCATCCTCATCTGAAGGTCTCCAGGGAATTTGGCCAGGATAGAATTGTTGAGTTCATCCACACTATCATTCTTGGCAGACAGGATTGTCCTCTCCAAGAAATATTCATCAGCATTCCTCCTCTCAATCCCAGGATACACAAAGTCCACCAATCCTTCCAAGTCCTGCACACACATCCTATCTGCCAATTGCACCCTCTGATCAGCTCCCATGTTTGCTCCTGCTCCAATCTCCAGTAGCCAGTTTGCATGCTGGTTCATTTCTGGTGTCCTTTCCAACCGCATATTTTGAACCAAGTAGAAAACCTCCACTGACTCCCAGAGTGCACTTCTCCGAATTGAGGCCTCAATGACACGCTGTCGCTCTCCCCTTGGTACCACAGGCAGTGTTTGTCGGAAGTCTCCACCAAAGAGTACTGTGATTCCACCAAAGGGCCTTTCAGTAGAGAAGAGATCGCGCAATGTGTGGTCCACTGCACGGACACTGTGTTTGTGCTGCATGGGTACTTCATCCCAGATAATGACCTTGGTTACTTTGAGTACGTCATGGAGAGCTGAGTTGTGTCAGATGGGGCAGGTGGATGTGTCATGAACAGGAATGGGGATCTTGAACCTTGAGTGTGCAGTTCTTCCTCCCTCCAACAATAATGCTGCAATTCCTGTACACAATATTGTTAGAAAACTATTCAGATGTATAACTAATGAGACATACCTGATGAAGCAACACAGAGTGCAACATGTCCCTGAGCACGGACAGCAGCTGCAATGGTATTGCACACAAAAGTCTTTCCACCTCCACCTGCACTATGCACAAAGAAGACCTTGCCCTGATTCCTATCCACTGAGTCCATGACTGCATTGAAGACAGCAACTTGCTCCTGGTTGAAAGATTGGCGGTTCCTTTCCACTGTAGCTGTCAACTCCTCCACATTATAGTTGCGCTCTTGGGCCAACAGAATATTGTTGTCAAGGTCCTCCCAAGGAACACCTTCATCTGGGCCCTGTGGAAGTGGCATAGGAGGAAAGTCTTCAAGTGATTTGGTGAAGCGCAAAAGGATCTTGTTGAGAAGGTGAAGGCCATAATCATAAACCTGCTCATCTGTGAACTCCCTGTGTTGGTAGATAGGTGATCGCTCCAACTGTCTCCTAAGGTCATCGCAGATTTGAGGTCTGAATTGTGTCCATAGATTTTCGGGTGACACTGGATGGCAGTTCATCAGAATCAAGGCAAACAGGCGTCGAAGTGATAACCCAGTTTGCATTTGACCTGCTTCCTGCAAACACAAAACCCACTCCCCATCATCCTCCAATAATCCTCTGGCCAGACAGGCATCCTTGAATGTAGGGCACAAATGACCATCTACTGTGCGCAAGTCCTCTGGTGAAGTTGCTCCGGATACTGCAGTGAGTAGCAAGCGCAGATAGAACCTCTCTCCTTGAGCTGGTGAAGCAAAGTACATCCTGCCAATAGCTTTCCCCCTCTGCCTTGGTTTCCACACTTTGGTCCTGGAATCAAACACCCATGTCCTTGGAAAATCCTGGTAAAGAGTATTGCGCGCCTGAGGATACTGCTGATTGGCCTCATACCATGCAGTGAGTTCTGTCCAGTTGACATTGGCTCGTGCAAGAACATCATGGGCATCATTGACAGCTGGATCATAGAAGACCATTTGCTGGCCAGGGAGGTGGACAGGAAGGCGGTAGACAGTGGGTTGCTCTCCATGCATGTTGAATTCGAAAAGTCGCCAGCAAGCTTCAACTGGAGAGACATAGCGCGAATCCAGGTACTCCTTGATCTCATCCCTCTGTTGCCCCTGACCCTGGTTCCCTGCAACAACCAATGTTGTCCTGTCATGGCCTTTGTAGATGTACTTGTGAATGTACTTGACTGCATGGACAGAAGCACAGATCTCGACATTGATGTGACACTGGTACTTGGCACTGAGGTAGGGATTGTGGGGAACAACCCAGGAGTTGTCAAAGTCAAAGCCAGCCTTCTGAAAAATGCGACCATTGTTGCGCCTCCTGTACTTGGGATAGCCATCATCTCTATACTGAGTAGCATCAGTGAAGGCCTTAGGAAATTGCTTGCTGCATCTTCCATTGACCATACACCTAGCATTGGGCTTGTGTGCACCACAGGGACCATGAAGCATAGTAGTAGTGACAATGTTGTGAAGGATAGGATGGGTGGTGGGATTGGGGAGTTCAGCAGAGACCATGGAATCCACATGGAAGGCATCTGAAATTGTGTTAGAGTTATTCATGTAAAGAAATATATGGACATACCACGGATCTTATCTTCATCCTTCAGAAATATCAGAAGGTGCATGTGAGGCAATCCTCTCTTCTGATACTCAATGGTATGGACCATTCCAGCTATTTCACCAAAGAGTCCTCCTTCAAGCTCCTTCAATAAGGCCTTCTTCTTCAGCTCAAACACCCTAGCCACAATCTCTGGTCTGTCTGACACAGCCTGCCTCCCTCCCTGCACATCCACTAACATCTGCCTCTGAATCTCTGGCCAGTTGGGGTTGGCAGTCATGGTGAGGAAGAGATCTGGTTTTCTGAAAGTGCGACAAATGGCCATTGAATCCTGGAAGAGCTGAATCATATGACGGGTACTTCCAATGTGACTTGAAGGAAGAATAATCCTTTGGCCAATTTGATCAAGTCGGACCTCACCCCCTGGATCACCACGCACAACATCCATCAGACCCTCATACAACTCTCCCCTAAGCCTTGTCTGGTTGAGACGCAGGTATGTCAACCTGGCTTGCTCCAATGAAGCCCATGCATCGACAATATACTGCTGGAATAGCTTGCCGCCCCAGAAGAGTGGTGGTTGATCTCCTGGGTGAATGTGAATGCGATGTGCATAGTAGCACATTTGAGAAACATATGGAGTACGACGTTGGCCAGCTTCCCCAAAGTGTGCAGGAATCCTTGTGTGCCATCCCTGATCACCATGAGGAAAGAGTAGGACATAGTGGAGTGGACAGTATGATGGACTGAGGTTGGAGATTCTCTCAAGTCCACCATGTTGAAGTCGTACAATGATGTCCCTTTCCTTGTCCCATTCATGCGATCCAGGAGTTGGAATAATGACAGCAATTTCATCGGCAGTGGGAGTGTTGTATGTGCGCTGATCCTGGGCCATATCAACATGGAGTGCAATGGTGATAGATTGCTGGGGGTGGGGAGGTCGTTCCATCATACTTTGGTGTGCCTGTTTATATGCATGGACATAAGGGTTGATGCGCTGGAGGAGATCCTGAAGCTCATTCATGACTATACGGTCACAAAAGTCCTGGTTGTTTTGCTGGCGGTAATCCAGTTGCTCAGCTGAGTCGTAGATATATATCTGCGCATATTTTGGAGTTTCACCAGGTGGAGGGAGGAGGGCACCGGAAAGATGATGGAGTTCACCACTGATCTTGAAGCAGTAAGGGCCAGTGGCTCGAGTGACTGACTGGTCGATTTTGACTCCAAGTGATGTGAAGGCAAAGGCTGAGTTGTAGCGGCGGATATTGTCTTTGAATGACTTGGACTGGGGAGCTTCACCACATAAGAAACGTTTCAGCACAGGATCCATGGGTGTCAGAGGTGGTAGCTGAATTTGGCCATTGAGACAGCACATTCCAAACTTGGGATGGTTGACTCGGGAGTATTGTGATAGCTTTTCATCAATGAAATGAAGAGCTTGGCATTTGGGGCAAAGGATGTTCATTGGCCCAAGAGAGTGTGGTCGTGCTGGCTCCTGATATGGTTGGCATCCACGGGGTAAGACTCGGAGTTGATTGGGATCCTCCTCAGGTTCAGCCCTCTCACCCTCAGCACCTTCATTCCCAATGATATCTATCTAAATATTGAGGTTAGAAAAAGAAAACACCAAAAACCAAAAAGATATTTACCTGATCAACTTGATTCCATAAATCCTCCTCCTGTTCCAATCCATCATTCTCAGCCTCCCATTCTTGTCTCCACTGCTCTCTCACTGCATCCAGGTTTTGCTGTGTCAAGACCCTCCCCTCTTCCTCCTCATTTGCCCTCAACTCTTCCACTCTCTGCTCCCTCTGTTCCCTCTCTCTTTCCTCTCCCTCAATTCTCTCCCTCTCCCCCTCCTCCTCCTGTATCCTTAATTCCCTCTCCCTCTCTTCTCTCTGTTCCCTCTCCCTTTCCTCCTCCTCAACCCTCCTTCTCTCCCTCTCCTCCTCCTGTATCCTTAATTCTCCTTCCCTCTGTTCTCTCTCTCTTTCCTCCTCCTCAATTCTCCTTCTCTCCCTCTCCTCCCCTTGCACTCTTAAATCTCTCTCTCTCTGTTCTCTTTGTCTCTCCTCCTCCTGAATCCTTTCTATCTCCTGTGCTCTCATCTCTCTCTCCACTTGTTCTCTCTGCTGTTGCTGTACCCTCAACACCTCCAACTGTTGTCTCTGTGCTGTTTGTCTCTGCTCTACCTCACGCTCCTGTCGCACTCGTGCCATCTGCTCCTGTAATATCCTTTGAAGATCCTCTGGATTTTGTGCCTGAGGAATTGGTTGAGCAATAGGACGCCTATATCGACCCATTTGTGGTGGTTGTGGAGCTAGTGGGATATATTGTGGCAGAAGGTGAGGTGGTGGTCTATCCAAGTTGGCTGGAATATGTGTTTGGGGTATAAGGATAGATGCAGGTAAAAGGGGTTGAGCAGGAGCAAGAGGCTGAGGAATAGGTGGTATTGGCTCCCTGGATAATCCAGAAGAACCAATATTGACTGGGGGGAGAAGTGGAGGTCTGGGTACAGCAAGGTCTCTGGATAATCCAACAGACCTAACATGGTCTCCAGATGGTCCAGCAATAGCAGTGGGAGGAGTAGCTGGACGGGGGATGTCTGGGTGTGTTTGGAAATTGATTGGAGGGGGAATGTGCAGTGGGGGTTGGTTCATTCGTTCACGTCGAGTTTCGGGGGATGTCATTTGCTGCGCACGATGCTCTCGGTCAGCATCACGTGTTGCCTGTCTTCCCTGCTCAGGCGTAGTAGGTGGGGTTCGGGGATCCCTAAACAATATGTAAATAAGATATATCATAATTAAGTAAAGATATTACTCACATATGTATCCAAGATCAATATTTTTAAAAACAGAAGCAAAAAAGTGAAATATACAATCACAAAGCCCACTTAGGCCAAAACTGTGCGAATTCGGTGTCGGCAGCGGCAGTTGATAATGGAGAGTAGTGATCTCCCTGCACACAGCAGACAGAAAGAGGCTCCGAGGGCAACCGGCAAACAACTCCGAAGAGAAAGCCAGGTAGTAGGAGCTTTACTGTCTATCACCTTGATCTCCACGTTTTCCCTAAGCGTACCAAGTAATAATACAAATGACACAATTCACTCTAAAATGGTTATTAGATTAAATTTATAATTATGTGATTAAATAACTCACCCTGTAGCTCAAAATGAGTGTTGATAGATGCAGCAAGTGTAACTACAATAAATGTGTTGTTTTGTTAGCTATACATATTATTGAAAGCAATTATTGAATATTTACCTGAATTTAAATCAAGTTTTTCCAAGTTCTAGTGAATTTCGACGCGAAATTCCCACGGATATCTTCGAAATTTAATTATATTATTTTACCATATTTTTTCGAATTTATTTGTTGATTTACAGCAATTTTTTGTGAATTTTTGCGAATTTATGAGGGTTTTTCATTAGTTTTTTCATCCTAAACTCATAAATCAGAGAGGGCTTACCTCGAATGCAGGGGAATGGATGATGGGGGTCAGAAAGGATTGGATCCGTGCTGTGAGGTTGATATTTAAAGTCAGTGAAATGGCAGTGTTGGATATATGGACTTGTAACATATGGAGTTGGAACAGCTTTGAGGCCGAGTTTTTGCTGACAAATGCTGACAAATTGCTTATATAATGCTGACCAATGCTGACCTAAGCCTGACTAATCCTGACTAATGCTGACTAACGCTGACTAAAATTACTAAGCAATATACTCGAGATAGCATTAGTTATAGACTAGCTTACGCTATCCCCTGCTACGCAGGGGGTTTGACTCAAGTGGTTTTCTACTCTTAGCATTATTCTAGATCATTTCTCACCAATGTTTTGTATTACAACCTTCATTTCAAATTGTATTTTTACAGCAATTGTTTATAGTACAAACTTGATTTCAATAATTTACATAATTAAAGTTTGTGATATGTATATATATGATTATTATGTTTTTAATTCTCTATATTCTCTACCACAGATCAATTTTTGTTTCTTTTCCCCCATTTTCTTAGTTTTCTATGGACTCTCAAGTCTTCTCTGTACCCCTTGCCCCCAGGTCACTCATGCTCGCTTCGCTCGCCGTCGTACCCTTTCTCCACTTCTATCACTTCTCTGGTTACCCCTCGCCCCCAGGTCACTCACGCTCGCTTCGCTCGCCGTCATGCCCTTTCTCCACTTCTATCACTCCTCTGGTTACCCTGACTCTCCCCAACTCTCACTCTTATCTAATACCTTCTCAGACTATGTAAGAGGACCCTCAAGTTCTTCCTACACTCCTCCCTCTGCTCCTATTACCTCCTACCCCCAGGCTGCTCACGCTCGCTTCGCTCACATTTGCACCCCCATTGCCATTGCCTAGAGTTGCCCACTGATACTTCCCCAAACTGGTGCATGCAAGTGCCTGCTTCCTATACTCAACACATCCCCAGACACAATCACATATGTGTGTGCACCTGCTCCCTAGTTCACTTTTCAGACATTTATCATTTAGTTTGTACAATAGTTCAGCCACTGCTCTTGTAGCTCACATAGCAATGCAAGAACTTCCTCATTTGTTTCTCTGAGGATTTCCCTACATAGTCTGAGTATAAGCATTCACATTTTGCTCCTCTCTCACTCCAGGTTGCCCTCACAGACTGGCATATGCAAGTGCCTAGTTCCCATACTCCACTGTATTACACCTGTTTCTATTATACTTTTCCCAACTGGTGTGCACAGCCATGCACCTAAGTACCCACAGCATGTGTATACACATCATGCCTCAACACATGCAGCCATGTGCTAAGTGCCCGCTAGTGTGTGCACTGTCACTCCAACCTCTACCACCTCTACCACACATTGCCACTCTTTCCTGTTGTCATCCTGTCCTGTTTTCTTTTATGTAGATAGACATTCAGATTGTATAGTTCTTACCTGCAAGTATTGGCTAGTACTTTAGGCACCAGGGTTTCTCATCTATTTCTCTGAGGATTTCCCTGGTCCTAGGTATGTAATATGTTGTTTTTCTGTACTGTGCAATATACTGAGGATTTCCCTGGTCCTAGCACTGTGCCCAGCTTGTACCTGAGTCCACTGTCATGTTTTTGCATTTCTCACACTCCTGCCTGTTGCTTTCATACACTTTGTGCACTTTTGCATTTTCTTGTGCCCTGAGGCTGCCAGTGTCTCCCAGTCACCCTCACAGATGCTATTCTAGCCTCTGAGTGGTCTAACATCCCAGTCACCTTGCAAGGTGCCCAGATCCCCTTCTATAAGTACTTTCATCATTATGTAGCACATTGGGCTCCAGCTCCCTTCCCTCTCCACTGGCCCCTCTGACCCATCCCCAGCTGTGCTGACTCAGGTTTTGGCTGTGCTAGGACTATCCCTGCACAGTCTGGCATTGTGTTTGGTGCCACTGGTACTACTACCATTCTCCCACTCCCTCAACCTGTGCACTCTCCCTGGCACCCTTGTTCCATTCCCTCCAGCACCTCCCTTCCCCCCCTCTCATACACCAGTGCTCTCAAAGTGGTACCTATCCTGGTCCACATGGCCAAGGTATTCCCCTCCTTGCCCACAGACCACATCATAGCTGTCCAAAAGGCTGTCCTTGGCTTTTCCTATGCCACATCTTTATGCTATTTTATCAGTATTTCATCTATATCTTCCAATTATGAACTTTTTTTATTTATTTTTGTACTTCAATATATATATCCTGCTCATAGCATTATCCCATAATATTTTCAGAATTTTCCCGATTTTTAATGCTATTTTATCGCTCTTTTATTTCCACCTTCCTTTTATGGGAAGTCTCCGTAAATCTTATGCTTAATATCTCCGTCATCGTGCAACATAACACCCCGAAATTCTAATAGCTCATTCCTGACATATACATCTCCCATTCCTCCAAGTTTCATGTCTCTACCATCAGTGGTTGTCGAGAAACAATTCTGAGTCCAGAGTCTTTTTCGACATAGCCGACATATAAAATGTAATTAATCGCACTTTTACTCCCAGTACCCAGGTCGACTTGCTGACAAATGCTGACAAATTGCTGACCAATGGCTGACTAATGCTGACTAACGCTGACTAACGCTGACTAAAATTACTAAGCAATATATACGACGTAGCATTAGTTATAGACTAGCTTACGCTATCCCCTGCTTCGCAGGGGGTTGGATTTATGTATTGAATGATTATTAATATTCAATTTTAATAACCTAGCCTAAGAAATATCCAAGTTTGATATTCTATTTATAATATTGGTTTATACCCATTTTCTATATTACATTTCTTATTCTCTATATTCTCTACTGCAGATCAATTTTTGTTTCTTTTCCCCCATTTTCTTAGTTTTCTGTGGACTCTCAAGTCTTCCCTGTATTTCTCACCCCCAGGTCACTCATGCTTGCTTTGCTTGCATCTGTGCTCCCTCCCCACTTCTATCACTTCTCTGGTTACCCTGACTCTCTCCAACTCTCACTCTTATCTTGTGTCATCTACTAATACCTTCTCAGACTGTGTAAGAGGACCCTCAAGTTCTCCCTACACTTCTCCCTCTGCTCCTATTACCCCCCACCCCCAGGCTACTCACGCTCGCTTCGCTCGCATCTGCACCCCCTTTGCTATTGCCTAGAGTTGCCCACCAATACCTTCTCAAACTGGTGTATGCAAGTGCCTGCTTCCCATACTCAACACATCCCCAGACACAATCACATAACATACCTTTCTGCCCTACAGTTGCATGTGTGTGCACCTGCTCCCTAGTTCTCTTTTCAGACATTTATCATTTAACCTGTATGCCCTAGGCACCAGGGTTCCTCATCTGTTTCTCTGAGGATTTCTCTGGCCCTAGCACTGTGCCCAGCTCATGCTTCACATTTTGCATGCTCCTTGTAAGGAGACTCTCAAGTCCTCCCTATACTCCTTCCTCTGCTCCTGTTACTCCCCTGGTCTCCCCAAGTTGTCCCAGCCCTTGCCACCACCCAGTGTCACCCGCTGATGCCTCCACAAACTGGTGTGCACAGCTGCGCGTGCAAGTGCCTGCTTCCCGTGCTCAGCATGTCCCCAAGCGTGATCACATAATGCACCTTCCCACCCTCCAGTCACACATGCACACACCTGGTCCCTAGTTCCTATTTTTCCTGTAGCTCTTGTAGCAGTGCAGGGACTTCCTCATTTGTTTCTCTAAGGATTTCCCTGTATAGGTGTGTAGTAGCTTTGCACTTTCCCACACTTTTGCTGTTATTAATATATGAGGATTTCCTTGCATAGTTGAAGTGTGTGCATTCCCATCTCACCCCCTTTGTGCTCCAGATCACCCTCACATCTTGGTTGCCCTGAGTTTCCCTAGCCCTTGCCAGCATCCCAAGTCACCTGCCAATATCTTCTTAGACTGGCACATGCAAGCACCCACTTTTACACTCAACATATCCCCAAGTATGATCAAATGATATGCTTTCCTACTCTACAGTTATGTGTACACACACTTACCCCCTAGTTTTTTTTGCAGTCATTTATCATTTAATCTGTATAGTAGTTTAGCCATTACTCCTGTAGCTCACATAGTTCATGACTTGATATCTTAGGATTATCTGACATTAGTATGCTAGATCTATGGCCTAACATAGGAATTCAATATTTTTCTAAGCTTAGCATAATATTAGAGTTATCATTTTGGATTGTTTGTTTTCCTATTTATAGCATACCTATTTTCTTACCTGTATTATACCAATAATTTTAATATTATTTGACTTTAGTATTATCTTAGGAGTTCAATATTTATTTTATTCTAATATTTTCCTATTTTATTCCATGTTCTGTATTATCTATTTTCTTGCCTGTATCATATCTGTTATTCTTTGTATATAGCAGCTTTGCACTTTTCTATCCTTTTACATATTATGAATATACTGAGAATTTCTTTGCATGTCCACTTACATTTGAATTTTTTCTTGCCCTAGATCAGATAACTCTGAACCTGACTCTTACCTACCAAACCCTTATCTATAATCCTTGAAACCTTCAAATCCTTCTATCACTCTTCTCTTCACTTTTATCACTTTTCCAGTTGCCCCAACTCTCTTTAGCCTTTGTTCTTGCCTTGTGTTACCCACCAATACTTCCTTGGATAGTATACATAGCTACATGTGCAAATGCCTGCTTTCTATATTCACAATTTTCTCAGATACAATTATATGATATGCTTTTCTGCCCTATAGTCATGTATGTATACACACACCTGTTCTCTAGATTTCCCTACATAGGTATATAGTAGTTTTATACTAAGGATTTCCTTGCATAGTCAAAGTGAGTACACTTGTGCTTAGTCTCTCTCTTGCTCCAGATTGCCCTCACATCCTGGAAATTAGTATATCTATTACTCTCTGTGATATCTATTCTCCTATGTTATGCATACCTGTTATAAAGTATTTTCCTGTACTACATTACTCTATTTCTTTATGCTATTTTATCAGTGTTTCATTCCTACTCTCTAATTATGAACTTTCTCCATTTTCTTTTGTGCTTCAGTCTATCTACCTTGTCTGTAGCATTAACCCATAATATTTTCATAATTCTTCCGATTTTTTAATGCTATTTTATCGCCCTTTTACTCCCATCTTCCTTTTTCTTGTGCCATATTATTGGTATTTTATTTCTATCTCCCAATCAAGAACCTTTTCACTTGGTTTTGTGCTTCAATAGTATATATCCTGCTCATATCAGTAACCCATAATATATTCAGAATTTTTGCGATTTCTTAATGGTTTTTTATCGCTCTTTTATTTCCACCTTCCTTTTATGGGATGTCTCCGTAAATCTTATGCTTAATATCTCCGTCACCGTGCAACATAACACTCTGAAATTCTAATAGCTCATTTCTGACATACATATCTCCCATTCCTCCAAATTTGATGTTTCTACCATCAGCAGTTGTCGAGAAACAATTCTGAGTCCAGAGTCTTTTTTGACATAGCCAACATATAAAATGTAATTAATCGCACTTTTACAGTACTGAAGCCAGGTCGACTTGCTGACAAATGCTGACAAATTGCTGACCAATTGCTGACTAAAAATGACTAAGCCTGACTAATCATGAGCAAAGCTGACTAACGCTGACTAAAATTACTAAGCAATATATTCGAGATGGCATTAGTTATAGACTAGCTTACGCTATCCCCTGCTACGCAGGGGGTTGGATTTGTGTAGCCTAAGCAATATCTGAGTTTGATATTGCTTCATATTGCACTTCATGTCACTTCACATCACACTTCATGTCATTTCACATTGCACTTTACATTGCACTTCAGGTCACTTCATGTCACTTCATGTCACTTCAGGTCACTTCAGGTCACTTCACCTCACTTCACCTCACTTCACCTCACTTCATATTGCACTTCATGTTGCTTCATGTTGCACTTCATGTTGCACTTCACATCACTTCATGTTGTGCTTACTCTTAGCATTATCCTACATCATTTCTCACCAATCTTTTGTATTACAAACTTCACTTCAATAATTTATAAAATAAGTATACAATCAAAGTCTAAGTCCTCTAAGTATCTCTTGGTATACTACATTCAATGTCTTTTTGTCCTCATTCCTCTCATCCAACAATATCCTAATCCTCTCTCCAGATGTGCATCTACTCAATGCAACATACAACTGCCCATGAGAGAACACTGAAGACCACAAATGAACTCCTACATATTTCACTGACTGCCCTTGACTCTTGTTGATTGTCATTGCAAAGGCAAGTCGCACTGGGAATTGTCGCCGCATCAGTGGAATGGGAAGATCCTCAGCTGAAGGTGACAGTGTGATCCTGGGTATCATCACAATGGATCCTGCAAATCTCCTATCCCCAGAAATGATCCTACACTTCAACACCCTCCTCCGAATTTCTACCACAATCATCCTAGTTCCATTGCAGAGTCCTAATGAGGGGTCCAGATTTTGGAGTAGCATCACAGGACATCCAACCTTGAGTGCCAACTGAGCCAGAGGGAGTCCATTTGCTCGAAGTGAGTTGAGATACTCAGCTGCATATGGTTGGTAGTCTTGTCCATCCTCCATCCTCACACTATCCACACTCATCCTCATCTGAAGGTCTCCAGGGAATCTGGCCAGGATAGAATTGTTGAGTTCATCCACACTATCATTCTTGGCAGACAGGATTGTCCTCTCCAAGAAATATTCATCAGCATTCCTCCTCTCAATCCCAGGATACACAAAGTCCACCAATCCTTCCAAGTCCTGCACACACATCCTATCTGGCAATTGCACCCTCTGATCAGCTCCCATGTTTGCTCCTGCTCCAATCTCCAGTAGCCAGTTTGCATGCTGGTTCATTTCTGGTGTCCTTTCCAACCTCATGTTTTGAACCAAGTAGAAAACCTCCACTGACTCCCAGAGTGCACTTCTCCGAATTGAGGCCTCAATGACATGCTGTCGCTCTCCTCTTGGTACCACAGGCAGTGTTTGTCGGAAGTCTCCACCAAAGAGTACTGTGATTCCACCAAAGGGCCTTTCAGTAGAGAACAGATCGCGCAATGTGTGGTCTACTGCACGGACACTGTGTTTGTGCTGCATGGGGACTTCATCCCAGATGATGACCTTGGTAACTTTGAGTACGTCATGGAGAGCTGAGTTGTGTCGGATGGGGCAGGTGGATGTGTCATGAACAGGAATGGGGATCTTGAACCTTGAGTGTGCAGTTCTTCCTCCCTCCAACAATAATGCTGCAATTCCTGTACACAATATTGTTAGAAAACTATTCAGATGTATAACTAATGAGACATACCTGATGAAGCAACACAGAGTGCAACATGTCCCTGAGCACGGACAGCAGCTGCAATAGTATTGCACACAAAGGTCTTTCCACCTCCACCTGCACTATGTACAAAGAAGACCTTGCCCTGATTCCTATCCACTGAGTCCATGACTGCATTGTAGACAGCAACTTGCTCCTGGTTGAAAGATTGGCGGTTCCTTTCCACTGTAGCTGTCAACTCCTCCACATTGTAGTTGCGCTCTTGGGCCAACAGAACATTGTTGTCAAGGTCCTCCCAAGGAACACCTTCATCTGGGCCCTGTGGAAGTGGCATGGGAGGAAAGTCTTCAAGTGATTTGGTGAAGCGCAGAAGGATCTTGTTGAGAAGGTGAAGGCCATAATCATAAACCTGCTCATCTGTGAACTCTCTGTGTTGGTAGATAGGTGATCGCTCCAACTGTCTCCTAAGGTCATCACAGATTTGAGGTCTGAACTGTGTCCATAGATTTTCGGGTGACGCTGGATGGCAGTTCATCAGAATCAAGGCAAACAGGCGTCGAAGTGATAACCCAGTTTGCATTTGACCTGCTTCCTGCAAACACAGAACCCACTCCCCATCATCCTCCAATAATCCTCTGGCCAAACAGGCATCCTTGAATGTAGGGCACAAATGACCATCCACTGTGCGCAAGTCCTCTGGTGAAGTTGCTCCAGATACTGCAGTGAGTAGCAACCGCAGATAGAATCTCTCTCCTTGAGCTGGTGATGCAAAGTACATCCTGCCAATAGCTTTCCCCCTCTGCCTTGGTTTCCACACTTTGGTCCTGGAATCAAAGACCCATGTCCTTGGAAAGTCTTGGTACAGAGTATTGCGCGCCTGAGGATACTGCTGATTGGCCTCATACCATGCAGTGAGTTCTGTCCGGGTAGCATTGGCTCGTGCAAGAACATCTTGGGCAACATCAACAGCTGGATTGTAGAAGAGCATTTGCTGGCCAGGGAGGTGGACAGGAAGGCGGTAGACAGTGGGTTGCTCTCCATGCATGTTGAATTCAAAGAGTCGCCAGCAAGCTTCAACTGGAGAGACATAGCGCGAATCCAAGTACTCCTTGATCTCATCTCTCTGTTGCCCCTGACCCTGGTTCCCAGCAACAACCAAAGTGGTCCTGTCATGGCCCTTGTAGATGTACTTGTGAATGTACTTGACTGCATGGACAGAAGCACAGATCTCGACATTGATGTGACACTGGTACTTGGCACTGAGGTAGGGATTGTGGGGAACAACCCAGGAATTGTTGAAGTCAAAGCCAGCCTTCTGAAAAATGCGACCATTGTTGCGCCTCCTGTACTTGGGATAGCCATCATCTCCATACTGAGTAGCATCAGTGAAGGCCTTAGGAAATTGCTTGCTACAGCTTCCATTGACCATACACCTAGCATTGGGCTTGTGTGCACCACAGGGACCATGAAGCATAGTGGTAGTGACAATGTTGTAGAGAATAGGATGGGTGGTAGGATCAGGGAGTTCAGCAGAGACCATAGAATCCACATGGAAGGCATCTGAAATTGTGTTAGAGTTATTCATGTAAAGAAATATATGGACATACCACGGATCTTATCTTCATCCTTCAGAAATATCAGAAGGTGCATGTGGGGCAATCCTCTCTTCTGATACTCAATGGTATGCACCATTCCAGCTATCCCACCAAACAACCCTCCTTCAAGCTCCTTCAATAAGGCCTTCTTCTTCAGCTCAAACACCCTAGCCACAATATCTGGTCTGTCTGACACAGCCTGTCTCCCTCCCTGCACATCCACTAACATCTGCTCCTGAATCTCTGGCCAGTTGGGGTTGGCAGTCATAGTGAGGAAGAGATCTGGTTTTCTGAAAGTACGACAAATGGCCATTGAATCCTGGAAGAGCTGAATCATATGACGGGTACTTCCAATGTGACTTGAAGGAAGAATAATCCTTTGGCCAATTTGATCAAGTCGGACCTCACCCCCTGGATCACCATGCACAACATCCATCAGACCCTCATACAACTCTCCTCTAAGCTTTGTCTGGTTGAAACGGAGGTATGCCAACCTGGCTTGTTCCAATGAAGCCCATGCATCGACAATATACTGCTGGAATAACTTGCCGCCCCAGAAGAGTGGTGGTTGATCTCCTGGGTGAATGTGAATGCGATGTGCATAGTAGCACATTTGAGAAACATGTGGAGTGCGACGTTGGCCAGCTTCCCCAAAGTGTGCTGGAATCCCTGTGTGCCATCCCTGATCACCATGAGGAAAGAGTAGGACATAGTGGAGTGGAGCATATGATGGACTGAGATTGGAGATTCTCTCAAGTCCACCATGTTGAAGTCGTACAATGATGTCCCTTTGCTTGTCCCATTCATGCGATCCAGGAGTTGGAATAATAACGGCAATTTCATTGGCAGTAGGAGTATTGTATGTGCGCTGATCCTGGGCCATATCAACATGGAGTGCAATAGTGATAGATTGCTGGAGATGGGGAGGTCGTTCCATCATACTTTGGTGTGCCTGTTTATATGCATGGATATATGGGTTGACACGCTGGAGGAGATCCTGAAGTTCATTCATGACTGTACGGTCACAAAGGTCCTGGTTGTTTCTCTGGCGGTAATCCAGTTGCTCAGCTGAGTCGTAGATAGAGATCTGTGCATATTTTGGAGTTTCGCCTGGTGGAGGAAGGAGGGTACCGGAAAGATGATGGAGTTCACCACTGATCTTGAAGCAGTAAGGGCCAGTGGCTCGAGTGACTGACTGGTCAATTTTGACTCCAAGTGAGGTGAAGGCAAATGCTGAGTTGTAGCGCCGGATATTGTCTTTGAAAGACCTGGACTGAGGAGCTTCACCGCATAAGAAACGTTTCAGCACAGGATCCATGGGTGTAAGAGGTTGTAGCTGAATCTGGCCATTAAGACAGCACATTCCGAATTTGGGACGGTTAACTCGGGATTCTTTTGACAGCTTTTCATCGATAAAATGGAGAGCTTGGCATTTGGGACAAAGGATATTCATTGGCCCAAGGGAGTGTGGTCCTGCTGGCTCCTCATATGGTTGGCAACCACGGGGTAAGACTCAGAATCGATTGGGATCCTCCTCAGGTTCAGCCCTCTCACCCTCAGCACCTTGATTTCCAATGATATCTATCTAAATATTGATATTAGAAAAAAACAAACACCAAAAAAAAAAGATATTTACCTGATCAAATTGAGCCCATAAATCCTCCTCCTGTCTTCTAGCCTGAAAGTGCTGCAGGTTTTGCTCCTCCTCCTGTCCCAATCCATCATTCTCATTTTGAGCATCAGGATTATCATCCTGGTTATTTTCAGCCTCCCATTCTTGTCTCCACTGCTCTCTCACTGCATCCAAGTTTTGCTGTGTCAAGACCCTTCCCTCTTCCTCCTCATTTACCCTCAACTCTTCCACTCTCTGCTCCCTTTGTTCTCTCTCTCTTTCCTCCTCCTCAATCCTCCTTCTCTCCCTCTCCTCCTCTTGCACCCTTAATTCTCTCTCCCTCTCTTCTCTCTGTTCTCCCTCTCTTTTCTCCTCCTGAATTCTCCTTCTCTCCCTCTCCTCCTCTTGCACTCTCAACTCTCTCTCCCTCTCTTCTCTTTGTTCCCTTTCTCTCTCTTCTCTTTCAATTCTCTCCCTATGTCTTTCCCCCTCCTGTATCATCAACTCTCTTTCTCTTTGCTGTCTCTGCTGTCTCTGCCTCTCCTCCTCCTCAATTTGTCCTCTTTCTTGTTCTGCCTCCTGTACTCTTATATCTCTCTCCCTTTGCTCTGCTTCTCGTTCTCGTCGTACTCGTAACATCTCCTGTTGTAATTGCTCCTGGATATTAGGCTGAGGTATGTGTTGCACAACAGGGGGTTGGTATCTACCCCTTCGTGGCATTTGTGGTGCTGGTGGAATATTCCGGAGTGAAGTGTGGATTGGAGGTAGAGGCCTATCCCAATCTGCTGGTATATGTGTTTGGGGAATTATGATAGGTGCAGGTAGGAGAGGTTGAGGAATAGGAGGAGTAGGATCTCTGGATATTCCAGAAGATCCAATATTGGGCAGTAGAAGTGGTGGTGGTGCAAGGTCTCTGGATAATCCAAAAGACCCAATAGATGGTCCAGCAATAGCAGGAGGAGGATGTGGAGCATTTGGAATAGTTTGGAATATAAGTGGGGGAGGGATAGGTAGTGGGGGTTGGTTGGTACGGTCCCGTCGTGTTTCAGGGGATGTCATTTGCTGCGCACGATGCTCTCGGTCAGCATCACGTGTTGCTTGTCTCCCCTGCTCAGGAGTAGTAGGTGGGGTTCGGGGATCCCTAAACAATATGTAAATAAGATATATGATAATTAAGTAAAAATATTACTCACATATATATCCAAAATCAATGTTTTCAAAAACAGAAGCAAAAAAGTCAAATATACAATCACAAAGCCCACTTAGGCCAAAACAGTGTGAATTCGGTGTCGGCAGCGGCAGTTGATAATGGAGAGTGGGTATCTCCCTGCACACAGCAGACAGAAAGAGGCTCCGAGGCAACCGGCAAACAACTCCGAAGAGAAAGCCAGGTAGTAGGAGCTTTACTGTCTATCACCTTGATCTCCACGTTTTCCCTAAGCGTACCAAGTAATAATACAAATGACACAATTCACTCTAAAATGGTTATTAGATTAAATGTATAATTATGTGATCAAAGAACTCACCCTGTAGCTCAAAATGAGTGTTGATAGATGCAGCAAGTGTAGCTACAATAAATTTGTTTTTTTTGTTAGCTATACATATTATTGAAACCCATTATTGAATATTTACTTGTATTTAATTCGAGTTTTTGCGAATTCTAGTGAATTTCAACCCAAATTTCCCACGGATATCTTCGAAATTCAGTGAATTTATTTTACCATAATTTTCCGAATTTATTTGTAGATTTACAGCAATTTTTTGTGAATTTTTGCGAATTTTTGAGGGTTTTTCATTAGTTTTTTCATCCTAAGGTCATAAATCAGGGAGGGCTCACCTCGAATGATGGGGGTCAGAAAGAAGTACATCCCTGGCATCTGGTGACATTTTAAACCCGCGAAATCACAGCACCGGGTAATGCTGTTCAAGTGTACAGCTCTGATGGATTGCTGACACATTGATGACTTCCTATTATGGGAAGTCTCCATAGATCTTTTGCTTAATATCTCCGTCACCGTGCAACATAACACCCTGAAATTCTAATAGCTCATTCCTAAGATATACATCTCCCATCCCTCCAAATTTGATGTCTCTACCATCAGCAGTTATTGAGAAACAATTCTGAGTCCAGAGTCTTTTTTGACATAGCCGACATATGAAATATAATTAATCACACTTTTATTCGCAGTACCCTACTGAAGCGAGGTCGACTTGCTGACCAATGCTGACCAATTTCTGACTAATGCTGACTAATGCTGACTAACGCTGACTCATGCTGACTAAAATTTGTAAGCAATATACCCGACCTCCCATCAGAGTTAGATAACTCTGCTTTAGAACTCTGAAAGCCTGACACCATCCCTTCTTGACCTCTTACCACCACCACTGGTTTTCAAATCGGTCTCTGGCTGGTTAACGAGTGTTGTAGTTAGGTTTCTTGCGAACTCTAGCTTCTCTACTTACATGCCTCCTAAGTCCAATGCACGGACAGCCTCCAATAGGTCGCCCGCTGCAGCACGTGTTTTTGCCCCAGGGGCATTTGGTACATCCTCCCCCCCCCTCCCCCTCCCCAGCCCCTGCCCCTACCAACTCTGTCGATGAGGCTCTGGCCAATGTCGCCACAAAGCATTTATGCTTTGAGGCTTCTCCGGCCCTTTTGTATGGGTCCACTCTGTCTCCTCCCCAAAGCAATCCAGCTCCCCTTGCCGCCGAACTCTTCTTCCCCCCCTCCAGAAAAACTGCCATTGGTCAATGGGAACCCGCCCTCGACTATGGCTCCTGGCTGGTGGGCACAGCCCTCCCCTGCCTTGCTCCTCTGCTGGCCTCTGCACCCAAGGACCTCAGCTCTGCCCTTGCCCTGGCTGAAGGGGCCTACAAACTTTTAGATGCCATCCTGGCCTCTGAATGGTCTCAAATCCCGGTCACCTCTCAAGACCAGAATATCACTTTCCGTGAGTACTTCCGTTGTTATGTGGCGCACTGGGCTCCGGCTCCCCCCCCTCCCAACATGTGGATGCCACATGCCTGTTCCGTGGAACTGCTGAGGTAAGTGACTCTGCTGAACACTCTGAATGGTCCCCTGCAGCCTCGGCTCCTGCCCCAGCTGTGTCAGGGACTATTCCTACACAGCCTGGCACTACCCAGACTACCCCTACACCTCCCCCCCCTCGCCCTGCGCACTCTCCTTGGCACCCCCGGTCAAGTCCTTCTGGTGTTCCCCTCCCCCCCCTTTCCTATGCCGGCACTCTCAAGGTGGCGCCCACCTTGGTCCATGTGGCCAAGGCGTTCCCCTCACTCCCTACGGATCACGTCATTGCTGTCCAAAGGGCCATCCTCGGTGCTCTGGCTTCCAAGACCAAGCGCTCCTGCACCATTGCTGGCCCCTCATGGCGGCAAATTCTGGTTCCTAGATCTGACACCCTCTCCAAGGCGTCTCTCCCGCATGTCACCCAAGTCGTTAACTTGGCGTTGTCAGCCTCTGGCTCTGCGCTCTGCGTGGAATCGGCATGCCCTTCCTCTGGGGGGTTATCCCTCGCTACCTCCGCTGTCACGTCGGCTTCTGAGCTGACAACTGTTGGTGCTGCCTGTTATCAGAACCCTAAGAAGGACTATACATAGGTCTTAGCCACCTTCCTGATGGACAGTAGTATACTTCTTTTTCTATCTTTAATACTGATACTCCCACACTTACGCTTCCTTTCTCCCACACTCAACTTCTATTTCTCACAGGAAGCCTTCTCTTTACCTGGGTCCACCTTCCAATGACTCGCTTTGACAAGTACTTACCCAGGATACTTATAAATAGCAGATAACCAATATGTATATAAACTTAGCTACAGTCACCTGTATCCTTAGCTTAGTGTTATACACTGTTCTGCTTAAATCCCCAGTTTGCCTGAAAGGGCTTCAGAGATTTATCCAGCCTGCCTCTAAGTCAAGTAGTAAGACACTTGGACCAAGTCTGTATAGACATCCTTGTGATCCCAACCTTGCGACTCAAGAGCGGACCCCTAACCTGGGTAACACTGCCCTTGGCAAGGACCTAAAGGCTTCCCCAGTCTCTGTCGCCCTCCCCACATTGCACTCTTACCTCAAGCTCATTGATGTGCCCCTTTTCCAGCCTGGTACTGCCGACTGGGTTACCTCTGCCGAGGTGGCACAGGCCCTTAGCTGCTCACCCCTGGCCCTCTCCCTCCCCCTTGCTGGCCCCCCCCGCATGGTCTGCAACTCTGCCAAGTCGACCATGGCCACTGCCTGGTTTGACATTCATGACTCCCAGTCTGGTTCCCGTGCCAAGGCAGTTATCGGATGTTCTATTCCTCTTGCAAGCGCCATCTGTTTCATCCAGCCAGCCCGTGCTAACCCCGGCTCTCCGCGCTGCTCCTGTTGTTGGCGCTGGGGCCATACCATCCACACCTGCCATGCGTGCTCTGCGCACTGCCCCATCTGCTCCAAGCCTCACTCCGAGGCTGAACACCGGTCTCATGCTGGCTGCTGCAAAGGCCATCCTAAGGCCAAGCCCCCTGTCCCCACCACACCCGCTGGCTCCCCGTGCCCCCACCCCCATAAGTGCATCAACTGCGGCAAGTCCCACGCTGCCAACAGCCAGAAGTGCCCCTTCTGGCACCATTGCTTCCAGGCTGATTGGATCAAGGCCAGGTACGCAGCTGACGGCCACACTGCAGATGCTGGTTGCAAGACTAGTGTTGGCTCCTCTGCCCACAAGAGCAAGACTTCAGGGTCTTGTACCTCCACTTCTGTCTCCTCTTAGGACTTTCTTGATTTGGAATGGTCCTAAGCGTTTTGGGGATATTTTGTTCGATAGGAACGGGAGTTTGAGGTTTTTGGCTTCTAGCCAGACACGTTGTTCCGTTGTGAACAGCTTGATCGATTTGTTGTTTCGTTGTTGCACGATGTCAGCGGATATTTGATGTGCTGCTTGTGCTTCTCTTCTGGCATGGTCCAGAGTTCGAATTCGTTTGTCAACTGATGGAAAATCTGATGTTTCCATGATGGTGGGAATAGAAGGTGGATTGTATCCCATGATGAGTTCGAATGGGGATTTCTGCCTTGAGGCATGAGTTCTTGAATTGTGTGAGAACTCGGTGAGGGGTAGGGAATTGACCCAGTGAAGGGGATTTTGGGTGCAGTAGATGGAAAGATATGTTTCAATTTCTTGGTTGTATCGTTCTGTGGATCCATCTGTTTGAGGGTGGTAGGCTGTAGAGAATGCCTGTTTGATGTTGAGGCATTTGGCCAGTTCTCGAAGTGATTTGGCAGTGAATCGAGGGTCGCGGTCGGATATGATCTTGTCAGGGAGACCAAATTGTGTGAATACTTTTTCAATGAGTAATCTTGCAATGTCATCAGCGGTTGATTTGTCGGTAGTAGGGATGAAAATTACCCCCTTCGTAAGGCCGTGGTCCACCACGGACAATATGGCGTTATAGCCGGCAGAAATAGGGAGACCCGTGATGAGATCCCAAGATATTTGGGAGAAGGGGTGTAATGTCTCCGAGGCTGAGATCGGCTGAGGAGGGACTTTATCCGGTCGTCGGATGATCTTGTATTGCTAACACTCAGGACAGCCTTTGACATAATTTTTGACAAATGTTGACATGCCAGGCCAATATACGTCTTTCTTGGCCAATCGGTACGTTTCTTGTTCACCAGGGTGGCCTCTGGTGGGGTGGTCGTGATACTTCGCGATTACTTCACGGCGGAGTTCAAGGTCTTCGGGGATAACGACTGTGTTTTGGAAAGTGACAAGGTTGCCACTGTCGGTGGAGACAAGTCCGAAATCGGAGTCGGCAGATTTCGGGAGGTGATCTTTGATTTGCTGGATAGCTTTGGCGGTTTTAGGATCGTATTTCGGGGAATTAATGACCCGATCTCGTAATGCCACATCGATGGTGGAAATAAACAGTTCTTCAGGGAGAACTGTAACATCGGCGTTATCCTAATCGTCATCTAAGTCATAATCAGGTCGGCGGGATAGAGTGTCTGGTGCTGGGATTTTTACACCAGGTACGTGTTTGAGCTTGAAATTGTAGTCGGCCATTAGCTGGACCCAGCGAGCTTGGCGGCGGCTAATCTTTTGGGGTTTTCTCCAATAAGTAAGGTTTTGGTGATCAGTTTTAATGATCACGGGGTGTGGAGATCCGAGGAGATAATGTCTCCATTCTTCTAGAGCGCAAATGATGGCAAGGAGTTCGCAGTCATAGATGTTGTAGTTCCTTTCGGCTGGTGCGAAAGTTTTTGAGAAGAATGATACCGGTCTACGATTACCATTGATGTCATGTTGATAGAGCACAGCTCCACTTGCTACTTTCGATGCATCGGTTTCGATTTCGAAAGGTTTTTCTTGATCGGGCATAAGGAGTACTGGCTCCTTAAGGAATTCAGCCTTGAGAGTTTCGAATGACTCTTGTTGTTCGGATTTCCATTCAAATTTGTTCTTTTTCGATAGGAGGTTGTTGAGAGGTTTGGTTAGATCCGAATATTTCCGGATGAATTTTCGGTAGAAGTTGCAAAACCCAATGAATTTCTGTACTTGACGGATGGTTTTGGGGATAGGCCAATCTTTAATCCCTTTGAGTTTTCCGGGATCCATTTTGATATTATCAGGCGTGATGATCATGCCTAGGTATTCGAGTTGTTGTTTATTGAATTCGCATTTTTCTCCTTTGAGATAAAGGTCGTTTTTCTCAAGTATCTTAAGTACTTGTTCGGTGATCTGATCGGTTTCTTCTTGAGTTTTTCCGAAGATGAGTATATCATCCATGTAGATGATGATTCCTCCTTTGTCAAGTTGTTCAGCGAATATTGTGTCCATCATGTGTTGGAATGTAGCAGGGGAGTTGCACAATCCAAAGAACATTACTGTGGGTTCGAATAAACCCTGCGGTGTTTTGAACGCAGCTTTCCATTGATTGCCTTCTTTGATTCGGATGTTGTTATATCTGAGTCGAACATCAAGTTTGGTGAAATATTTAGCTCCTTTGAGCTTATCCATGATGGCAGATATCATGGGAATTGGGTAGGCATTCTTTACCGTATGTTCATTGATGTAACGGTAATCTTGACAAGGTCGGAGATCTCCTCCTTTCTTTGCAACAAAGAAAAATGGCAAAGCCATTGGTGATTTTGAGGGTTGGATATACCCTTTTCGTAGATTTTCATCTATGAATTCTTTTAGTGCTTTGTTCTCGGCAGGTGCTAAGTGGTATGGTTTCATCGACTTTGGTTTGAAAGTCGGTTTTGTTTCGATGGTGTGATCGAAAGATCTCGATGGTGGAAAACATTCGGATGCTTTCTTGTCAAATAGTTTTGCCCATCGAGCAAATTGTCTGGGGATCTTATTTTCTTCTGATTTTTCAGGGAGTTTTCCACAGAGTTTCGTTGTCAATTTATTGGCAACATTGTGGAGTTGGGTAGCAAAAGTTGCTTTCGCGTTTACTTCCAATGGTGTGAAGAGCATTGGATTCATTTCGTTTTCTATAGAGAATTCGTCGAGATTAGTGTTGTTGATATCAAAGTACTCGGATGGTGCTTTGTCGGTAGTGGTGGTATGTCTGGCCATATAGTCCATTGAAATGGAGTTGGCTTCAATTGGTCGGCAGAGGGTTTTGAGAAGATGGGGAAATGCCGAGTGTTCGATTTGTGGTTTCCAAGAGAATGTCTTGGTTTTCCAGTTGATATCAGGGTTGTGCTGTTCCAACCAGGGAAATCCTATGATGAAGTCTTTTGCTCCAGTATTGGTGACGAAAGCTTCAAGCTTGCAATCACGACTGTTGATGATAGCATCAATTGTGACATAATCTCGGATCATGCCATGTTGGTTGTTTGATCCATCCACATTGGTTAATGCAATGGGATTATCCCGGGATCGGCGGTGATATCCTAGTCGTTCAACAACTTTGTTGGATATAAAGTTTCCTTGAGCTCCTGAATCTATCAGGGCGGTGATGGCCACGGGTTTCGACGATCATTTGCTCCAGATCTCAATGGGGAGGAAAAGAGATCTTTTATTCGAGGACGTAGTTAATTGTACAGAATCGATTGTAAGAGGTGAAGAGAAATTTTGTCTGTTTTGGGAGTGTGCAGGGGCACATTGTTTGACATCACTCTGTTTTAAAAATCCTGGAAGGGACGCATTTGGGGGTCCTTGGCCAGTGCTGAGTGTAATTCTTCTTGGAGTTCCGGCTCCAAGGTATCCACAAGTTGCTGCATTTGTGTGGCAACATCAGCAACCGCAAGTGAATACTTGCAAGGGGTGGAAGTGGAAGTTTTAGGTCTGTTTGGGTTGCGAACCGGTCGAACTGGTTGAGTTCGGGCACTGGGGAATCAGCGAGTTGGTGCGGGAATGGGGCATTCCGCAATAAAATGTTTTTCAGATCCGCATCTGAAACATTGGCGGTTCTGGTGTTGTTTCATTTGTTGACCGGTTAAGATGGCGTCGATTTCAAGGGATCTGTTGCAGTTATCTTCGCAAGGGATGTTGATTTCGTTGATTTCGTGAGGAATCATTGGGTAAGGGTCCTCATATTCTTCTGTTTGGAGATTGTCTATCTCCATGGCGTAGGGGTCTTTAGGTGTGAACCTAGGTGCTGATTTGGAGTAGTAGTTTGCATAGGGAACTATGTTATTCTGTTTTTGCTTTGCCTGGAAGCGGTTATTGTTGTTGAAGGAACGGGGTGTTCCGTAGAGGGCGTTTACTTGGCGGAAATTATCGTCGAGTCGATTGGCCATAGTGTACCATCTAGCGATGGTTTGCGGCGGGTTGTCAGAGGTATCGATTTTGATCGCAATTTGGTGATCAATGGCCTTTCGGTAGAGATCGATGAGGGTTCGATCTTTGTGGATGTCCACTTGTCGGACTAGTTCTTTGAATGTGGAATTAAATTCCGTCATTGGTTTTCCTCCTTGTTTGATTGTTTGGAGGCGAGTATGGGTGTAGGCAGATTCATCTGCAGGTTGGAAGTCTTGTCTAAGACAAGCCTTCATTGCTCTCCATGTCTCAGTATAGAATCCTTGGACTGGAGGGGTTTGAGCCTGTCCTGCGGCTAGTCGTTCGGCAATGTATTGAGATGCCCATGCTCGAGCTTCTCCTTTTTGCATTGATGTGAGTGCGAAGATGCACTTATCGTAGTGTCGGGGATATACGGCGTCATTGCCAAGTAGATAGACGTCGACTGCGAAGAGCCAGTCTTCGAATTTGTTTCAATCTCCGTCAAAGACCGGAGGTTTGAGGAATCCGATTTCTCGGGGTGCTGGTGCAGGTGCTGCAGGTGCTGGTGCTGCCGGTTGGGCAGGAGGTGGGGCGGCGGCTTGTGAACCCATAATTGTTTGTGGGTTGATGGTGGGGGTGTGTGTAGGGGAGGTTTGAATGGGTGACGCGGGTGGTAGCGTTACCGGTTGAGGTGTTTGAGGGGTGAGAGAGTGAGGGGAAGGCTGGATAGAAAGAGGAGGCCTTCTTGGGTCTAAGGGTCAAGATGGTCCTGGTCTGCTAATTCGAGTTGGACGAGGTGGTATGTCGGTTCTTTCGTAAGGATTACGAAAGGGAGATTCTTCTGCTTGGGAGGGAGTAGAAGGGTTTGGGGTTCGGACAGGGGATTGGTAGTAGTGGAGGTTAGTCTGGAAAGGATATTCTTCAACTGCTTGTTGGAGAAGTTGTTCTTGCTCTTCAGGTTGAAGAGGTTGTTCATCTGAAGTGTCTTCTTCTTCTTCAGACTGGGGATTGGAGGGAAGTTGTTCTTTGGAAATATATTCTTCTTCTTCGGATGAAGAAGGGGGACGGAGTCGGGGTGGAATTTTGATATGATTTGATTATTTTCTTGATTAGGTAACCAAGAATGAGGAGGGCGGCATAGCAAAGGAGTTTTCTAAACTCCAGGGTGTCAATTAGTTTGTTGTTACGAAATACAAATGTATTTCAAGGCGGAGGAAAGGTTGGTGGGGGGAGTGATTGATGATGTACCATGCAATGATTTTTCCAATCGCGTAGCCGGCGGTGCAGATAACGATGTTGATAAGGAGTCCTTTGACATCCCTTCTTGACCTTGCACCACCACCACCGATTTTCGAGTCGGTCTCTGGTTGGTCCACAGCGTTGCAGTTAGGTATCTGACTCAATTACCAGCTTCCCCGCATCCATGCCACCGAAACCCAGCGTGCGCACAGCTTCGGAAAGGTCGCCGGCCGCGGCACATTTTTTCTCCCCGGGGGCCTTTGGCTCTGCCTCCCCCCCCCTCCCCCTCCCCGGCCCCTGCTGCTGTTGACTCGGTCGACGCGGCTCTGGCCAACGTCGCTGCAAAGCGTTTACGCTTTGAGGCTTCCCCGGCCCTTTCATATGGCTCCACACCCTCCCCCCCCGCTGAGGAAGACTTCTCCCATCTTCCTGAGATACTTCGACCACTTCCCAAAACCACCACTGTCAAACGGGACCCCGCACTTGACTATGGCTCCTGGCTGGTAGGTACTGCCCTCCCCCATCTTGGTCCCCTACTGGCCGCCATGCCCCAGGACCTCAATTCCACCCTTGCCCTTGCAGAAGGGGCATACAAACTCTTGGATGCCATCCTGGCCTCTGAGTGGTCTCAAATACCGGTCACTTCCCAGGACCAAAAAATAACATTCCGTGAGTACTTCCGTCGTTATGCAGCGCATTGGGCTCCGGCTCCCCCCCCTCCCCAACATGTGGACACCACATGCCCGTTCCGTGGAACCACTGAGGTAAGCGGCTCCTCTGTCCCCACTAATACAGCCCCTGCTGCGCCAGCCTCTGGTCTGGCTGTGCAGGAGTCTACTCCTGCAGGGTCGGCGCCAGTTGCTGGTACTGCCCTGACACTGCCCCCTCCCCCTCGCCCTGTGCGCTCTCCCCGGCGCCCTCGGCCTGTTCCACCTGGTGTGGCTCCTCCTCCCCCCCTTTCCTACGCCGGCGCCCTCAGGGCAGCACCCACCTTGATCCACATGGCCAAGGCATTCCCCACCCTCCCGACGGATCGTGTCATTGCTGTCCAGAAGGCTGTTCTCGGCACTTCAGCTTCCAAAGCCAAACGCTCTTGCACTGTTGCTGGCCCTTCCAGGCGCCAGATTTTGATCCCCAGCTCTGATGCCTTGTCCAAGGCATCCCTACCGCACATCACCCACGTTGTTAACTCAGCGTTATTGGCCTCTGGCTCCGCACTTCGTGTTGAGTCGGTGTGCCCGACCTCTGGGGGTTTGTCCCTCTCTACTTCTGCTGTAGCGTCGGCCTCTGAGCTGGCGGCTGTCAGTGCTGCCATTGGCAGGGACCTCAAGGCTTCCCCGGTCCCTGTCTCCCTCCCCACATCACGATCTTATCTCAAGCTTGTGGACATCCCTCTCTTTCAACCTGGTACCACCGACCGGGTTACCCCTGCCGAGGTAGCACAGGCTCTAAGCCGGTCCCCTCTTGCACTCTCCCTTCCCCTTGCTGGACCCCCCCGGGTGATCCGCAATTCTGCCAAGTCAACCACAGCTACTGCGTGGTTTGACATCCATGACTCACAGTCCGGCTCCCGCGCCAAAGCGGTAGCCGGGCACTCCATCCCCCTTGCTGGTACTGTCTGCTTCATCCGGACCGCCTGCGCTAATCCCGGCACCCCCCACTGCTCTCGTTGCTGGCGCTGGGGCCACACCATTCCATTCATGCCGCGTGCGCTCTGCGCGCTGCCCCATCTGTTCCGAGCCTCACTCTGAGGAAGAACACCGGTCTTTGGCCGGCTGCTGCAAGGGCCACCCCAAGGCCAAGCCCCCTGTCCCCGCTACCCCCTCTGACTCTCCCTGCCCCCACATGGGCAAGTGCGTTAATTGCGGCAAGTCACATGCCGCCAACAGCCCAAAGTGCCCCTTCTGGCGACACTGTTTCCAACCGGACTGGATCAAAGCCTGGTATGCGGCCGATGGTCGCACTGCAGAGGCTGGTCGCAAGACCAGTGTCGGTTCTTCTGCCCGGAAGGACAAGGGGAAGCTAGCGGCTTCGGCCCCTCCCTCGTCCACGTAGGCCTTCTCGTTTCTTTCTACAGTAGGTTTTGGGTTCTATCTCTCGGCGCATTGGGTTCTTTTTCCTTCTCCCTGGGGCCTTTTGCCCGGCGCTTTGTCCTGCCCGCCCTTGGGGCCTCCCCATGTTTTAACTTCTCCTTAGTTACTTATTCTGGTTGGGTTCGGGTGTCTAGGTGCTCACCTGGCTCGGCCCTGGCCTGCTTTCCCTTCACAGTCACTTGACGGCCGCACTCAGTACAACGGACGTTGTTGGGCCCCCTCTGGGGGCCCTTCTGTGAACATGTTTTGTATTTAAGCAGTCTATTACTTGAGCTTCAATGTAGTAGGTACACTGCCGCGGACTGCTATCACGCACCACGTAATAAATTGTTGAGATCAAAAAAAAAAAAAAAAAGGAGTCCTTTGAACTCCAGGGTGACAGCAGGGAGGGGAATACATAGCAACGGCTACAACACACGCTCTGAGAGCACAACACGCGCCTATGGGCACTACATGTAGCAAGCGGCTACAACACATGCCTAAAGAGGCACAAGGGGGACAGAGATAGCTTAGTGTTTTGTTACCCGGGTTAGGGGTCCGCTCTTGAGTCGCAAGGTTGGGATCACAAGGATGTCTGTACAGACTTGGTCCAAGTGTCTTACTACTTGACTTAGAGGCGGGCTGACTGAATCTCTGAGACCCTTTCAGGTGAACTGGAGATTGAGACAGAACAGTGTATAACACTAAGCTAAGGATACAGGTGATTGTAGCTATCCTTATATACTACTGAGTATCTGCTAATTATAAGTACCCTGGGTAAGTACTTAGTCAAGGCGAGTCATGAGAAGGTGGACCCAGGTAACAAGAAGGCTTCCTGTGAGAAATAGAAGTTGTGAGTGGGAAAGGAAGCGTAGATGTGAGAGAGTTTGTACTAAAGGGGAAAGAAAAGAAGTATTATACTGTCCATCAGGAAGGTGGCTGAGACCTATTTACAGTCCTTCTTAGGGTTCTGATAACATGGCTACTCCAATATTGTTGTTCTGCTCATGTGCCTAATGTGCAAGGATGTGCAATGGCATTTTGGTGACAAGGTGCATTCCATGTTTAACTTGTTGAAGGAAGCTTTTACCTCTGCGCCTTGCCTTACTCACTGGGTTCCTGACACACAGATCATCATTGAGACCAATGCCTCTGACTATGCGCTTGCTGCAATCCTCTCCATCGTTTTCTCCAAAAGTGATGTATACCCTATTGCTTTTCATTCTCACACTTTCTCTTCTGCTGAATTGAATTACAATACCCACAACAAGGAACTGCTCACAATTTTCAAAGTGTTCCACATCTGGCACCACTACCTGGAGGGTAGTGCACTCTCTATCAATGTCATCACAGACCACAAGAATCTCAAGTATTTTTGTATGATGAAGGTATTGATGTGACAGCAGGCCAGGTGGTCTGAGTATCTTTTGCAATTCAACCTTATTATTCATTTTTGCCCAGGTCACTTGGGAACCAAACCAGATGTGCTCACTAGATGGTGGGACATCTACCCAAAAGGGGGGGGATGGTGACTATGCCCAGGTGAATCCACATAACCTTTGCCCCATTTTCACACATTCACAGTTGGCACCTTCTTTGCATGCTGACTATGCACATTTTGATCCATGTTCTTTCTGTGCCATCTTAACATGCAACACATTTTCCACCTCCATGTGCATGACTTCACTTCTCAATCCTGCACTTTGCACTTCCCTTATTATGGACAGTGTGCTTTTACATGCAGATATTTGCACTGCCCTTTCTACTGATCCCCTAGCTTCCAAACACCTCCCCATGCCTGAGAGATGTTAGACTCTTGAGTCTGATGGTCTTTTGTGCCTGGATGGTCATATCTATGTTCCTGATGCACAGGGCCTACAGCTCTGCATCTTGCAGTACCACCATGATTATCTGCTAGCCAGGCACTATGGTCAGAATAAGACCCTTGAGTTCATGTGACATGTGTATACATGGCCAGGCATCCACAACTATGTCAAAGACTACTGTAAAAGTTGTGTTATATGCATGCAATCTAAACCCCAGTGCCATTACCCATATGGCCTTCTCAAACAACTTCCCATTCCCTCTTGACCATGGGATTCAATCTCCATGGACTTCATCAAGAAGCTCCCTCCTTCCTCTGGTTTCAACACCATCCTTGTTATTGTGGACTGCCTCTCAAAACAGTTGCTCTTCACTCCCACACATGACACCATCACCTCTGCCAAGCTCACACAACTCTTCATCATCCATGTCTTCTCCAAGCATAGTGTTCCAGCACATATCACTTCTGATTGTGGTTCCAAGTTTACATCACACTTCTTCCACTTGCTTGGTGATGCTCTCAACATGAAGTTGCACTTTACTTTGGGCTACCATCCAGAAGGCAACAGACAGACCAAGTGGACCAATTAGATGTTAGAACAGTATATCTGCGTCTACTGCAATTATCAGCAGGACAATTGGGCCAAACTACTTCCCCTTGCCAAGTTTGCATACAACAATGCATTGAGTGCAACCACCAGTATCTCTCCCTTCTTTGCTCACAAAGGATACCACCCCAATCTCACAGTTCATCCAGAACATGACTTTGCTTTGGCACATGTGCACAACTTTGCAGTGGACTTTGATGATCTCCATATGGTCTTGAAATCCAAGATTGTGTCTGTGCAATGCCACTATCAAATGGTGGCCAATGCACAATATCTCCCTGCTCCCAACTTCAAGGTCAGTGATAAGGTATTCATCAAGGTGCAATTCTTCCAGACTACATGATCTTCCAAAAAGCTCTCAGAGAAGTTTTTAGGATCTTATGATATTATTGCACAGCCTGGTACTCACTCATTTACCCTCCATCTCCCAAACTCTATGTGCGCCATTCATCCTGTCTTTCATGTCTCCATGCTGGAGCCCTCCTCTCCCAACGCAATCCCTGATTGCATCATCCCTCCACCTCCATCAGTCATCATTGATGGTGAAACAGAAGACAAGGTTGCATGCATTTTGGATTTGTGAATACACCATTGTAAATTGCAATACCTTGTTGAATGGCTCAGTTACAAAGGCACCAACAAGGCAACTGATTGGGTTCCCTCTACCAACCTGGGTAACATGTCAGAAATTGTCGCAGAGTATCATGCTTGATATCCAGATAAGCCTGGACCTCATTCCTCTCTCTCCTGATCATGGGCACTTATATAGTTTCTTTTCTCTCAGTTTCCTCTGTTCAGTTTGCTTCCATTTCCTTTATTGCTCTAGTATTGTGTGCTCCCAAACAATTCATTTTCAAAAAACAAACAAAAAACATAGCAGGTAGACAACAGACTAATTGTACATTTTAGGAGCCAGATGCAACACAACACACCTTCACATTTCCCTTCCTTTTCCCTTATCCTTCCTTCCTCTCCTCCTCCTTTCCTCCCTTTTTTCATCCAACTCATCCTCCTGCACCCTGATCTTGCTCTCAGCCCTGCCATGGAGGCGTCCATGCATATACTCATGCCGCAGCATGTGCAACTGCTCTGCCAACTCCCACATGCTCTCCTCAAGTGCACAATTGCTCACCTCTAGTCCCCAATTGCTCTGGGCCAGGTCATGGTTCATTTGCACCAGATCCTCATAGCTCTGCCAAGTCATCTGCTGCTCCTGCACCATCAGCCAGTTCAAATCACACACAGCCTTGTTCAAGATGACAACTTGCTGTAGTAACTTCACCAATTCCTCCACCGCACTTGTGAACCTCATCGTAGGTGATGCAGGTGACTACAGCCACATTAGTAAGCACCCCATCATCATTGTGCTCAGCACTCACTGTCTTGATTGTGGGTGGCCCATACAGCTGCCGCAGAGTGTGCAAATTGCCACCTCCATGCATTCTCTGCAACCTCTGACTCCACACCAACTGATATCCCATCTTTTTGCCACTTGCTCACAACAAGTCTGAGATTAATCCCTGACTCATTGACAGCACCTGCAACATTGGCAGTGGCAGTGGAACACCCACATGCTTGTTCCCAATGAGCAAGCATCCCTTCCTTGACCTCTTGCAACCATCACACCTCCTGTGTTACCTGGGTTAGGAGTTCTCTCCTGAGTCGCAGAGTTGAGATCACAAAGGTGTCTATACAGAATTATTCCCTTGTGTCTTATTATCTGACTTGGAGAAGGGCTGACTTATCTCTGAAGCTCTCTCAAGTGAACAGTGATGAGACAGAACAGTGTATAACACTAAGCTAAGAATACAGGAGAATGTAGCTAGGTTTATATACATGTATGTGTCTGCTATTTATAAGTACCCTGGGTAAATCTTGTCAAGGCGAGTCATAAGAAGAGAGACCCAGGTAATAAGAAGGCTTCCTTATGAGAAATAGAAGATTGGAGTGAGAAAGGAAGCATAAGTGTGGGAGTGTCTGTGAGTTAAAAGGGGAAGAGAAGTATAGTACTGTCCAACAGGAAGGTGGCTAAGACCTATTATTAGTCCTTCTGAGGGTTCTGATAACATCCTGTGCCCCTCCTACACTTGCTGACCCTTACCATGATTGTTTCTTCCACTGCTGGTGAGATCACCTCCTCTATCTCTGCATCCGTATTGCTCACATATGCACTTGCTTGTGCACTTGCCTGTGCACTTGACACCACACTTGCAGCAGTGCTCTTCTGAGCATTTTCCTCCTCCACAATCCTAGCCTTCATCAACTCCAGGTCTGCTGCACTCATTATACTGAGCAATAAATTGTTCATGCCTTTTTTTGTGGGTCTGGCTTTGGGGGGCATGGTGGTGAGAAGCAAAGTTGAGGCTTCTACATTGAGTCCTCGAGGCTCGTCCTTAACAGGGGGATACTGTCACATGCCAAATGCACAGCCACCACCTAAGTGCACACTCATGTGCAAAGGCACTGCTCCCGCTGTGATGGTATTGGTGGGGTAGGTGTGTAAAATGTGGCTCAGATAACCACTACCTATATTGACCAGTACCTCAAAATTGTTAAGAACAGGTGCTCAGTCCAATCCTTCTTGACCTTGTACCACCACCACCAATTTTCGGATCAGTCTCTGGCTGGTTCATAGTGTTGTAGTTAGGTATCTAACTCGATTTCTAGCTCCCCCACAACAATGCCACCAAAACCCAGTGCGTGCACGGCTTCTGAGAGGTCGCCAGCTGCGGCACGTTTTTTCACTCCGGGGTCCTTCGGTTCGTCCTCACCCCCTTCCCCCTCTCCGGCCCCAGCTCCTGCCAACTCTGTCGACGCAGCTCTGGCCAATGTCGCCGCAAAGTGTTTACGCTTTGAGGCTTCACCGGCTCTTTCTTATGGCTCGACTCCCTCCCCCCCCTCCGAGGATGCCATTGCTGCTGCAGTGGCTGCCTTCACTGCTCGCAACGCCCAGCCCTCCTCCTCTACCCCTGTCCAACAGGAGCCCGCTCTGGACTATGGCTCCTGGCTGGTCAAGACCACCCTCCCCCACCTAGGTCCCCTTCTTGCCTCTGCACCAGCTGACCCTGCAGCTGCCCTTGCCCTTGTAGAGGGCTCTTACTGCCTCTTAGATGCTGTCCTAGCATCTGAATGGTCCAATATCCAGGTCTCTTCTCAAGGCCAACAAGTCTCTTTCCGAGAGTACTTTCGCTGCTATGCGGCACACTGGGCTCCCCCCTACCCTCCCCAACATGTGGACACCACATGCCCGTTCCGTGGAACAGCTGAGGTAAGCGGTTCCTCTGGCCCTTCTAACACAACTCTTGCTATGCCGGCTTCTGGTCTGACTGTGCAGGAGTCTACTCCTGCAGGGTCGGCACCAGTTGCTGGCATTGCTCGTTCACCACCCCCCCCCCCTCGCCCTGTGCACTCCCCCAGGCGCCCTCGGCTTGTTCCACCCAGCGTAGCCCCTCCCCCCTCCCTTTCCTATGCTGGTGCCCTCAAGGCGGCGCCTACCTTGGTCCACGTGGCCAAGGCATTCCCCACTCTCCCAACGGACCGTGTCATTGCTGTCCAAAGGGCTGTTCTCGGCACTCCGGCCTCCAAGGCCAAGTGCTCTTGCACGGTTGCTGGCCCTTCCAGGCGCCAGATCTTGATCCCCGGCTCAGACGCCCTGTCCAAGGCGTCTCTACCTCATGTCACACACGTCGTTAACTTGGCACTATTGGCCTCCGGCTCAGCGCTTCGTGTCGAGTCAGCACGCCCTGCTTCTGGGGGCCTGTCCCTCTCCACCTCTGCTGTCACGTCGGCTTCTGAGCTGATGACTGTTGGTACTGCCCTTGGCAAGGACCTCAAGGCTCCCCCGGTCTCTGCCTCCCTCCCCATGTCGCGTTCTTATCTTAAGCTCGTCAACGTCCCCCTTTTCCAGCCTGGTACTACAGACCGGGTCACCTCCACCGAGGTTGCACAGGCCCTTGGCCGGTCCCCCCTCGCTCTCTCTCTCCCCCTTGCTGGACCCCCCTGCATGGTCTGCAACTCAGCCAAGTCAACCATGGCCACTGCCTGGTTCGACATTCACAACTCTCAGTCCGGTTCCTGTGCCAAGGCGGTGATTGGGCGTTCTGTTCCTCTTGCGGGCGCCGTCTGTTTTGTCAGAGCTGCCCGTGCTAACCCCAGCACCCCCTGCTGCTCCCGTTGTTGGCACTGGGGCCACACTATTCACACCTGCCACGCATGCTCTGCATGCTGCCCCATCTGCTCCAAGCCTCACTCTGAGGCTGAACACCGGTCTCACGCCGGATGCTGCAAGGGCCATCCCAAGGCCAAGCCCCCTGTTCCCGCCACTCCCGATGGCTCCCCGTGCCCCCACCCCCATAAGTGCATCAATTGCGGCAAATCACACACCGCCAACAGCCCAAAGTGCCCCTTCTGGCGCCATTGCTTCCAGGCCGATTGGATCAAAGCCAGGTACACAGCTGACGGCCGCACTGCAGATGCTGGTTGCAAGACCAGTGTCGGTTCCTCTGCCCACAAGAGCAAGTCCTCGGGGTCTCGCCCCTCAACGTCGGTCTCCTCTTTGTAGGTTTTCTTGCTTACTTTACTTTTCTCTGGTCTGGGTTCTTTTTCTTTCTTCCCGGGGCCTCTTGCCTGGCGCTTTGTCCTGCCTGCCTTTGGGGCCCCCTCCATCAACTGTTTTTCCCTTTCCGGGAGAGGTTTGGCTGTCTAGGCTCCAGCCTGGGTCGGCCCTCTCCCATTTTCACTTCTCACGGCCACTTGATGGCCTTACTTGGTCTATCGGACGATAGTGGGCCCCCTGCGGGGGCCCTTCCACATAATTCTTGTCTGTATTTAGGTAGTCGCCTGTTCTTGTGTAGTTACGGCTGCCCCCGGACTGCTATCACGCACCGGGTAATAAATTGTTGATTCAAAAAAAAAAAAAAAAAGGTGCTCAGTCGAGGAATATAACATGAAGAAAGATTGACCAAGGTTGACTGAGGATTTGGTCGGGTCGAAGGTCAAGTTATAAGGGTAAGGTTGTGGCTTCAGCTTATGTGCTGCACTGTTCTGATACCAGTGACCAATTTGTGCCTTGGGCAATAGAATGAGAAGGCTTCATGAAGTGAAGGCTTGAAGGGAAAGACTACTAATCCAAAAGGACATTGGCCTGGAATAAGGGACACAGGCTTGACCAAGGCCTCAGTTGAGTCTGGTCAAGTTACAAGTGAGATAGTATTAGTGATCCTTGGCTTGGGATCACCAACAATAGTGAGACAGGTCAGCCGAGTTCCTCGGCCGGGCTAAGCTTAGTGGAATAGAGGAGCAGAGTTCTGGGTTGATATTAGACTGGCGATACAAACAGTTGTAGCTAGTCTTATATACAAAACTGAAGTCAGGGATGAAACAATAGAGTAGTGAAACACATGGATAACTAACTACACAAGAGATTGTGGGTCCTATGTAAAATGGATCACTAAATCAAAATGATAATATGTAATGATAGAAGGGAATGATGGAACACAGAAAGGGAACATGGGAACATGGAAGGGAATATGGAACATCAAAAGTTAAACATTGAAGAAGAACACTTGTCACCAAGCAACCAAAGTTTAAAGGCAAAGCTTAACCTCAAAATAGCCACAAGTTTCCTAAAACGGTATCCTGACAGAAATGCGATTCTGGGGCATCGGAGACAGCTCTCGAAGAGAGGGATTCAACCTTTGAATGGGGTTTTATGTGGTGTAAAAATGTATAAAGGGCTTTCTCGAAAATATACCCAAGGGCACCAAGTGTACTCTGTGGGTGGTTTCTGGGGTGGTAGTGACAAGGCTCTGCTTGTAGCTACTGTCCCTGATCTCAATATCTCTAATCTCAAAACTTGGAGGAATCTGCACTACCCCACTAAGTCTCTATCTCTCTGTGTCTCTAGACCTAAGGGGAATCTAAGCTACCCCTGAGTCTCAATATCTCTCTTGAAGTCCCTCGGACTCAAGCAATGGTTCTCAACAAGTTCTCTTGACAATCACAGTTTGTCTCTACTGTCAAAGGGTGGTCTACGACCAAAGCTCTCACTTAATTTGCCTTAATGCACACAATAGCACAAGATAATGAAATTGTTAATTCCCAAATCTTGTGGTCTCGAAGCTGGGGCAGTGAGTGCTTGCCTTTCACCTCTCCTCCACACTGTATTTATATGTTTTTGGTAGCTAGGAAACAGCCTGAGTAAATAAGGAAATATTAGAGATGGTAATGCTAGTATACACAATTGGTCTGACATTTCCCTGTGTAATAATGCTTTTCCACCCAGTATTGGTCCTGGCTGCCTGTTATAGACCCATTCTGAGTCATCAAGATGCTACTGGCATCATTCCGTGGGCTATTGCAACAGCCTGTGGCTGTTTCAGCATGCCCGGGAAGGTTCTCTACCTGTATACACATGCCCTTCGCCTCCGCGCATCTACCCTATTGGTCTCCTCCTGACCTGACATTTTGGTACACTGTTCATATACCCTTCTAGTATCTTGAACTGGCTACATGTTGCCTACGCATCATGCAGATAGTCTGAGATAGTCCAACTACTCCATCATTTGTCCTTTGATCTGCTATTGGACCCTGCAAGGCCTTTTAAGGTACTCAATTGGTCATTGCAATACTATTGCACATATTGTATTGTCATAGCTATCTCCTTGGGGCTGCCTAATAGGCTTATGCATCCAGAGTTCAGCAGGTTCCCTGCCAGTTCCACTCCTTATCCACCTTTATCAGTCTTTCTGATGATTGGCGGTCCTCCCAACCATCATATTGTGATCAGACACACTGACGCGGCCTCGGGTGTAATTCCTTGGCTGACACCTCCTGTCTGCATTCCTCGGGCAATAGTCCTAGTCTCTCTCTTCTCAGTAGAACATTATCCCTGCCCCTTGCCTAATATAGCAGCCAGTACATTGTTTCTCAGTACATTGTATGCCATTTATTTGGGTGAGGGACACTGTTCATTACAGATCGAGGTATCTCAAAAGTTTGTCTACCAAGTTTCTTGATGCCTGTCACATGATCTTCTCGAAGGTTTCAGTCAGCACTAAACTGCTTTATGTGTCCCCTTTGAGATAGTTGGGTTAGGGGCCCTCAGTCTTCTCAGGTCATCTTGATGGCCATTGTATGGCTTGTGAGCTCTTCCCTCATGGTCAGGGAATTTTATTGACAATGTTCTCGATACTTGGTGCATCTCTGAGTGCATACAACCGCGGTGTTGCCTATTGTACCCTTTGCTCACTCTTGAAGCCATGCAATAGCTATTTAGTAACCACTGACTGACTCCTGGGGTGTCTTGTAGCCTCATAGAGGTCCTTACATGACATACCAGTCGGGTTAGGGTCATTGTAGGGGTGTTATGGGTATATCGAGATGATTACATTGTAGCTATTTCTGGGCCATGGGTATATAGGGGTATAATGGCCTTTTTTAGCAATGCTTTGATTTTTGGTGTAATACTGCACTATTCCATCATTGCTCCCTCTCACATTGTGTGTCCTCTGTCAAGGCATTCTGGTGAGTAGTTTCCTTAGTCATCATTTATTGCTTATTGTCTCCATTCTCCTTTTACCATTTTCCTGCTTATAAATCATGTATCTGGCTCATAGTATAAAACATGTTTACTTGTATTGTAACTACTCAGTCAGATAATCAACTAAGCTTGTCCTCTCTCTCTCTCTGTTGCTCTTGCATGTTTGTGCACCCCCCTGCATCTCACACCTCCTCCTCCCTTGTCTCAATTGAAAGCACTTGTGCACACTTCCCATCACACACTCACAAATTGAGACTGTGGTATTGGAAGGGTGCAGCACATAAGCTGAAGCCAAAGTCTCTCCATATGCTCTCCCTCTGGACCCTCTTTCCCCTTTGCACAGCCATTTTCAGTAGCTTGACACTCTGTCATGTCTCCTCTATCTATTCCTAATCCAATCATTTTCTCATCTGCTCCCAGGCCCCCTTTCTCATTCACAATAGCCAACATCCCTCCCCTTGCAGAACCATTGGTGCCAAGACCCTCCCTGGCCAAAGAATCATAGTCTTACAAGGAGAATGCAGCTAGTAATATTTTGATTATGTTGCTCTACTGTTGCTACTGAAAATGTGATGTTACTACTATGAAAATGCAGCTGAATTGTCTTATGTAATGTCTCAAATGTGCAATCCTCACCCATTCCAGAGATACTCTTCAAGGGCTCTTGACAAAGTGTCCTGGCCCATTCTTACCCTTTCAAAGCACTTGTAAAAGTAATGGGGCCTAGGTTTTCAAAGGGTGGGCCCTTGAACCCTTTTTCTGCTTTTTTCTGCTTTTGTAAGTGTTAAAGGGTCACATGTGATTTTTTTGATGCAGAAAAAGCACACAAAACTGCCCTGGAGTTTTTCGGTGCTTCAGAGGAAGAATATACTGTCATATTCACGCCGAATGCCACTGGAGCCCTGAAACTAGTCGGGGAGTCTTTCCCATTCAGCCCCAGTGGTAGCTACATTCTGAGTGCAGACTTGCACAATAGTGTAGGCATCAGGCTTGTTCCATTTTCGAGCTGAGCTTATAATTAGCACAGGTCAACAGTGTGCGCCACTTTGCACTTGACAAAGGGGCCAGGTTGAAGTACATTCCTACTAGTGACACTGGTGGTGTGGAAACAGGGTGCGCACAGGTCAGCATTTTTGTCACAATTCTCCTTAGATCCTTGGTTTGATATGGTATCCCTAGCAAATACTGGATGAATATGCTCCTAAATCTGGTGCCAAGGGCCTTTTCATCCTTACTGCACAATCAAATGCCACCAATTGCAAGAGTGACCTGAATCTCATTAAATACACTGCCTCATGTGGTTATAGCACTATGGTGGATACTGCAGCCCTTGTACCATGCTCTCCCATCTTGCTCTTGGAGGTGGGTGCTGATGCCATGTGCATCTCCTTTTATAAGATGTTTGGGTATCCAACTGGCCTTGGAGCTCTCGTTGCCAAGAAAAAATTCTTAATTAATGTCCTGCAATGGCCCTGGTTTGGAGGTGGTACTATCAATCTAGTCCAGGCTCCTGGAACAATTATGATCAGAAATCCCATCACTAACAAACATTTCAAGGTGAGCAACTATTTAACCCTTCTTCCCATTCTTCACTGACCGGAGCTGTAGGATGGAACTATCAATTACGCTTCAACCAAAGCTATCACCAACAGATTAAAATTCTTGTCCAAGTATCAATCTTATGTGGGCATCCATATTTCCACCCTCATGCACTATATGTGGGACACAGTGCCAACGATTCTGCATGACTCCACTAATCAGAAAGTTGCAGTCATCGTGTCCTGTGAGCCAGGACAACAAGTGACTCAAATTGGTGACCATGCCAATACAGGTTTGATTGCTGCCTTGCTCTTCTACAAGGTCTGTCCATTTGGAGTTGCTGTTGACTATGGATCCTACTGACTAGCCTCTCCCCAGCCCAACGGAGAGCTCCTTCCTATCTCATTTATTGAATTTGCGGCAGCAAAGAATAATATTTCTTTGCACACTAGCTGTGTGTGCAACCCCAGTGGCATAGCTGCTATGATGGGTATCAAGATGCAGATGGAAGACCTCAGACCAGACATACCTTCAAAAGAGCAATGGGAGAAGGAGCTTGGTCAAGAACTTGGAATTATTTGAGTGAGCTTTGGTCTCATAAGCAACTTTGAGGACGCTTGGAATGTCCTGCAGTTCATTGCCCTGATTGGAAACACAAAAGCCTGAGAGCTATTGTAGAAGGAGTATTATAAGATGCACCCCTGCGGGCCGCATTTCTGATATAAATATTAGCCCTGCTGCCATATTCCAAATGTACTACTTCTGTTACCCGGGTTAGGGGTCCACTCCTGAGTCACAAGGTTGGGATCACAAGGATGTCTATACAGACTTGGTCCTTGAGTCTTACTGCTTGACTTGGAGATGGGCTGGATAAATGTTATCAGAACCCTCAGAAGGACTATAATTAGGTTTTAACCACCTTCCCGACGGACAGTAGAATACTTCTTTTCTATCTTTAATACTGATACTCCCACACTTATGCTTCCTTTCTCCCATACCCAACTTCTATTTCTCACAGGAAGCCTTCTCTTTACCTGGGTCCACCTTCCAATGACTCACTCTGACAAGTACTTACCCAGGGTACTTATAAATAGCAGATAACCAATATGTATATAAACCTAGCTACAGTCACCTGTATCCTTAGCTTAGTGTTATACACTGTTCTGCTTAAACCTCTTGTTCGCCTGAAAGGGTATCAGAGATTTATTGTTACCCGGGTTAGGGGTCCACTCCTGAGTTTGCAAGATTGGGATCACAAGGATGTCTATACAGACTTGATCCTTGAGTCTTACTACTTGACTTGGAGATGGGCTGGATAAATCTCTGATACCCTTTCAGGCGAACAAGAGGTTTAAGCAGAACAGTGTATAACACTAAGCTAAGGATACAGGTGACTGTAGCTAGGTTTATATACATATTGGTTATCTGCTATTTATAAGTACCCTGGGTAAGTACTTGTCAGAGTGAGTCATTGGAAGGTGGACCCAGGTAAAGAGAAGGCTTCCTGTGAGAAATAGAAGTTGGGTATGGGAGAAAGGAAGCATAAGTGTGGGAGTATCAGTATTAAAGATAGAAAAGAAGTATTCTACTGTCCGTCGGGAAGGTGGTTAAAACCTAATTATAGTCCTTCTGAGGGTTCTGATAACATTACCCCGTTTTTATGATCATACTCCGTTATGATCTTGTGGTTCGTCGTCGCTTGGATAAGCGGCTAAGAAGTTGACATCTTCGATGTATATTGCGGCCAGTATAACCGGGGAGAATGGTGGAGTCGGAGTTCGATGGATGTTAAGCTCCAGTGCGGTTTGGGGAGATGGTGGATCTGGAAAGAAGGCATTCCAGAATCGTCTGTTTTGCTCAGGGCTAAAGGTAGTTGGGTCCGGCAGGTTCACCGGTGTTGTTGGCGTCAGCAGCATCGTCGATATAGTCGTCATAGTAGGTTCCCATATTTGGTGTGTAAGGTCCGGGGAACTGGTAATCGGGGATGGGTGTATGTGGTTTGGCAACCCGAGGTTTGGGTTGATTCTTGGTAAAGTAGGCCGTGATGTTCTTGGTGGGTTTGGTGCCTCGTTTGGGGCAGGCCTGTCGTGGGTGTTTGGGTTCCCAGTTCTTGCAGTAGGGGCATCAATATTTGATGCAGTTGTAAGAGTAGTGTCCGGGAGCGTATAGTTTGCATCCCATACACTGGAAGTTGGGGCAGTCTGATGCCCAGTGTCCATGTCGTTTGCATTCAGGACAGATATACTTGGGGTCGGCTGGCTTGGTGGGGTTGGAGTCGGTTCGTGGGTGAACAGTTCGGGTGGGGTAAGGTTTGGGTCGACCCAAAGGGCCGGGTTTAGTGTTGTGAGCCACGGGCTTGGCCATGTGTCGTCTAGATTGTTCCTCGTCGAGGGCCTTGAAAGCGGCCATGGCGGAGTTGTTGAAGGGGTTTCGGCTCTTGGGGCCGGGGGTAGAATTGGGATTGGGCCTGGAGGGCTTGGTGGAGGACTGGGGTTGGATGACGGAGTCATCGATGGTGATGGGGTCCTGAAGGTTTGAGCCCGGGGGACCATAGGATAGGTGCGCATACAGCGCGGACATGAGAGTCAGTCGATCTCGGCATGAGATCTCGAGTGATTCCGTCCACTTTCGTTGTTGTTCGAACGCTCTATTGAGAGCCTGAGTTTGTTGAACCATGTCGGCATAGTGGTTCCAGAAAGCTCTGTCGGAGCTTTGAATTGTAGGGTCGAGTAATCTATCTCCAAAGGAGACGTCGGCTGCAATCTTCCTGAGATTGCTATCGCTAATTCGATTTGGTCCCAGTGGTCCAGTGCTAGTTGTTGCTGGTCCGGGATGTATAGTGATTGTTGCCTTAGGAAAGGCAGGGAATGGGGCAGGGGTTCCTGCGGGAGTGTCGTTGGGGTCGGGGGTTTCGTCCCTGTCGGAGACGTTGATAAAGGCGTCGGAGGGAGTGTAGGGAGACAGGGGCGGAATGGAAGCTCCCGAAAGTGAATTCGTCTTTGATGGTGTGAACCCATCGATGATTACGATTGAGTCTGTAGTGATGGAGGAGTGAGAGGAGATAGAGGCGAGGGCAGATTGAGGGCGGATGATAGCAGACATGTTTTGAGAGTGGTTGTTTAAAAGCTGGAGAGGCTGTTTGGCTTCTGCATTTGGTAGGTTCTCGAAAGTTCCTGAGGTTTCTTTCACGTTTTGTGAGTTCTTTTATATTCTTGAAGGATCTCTTTGGCGTTCTTTAAGAGTTCCTTTTCTGGTAACCACTGATTCTTGGTATGTGGGTATCCTTTCCACTTGATGTAGAAGTGGAGTTGATTGTGGCATCGGCAATGATTGATAATCGCTTCTATTTCGTATTCTTCTTCATCATTGATGATTATTGGCGGAGGCAGAGTTTGGGTTGCTCCATATGCTTCTGTTTCCTCGTATGGGGTTAGAAGATTTCGATGGAAGACCAGATGTATTTTCCAGTGTGTTGGGAGTGTCAATTCGTAGTTGATCGGTGATAGGACTTTCTTGATTTGGAAAGGTCCTAAACGTTTCGGGGATATTTTGTTCGATAAGAACGGGAGTTTGAGGTTCTTGGCTTCTAGCCAGACACGTTGTTCCGTTGTGAACGGTTTGATTGATTTGTTGTTTCGTTGTCGCACGATGTCAGCGGATAGTTGATGTGCTGCTTGTGCTTCTCTTCTGGCGTGATCCAGAGTTCGAATTCTTTCATCGACTGATGGAAAGTCTGATGTTTCCATGATTGTGGGAATAGAGGGTGGGTTATAACCCATGATGAGTTCGAATGGGGATTTTTGCCTTGAGGCATGAGTTTTTGAGTTGTGTGAGAACTCAGCAAGGGGTAGGGAGTTGACCCAGTGGAGGGGATTTCGGGTGCAGTAGATGGAGAGATATGTTTCAATCTCTTGGTTGTATCATTCTGTGGATCCATCTGTTTGAGGGTGGTAGGCTGTAGAGAAGGCCTGTTTGATGTTGAGGCGTTTAGCCAATTCTCGAAGGGATTTTGCGGCGAATCTAGGGTCGCGGTCAGATATGATTTTGTTGGGAAGACCAAATCTAGTGAATACTTTTTCGATGAGTAATCTTGCGATGTCATCGGCGGTTGATTTGTCGGAAGTAGGGATGAAAATTACCCCCTTCGTAAGGCCGTGGTCCACCACGGACAATATGGCATTAAAGCCGTCGGAGTTAGGGAGACCCGTGATGAGATCCCATGAAATTTGGGAGAAGGGGCGAAGCATCTCCGAAGCCAATATTGGTTGAGGAGGGATTTTATCCGGTCGACGGATAATTTTGTACTGCTGACACTCGGGGCAGCCTTTGACGTAATTCTTGAGGAATGTTGACATGCCAGGCCAGTAAACGTCTTTCTTGGCCAGTTGGTATGTTTCCTGCCCACCAGGGTGACCTCTGGTGGGGTGGTCGTGATATTTCACTATTACTTCGCGGCGAAGTTCGAGGTCTTCAGGAATGATAACCCGATTTTGGAAGGTGACAAGGTTGCCACTATCGGTGGAGACGAGTCTGAAGTCGGAGTCGGCGGATTTCGGGAGGTGATCCTTGATTTGTTGGATAGCCTCGGCAGTTTTAGGGTCGTATTTTGGAGAATTGATGACCCGGTTACGTAGTGCCACGTCAATGGCGGAAATAAACAGTTCTTCTGGAAGAACTGTGACATCGGTATTATCCTGATCATCATCCAGATCATAATCAGGTCGGCGGGATAAGGCGTCTGGCGCCGGAATTTTAATTCCAGGCACGTGTTCTAGTTTGAAGTTGTAGTCGGCCATAAGCTGGACCCAGCGAGCTTGGCGGCGGCTGATCTTTTGGGGTTTCCTCCAATAAGTCAGATTTTTATGATCAGTTTTGATGATCACCAGGTGAGGGGATCCGAGGAGATAATGTCTCCATTCCTCTAATGCGCGGACGATGGCAAGGAGTTCGCGATCGTATATGTCGTAATTCCTTTTGGCTGGTGCGAAAGTTTTGGAGAAGAATGATACCGGTCTACGGTTACCATTGATGTCGTATTGATAGAGCACAGCTCCACTTGCCACTTTCGAGGCATTGGTTTCGATTTCAAAGGGTTTTTCTTGATCGGGCATGAGGAGTACTGGCTCCTTGAGGAATTCATTCTTGCGAGTCTCGAAAGACTTTTGTTGTTCCGTTTTCCATTCGAATTTGTTCTTTTTCGAGAGGAGGGTGTTGAGAGGTTTTGTGAGATCCGAGTATTTACGGATAAACTTCCGATAGAAGTTACAAAACCTGATGAATTTTCGTACTTGACGGACAGTTTTGGGAATAGGCCAATCCTTGATGCCTTTGAGTTTCCTGGGATCCATTTTGATATTGTCAGGCATGATTATCATGCCTAGGTATTCGAGTTGTTGTTTGTTGGGCTCGCATTTTTCTCCTTTGAGGAAAAGGTCGTTTTCTTCGAGTATTTTCAATACTTGTTCAGTGATTTGATCGGTTTCCTCCTGGGTTTTACCGAAAATAAGTATATCATCCATATAGATGATAATTCCGCCTTTGTCGAGTTGTTCGGCAAAGATTGTATCCATCATGTGTTGAAATGTGGCAGGGGAGTTGCACAATCCAAAGAACATTACCATGGGTTCGAATAGACCCTGTGGTGTTTTGAATGCGGCCTTCCATTGGTCGCCTTCTTTGATTCGGATGTTGTTGTACCCAAGTCGGACGTCGAGCTTGGTGAAATATTTGGCTCCTTTGAGTTTATCCATGATAGCAGAGATCATGGGGATTGGGTAAGCATTCTTTACCATATGTTCGTTGATGTAACGATAGTCTTGGCAAGGTCAGAGATCTCCTCCTTTCTTTGCCACAAAGAAAAATGGCAATGCCATTGGTGATTTCGAGGGTCGGATGTACCCTTTTCGCAAATTCTCGTCTATGAATTCTTTTAGCGCTTTATTTTTGGCGGGCACTAGGTGATATGGTTTCATTGACTTTGGTTCGAAAGTCGGTTTTGTTTCGATGGCGTGATTGAAAGATCGTGATGGTGGGAATCGTTCGGATGCTTTCTTATCGAATAATTTTGCCCATCGAGCGAAACATCGAGGGATCTTGTTTTCTTCTTGTTTTTCGGGGAGTTTACCGCGGAGTTTTGATGTAAGTTTGGTGGCGGTGTTATGGAGTTGAGTAGCGAAAGTCGCTTTCGCATTTATTTCCATTGGCGTGAATAGCATAGGATTCATTTCGTTCTCCATGGAGAATTCGTCGAGATTAATGTTGTCGATATCGAAGTACTCTGTTGGTGCTTTGTCGGTGGTAGTGGTATGTCCGGCCATGTAATCCATAGATATGGAATTGGCTTCTATCGGTCGGTGGAGAGTTTTGAGAAGTTGTGGGAATGCCGAGTGTTCGATTTGTGGTTTCCAAGAAAATGTCTTGGTTTTCCAGTTGATATCAGGGTTGTGTTGTTCCAACCAGGGAAAACCCATTATGAAATCCTTTGCTCCAGTGTTGGTGACAAAGGCTTGCAATTTGCAATCACGACTATCGATGATGGCATTGATTGTGACATAATCTCGGATCATGCCATGTTGATTACTTGATCCATCCACATTGGTTAAGGCAATGGGATTGTCCAGGGATTGGCGTTGATATCCAAGTCGATCTACAACTTTGTTGGATATGAAATTTCCTTGAGCTCCTGAGTCAATCAGGGCGGTGATGGCCACGGGTTTCGACGATCGTTCGCTCCAGATCTCAATGGGGAGGAAAAGAGATCTTTTATTCGAGGACGTAGTTAATTGTACAGAATCGATCGTAAGAGGAGAAATTGTTTGTCCATTTTGGGAGTGTGCAGGGGCACATCGTTCGACATCACTCCGTTTCAAAAATCCTGGAAGGGACGCATTTGGGGGTCCTCTGCCAGTGCTGAATGTAGTTCTTCTTGGAGTTCCGGCTCCAAGGTGTCCACAAGTTGCTGCATTTGTGCGGCAACATCGGCAACCGCAAGTGAATACTTGCGAGGGGTGGAAGTGGAAGGTTTAGGCCTGTTTGGGTTTTGAACCGGTCGAACCGGTTGAGTTCGGGCGCCAGGGAAGCGGCGGGTTGGTGCGGGCATGGGACATTCCGCAATAAAATGTTTTTCAGATCCGCATCTGAAACATTTGTGGTTCTGGTATTGTTTCATTTGCTGGCCAGTAAGGACAGCGTCGATTTCGAGGGATCCGTCACAATTGTCTTCGCAAGGGATGTTGATTTCGTTGATTTCGTGAGGAATTATAGGGTATGGATCCTCGTATTCTTCGGTTTGGAGATTGTCTATCTCCATGGCATAGGGTGTTATCAGAACCCTAAGAAGGACTATACATAGGTCTTAGCCACCTTCCTGATGGACAGTAGTATACTTCTTTTTCCCCTTTAATACTGACACTCTCACACTCACGCTTCCTTTCTCTCACACACAACTTCTATTTCACACAGGAAGCCTTCTTTTACCTGGGTCCACCTTCTTATGACTCGCCTTGACAAGTACTTACCCAGGGTACTTATAAATAGCAGACAACCAATATGTATATAAACCTAGCTACAACTACCTGTACCTTTAGCTTAGTGTTATACACTGTTCTGCTTAAATCCCCAGTTTGCCTGAAAGGGCTTCAGAGATTTATCCAGCCCGCCTCTAAGTCAAGTAGTAAGACACTTGGACCAAGTCTGTATAGACATCCTTGTGATCCCAACCTTGCGACTCAAGAGCAGACCCCTAACCCGGGTAACATAGGGATCTTTAGGTGTAAACCTAGGGGTTGATCGGGCGTAGTAGTTCGCGTAAGGAACTGTGTTGTTTTGTTTTTGCTTCGATTGGAAGCGGTTGTTGTTATTAAAGGAATGTGGTGTTCTGTAAAGAGCATTTACTCGGCGGAAGTTGTCGTCGAGTCGGTTGGCCATTGTGTACCATCCTTGAATGGTTTGTGGCGGATTTTCGGAGGTGTCGATTTTGATCGCGATTCTGCGATCGATGGCTTTCCGGTAGAGATCGATGAGAGTTCGATCCTCATGGATGTCCGCAAGTCGGACCATGTCTTTGAACTTCGAATTGAAGTCGGTCATAGGTTTACCTGCCTGTTTCATTGTTTGTAGGCAAGTATGGGCGTAAGCAGATTCATCTGCTGGTCAGAAGTCTTGTCGAAGACGAGCTTTCATAGCAGCCCATGTTTCATTGTAGAATCCATGGTACGGAGGTGTCTGCGCTAGTCCTGCAGCATATCGCTCTGCAATGTATTGAGATGCCCAGGTTCGAGCTTCTCCTTTTTGCATAGATGTGAGTGCGAAGAGGCACTTGTCGTAATTTCAGGGATAGACGAGGTCATTCCCGATAAGGTAGACATCGACGGCGAAAAGCCAGTCGTCGAATTTGGTTCGATCTCCGTCAAAGATAGGAGGTTTGATAAACCCGATTTCTCGGGGTGCTGGTGGTGCTGGAGCTGCTGGAGCTGGGGCAGCGGCTTGTGAACCCATAATTGTTTGTGGGTTGATTACAGGGGCGTGTGTGGGGGAAGTTTGAATGGGTGACGCTGGGGGTAGTGTTACCGGTTGCGAGGTTTGCGGAGTAAGAGAGCGAGGAGAAGGCTGAATTGAGAGAGGAGGCCTTCTTGGGTCTTGAGGTCGTGATGGTCCTGGTCCGCTAATTCGAGTCGAATGAGGAGGTATGTTGGTTCTTTCGTAAGGGTTACGAAAGGGGGAATCTTCTAAAGGAGTTGTCGGGTTTTGGAATTGTTGACGGGATCGGGGTAGGAAAGGGTATTCTTCGATTGCTTGTTGGCGAAGTCGTTCTTCTTCGTCTGATTGAAGAGGTTGTTCGTCTGAGAGGTATTCTTCTTCAGACTGGGGATTGGAGGGAGGTTGTTCTTTGGAAATAGATTCTTCTTCTTCGGACGAAGAAGGAGGGCGGAGTCGGGGTGGTATTGTGATACTTGATAAGGCGTGCGATTAATTTGTAAATCGTGTAGCCAATGATAATTTTGAGAGTATAAGAGAAGAGTTTTCTATACTCCAGTTTGTCAGATTAATTTGTCACGAAGTATAGATGTATTTCGAGACGGAGGAAAGGTTGGTGAGGGGAATGATTTATAATGTACCACGCGATGATTCTTCCTATCGCGTAGCCGGTGGCACAGATGATGATATTGAGAAGGAGTCCTTTGAACTCCAGAATGTTGGCAGGGAGGGGAAACACGTCGCAATTGGCGACACACGTAGCAACGGCTACAACACGTGCTTTGAGAGCACAACACGCGCCAATGGGCACAACACGTAGCAAGCAGCTACAACACGCGTCTAAAGAGACACAAGGTGGGGAACAGAGATTAGCTTAGTGTTTTGTTACCCGGGTTAGGGGTCCACTCCTGAGTTGCAAGGTTGGGATCACAAGGATGTCTATACAGACTTGGTCCTTGAGTCTTACTACTTGACTTGGAGATGGGCTGGATAAATCTCTGATACCCTTTCAGGCGAACAAGAGGTTTAAGCAGAACAGTGTATAACACTAAGCTAAAGGTACAGGTGGTTGTAGCTAGGTTTATATACATATTGGTTGTCTGCTATTTATAAGTACCCTGGGTAAGTACTTGTCAAGGCAAGTCATAAGAAGGTGGACCCAGGTAAAAGAAGGCTTCCTGTGTGAAATAGAAGTTGTGTGTGAGAGAAAGGAAGCGTGAGTGTGAGAGTGTCAGTATTAAAGGGGAAAAAGAAGTATACTACTGTCCATCAGGAAGGTGGCTAAGACCTATGTATAGTCCTTCTTAGGGTTCTGATAACAGTTCTGTCTAAATCTTCAGTTCGCCTGAAAGGGCTTCAGAGATTCAGTCAGCCCATCTCCAAGTCAAGTAGTAAGACACTAGGACCAAGTCTGTATAGACATCCTTGTGATCCCAACCTTGCGACTCAGGAGTGGACCCCTAACCTGGGTAACAAAACACTAAGCTATCTCTGTTTCCCTTGTGCCTCTTTAGGCGCATGTTGTAGCCACTTGCTATGTGTAGTGCCCATAGGCGCGTGTTGTGCTCTCAGAGCGCGTGTTGTAGCCGTTGCTACGTGTCTCCCCTCCCCGCAGTCATCCTGGAGTTCAAAGGACTCCTCATTAACATCATCATCTGTGCCGCCAACTACGCGATTGGAAAAATCATCGCGTGGTATATCATCAACCACTCTCCCCACCAACCCTTCCTCTGCCTCGAAATACATCTGTATTTTGTAACTACAAATTAACACCCTGGAGTTCAGAAAACTCCTTCGCTATGCCGCCCTCCTCATTCTTGGTTACCTAATCAAGAAAATAATCAAATCATATCAAAATTCCACCCCGACTCCATCCCCCTTCTTCATCCAAAGAAGAAGAATATATTTCTGAAGAACAACCTCCCTTCAATCCCCAGTCTGAAGAAGAAGACGCTTCAGACAAACAACCTCTTCAACCCAAAGAGCAAGAACAACTTCTCCAACAAGCAGTTGAAGAATATCCTTTCCGGACTAACCTCTACTACTACCAATCCCCTGTCCGAACCCCAAACCCTTCTACTCCCTCCCAAGCAGAAGAATCTCCCTTTCGTAATCCTTATGAAAGAACCGACATACCACCTTGTCCGACTCGAATTAGCGGACCAGGACCATCTCGACCTTTAGACCCAAGAAGGCCCCCTCTTTCTATTCAGCCTTCCCCTCGTTCCCTCACCCCTCAAACATCTCAACCGGTAATGCTACCACCCGCGTCACCAATTCAAACCTCCCCTACACATGCCCCCACTATCAACCCACAAACAATTATGGGTTCACAAGCCGCCACCCCACCTCCTGCCCAACCGGCAGCACCAGCACCCGCAGCACTGGCACCAGCACCCTGAGAAATCGGATTTCTCAAACCTCCGGTCTTTGACGGAGATTGAAACAAGTTCAAAGACTGGCTCTTTGCAGTCGATGTCTATCTACTCGGTAATGACGCCGTATACCCCCAACACTACAACAAGTGCATCTTCACACTTACATCTATGCAAAAAGGAGAAGCTCGAGCATGGGCATCTCAATACATTGCCGAATGACTAGCCGCAGGACAGGCTCAAACCCCTCCAGTCCAAGGATTCTATACTGAGACATGGAGAGCAATGAAGGCTCATCTTAGACAAGACTTCTGACCTGCAGATGAATCTGCCTACGCCCATACTTGCCTCCAAACAATCAAACAAGGAGGAAAACCAATGACGGAATTTAATTCCACATTCAAAGAACTAGTCCGACAAGTGGACATCCATGAAGATCAAACTCTCATCGATCTCTACCGAAAAGCCATCGATCGCTGAATCGCAATCAAGATCGACACATCCGACAATCCGCCACAAACCATTGCTAGATGGTATACCATGGCCAATCGACTCAATGATAATTTCCGCTGAGTAAATGCCCTTTACGGAACTCCCCGTTCCTTCAACAATAACAACTGCTTCCAATCAAAGCAGAAACAAAATAACGTAGTTCCCTATCCGAACTACTACTCCAAATCAGCACCTAGGTTCACACCTAAAGACCCCTATGCCATGGAGATAGACAATCTCCAAACGGAAGAATATGAGGACTCTTACCCAATGATTCCTCACGAAATCAACAAAATCAACATCCCTTGCAAAGATAACTGCGATGGATCCCTTGAAATCGACACTGTCCTTACCAGACAACAAATGAAACAACACCAGAACCGCCAATGTTTCAGATGTGGATCTGAAAAACATTTTATCACAGAATACCCCATTCCCGCACCAACTTGCCAATTCCCCAGCACCCGAACTCAACCAGTTCAACCAGTTCGTAACCCAAACAGGCCTAAACCTTCCACTTCCACCCCTCACAAGTATTCACTTGCAGTTGCTGATGTTGCCGCACAAATGCAGCAACTTGTGGATACCTTGGAGCCAGAACTCCAAGAAGAATTACACTCAGCACTGGCCAAGGACCCCCAAATGCGTCCCTTCCAGGATTTTTAAAACGGAGTGATGTCAAACGATGTGCCCCTGCACACTCCCAAAACGGACAAAATTTCTCTTCATCTCTTACAATCGATTCTGTACAATTAACTACGTCCTTGAATAAAAGATCTCTTTTCCTCCCCATTGAGATCTGGAGCAAACGATCGTCGAAACCCGTGGCCATCACCGCCCTGATAGATTCAGGAGCTCAAGGAAACTTTATATCCAACAAAGTTGTTGAACGACTAGGATATCACTGCCAATCCCTGGATAATCCCATTGCATTAACCAATGTGGATGGATCAAACAACCAACATGGCATGATCCGAGATTATGTCACAATCGATGCTATCATCAACAGCCGTGATTGCAAGCTTGAAGCTTTTGTCACCAATACTGGAGCCAAAGACTTCATAATAGGTTTTCCTTGGTTGGAACAACATAACCCTGACATCAATTGGAAAACCAAGACATTCTCTTGGAAACCTCAAATTGAACATTCAGCATTTCCCCAGTTACTCAAAACTCTCCGCCGACCAATCGAAGCCAACTCCATATCTATGGATTACACGGCCGGACAAACCACAAACACTGATGAAGCACCATCAGAATATTACAATATCAATAACATCGATCTTGATGAATTCTCCATGGAAAACGAAATGAATCCAATGCTATTCACACCATTGGAAGTAAACGCGAAAGCAACCTTCGCCACTCAACTCCACAATACTGCTGCCAAATTAACAGCGAAACTCCGTGGAAAGCTTCCTGAAAAACAGGAAGAAAACAAAATCTCTCAACGCTTTGCTTGATGGGCTAAACTCTTCGATAAAAAAGCCGCTGAACGCTTTCCTCCATCAAGATCTTTCAATCATGCAATCAAAACCAAACCAACTTTTGAACCTAAATCAATGAAACCATATCACCTAGTGCCTGCCGAAAATAAAGCACTAAAAGAATTCATAGATGAAAATCTATGAAAAGGATACATCCAACCCTCAAAATCACCAATGGCTTTGCCATTTTTCTTTGTCGCAAAGAAAGGAGGAGATCTCCGACCTTGCCAAGATTACCGTTACATCAATGAACACACGGTAAAAAACACCTATCCGATCCCCATGATATCCGCCATCATGGATAAGCTCAAAGGAGCTAAATACTTCACCAAACTCGATGTTCGACTCAGATATAACAATATTCAAATCAAAGAAGGCGATCAATGGAAAGCTGCATTCAAAACGCCGCAGGGTTTATTCGAACCCACAGTAATGTTCTTTGGATTATGCAATTCACCTGCTACATTCCAACATATGATGGACACAATATTTGCTGAACAGCTTGATAAAGGAGGAATCATCATCTATATGGATGACATACTCATCTTTGGCAAAACTCAAGAAGAAACCGACCAAATCACCGAACAAGTACTCAAAATACTTGAGAAAAACGACCTTTTCCTCAAAGGAGAAAAATGCGAGTTCAATAAACAACGACTCGAATACCTAGGCATGATCATCATGCCTGATAACATCAAAATGGATCCCGGAAAACTCAAAGGGATTAAAGATTGGCCTATCCCCAAAACCGTCTGTCAAGTACGGAAATTCATCAGGTTTTGCAACTTCTACCGAAAATTCATCCGGAAGTATTTGGATCTTACCAAACCCCTCAACAATCTCCTTTCGAAAAAGAATAAATTTGAATGGAAATCCGAACAACAAAAGTCATTCGAGACTCTCAAAAATGAATTCCTCAAGGAACCAGTACTCCTTATGCCGGATCAGGAGAAACCTTTCGAAATCAAAACCGATGCATTGAAGGTAGCAAGTGGAGCTGTGCTCTATCAATACAACATCAATGGTAACTGTAGACTGGTATCATTTTTCTCAAAAACTTTCGCACCAGCCGAAAGAAATTACGACATCTACAACCGCAAACTCCTTGCCATCATTCACGCTCTAGAAGAATGGAGACATTATCTCCTCAGATCTCCACACCCTGTGATCATTAAAACCGATCACCAAAACCTTACTTATTGGAGAAAACCCCAAAAGATTAGCCCTCACCAAGCTTGCTGGGTCCAGCTAATGGCCGACTACAATTTCAAACTCGAACACATACCTGGTGTAAAAATCCCAGCGCCAGATGCTCTATCCCGCTGACCTGATTATGATCTAGATGACGATCAGGATAACTCCGACATTACAGTTCTCCCTGAAGAACTATTCATCTCCGCCATTGATATGGCATTACGAGATCGGGTCATCAATTCCCCAAAATACAACTCTAAAACCGCCGAGGCTATCCAGCAAATCAAGGATCACCTCCCGAAATCCGCCGACTCCGACTTCAGACTCATCTCTACTGACAGTGGCAACCTTGTCACTTTCCAGAACCGGGTTATTATCCCCGAAGACCTCGAACTCCGCTGTGAAGTTATCACAAAGTATCACGACCACCCCACCAAAGGCCACCCTGGTGAACAAGAAACGTACCAATTGGCCAAGAAAGACATATATTGGCCTGGCATGTCGACATTTGTCAAGAATTATGTCAAAGGCTGTCCTGAGTGTCAGCAATACAAGATTATCCAACGACCGGATAAGATCCCTCCTCAGCTGATCTTGGCTTCGGAAACATTACGCCCCTTCTCCCAGATATCTTGGGATCTCATCACAGGTCTCCCTATTTCCACCGGCTATAACGCCATATTGTCCGTGGTGGACCATGGCCTTACAAAGGGGGTACTTTTCATCCCTACTACCAACAAATCAACCGCCGATGACATTGCAAGATTACTCATTGAAAAAGTATTCACACGATTTGGTCTCCCTGACAAGATCATATCCGACCACAACCCTCGATTCGCTGCCAAATCACTTCGAGAACTGGCCAAATGCCTCAACATCAAACAGGCATTCTCTACAGCCTACCACCCTCAAACAGATGGATCCACAGAACACTATAACCAAGAAATCGAAACATATCTCTCCATCTACTGTACCCGAAATCCCCTTCACTGGGTCGATTCCCTACCCCTTGCCGAGTTCTCACACAATTCAAGAACTCATGCCTCAAGGCAGAAATCCCCATTTGAACTCATCATGGGATACAATCCGCCTTCTATTCCCACCATCATGGAAACATCAGACTTTCCATCAGTCAATGAACGAATTCAAACTCTGGACCACGCCAGAAAAGAAGCACAAGCAGCACATAAAATATCTGCTGACATCATGCAACAACAAAACACCAAATCAATCAAACCGTTCACAATGGAACAACGTGTCTGGCTAGAAGCCAAAAACCTCAAACTCCCGTTCTTATTGAACAAGATATCCCCGAAACGTTTAGGACCATTCCAAATCAAGAAAGTCCTATCACTGATCAATTACAAATTAACACTTCCAACACACTGGAAAATACACCCAGTCTTCCATCAAAATCTTCTAACCCCATATGAAGAAACAGAAGCCTACGGAGCAACACAAACTCCACCTCCACCAATAATCATCAATGATGAAGAAGAATACGAAATAGAAGTGATTATTAATCACCGCCGACGCCACAACCAACTCCACTTCTACATCAAATGGAAGGGATACCCCCACACAGAAAACCAATGGTTACCAGAAAAGGAACTCTCAAAGAACGCTAACGAGATCCTTCAAGAATATAAAAAAACTCACAAAACGTGAAAGAAACCCCAGGAACTTTCAAGAACCTAACAAACACAGAAGCCAAACAGCCTCTCCAGCCTTTTAACAACCACTCCCAAACATGTCTGCTATCATCCGCCCCCAATCTGCCCTTGCCTCTATCTCTTCTCACTCTTCTACCAACACAGACTCAATTGTCATAATTGATGGATTCACACCATCAAAGACGAATTCACTTTCGGGAGCTTCCATTCCGCCCCCATCTCCCTACACTCCCTCCAACACCTTTGACAACGTCTCCAATAGGGACAAAACCCCCGACCCCAACGACACCCCTGCAGGAACCCCTGCACCACTCCCTGCCTTCCCCAAGGCAACGGTCACTGTATGTCCCAGACCAGCAACAACTAGCGCTCGACCACTGGGACCGAATTGAATTAGCGATAGCAATCTCAGGAAGATTGCAGCCGACGTCTCCTTTGGAGATAGATTACTCAACCCTACAATTCAAAGCTCTGACAGAGCTTTCTGGAACCACTATGCCGACATGGTTCGACAAACTCAGGCTCTCAATAGAGCGTTCCAACAACAACGACAATGGACAGAATCACTCAAGATCTCATGCCGAGATCGACCAGCTCTCATGTCTGCGCTGTATGCGCACCTATCCTACGGTCCCCCAGGCTCAAACTTTCAGGACCCCATCACCATCAATGACTCCGTCATCCAATCCCAGCCCCCCACCAAGCCCTCCAGGCCCAATCCCAATTCTACCCCCAGCCCCAAGAGCCAAAACCCCTTCATCAACAACTCTGCCATGGCCGCCTTCAAGGCCCTCGACAAGAAGCAATCTAAACAACACGTGGCCAAGCCCCTGGCTCACCACATTAAACCCGGCCTTCTGGGTCAACCCAAACCTTACCCCACCCGAACCATTCACCCACGAACCAACCCCAACCCCACCAAACCAGCCGACCCCAAGTACATCTGTCCTGAATGCAAATGAGCTGGACATTGGGCATCCGACTGCCCCAACTTCCAATGTATGGGATGCAAATTATACGCTCCCAGACATTACCCTTACAACTGCGTCAAATATCGATGCCCATATTGCAAGGAATGGGAACCAAAACACCCTCAACAGGCCTGCCCCAAACGAGGCACCAAACCCACCAAGAATATCAAGGCCTACTTTAACAATCCACCCAAACCTCGGGCTCCCAAACCACATACCCCCATCCCCGACTACCAGTTCCCCGAGCCTCATACACCAAATCTCAGAACCTACTATGACAATTTCATCGACGACTGTTGCGATGCAAACATCACTGGCGAACCAGCTGGACCTTCCTATCTCTGATCCAATTCAAAGACGAAGATTTTGGGATCTTTATTTCCCAAACGAACCACCCTCTCCTCAAACCGCCCTCGAGCTCAACCTAAACCGAACTCCCACTCCACCCTTTTCCCCAGTCATACTGGCTGCAATATACATCGAAGATGTCGACTTCTTAGCCACCTATCCCAGCGACAACAAACCACAAGATCATAACGGAGTATGATCATAAAAACGGGGTAATGTTATCAGAACCCTAAGAAGGACTGTAAATAGATCTCAGCCACCTTCCTGATGGACAGTATAATACTTCTTTTCTTTCCCCTTTAGTACAAACTCTCTCACATCTACGCTTCCTTTCCCACTCACAACTTCTATTTCTCACAGGAAGCCTTCTTGTTACCTGGGTCCACCTTCTCATGACTTGCCTTGACTAAGTACTTACCCAGGGTACTTATAATTAGCAGATACTCAGTAGTATATAAGGATAGCTACAACCACCTGTATCCTTAGCTTAGTGTTATATACTGTTCTGTCTAAATCTTCAGTTCGCCTGAAAGGGCTTCAGAGATTCAGTCAGCCCATCTCCAAGTCAAGTAGTAAGACACTAGGACCAAGTCTGTATAGACATCCTTGTGATCCCAACCTTGCGACTCAGGAGTGGACCCCTAACCCGGGTAACATATACCTTCAAAAGAGCAATGGGAGAAGGAGCTTGGTCAAGGAATTGGAACGGCCCAAGCCTTGGTCTTGTAAGCAACTTTGAGGACACTTAGAATATGCTGCAATTCATTGCCCTGATCGGAAACACAAAAGCCTGAGAGCCATTGTGGAAGGAGTATTGTAAGACATACCCCTGCCCCCAATTCTGATGCAAACGTCGGCTAAGGCTGCTAACTACTATGGTATTGATGAAAATCTTTCTCTCCTACATCAAATTCTCCTTGGCCCACATAGATGTGTAACTGCATTGGAAATACCAGTAACGTACATATTTTCTTCCCAGCAGTACCTCCCCATGAGATGTAAAAGGGGACTAACTTGATGATTGGATCCTAAAAAAGTCTTACTGACTTACCCATCTCTCAAACTACAGTAGTTCGGCGCATTAATTCCTGACTATATAATTTTCTGATGGGCAGCTGGGTCGAATTTGAAATTGAAGTGTAATGTTACTTGTGCGAGTATCTGCCAGGATATTTGGCAATCGGCGTCGGATTTACCCGTTCCTTCACTGCGAAGGAAATAATCTTCCACAATCCAAAAACATAGTGTCAGTGCACATCCCTTCTCATGGCCGCTCTCTCGGACTAGTTTTAATCTTTCACTCGAGGTGTCCCACCCTACTTGGAGTTCACTCACTCAAAACAACTAGGGTTTTGGCAGCATTTGATCTTGTCAGTCTCCTGGCCGCCCACCCATTGTGGATGGCTGCGAATATGATCTCTTCTTCCCTTCCAGAAACAGCTCTTCTTTACATCTCTACTATTGAATAAGCCGAATCGCTTAGGTTGGCTCATACTCACAAGCGAGGGAACATCTCTGTGACAGGGAACAAGAGTCAGTTCAGCGGTCTGTAGCATGCTATAGTAACACGCAATATTGGTTTGTCTGTCCGCCTCGCAGCCACACAAGATGGCGGGGGCATAGTGGACAGTGATATAAGCTCGTAAAGACTCAAACTCAGCCCAGTCGCATTCGTGTGACTACTTGGATGTCTGGCAGCAAATTGAAGGTTATTCGCCGCTTTTTCTTTGGGCAGCCCCCGAGGGGAGGCTTTCTGTTTAAAGCACTTTGACCAACTTGGGCGAAGTTGCACTCGTGATTTGATACAACCTCTCGTATAATCTTGGAAGACGAGTGTCGGACAAGTCAAAAGAGGTCAAGACAGATGTTACGTATTCTATCGTCGTGTCCGCTTCTTCCGACTCAACACGCTGTTAAATGTTGTCTGGAGAGCTGTTCTCGCTGGTGCTGGCACGTCGTGTGCACCCAGATGTTGTTTAGATAAATGTTTTGATGAGTGTCACCTGATCCTGTTTTACCACATGTCCACAACTTGGTCCGCGACGGTGACAACGGCGACAGCCTTACCTCTGCTCTGTCGCTCACAGCGGCCGGGCTCGCATTATCCAGGCATGATCTTTATCCTCTTTGCTTTCACTCTCATCGCCGGCCTCATGGAAGCCCCAATGTCACCCATCCGATTTTTTTACCGAGACCCCCTCGCCATTATCCTCTACACCCGATGCGAAGATGACTGTATGATCGTGTTCCACACACAGTTCATTCTAAGTCTAATCATGAGCTGCATGACGACCATTTGCCTTACAACGGCTGTTGCTGCCCACCCGGACATCCCTACACGAGGCGAAAGCTCATACATTAGCCTGAAGAAATTTCTATGGCCCATTGTCTTTCCCGAGGGCATGCTTCTCAAGGCGTTCAGGCAGGTGCTCGCCGCGAGGACTGTGGCGCAACTGTACAACGAGGAAAGGAGGGAGGAGATAGGTAAGTCTCTTAGCACGAGGCATCCGTACTTCCACACATGTGGTTCACACACATAAATCATCCATTGCAGAAAATCAGAAACTACTAGACTCGGAACGCGGCGTACGAAGAGCGTCTCCTCCAAAACACCCGGTCTTTAGCACTACCGATTCGGAACGTGAGCGAGATCTCAATCTTTGGTTAGCGAACGATTTAAGTATTTATACTACCTCCGAGCAGTTGCACCTCCATTAGAGTGGACAGAAACGCATGGATTCTATGTCGTCATGGGTGGACTGATGCTGTACGACGATAAGCAGCCACTATACACCCTCCAGTATTCAACCATGGAGCGTATGTACCGTGCAGGCCAGATTGACCTGCCGGCCCTTTCCAAGCGAGAAATTATGGACCGTAGCAAGGACGGGATTGTGTCCAAGGCTATGGCGCTCTTCCAAGTCATTTATTTCTTCCAAGATTATGTCCGTCGGTGGAAGCGAGAGAGATCAGTCATTGATCTCGAGATCGTCACGATGCTCTACATTATCATCAATGGCCTCACATTCATATTATATTGGCACAAGCCATTCTACATCTTACATCCAACCCGCGTGCAGCTGAAGGGCGAGGCGGGGGAGAAGACGCACAAGAAGAAAAATTCAAACAAAAAGGTATACACGACCTCCCTCGTAGCTGCATAGTTCATCATAATGCTCAATCTTGTATCATCTATTCACCCCCGTCTTGCATCGGAATGGTCGCACGCGCTGACTTTTCCAGTCACAAGTAATCACATGCATGGTGTGTTCAAGCAGCGTATGGAAAACATAACGTAAATCCTCCCTCTACCCCAGCGGTTTACTTGCGTGCAGTTGCAGCCTTCTGCTGCGACTTGATGACCTTTTTCACGATCTTAGCCTCCTCAACAAGGAAAGCCCGTAGGATGCTAAAATCGTAGTGAGAATTGTCCATGATCACAGGGCGGATATTCAGACACACCGAGCCTTGACACAGTCGCCGCATCTAGAACCACCATATGCTCTCTGCACAGTTTTCTGGCGTTTTGAAATAGTCGCATATTCGCGGGGGCGGAGGGCAGGGATCTGAGTGGAAACAAGTTATTTCCTAATGTCATCTCTACTCTGTGGCCCAAAACATACACCAGGTAGAGGGATTCCGCAGTCACCACACTTGGGTGCAGTACCGGGCTTTTTGGTGTGATGGTAGACGAGTTTGCCACCGGGTGTCTTTACTACACGCCTGCGATTCGAGGTGGTGTTGTAGGCGTTGCGCTTGCGGAGGGTAACACGTTGAGCCATCGCTGGGGCTAAACACAAAAATATGGAGCGTCAGCACCAACATCTCGAAGCTTCAAATATTCCCTGTAGATCCATCCTGGACGCCATTCCACCCATCGACATTCCCGAGCTGTCGTTCTCGCTTATGCAGAAAATCTGGCTTACAATTAATGTGGAAACCTGCAGCAAGCGGATGAGTAATGTATTCTGCAAAATACTGGCAGCATATACTTACCTTGTCTTGAGGATGTCGATGGCGATGTCGAAACACTGCTCGTCTGCAGCCGTGTGGCTGATCAACTGCACAGTTACTCCGGGGGCTGCCGAGAAGAGTGATGTCACAAATCGTAGGCTTGGGATCCTAACATGATCAAATATTACTCCACTCCAGAACCTCGTGTCACTGACAAGTCCAAACCATTTTTGCAAATATGCAAGGCCACCGAACAGGGGGAACGTGCCTTGAGCAGACCCAGAAGCTCGTCTCATTTCCGGGGTCTGGGTTGCTGCTATTTTGCATTGATGATCTCTACCACAAGGGAGACAGCTATAGCCGCAATAAGATTCTTGGCTTGCGGTGCTGGTGAAAATAGAACAAAGGATGGTGCGGGCGGGCACCACTTAAGCCCCAGAAAAGCGTGTCATGTCAATCAAAGTAATACCATGCAACAAAAAGCATATGCCTGTTGCTGGTAATAGCATATCTAATGAAATCTCATTTTCCTTTTAGCAAACTGCACCACGCCAGAATCCCGACGAAATGGCGCTCTCTCCGAGTCAGTGGCGTGTCGACCGACGAAGATTGTATAACAATTATCCATTGACTCCCTTCTAATCACTTCAATTCAAAGGAGGCAATCTGCGTTCAGGCGCTAATACGAGGCTGTGTATGTTAGCGCGGGAGCGGGCGCAATGGAAGGACAAAGAAAACAAGAAATGGCAGGTCAGGTACCGACCATGTCCCGCTTCTTGAGAAAAAAAAAATAACTTCCTTCCCGCCCTGGAACCGATTAGCCATTATGGGGTATGAACCGCAACCCACCATTCATTAGTACCAGATGAAAACTGCCTACGTCGTTTGTCGCGGCGGCCGTTGGGCCTTTCATCCCAGGAAAGAATTAATCAAAAGTCCGGCCCAGCCGGCAGAAGTTGAGGAGGAATCTAGAAAAAAAGGTGTAGGAGTATGATCCACCATGACCGCTATTTCCCTATCATCGGTCAGGCGGTAATGGAGAATGTGTGCTATTTGATGTCCAGGTTCAAGTTCCAGAGCTCGTTTTCTCCAGTCTAGTTCCGGAGGAACAGCAGCAGCGGGGGAAGACGGCGAATAAGCCCCGATTTGAATACCTCGATCTCTCAGTTAATGCGGGCGGAAGCTTGGAGAAGATGGATTGGCTATTGAATCGGCCGAGAAGACGATCAAAACAACACGAGTATACTTGGTAAACACAAAGAGGAGATCCATCCTATTCGCAGAATGACCGCTTCCGAGGAGAGAATTCTATGGTTGTTGGGAGCAAAAATCATTATCCTGGCAACGCTCCAAATCAAAATATAACCTGCCAACTTTTTGGGGAAATGGTAGGGGACAAGTTGATGACACTGAAGATGAAGATAGAAACTGCGACCCGGTGGATTGAAAAGCCCCCGGGCTTGAGAATTCAGCAGATCCACATTTCATATGTACCCGGTAGAACTTTCGTTGACAAAATCATATTGAGAATAGTGCGGCTAGAGTAATTGACTCGCGGTGAACTTGTCAGCTTTAGCACTATTAAAGAGGAGTTAATTTCCCGTGACCCATGACCCCCCTCGAGGACCAAAGCACCCCTCAATTTGAATACTGAGAACCATCTTGTTTGACGTTGGTGGACTCCAGTGAAACAGCGACTAGGAGTTCTTCCTCTACGCACGGGATTAAACTCGTCCTAGAAGGAAATGAAAAGGCGGAGAAAACTTTCTTTAGGCCTTCGACTCGCCAGTAGCAAGGGTTAAACATCGTGGCGCCTCGATGGTCGCCGAGCAAAAACAATTGGTCAAGCGGAGATACCCCTGCTAGGTGGAGAGATCGAGGCGCTCACTGTCAAAAATGGGTCTTCGCGCCGAGCACTAGTGCGAGCAGGTGATGCTGATGTCAGACACCGGCAGTCAGGCGAAAAGGTTGTTCACTTTTATTCTCGGAAATAAGTACAAAGAGTACGCCAAAGTCATCAAACCTTCCTGCTCCAGGTCTGGTAGAACACAATGGGTGATTGCCGGCCGTGTAGAAACACGGATCCCCGGACCAGAGGCCTTCGCGGCAGGTGCGGTGGACATGCAGAAACAGGGAAATGGGGAATATCTCCTTAACAGAGAGGGCTTTCTGCCGACCGTGAGGCTGTCGCCAAACTGGTGGGACCCCAGTGAGAGGATAAGCCCATACAGTTGACATCAATACAATAATTCGATCTTCATTTTTAGACTTTGCCGTTAGGATAGGAGTTGCTCGGACCAGCCAAATGAATAGAGTGCACGGAAATGGTCCCTGGGTGATCGAAAACGGTAAAGGAAAATCCGCTGGAATATTTGTGTTCTATAAATGGTGAATGTGCGCTTCAGACAGGAGGACCATTGATTACCGAAACCAGAAGTGAATAAACCTCTGAGTCCATCAAACCCGACTTTGTATGCCTTTTCCCAAGAGATTAGGACTCGAGTGGTATGAAAATCAAATAAAAAAACCTGCATGGGAGCCCCGCCCACACTGAACCTGAGTGTCACGCACAATATTACGTAATCTGAATTCCGTTTGTCGAGGCGCAGGGCAAGACTCTCCTTGCAACCTGCCAACAACTTCGACGATGAGGAACACCAAGAGAACTGCACCAGCAAACCCGAGGGTGTCCCAGGGGAAACACGCTCCGGCCACGATCGGACCATCTTCGCTAGTCGAGATCTTCCCGGGCAATTCTTACATCCCGTTTGTTGGTGTCCATACCACTCTATTGTTATTCAGCGGACTCTTCCTTCCTCGGACAACGTTCTTGCAGGATGTTGTCGGGATACGGACCAATGGAACCCAGCTCTCCTCAGCTGATCGCCCCCAGCATCCATTCCTAGAACCCTTGACAATTAGTCCTTTATCGACTTTGGCGTATGTCTGCCTCGGAACCGCTGTCCTGCAGGGTTGGTGGGCTGGTTATGTGCGAGACTGGTGGAGTCGTTCCATCATCGAAGGGTCTGACAGTGAGAAACGCCTCGAGAAGGCAATCATTGACCGCCAGAAGATACAAGTACGCCTCAAAAAAGAATCACTATCCTGCAGCTAATTCCAAGTTGCGTAATATAGGCGTTTAAGAGTGCTTGGCTAGCGACACTGTCCGCTTCCGTTGTACTCCATGGTCTACTCGTCCTATTCGGTGCTCCCATCTTCGAGTTCGTAGTTTCACCAGTCGCTCTATGACGTGTTTGAAACATCCATTCGGCTAGACTCGCCCCGCAGACGTATAGTCTGGCTCTTTTGCTTTCGATTCTAACCGTTTATACTCCTGCATTTGTTCTTGGTCCTCCCACCTTCAGTTCAAACACTACCGCCCTAATCAAGCGTTTCTTATGGGTGAGGTTGTTTGCTGAATTCACGTGAGTTCTTCCTAGTGGTCCGGAAATGTTGTCCGAGATGGTGGCTCAGATAAGGCTTCTCAGTATTTGCTCCGCCATTGAGCGCGCACTTGTCTACCCAGTTCTCGGCTCAGTGGTCGGCGCCTGGCTTGGGACAATTCCAATTGCACTAGACTGGGACCGACCATGGCAGGTCAGATATTCCATCAGTTCCTGGAGCCAGGTTTGTATTCCCGCTGACACCAAGGCACCGCAGGCATGGCCACTGACACCCGCATACGGTGCTATTAGTGGATACATCGTTGCTTCCATTATCTCTCTCTCTGCCAACACAATAAGGCAGATTGTTCTCGACCAGCATGTGCAGCGCGTAGAGAATGCCAAGGTGGACTAGGGAATGGTACACTACAGAAGATTACTGCGGGAAATCATCTAGCCATCTCGCACCATGGTGCTGACGGACCTACCCTACTCCGTTTTACGCCCGGTGACAGGTCTCCCTGAACCAACACTAAAGCCCATCGACGACACGGAAGTCTCCAATTGAATGTGTGATAAAATCGGGTGTGATTGGAGAGGCGTTGGGACCTGTGATATCCGCTTCGACCGTGACACCTAGTGATTTTTACCCATTGAATTCGGAATTCGTATACGGTCGCTAGGAGGGGGCTGTAACGCACCCGTTAGGACAAGCAGTGTCGCCAGGCCGCCGTTTTGACCAAACAAAATGTCAGTGTTTAGCCTGTCTCCCACCATGAGTGTCCGTTTCGGGTCAAAATCGACTCTGCGAATTGGAGCCATCAGCCCTTGGAGCCAGAACGCAATGACAACGAAAAGGGCAGGCCGAGGCACCCAGGCTTACTTTGCCTTTACGCAATCGAGCATAGTGCTTGCCGGTTTTCCTGTGCAAACAGGATCGCGACCAAGGGCGAAACGTAACGGAGCGCTGATTGCACCTGCACCTGGCAACATGCCACCAGCAACAGGATAGGTGCTATCTTCATTGGTGGCGATGAAAAGGCATCCTGGGATGCGGGTTAAGTATTGGTATGCTTTAGAAAGCTTGGTGTAATTGATCTGAGTATCAAGGCCGCACACGACGGCTCCTACATCCGGGTCCAGGGTGAAATTCGCCAAATTAAAGGGCTCTACAGTGTTATCGGCAGGATCCTGAATAGGGTCTGAGTCTCAATATAATTCGGCTGGAAGAGAGCAGAAGAATCACTGTTCCGCCAATGAATGAAATGCCCTCATTCTGGAGTTCTTCCTCAAGACCAGCTTGACCAATAACATATACTTTCTTGTCTCGGGGTAACTTGATCACTGATGAGATGTACACTGCGGCTGCATAAGCCGATCCGTAGATTTCGTCCTTGAGTTAGGGGGGAAGAAAGAGAGTATTTGGCTTTGGTGGCGCCGGGGAGAGAGATGAACCCAGCCTGCGCACCACATGAACATTCAGGCCCACTTGATCAAACTTTTTCCTATAGTTCTTTCTTGATTTAGTGGCGTTGTTGGTAACAAAGATGAGATTTTTGCCTGGATCGTACATGGAAGGTCATTTACACGGAAGATATCCTGCTGATGTGAAGAATCATACCCCTCTGGCGCAGGATACTCAAGACTTGGACAACACCATCGATCACCTGATCACCACGCCACAAGACACCATCACAATCGAAGAGCCAGGTGTCAAATCTATTGAGTAGAGCCTCGTAGTCGGCGGGCGAAGAAAGGCGGACGCTCATTGTCTCTCTCTCGAGGGAACGAGCAACTTGTGCTTGTTCCCGGGTAAAGTTTCAGCGCTGGGGGTCACCGATATCTTATCAAGTGTGCACTAATCCAGTAAGAGCTGCACCAGGTGAAATTGATCGCCTTGGATCACCTGATAAGCACAGGTATCTATCTATCAACTACACAAGAAAAGGAAGGCCACAAGGAGGGGGGAAAGCAGAGCCATGGGGACGCCGTGGGAGTTTCCGTCCGAGTCGGCTTGTCCATGTCCAACCTTAGTCCATGCTTCCTCGGTGTGAAGTTCGCTGGATGACATGACTTGAAAAAAAAAAACATATAGCAAGACCCACAAAATCGGTGGCATTTGATCTTCTGCACCTGTCGGGCTTGTCCCTAAACTTGTAAAAAAAAAGGATACCATTCGCTGGGCTGAAACATGAGTCTGTATTTGGAGGCAAATTGTTCCACCTTAGAGCCGTGTGGTGAAGCGCCCGGAACGGGCCGACAATCGCGAGGTAGAGCCGCCGGATCATGCCGTCCCTTGCTTCGCTGGTTGATGGGAGCAAGGAGGAGGGAGGTTTTGACAAGTGTACTCAGCACGGGTTTGGGTATTTCACACAAAGGTCTCCGAATCGGACCCTTCATCCAAACCTGGGACGGGGACTTACAGGACTCAACCGGTACCGAGCCGTGAGGCCTTTTGAGGTCTGAGCGGGGCCCGAAGTCTTCGTAGTTCTACTGGGTGTCCGACCTTGCCGATGCAGCTTTTTTACCGGCCGCGTGTTTTGCTTGGTGCAACACGCTGCTGGTGCATAGAAGACCCATTTAAAGTTTATGTGGGAGGATCCGGTCAACGGTTCGAAGGAGCGTATGGGTCAGTCAACCACCATCTTGGCGCTTGTGACCATATGCCCCTATCCAGAGAGGAAGACCCCATTAAATTATTGTGTTGTCGTCTTTTTTTGATGCAAATACAGCGCGGGTTTTTAGCGAACGAAGGGGTGAGGGAGGGGGGGTTAGGGAGAAGGGAAGGGAATTATCCAACAGTCCATTCGGCCCATTGGTTCCCCTCTTTGTATCAAAGTCCGTCCATCGCGTTCCAACGTCCAGAATGGTTCTGTTCTCTATTTCTCTAAATTTCTCTGTCTCCGTCTCTTGTCATTTTGGGGGACCTCCGCGGATATAGAGAATCGATCTATGATGGGTGTTCCTCTCGCCCGCCCGCCTTCCCACCCCTTCAGCCATGAGGGATCTTGTCAAATGGACCGCCCCTCCCAGAAGTGGGTCAGTTGCGACCACGTCTTGTTTAAAGTTTTTTTTTTGGCCGGTAGTACCGAATAGAGCAATGAATCAAATAAATTCCTCCTTTAAGTCATTCTACGCCCTTTGCGGCGTTGTTTATTTGGTGGGTGAGTTGATGACTGATTTGAGACCCGACAACGCAGCTCAAAGGACCACTGATGGGGTGTGGAGTGTCAGATATCGAGTGGGTAATTTAGTAGTTCGTCGTTAAAGAAAAATATATATATTAACGATAGGCTCCAACAGGTCAAAAAGGAAGTCAAAATGAAAATAAGGGGGGACAAGAGACCACATGAGTGATTACGGTCATCATCAATGACGCAGAGATTTCAGTTTAAAATTATACTTGATTGATTGGTTGTTGCTGCGTGGTTGTTGCCACAAATATATATTGCTTGTCTGATTGGAAAATGGCCGATTTGGTCGTTCTATCTGTCCAAGATATGTGATACGGGGTTTTGTCCAAAATCGCTTCAGAAGCACATTGCTACCCACTTCTTCTTTAGCCGGTTTCCCTAAAAAAAATTCTCTTCGGCATCTTGATATAGCCTGCGGTGGAAAAGCCCGTGGGGATCCCAATTAAAAAACGATGCTTTCCTGTGGTGGTGTCAAAACTGGCCCAGCGACTAAAGTGGTAGGAGGGGCACGATCCATCCGCATCTTTAGCAACCCATGGGGAGTGTCATGTGTTACATCGCTGTCGTGGGATTGCCGAGAGAGTGGGCCCCTCCAACCCCCCCCACCCAATCCAATCCACGCATAGAGGGGGAAGGGAGGAGGGAGCAGACATCACACGCACACCCCTCTCCCCTCCTTCACACCCAGCGGTATGTTCTAGTTAGATGCCCGAATAGACGACAGCCAGTTTTGATCAGACCATTATGAGCGTACGTAATAGAGGGAACGTATCTCGCTGTCGCCATGAGCTTTACGAAAACTGGGTTGGGTCGATCGTGACACAAGATGTCGATGCAATCATTAGCTTGCCCGTCTACCTTCGCATGCCGTTAAGTTTGTTGTTTAGATCTCGTGCTCGGGATCTTCTTCTAAACTTTCCCTCCCCCTCTCCAATCTCACGTGCAAAGATGCATAGCGTTGCGCGCACCCTTTTTTCATTAGTTGCCCGAAATTTGACTTGTCTCTTTGGAGCGGATGAGAGTTGGCATAGGCGTAACAAGGAATAATATTATACACCATTAATGAATGAAGACGAAAAGAGTCACTCCAACAGCCAACAGACCTAAAGAAAACTACAGGCAAAGGGGATAAGGGCGGGGTGGAAGAGGAGAGCGGAAACAATGAAAGCAATAATGCACAGTCAGAAACAAAATGCTACAGGGTATACTAAACGATTCTATTTGCTGCACTCAAATTATATGACGAGAGAACAAGGGGAATAGTAAAATGGGGGGTTAGGGGGGTTGGGTGGGGGGGGATGAAGGGGTCCGTTCCTGTTCATCGATGCAAGGCACGTTCTGAGGAGTAGGAAGGCCAGGTCTCCATGGTGGTTGAGGTGGGGGTATGGGTATAGGGAGTAACAGGGTAGTGGCTATGATGAGGGTTGTGATTCGACTACAAAGGATCATCATGAATGAACGGGGCATGGGTGGGAGAAATAGAGGAGGGCACGGACGGAGTAGTTTTCATCTTCCATCTTGATCGAATCATAGTTATGTGATTGAGAGAAACCGGACATGGGGTGGTTGGTCATTGAGGCTGGTCGGTGATTAGACAAGTGTTGAGTCGAAGGTTGCATTTGAGCGGGCTGTTGGAGGGGTGCGAGGGGGGGGGGGGGGGGAAGGGAAAAAAAGAGGGTCACTAGGATCCAAAGTAATTATCGACAACGCCAAGTTTCGCTCGAAAAGCGAAACCGGGTCTCGGATGAAGGAAAAAGACTCGCCGAGAACGGAGGGCTTGAGGTATTACTAGAGCCTGATGGGGTATTGGGAAACGTTGGTCCGTGAAAGTTGAACAGCGAGGACGGAGCAGTACCGTTATGGTTTGTTACGCTCGAGGGCAAGTTACCGTAGTGGTGGGACAATGGTTGAGGAATGGTCAGTGGGGGCGGGCGGAGGGAGTCGGTGAGGGGCGCATCATTGGTGGTACCCTGTTGGTCGGTTGGGCTCGGGCGCTAAAAACAAAGGTTTGGGGGGGGGAAGACTGACCATGTACACGCCGTCGACGTGTTTTCGTCGTTTATAATCGGGACGGTCGCAGAGACGTGCATCTTGGTAAGTTCCGTATGAATTTCTTCGCGTAAAATCTCCAGGCAGGCCTCTACCATTTGTCTCTGCGACAAGGGTGCGCAGATCGTCGTTTTCCTTTTGAAGACGTGCGATTTCCTGCTCGAGCTCGCGTATTTTGACAAGGGGAGGGGGAAGAGCCGAGACCTGTTCGGGGGAGTAGCCGAGGGCGGTCTGGAGCTTTGTGACAGTCTGTTCGAGCTGTGGGAGGTAGATGTGAGGGGTGTGCGTCGGGAACGACGACGAGGAGAGGGCGGAAGCGGACCTGCTCGATATAGGCCTTTCGCTTTGCACGATGACGAGCTTGGGCCTTTGCGTTACGGCTGCGCTCAGGGCGTTCAACACCATGTGCCGTATGACCGGGGACAGAAGACGACATCACGTAAGTTGGGAGAAGGTGGATCGGGGTTGGAAAGGGAGCAAAGAGAAACGGAGAGAGACTTATATCAGAAACGAGTTGTCCAGCGCCCACCCCTCGCAAGCAAAACGAGCAAACATTTTGTCTGAGCATTTCCCGAGTTGCTCGCTTTCCTCGATCAGGCCAATCTCATTCGGGGTCGCTGCGACCCTGTCAGTGGCTTGTCCGTTCCCTTAGTGCCAGAAGCGCGCGCGCGGTCGGGCCCAGCGATCTTGCTCAAGATCTCTCTCTTCTTCCTCGCCCTCCTGGCCTGGCCTCTCTCCACACAACACGCATACACGCTCTGTCCACAACTCCTCCTCCCTTGGCCTCCTTCCCCACTCGGTTGGGCTCAGATTCGCCCGTGCGGGCCACTGTCATGCGGCAATTCGCGGCAGTTGGCATTCCCTGTCGCCGTGCCTGGGCACCACTCTTCCTTGATCGCCGATCAGCTCCTCTCGCAGATTTCCTTCCCGTTCCAAACTCCGCGAAATCCAACCTCGCGATTATATCCTCTTCCCAGCCCTCGGGTTCCATGGCCAGCCGGCGTCACACTCCACCCGTGACAACCCCCCCATTTATTCCCTTTTCACTCTCCGCTTCACTCTCCGCATCTCGGGCGCTCTCTCCCGAAGCTATTTCGTCTAGTTCGGATCCCACACACCCCCCCGCCCGCAGGCTTCATTTTCGCGTCCACACGCTGAGCGCGGGCACAACTCCACCCACTTTGGATTTCTGATATAGAACATACGCAGCGGGTTGCAATGGTGATCGTTAATTGTAAAGAAAAAGACATATAGACAACATGAAACGTTCACTTCCCCACCCGGGAAAATTGAGTTTTTTGTCCCTTGGCCAAAGAAGAAGAAATACATACATACATCACAAGCAACCCTTTCCCTTTCACTAGGCCAGCGGCCTTTCAGGGCTGAACCACCTTGGGTGTACTGCAACGAGGACCCCAATGGCTGTGCGGCCGATTCAACATGCTTAAACCCTACCCATCCCCCCCTTCCCTCTCTTTTCACCGGATCCACGGCACGGAATTGAAACGTCTTCGCACCACCCCACCGCCCCCCCCTCCCCTCCCCTCCCCCCCCCCCCCCCCTCTCTCCTTATCAAGTTCCCATGACAGGGCCCGTGTCAGCCTATAATGTACGCATTTCGCCGGGTGTTCAAGGGCCACATGCCCACGGGAAAGGGTTGCCAAACCTCTTTGCACTTGGGTTTCCACCTCGATTCTTAGCGGAGCGAGGAGCTAAGGAGGAGCCCACCGGAGTTGCTCCTATCACCCTCTTTTTCTTTTTTATTTATTTATTTATTTGATTCTATTCTTTGGGATTCTCCAATCCCTTCCCGACTCAATGATCCAAATTATCCGAATCATCCGCACGACTTCTCGGACATTCAGGATAATCAAGAAGTTTCGCGCAACCCTCGACAACTCGGCCCAGTTGTATGGCTCTCCATTGTAACTTTCGACGTTGGAGTTAATCCTGATCGGAGCTTCGGGGGAGAGGGAAAAAAAAAAAAGAAACTGAGTGTTGCCTAGTTGAAGGACAGTGGCGTTTTCTCCCTTGTTGCCCTAGCGAAGCCCCCAGGGCTGCAAAAACATTATACACTTCTTCCGGATCTCAGGAAAGAAGAAACAACACAACAAAACCAGAGAAGAGCCCTAAGCAAACGAAGATCACTTCTGGCCGAATTGGCGGTTCTATACTATATTACAACGCACAGCCCTATACAGATCTTCGCAAGAGAAAAACATTATTCATCGTCATCAGATAGCACTACCAGCCTTCTTGCCCGACTTTGTGTTTCGGATGGTTGCTCTGCATTTGGAAGGACCTTGTCAGGGCTGGGCGAACGCAGAGCGGAAACCCGTCCCTCGTCCGCTGTCTCTGCATTGTTTTTACGTAGAGGTCGGGGCCTGGGCCGAGGTGGAGCCGCGCGCGGGGACGAGGGCACTACGGCGACATCTTCCTCGGTCCCCTCTTCACTCGAGGACTCACTATCACCGGAGGATGGAGACGGCGACCTCGACATGTCGACGGACCTCTTGAGCCCTTCAGGCTCAGACACCGACGCGGTGTTCTTGGCCTTTCCTCCTCGTCGCTTCTTTGTTCCATGAGGCCTCATACCCAGCGGCCGGTCGGCCTGCAATGCAGTTCCTGTCCGCGCAAGTCCAACCCTGTCACGTAACAACCTCTCTTTTTCCAGGAATGCATCCATATCCCCAAACTCTTCATCGCTGTCCTGGATAAATTGAGCAGATTTGTATTGCTCTTTTTCCTTCTTCTTTTTCTCCTTTCGCGGTTTGTTGTCCCCAGACTCCGGTGAAGACGCACGGCGACGACGGCGTCTCCTTGGCCTCTTTTTACTGAGTAGATCAGAAGCCTTCTTACCCGCGAGGTCAAATGGTGTTTCTATCAACTGATTGATTACATTCAACGTGCCCTGGAGATCGGAGGGCAGAATCGCAGCGGGAATATACCACTGCAATTCATCTTCATCTGGTAAAAATACCCAGTGAGCTACACTCGTTGTGCCAAGAATAGGGTCATTGTTTGTTACCTTTATCTGTAATTGCAAACTTGCAGAGTCGGAAAAGGAGTTTCAAATGTTCATTCTTAGTCGCCGCTTGTGCATGTCCATTGTTCAGATAGGGGATCGCTAAAAGGACACAAACGGTCGGCAATGGCCACAAGAACATACCCAACAGTGTTTAATTTGACTGGACGTACAATAGTCTTTGATTTTCTTGAGCGCCTCCGCTGATGGTCGATCCTGGCGTAAGGTTGTGTCAACATCACTCGCCTCATCTTGCGATTGGTCACTGTTTTTGTCTGTCTCTTTGATCAGTCTACGTCGCTGATCTCTTACGGTTGTCAAGATCTATTGGCAGGGAGGGGGGACAAGTTCATCATTTCAGTGGCTTGGTAACGGTACGGAGAAAGAAAGGGGTGTGGAAGAGGGGGGGGGGGGAAACGCACATCCTTTGTCCAGTTGACTAGGTCGGTCTGGCCGGCCTCGACCAAAACAGCGATCGCAATTCCAAGCTGATCGCTCCATGAATATCCTTTTTTGACTTGAACTTCGGGTGGGAACCGTGTGTCCTCCGCCGTGGCCTTGTCCCGTTTCGAGGGATCTTCGGGTTCCCAGCTAGAATATTGTTTCCAGTGACCGCGGTTTTTGGGAAAGAATGCCTAGAAAGAGAGGGTGTAGGGGGATGAGATCATGAATAGCACAATTTCGCATTATGGCAAAGTCCGCACCTCAACGGCTAAGAAGGTATCTTCGGCGAGCGCTTTAAAGAACTTGCGAAGGATAAAGTTGATTAGCTTAATGAGGTCCTTGTACGGCTGATCGCGGGGCAGTGAATCCTTCTCGGTTAGAATAAGCTTGAACAGATCTAAAGTTGATACCTGTGCAAAATAGAGTCCCCGCATGAGCGGAGTTGGGACGGACGTGTGTTCTGATGAAAAAAAGACGGAGGACGGACATTAAAGAACAGTCCTTCTGCCTTTGCCTTAATGGCTTGTCTGTGGAGCAGACTAACGACGCGTCGCATACTCTCTGGAGACTCAAACTCTTGGTAGCGAGCCAGATATGTTAAGAGCGTGTGGTTGATCTCGGCGTTGGCAAATTTCTGTGAATGTCAAGGGCTAAATTACCATGTTCCAGAATCGGAAAAATGACCCACCATCTCAAATGCGTCGAATGTAAAGAGCGTCTCTTGGATAACGTCCTCATGGACGTCACGCTCTTCCTCTTCGGCATCTGGGACCCCCTCTTCCTCTGTGACACCTAGAAAATAGACTAATTCAATACACTCGGTGCTTTGCGTCTTTTCCAGTCACCCATACCTCTGGCTTTTCTCTTGCGCCCTGCTGTTTTCTTACGAACATAGACCCCATCCCCCTTACCCTTTGTCCACCTCTCCAATAGCCGCATCAAAGCGTAAGCCAGGTGAACACTCGCATTGAGATAAGCCAGCGACTGGGAACCCTCCCTATAAGCGCGCAGACTATCCAGTGCAATATCAAGCACATCGCCATTGTAGATAATCTGCTGCTGCAAAAGCTCCGCGGACTCGGCCAACGTCGCATCCTCAATCTCTGACCCTGACATATTGTCAATGAGGAGTAAAAGTTGAGTTAGACATTTGATTCCTGCTTGAAGCTCAGCCCACAGTTTCGGCTAGCACCCCCAAGAAGATATCAACAAGCATGAAACACGGAGACTTGTTTCTTTACCTTTTCGTCGACAGCTTCTCGCATACGTTTCAGCACCCATACTATCCAGTCGCGTTCTACTACTTCGGCTATCAGGCCGAGAGGCCATTTCTCCTCTTTTGACTGGTCCTTGTCCGATTGTGATGGTTGTTCTTTAGCGCGCAGGGCTAGGAAGCATTCCAAAAAGAAATTGCTGACGAAAAGTAGCCGGAGTTTATCTTTCTCCGTCACTTTTGCTCGTTCCAATCTAATCTCTTTCAACAACGCCGATACGAAAGCTAAGGAACTAACGGTAAGCCACAGGGTAAGAGAGAAAGCGAGAGTGAGGGGGGCGGGGGGGAAGAACTAACGATTAAAACAAGCTCGAAGAAACTCTTGGGCGAACTCTTGCAATATCACACGAGCCTCCACGGAGAGGTTGTCTTGCCGAGAAAGTTCGTCCACCGTATTGCCCTTTCGCGACCTCTGGCGTTTCGAGATATCCATAACATCAACGGCTTCTTTATTCAGAGCTTGCTGGCGATGGAGCAAGTACTCTTTTGAGAGACGGGGTTGAGGATCTGCCGGAGAGCGCTTCTTGTTGGGGTTGAGGGTAACTGCGATAGTTGTACCGAATCGGGAGTGCCGGGTGGCAGGGTTGGAGAAGGCCTCGCGGCGCAGACGGGCTTCGGTGGCGAGTAGATGCTTGAGCTTTTCTCTCGGTTGCTGCAACATGACGGGTTAGTGGGATATACAGAGAGGGTGAGTAGGATAAATAGGCGCATACGTTCGTTTGCTCTCCTGTCAATGAGGTAGGGTTAACTCCACGAAAGAGGAGGTAAAGAATTTCGAGGGTAACGGTATTCCACCCCTCGAGCCAGGGGTCCTTTTCCGTATTGGCGGCAATGGTAATGATAAATTCAATAAAGTTGGAACCGGAGAGTTCTTTGATCAATTTAGACTGGAGAGACGTGAGTCCAAACTGGTGTGAGGCTAATATTCGCGCCTAGCTGATGGTCTTTGACAAAGGCAAGATTGCGAATAAGGTAGAGTACGACAGTAACAAGCTGGCTGTCCCTTTCTGTTCGTTCACGGAGGGATTTCGACAATGGAGGACAAATGATATTGAAAAGGGCATCCATTACTCCCGGAGTCACGAGTGCTGCCTTGTAGTGTAGATGGCTCTCGAGCAGGTGGGTGAAATCGGCGCCCTTATCTTCCTCCTCATCTAGCTCCTTGAGTTCCTCAGCCATATCAATAGGCCAAGTCATTGCAGTCATCAAGTCGACACAAGCGATGGCCCGCTTGTCTTCACCGACGCCCTTCCAGCAGTTGCAAGCAGTATCGGAACCAGATCGTTCTGGAGCAATCGCCGCTCCCAAAATATACGTGCAATAGTACGATCGTCATCAGTATCATCGCGTCGCCAGAGCTTCTTGAGGTCCTTTAAACATGCACCGGCCTGTTCGCCCATGCGGTATATGCCGCCCTCGACACCGCCCAGAGCATCGATGATGCGAGTGACAACAGGTTCAAGCAGCTCTCGTGGATCGTAGTCGTCGTTGTTGTCACCATCGTTGGTGAGGTCGATGATATCCTGCGTCGTCGTTGGCCATGACGGGCCCTAATGAGGGTTTAACGTCGCGTGACGCAGACGCGGTGTGTCACGTGTGACGTCACCCGGCTTTTAGAAAATTCGAGCGTGGGACATCTCCAACTTCGACCCAGGACAATCAATGCAACCACCGCCTCTATGGACCAGAAACGCGCCCAGACGTATGTACACAAAGTTGTTTGAAAAAGAGCAACCCAAAATCTCTCATGTTTTTTGAGCAGACTCGAGGCGCTTGAGGAATTCATCCAGACACAAAAGACCCTGCTTGCTGCGAATCGCAGAGATGTAGACCGTCTCCGGGAGGTCAGAGCGGCCGCTTTGGCAGATCCACTTGCGTTTTGCGATGATATTCACACAAATGTGTGGTGCTTCTTTTTTTTTTTTTTTTTTGATGAGATGTATCTAAGAGTCTATCTGACTTTTTTCTTTTTTCTTTTTTAATTAGCTCGATGGTTCATCACTCCGACTGGATGCCCTGCCAGACTGGCAGCTGGTAATCCCAAAAGGAATTGATTGGTCCGTCTTTGAAGGACTTGGTATGTGTATCTTGCTAAGTATTCTCATGCCCCAACTATTTCCCCTCCTTCATTCTTGGGCATCTAAGCTGAGCTCCAAGTGTCTATCTATCACACAGATCCCGCGCCACTCCAGAAATTCACACTGGACACACAGCAGGCACATATAGCCCGCAACGAGCCCCACACAACCCAGACATCCCCGCTCTCCGATTTGCAAAAGCTAGTAAAGAATGCTAGAGAGACGGTTCTAGATCCCGCATTGGCTGCGTTTGCCGCCGCGAATGCGTCAGAACAATTCGGGGGTGATAGTGCGTCGGAAATAGATGAAGAGGAGGTCCGAAGGGAAAGGGAGCGAGAGAAGATCCGGCAGTTGAAGAAAAGGCAAATTCGGACATGTGGCTTGAAGCTGCCTGGTCTCCGGATGGAAGGAGAGGGATCTAGCGGAGTGTACATTCGACATGATGTGGACGACGAGAGTGTGGATGTGGACATCTCTGCGGACGACAACAACGACGATGTTGATGAAGGCGATAGATCGCCACCACCACCACTACCTTTGCCGCCGCCTCCTCCCCGTTCAAAATCTTCCCGGATTCGCCGGGCAACTCACAAAGCCGCGGAAGAGCCACTCACGCCCGTAGCAGCAGCAGTAGCAGCAACAACACCATCATCATCATCAGCAACGCCAGCACCACCGCAGCCAAACTCTCGGGTACGCAAAAAGGCCCGACAGGCGGAACCGGAGGACCCTGTTATTGATGGAGAACAGTTACCAAAAAAGCCCAAGTCAGAAACATACAAGCAAGCATGGTCGCTTTCTGAACAACACCTGCTTGAGCAACTGCTCGAACAGATTCCCCGAGGGCGAGAAGCATCGGTTGAGTCAATCTTGTTTCTGATGGGAGGGGACGTTTTGATCCACTAAAGAGTCTGAATGTTATTTTATTTCCAGTTGGCTGAAAATTTCGCGCGCGATGAACGGGCGACGGACGCCACGGCAGGTAGCGAGTCGAGTACAAAAATACTTTGAGAAACTACGGAAATACGGGCTAGATGGGCGTAGCGGGCTGGGAGCGGAGGGAGGGGCGGGAACAGAGTAGAGGGCTTTAGGCGATCAGGGGGAAATGTAGAATCACACGGACATATCAGTTAACTGCCACATCATCACTTGTCTACTCCACAACACACAAACCCCATGACTCAGAAATTCGACCCCAATAACGCGCAGAACCTGCTCGAGGTAATTACGGGTTGACGCCCTGCCCTCATTGCTCATGATAATCATCTCCCTCCTTCCCTGGCCAGATTGAAAAACAGTGAGTTGAGGCGTAGGGGGGCCCAAGTGGCGCCGTTGGGTTGACATGCTCCACCCAGATTCGCCGTCAAGGCTGTTGAACAGGCACAGGTCTGTCTTGTTTCCCCCCTTAATCAACGCCATGCCTCTCAATGTCTCCCCCCCCTGTGTCCGAAAAAGACCTACTGGAACCTCATCGAGAACGTCGCCCCTCGCGAGCTCAAGCTCACCAAGTAACCATCGCTTATAATCCTAATCCCTCAAAAAAAAAAGTTAACAAAATGGATGATCAGGTTGGACGATGAGATCTACGACCACACGATGAAGACGTTCCCTGAGTTTGCGGAGCCGCCCCACGACAAGCTCATCAAGCTCGATGAGGAATGGATGAAAAGTAATGATGGAAAGAAGCGCTGGCGCGACTTTATCGAACAGTTGAGTTTAATCTTTTTCATTCGACTTTCCATCTCTGGAGGGGAAGTGAACCGGCTCAACGCAAAACCAATAGATACAAGGAAAAAGTGAAGGACTACAATTTCGGGTCGCTGATTCGGACGGATTCGCGAGAGGAGTATGGTGAAATGAATACGATCTTTGGTGAGGGCGCTTCTTGATCTTTGCTCCGAATTATTATGGGGGATTAACAGCGAAGGGGATTAGTTACACGGATACAGGTATGTTATTGCATGGATATAATGACGAGCTCCTCATCAGTTGCTCATCCCCCAAACCCGACCCCCCCCCCTTTAGTTCTACGCCATCGAGGTTTGTTAAAACCTCTTTCCATGACGTTAGCTCCGAATGCTAAAGAACAATACGACAGATCTCCAGAAACCGTCTTGGGTTGAACGATATCGCGCACGAGGTTGCAAAAGCCGAGGCAAAGAAGGAGAAGGAGAAGAAAAAGGCAGAGAGGGAGAAGGAGGAGGAGGCAAAGGAGCAAGCAGAGAAGAAGAAACGCAGATGATGAAGGGGGGATGGCGCAACAACAATTCCCTCCCTCTCTCTCTTCCCACCCATCGTGTATTATCGGAATTAAGTGTATCAAGTTCATCAGGCGTCGTAGTCGAGTGTCCTTCTGTCGATCTCCGCCACGTTGACCGAGAGGCCTGCTCCTGTCTGTTTGGCACCTAGCCAGATCAAAAGGGCAGCGATCTCCGCTAAAAGGAAAACGCATCAGTTTAGGCGAGGTAAAAAAAAAAAAAACCAAAAACAGGAAGAAAGCACTCACAGAATGTGCTTGTCAAGAACGCGAGCGCAGTCGAGAAGGAAGAAGCAGCACACCAGAGGTTCTTGGCATCACATTCGTAGACAGCCTGGGTCGCTAGCATGATGCCGATAGCTGGGTGGAAGAGAGAACAAAAGCGGACCAAGAGGTCAAGTTCCGGTCGTGGTGTGTTTTGTTCGGATCGCGGAGAAAGAGCTTACCGAGCCAGACTAGACTGAAAAGAATAAAAGAGACAAAGTGAGCAAACGATCTTGTAAGCGGATGTGTCGAGAGTGGTCTATTGTTGTATCGAAGTCTGATAAGTCGCGCCCCCTTGTGTTATTTTTGTCTGGCTGGGTCTCGGAGAACAAGCGAGAACTCACAGAACACCGACCCAGAGCCATGTTACGATCGAGAGCGAGCCCGCAATCTTCCCGAACACATCTAGAGGGAAAGGTGTCAGTTGGCGATGAGGGTATAGACACACAAGATGGATCTGACAGAGAAGAGGCGATCGGCCGTCAATGAAACTAGCCAGAAAACCAAACAGACTCTGCAAGACCGCGGTGAACAGCGCGAGGCCTAGGACGAACGAGAAAAAAAAAAAGAAGAAGTTGTCAGCGACGTGAACAGGGCGTGTGTGGTTTTTACGTGCTCACTGTAGAACGGGGTGCGGTTCAAGTACATGGTGGAGGAGGTTCAAGGCAGAAACAAGGACGGGTCGGATCGGTGGTCCCCTATTTCGGCTTGATGTGGTTAACGTACGATTTTGAAATTGCAGGGTCAGGATAGCGATTTGGGCGCTCAAATACACTCTTGTGTCGTCGGAGCAGGAGAAGGAAGAGTGGAGGACTCGTTCTGGAGAGTTTTTGCTGCTGGCAGTGAGTTGTTCCGACTTGCCCATTCGCACGGGGATGCTATCTCCCCGTTAAGCACGACACGACGGGGGGGCCATGTGCACAGACATCGACATCGACATCTCCTGGCAACAACTCCCATGTTGAACAGAAACCTCCTTCCGCCGTGCGTTGTGTACGGAACAGCAGGCACATGCAAGTCTGATATTGTCTCATGAGTACAGAACGTGTACTTTTGCGTTTCATCGATTAACCATGGGCGGCCGTTGCCTGATGCAACCCCCTCCCCGCCCCTCCCTACCCAGACCGAGCCGGCAATGAATCATATCGCAGAATTACACACATTTTTCTGCGACGAGGGCTGTTCCTCTCGTGAACTGCTAGGACCTGTATAATGTTTTTTGCTGTGAGAAGACAGGCGCCGTGGGAATCTTCTTCCGCGTGTGGCATCCAACGGCCATCTCGTCGTCGTCGCCGCCAACGATGGCAGCACACCGCCCGACGTATTCCATGGGCTCAAACAACCTCCAGACACCGTCGCGGCCAAGACGCTTCACCTCGCCATCGCAGACCTCACTCAACATCGTGCGTATCCTCACTTTTTGCAACAATCGATCGCTAAATGACAACCTTGATCAGCCCGAGGGCCGACAACAACAGCAACAGTTCATCCGCCCACCATCTCCCCTTCGTAATGGCTTTATCCCGGATTCTTCAACTGGCATCGATCCCAACAACCACTCAGACAGCGGCGACGATGATGACGACGAGGATCATGGATGATGATCGTGCACGATGGCATGAGCGCTCGCCGTCCCCTGCCTCATCTGTATCCCAGCTCGCAGCAAACTTGGCCCAGCGCGTCGGATCCTTTGTCGAGGGCATCAAAGCCCGATCTCCACACCTCCCCACCGACGCAGAACTCGAAGCAGAGGCAGAGCGCGAACGCGACAGAAGCAGGAAAGAGGCCGAGGCTATCCTCACCTAGGGAAGCCGAGCAGCGCCGTCTCGTCGAGGAACGTGTCCTGGCCATGATGGAGAGCACAAAGTCGCTGCCACCCCCTCCGTCCCGGACTGCTACCATGTCCAATCCCCCGTCCCCCTCTGGCTCCAACAAGGAGAAAGATGGTTTGAGTTGGTGGACCGCCGCCAAGAACAGGCTCACGCCTACCAAGGACAAGGAGTCTCTCACTCCTGCACAGCAAGTCATTCAAGAGACTAAAGCACGCGAGAAAGAGCAGAAGAAGATTACCAAAGGCAAGGAGAAGGAGAAGGCGACCGACTGGCCCCCAGCAAATACACAACCCAAGCCCATTGACTCTGCCAACCTCAACATCCCTCCCGCGTCTCCACAGCGTCGTCCTGTGCCTGCTTCCCCTGCCTCTCCGACTCCTTCGCGTCCGAGTATTTCCAACATGCCACCTAATCTATCGTCCTCGCCGATGCGCTCGGTGGACAACCTTTCAATGTCACCCTCTCGCGAAGCGCCTCCCCTCTATGCCCAATTCAATACTCAGGGCGCGCTCGATGTTCCCGGTACACTCCTCGTCATCGCGAAGCGCTTTGAGAAGCTCGAAAAGTGGACCGTTGGCCATGTTCGTGCCTTGGAAGAGCGTATGAACGATGTCGAACGATGGCTTGTCGACAAAGAGAAGGAGCGGCGCCCGGAGCAGCAGTCCCAGTCTTCCGCCTCTGCCAAACCTGAAATCCAACAAGAACTCACTGAACTCCGCGACGAAATCGGTGAGCTGCAGGGGCGAGTGGGAGAGCTTGGAAGGGAGATGGCCAAGCTAGCCACTGCACCATCTAATCTCTCATCTGGCCCTTCGCGCCAATCTCCGTTGATTAATTCTGTGTCACCCACAAACTCTATGATCGCGACTCAATATAGCCCGTCCGCCTCTACCACGAGCACACCACACCACTCTCGCCTGGTTTCTGTAACGGCACGGGAATCAACCAGTCCGCCCATGGCGTCTTCCTCCAAGACATCCGGAACGCGACTACCTTACCCGACAGGCGATTACACTTCCCCTCCTCAGTCCTTTTCGCCACCCACTTCACCTCCAGCCACGACTAAAGACCGTTCGGCATTGGTTTCTGGCCTCCCCAGCGACGGAAATGCGGCCAGCACACCCATTTTATACCCAACTAGCTCACTTGCATCTGCATCGCCTATCGCACGCGCCGTTTCCCCAACGTCGTCTCTCACTAACATTCGCCGTGCTGTCTCTCCCTCCGGATCCATCACCAGTCTCCCGAAACCAAGTCCCAACCTCCCACCACCTAAGTTACAGCAACGACAGTCCAGTGTCAGTCCAACACCCCGAAAACGATATACGGTCGCGCTCGGTGAACCTATTCGATCACAGTCGCCTCCTAGTCGCGATTATCCTCTTGATGAAAGCACACCGCAGTCGGGAGGAGGGGCGACGTGGAAGAATAGCGGGACACCTATCTCTTTCCAGAAACCGCAGACGTCGATTGGAACGGCGATGTTCTCTACTTCACCTGCCGGTGCGGAGAGTGGGAATGATGAGAATGAGGATGGGAGATTGTTCCAGGATGAGACGATTGGCAAGTCTGCTGCGGCGCGGCTTGCCGTTGGTGGTGGTGGTTTGGATAAAGGAGATGTATTTTCGAGTCCGTCTCCGACGCTGTTTGGTAAGGGAGATTATAAGGCTGGTGGTGATACCACGGGTTCGAATCCTCGGCCACCGAGACGACCGCGGCCGCAGTCGACATATGCATTTGGATCCTCCAATAATAACACATTCGAGCCACCTCCACAAGCATCGGTACAACCTCTCAAACCCCGGTTAAGATCCAAGTCGACAGAGATGTTCGGTGGTTCGACGGAGAGTCTGAGTAGTGTAAGTTCGGTTTCGTCTACTGCTTCTGGTAAATTTGTGGATCCCTTTGGTGTTGAGGAGGCAGGAGAGGGAGAGGGAGAGGGGTGGCAGGAAGGGTGGTGCTGGTGCTGGTGCCGCGGCTGGGGGGTCGAAGGGGAAAGTTGCGGTTGGACAGCTTGTTGCGTTTTTTGATAAGGAGAAGGAGTGATTTTTTGATTTTTTTCGTTCGTTTCGTTCGGATGGTGTTGTTTGATTAATTGGGTGTGTAACTGATGCGAATGTTGTTATCTACTGGCTATATTTTTTTCGTTATCAATTATGATATGTAATCTCAGGATACCCTCCCTCTTCTGCTGGATCCCTAAGTCTTGGTATTGGTTATCATTGGGGGCTGTCAGCTTGCCAGTAACAGCACTTATTCGCTCTCGTTACCAGCTTTAATTCATATGTCAATTTCGGAAGCCAGAAGGGATAAATATGTGTGTTCCCGCCCCGGTTGGGACTATGTACCTGCTATTGTCGCTCAGAGGTAACCAATGCTTTGTTTGGATATGTATTTGATTCCTCAGCCTTATGATCTGTATGGTATATACATATACGTTTGCGCTGCAATGTTCTGTGCATATAAATACAAAAATAATTTAAAGTTCAAGGAAACATTGGTCGAAATGGATTGAATGGGTCTGATAGTAAATTGCAAAAAAAAAAAAGAGGAACAGGGCGAGCGTGAAACCAAGTATACGATCAAGGCGGGCTGACTTCGGCATCAGCCTTGTGAAAACGAACCCATAGACCATCCTAGCAGAGAAATCGGTTTATCGAAATTAAACAAAAAAAAAGAACCTATAATAATCGACAACTCACCTTGATAGATAGCGTCAGTTCAGTTGGAAGCCATAGCTTTTCCACGCCGCGGCGCTCTTTTAGCGAAGATTCCCCTGATCGATATCCTGGAGCTAATTCGAACCGGTCGAATTGCTGTAGCAACCGGACTAGGAAATACGTTATCTCATTATACGCATAATTTTGCCCAATGCACTAGCACAAAATTTGATAAAATTAGCCCAAGGAAATGAGTTTCATAAGAGGGAGAAGAAACCCACAATACGGGGACCAGCGCCGAACGGCGTAAACATGAAAGGATTCGACGTAAAATTAGCAAAATTCTGTGGATCTAACCATCTCTCTGGATCGAACCGATCCGCGTCCTTGCCCCAAAGCGCCGGATTGCGCTGTGTCAGGAGGGGTAGGTATGTGATTGTTGTGTTGGCTGGCATCAGCAGTGGTTGGCGCTGGGATGACTCGGTTTGTTGTAGAGTTGGCGGATAAGATGGGTCCGGTGGAGGTAGTAGACAGTGAGAGGAGCGTGACTCTCGGACGTGGAGGGGAACCGGAGGATAAAGGCGGAGTGTTTCGTTAATTACTGCACGGGCTACGGTGAAAGATTAGTGCTCGATCGGGTGCTTTGGTATGTAAGGCTTACTATATCGAAGTTGCCGCATTCGGTCGTGTGTTGGAGCCATGTGAGGTCCACAAATTTCCAGAATTTCGGCGCGCATTTTTCGCGCGACTCCTGGGTGGATGGCCATGAAATATGTGATGTACGTGAGGACGCATGCAGTCTATTAACGTTAGGTAACATGAGTAGACTTGGCAGATAGAGCGCAACGGCAACTCACACTATCTCGCGACACAAACAACATATTCACCAGCTGATCACGGATCAATACAGGATCTATACCCACATAAACTTGGGTCAGTGTCCGATTCCAGACGGGAACAGACGTGAAAACACACCCTCTGTTGACTCCATCAAGTGCTGGAGGAAGTATTTTTCTACGATAGAGCTTTCTACGATGGTGCTTGCTTCTCGCTTGCTCTTGTCTGCAAGACCACGCTTCACCAAAGGGTCTAGCCATTGCGAAATAGCATTGGCGTGCTTCTTGTCTTTGTCGAAAATATTCAGGAACGGCCACAAGCAACCACCTGATGCGCGCATGTCCCCTTGCCGTCTCGAAAGTCCCTGTATTTTCTCCTGATGCTCTGCTGCTTGTAGGAGGCCCCTTGGATTCCACAGCGGTCTTGCCAAGTGGGAACAGTGCCGAGAGCGTATCGGGGTTCTCGCCAAAGAGAAACTCAGAGGCTATATCTAACGCGAACCTCGAGTAAATATCTTGAATCTCGCATGCCTCGTTCTTAGATGCGCAGTTCGAGAAATAACGGAAGACTTTAAGAGAGCAGTTTTCGAATATTTCGAAGTCTAGAAAGCGGTCTTGGGCAAAGAACGGACGAGAGATGCTTCGATGCTGGATAATTGGTGGGTTAGAATTTTTTGATCGTTGGGCTGCAGTACGTAGAGTGGCACACCAGTTTCCATATCTGTTCATTGACACTTGCGTTAACCGAGAGCAGCACCCACAAATATCGTACTTACATCGTCATCACAGTTAAAGATACCTCTGCCTAGAAGCGTTTTCCTGCCAATATGAATTAGTACTGCGTCCCAAGACTACAGTGGTATGTTCTAACATCCTGCCTTTTTGCGCTCTTCCTCTCCAAAAGTTGCCGAAGCCAGTTGCGAACATGAATTTAGCGTGCTCTTGATCCATTGATATTATCTATTATATAGGTCGTCAGACACAAGCACTACGACGTGGCAGGAAAGACAGAATAGCGGGCGGGAGCTTTTCGTGAGCCATCCCTCTCGGGGACGACGCATGACATAACGAAGGTATTCCCATAATTCGAAACCTTACTGACATTGTCTATCCAGAGAATTCGCAGGTTGAGAGTTGTGCACTGGTGCTCCTTGAAAAGATCCAGATATACATCAAGCGTGCAGCTCGATCTGAAGGCACCTATCAATCTCAGTAGGATATCAATGTTACCAGGCCATCTGCCGGCTGCGCAAGGTATTGTTCGTGCACCTAGCTGTTTTGCCAGGTTGCAGCGTCTGTATGAAGAGAGCGCGCCCACAGCAGCCGCGGATACGATAATACCGAAGAAAAAAACATGGAGGGAAGAGCACCCGAGGTAGGCATAATGGCGTCGGAGGATGGTGCGCAGCAATGCATATAGAACGACTACCGCAGATAGTATGCAGATAAGGAACCTCGCAGGACGGTATGCTGGATGCATGACAGTGCGGGGTAGGGCATACAATGGGGGGTCTGATCTGACTCCTTTGGTTGTAGGATAACTTGGGACCCTGTCATGAGCAAAGGTACTTCTATTACCAAACAGCTCCAATTCACTTGATCCCAGGCGAGAATGGAGGACTTTTTGGTGGAATGGAGATACAGATGCCCAACTAGTGGACGATGATGGCAAATACGAGGATGCTCCGTACGCGGGTGGAGGATCATAGTCCGGTGGGGCGCCATTTTCGTGGGGCTCTCCAGCGGTAGGGACGCGGATACCTTGGAGCAGTTTGAGATCCGAAGCCGAAAGCCTCAAATTTCCGTCTCGGAGTACGGCTCTGAAGGACGGCGGACTGAGCACGCGCGACGCGACCCATCCTGTTCCTCCCTGCCTTTTTATTCGAGACATCCGTAGAACCGTTAGTGGAGTAGGTGGAACCCTCTGCAATTTCGCCAAGAGCTCAAAAACCGTCGGCCGCTTGCTCGGGATATAGCTCCAACACTCCTGCATAACCCCCCATATTTCATCCGATAACTCGAGTTCCATGTCCGAGGAAGGCCTAGTAGGTGTCATACCCCTAATAACCCTCGAGATTACAGTAGCGTCCCGAGGACATTCATAGAATGGGATCTTCCCCGCTAGGACCTATCAATGTGTTTGGTGACTCCGGTGGCCGACGGTCGAGTTAAAAAAAGGTTACCTCATACATGACTGAAGCCATTGAATAAATATCACTCAGCAGTGTTGGCCGTGGCACCAGGTTATCGTTGGAGTCATCAATAAGTTCCGGAGCCTCCCAGCGCAGGGTGCCGCCAGTGGGTGACGCTGTTTCTAGGGATGTCCATTGGAGGATGTCTGCATCTATCACAGATGATAAGCCGAAATCCGCGAGGCAAGCATCACCAGTGGACGTTATCAAGATATTGGCCTATGGCTGATTGTAGCATCACGCAGAACCAATGATAGATATTAACCTACCCCTTTTAAATCCCCGTGAATAATAGAATGTTCATGTAGGTGAGCTAAGCCTGTCAGAATACCATGAATCTCGAAGTTGGATTAGACAAATGTAATCTGAAGGACTGAATGGCGCTTACCAAGGGCAGTCGTGGAACATCCGGATTCTCTTTTAGGTATTCGGATATATTTCCGTTCGACATCCATGGTGACACTAAACAGACGCGACCAAATTGATCATCCAAGTGGTAAATGCCATAAAAGGGTAAGAGATTAGGATGGGTGAGTTGACTCCACATTATGGCTTCTCTTGCGAATTTCTATCGTGCCGCTAAATGAGAAACCGTCTTAGTTATGAAAATCGGGATTAGTTGCAGACCTTGATGAGGTGATCAACCTGGGATTTTTGATACAATTTTATGACCTTCAGGCAGACTTCTCGTCCCCGAAATACC